>CM060933.1:56598000-57221000 GCA_030765085.1 Allium cepa
TCAGGTAACAAGCACACCCATTTGATTTGATCGAGCAACAAGCACACCCTCTAGATTTGAATGGGAAATAAAAACACCCACTTGATTTGAACGGGCAATAAGAACACCCATACAAATTGTAGTAGAGAGTTGTGATTCCAAAGACAAATAGTTGCATTTTGGATACAAAATATTGTATGGCCCTTTGATAGCACTTTAATCTACGAATCAATGAGAAAATACTTCCAAATTAGTGAGTAGATTATGAAGATTGAATATGGTAGAGTAGAGATTGAATTTGAAAAATTTTGAAGATTATAGAAAGTGAATTTTGTGAAATATATAATGAGTATTTAGAGTAAGAAGAATATAGAGAACGTAGTTATAAAGTTCGTTTTCCAGTCCCTTTTGTATAGTGCTTGAAGGGATGTGTCTATTCACGAAGAGATGTAATCAAAAATCACAACTATTCAAAAAATTTAAAAGACGCCTCTTCAATGGTACATATCTTGACGTACCTATGTAGCCTATGTCGACATACTTATATGTATGTTTTGAAAACCAAAAAAACTTTTAAGGTGTGTCAAATCCTAAACTCTTGTAAAATTATTTAAACAAAGTTTCTAAATACTTTAATATATGTAACTCTTATAAAATATTTGTAGAAATATATTTTGAAAATAAAATAAATATTTAGATGAGAAAATAAATAATTTGATAAGCGAGTATTCAAAGAACAGAAAGTTGTTGTTCAAGGAGTTTAACGAATTAATCTATTATCTATTAGTTATAATCTATAGTCCTACTGAACTCTTCGTGTATTTGTCTTTAAGCTCATGAGTCTTCAAGTATCTTGATCATCAATGAATCTTGATCTCTATTCTTTTTACCGATCAGTCTTCAAACTCGATTATCCTATTCTTATATAAAACTGTATAATATTCTACAATATATCCTATAAAACTTGGAAAAACATCAGTCCCAATATTTATATGGTTGTTGTCATCAAAATCTATATCTGTGGTATTTACAAAGACTTCTTCGTTTTGAAGTATGGAACAATTAGATTGTATATAAATTGGATTTGGAATTTAGGATTAGAGAATAAAAAATTAAAAGAAGAATATATAATCATCGGCCTATTACCTTTTTCTTTAAATTTAAATTATTGAATAAAGTTGAGGAAGAAGACTGATAAAGCTTTGCCAGCATTCCCAAATAATTTGTGAATAATAGTGATGGGGCTAGATTTTTATTTATAATGGTTAGAAGGCACTAGAATCGTTGGATTTTAGTTAGTTTAAAATAATAAAATCTTGGGTCGTTGGTGCCTAACAAAACCCTAGCTGCCATTACAATTACCAGTCGACCGCTCACCATCAAGCGGTCGACTAGCCACTGTGAGGGGGTCGACCAGCAACGGGAAGGGGCTCAATCGGTCCCTATTCATAAACGTTATGTACCATGTATTTACTTATTTTTACATTAACATTATCGAAATTAAAATTTTAAATTCATTTGAATTATTCAAAATTCAAAAGTTAATAACTTTTCTGTTTGAGCTCTGATTACAAAACTTTATACATGAAAGTTGATTAAAAAAGGCCTACGAATGCAATGGTGAAAAATCCACTGCAAAATACTGACATTTCCAAAAATTTATATTCTTAACCTTATTATTAGTCAATTAATTAATTATTAATTTTACAGAGTGTTACAAACACACTTGTTTTACGTTGGTGATTTACTTATGTTTTCAATAGCAACAATAGAAAGTACAAATTCTTTAAAAAAATGTGTTAAGCGCCATGGAAAAATTTGCAGGCTTAACCTTAATACCTCCTAAACATGAATATATTTTGAGAAAGGTGTAGCAGTGTAACGACCCGAGAACGTTAACGATTTAAATAACGTAATTAACTAAATTTTTCATGCAATCAAACAATGAAAATTTGGCAATGAAAATTTGATATTTGGTATGCATCTATTTAAACGTAGCAAGTATCAGATTTTCATCAAGAAAAATGAAAGTTGTTCTGTTGTGAAAATTTCAATGTTAAAATATAAAAATCAGTTAATTGGATGTAAATAAAATATTTTTGAAATCCGAATATTTTTTATAATAAAATGTAAATCATTTTCTTAGTGAGACGTCATAATTCGTTTCACCAAATTTGGACTACTCTAGCTCCATTTACATTATTGTTGGTGTTTTAGCAGCATTTTCGGCAGCGAATATCGAGTTTTGATAGGATGGTCGTGTCACTCATATCTGTGTACCATTCTGTTCATCTCGTCGTGCTGATCTCCGCAGTATATTCATTTGTGCATTTCAGCATCCGGTACACGATGAAATCTGCGAAACAGTGAACCGTATCGGTACCCGTTTTAGCCTTTTGGTTTTGTGTCTTTACATTTGTCCCGGAGAAATCAGTAGCCATTTTCATTTAATATTCCCTAGAATTCAATGGTTGGCTTTTATTATTCCTATGGTTTCAAATATATTATGGCTCGGTTTCCCTACCACTTTCTCTTGTTGGTTATGTTCATACTTTTAAAAACAAAAATATAATATAAGTTATATATTAGCTGCATTGATCTACTCGTCTCCCTCAACTTGCTTTTACCATTCATTCTTCCTTTTACAACCCAGTTGCTTTGGCTCTTTCCCATAACAACTCCACGCGGTCGATCATATTCATCCGATCCAACCTCCGCCACCAAGCTCCCCTCGTCCCTACCCACTTCAACCTTGTGCCGCATCTCCACCGAACCTTTTAAAAAAATTACTATTACTAAGGCATATATATTTTGTCGTTTCCCTTATCATCCCTCGTCCAACCTTCTTTTGACCTGCAGCTTGCATCTCTCCCACCACCGATCGAACTCCAGCCTTCCCTTCAACCTCGGCCAACCACCCTTCCCTCTCCTACGCAAGAAGCTCCATCAGATCTACCACCCTATCGCCGAACTTCACGCATCGCCAGCTGACTCCTCAAACATCACAGCCCTCTGCACCCTTCATGAAGCCAACAGCTTCCCAGTCTTCCGCCTACAACTCCGACCTCAAGCCCACCAGCCTTGTCCATTTCCTGATCGCCAGCACCACCCTCCTGTTCCACCATTCCACCAGCGCCAAGCACATAGCTGCTCTGCCTTTTCCCTTCTTCAACCTTCATCCTTCTCTACCTACCCTAGCCGCAGCAGACCCCATATCACCTCTGCTTGCGAAGCCTGCCAAACCCGACCACAGCCCCATTTTTCCCCCGAGCAGCCACCACCTGCAAGCACTTCCATCCAATAGCAGCTCGCACCTTCGACCACTCCTATCAGTTGTCGTCCAGAAGTTGAGGCAGCCCTTCAATGCGAGTAGCCACACCCGAACCCGAGTAGCCTTCTCTTCTTTCTCTAAAAAAAGAATATTGATTTTTAAATATTGATTTTTAAAATATAAATGTAGGTATTTTGATTTTAATATATGTGTTCTAATAAATATTGACTTTTAAAATATAATATGAGGATTTTTATTTTAAATATGTGTTTTAAATTTAATATTGATTTTAAAAATATAATATAAAGATTTTATTTTAAATATGTGAGTAAATTTTAGATTTTGAAAAATATATATTTTGTTTTCATCGATCTCGAGTCCATCTTGCTTTGCTTTGGGATTGTCATTTGGATTGGTTGATTGTCGAGTTCGTGACGCAATTCATGGCTTATTTGTGTTGTCAAATTTCATGAAAGATGAGCAATCACCCACGATTAACAATTTTATGTTTGAGCAAATAATCGTCACTTGAATTGACCCTTGAAATGTTTGTTATAGCTAGGATTATTGTTTAGCTAAAATACATACAATTTTATATGTTACTATGCTCACTTTGATATATATATATATATATATATATGATGATATGACGTGATGATAATTTTGATGTATACCATGAAATGTTGCTTTGTATAACACTTATATTGACATGTATGATATGTTAATTTATGATTCACAATTGCGAATTCCTTATATGCTATGATGTTAATTATCTGTTTTCAACCACTCTGCAAATCCGTGTTAGTTTAGAAAATCACTATGGGTTGAAATGATACATATCTGAACGATCTTATAGATTAGAGAAAATCGTTATGGGTTGAAATGATAAACCCAAGCGATTATATTGATTTTAAAATTTTGGGATTGCGGGCTGAAATGATATATATTCGTAAATATTAAATTGTTGTGGATTGAAATGGTAAATATTCATATCACTTGACCATATGATAGAAAATTATATACGGACACCGTTAGTCTAATTTTAAATAATTTTTAAATTTTGAAATGGGTAATACAAGTGTATTGATTTTAGAATATAATAGAAAGATATTTTTGTTTTAATATATGTGTAAAATTTAGATTTTTTTAATTATATGTTTTGAAAATTTTAAAATTATAAGTTAAGTTTTAAAATGTAAATTATAAAATTTTACTTATAACTTTATTGTATTTAAAATATATAAAATAAGATTTAAAAATAGATTTAATAACAATAATATTTAATTTAATAATAATTAATATAATAACATTTAATAAGGATTTAATTTAACTAATATATATAATATGTTTTAAATATTTATTTATAATTCATATTAATATTTAAAAATAAATTTGGTAATAACTTATATATATATATATTATATGAGAAAGTACTTAAATTTATGTTAATATTTTAAAATAGATTTTTGTAGTAACTTTAATAAAATAAAGGTTGGGAAGATAAATTAAGTTGACTTGTAATGTAATTGAATTTAAATAAGAATTTATTTGAACTTACTGATTTTGAGATTTCTAAAGATATGATTTTTACAACTTGATAAATGGATTTTGATTAATGGTGATTAAATGAATATTTTCAAGTCTAAATAAAATTGAAATTTAATATTTAATATTGATTTAAGTTTATAATTTGAGATTTTATTTAAATGTTATTAAGAATGATTAAGCGATCATTTTAAATTTAAATAAATTAAAGTTGAATTTTGAAATGTAAACGAAATTTATCAAATTGAGTTATTGAAAATTGTTTGAATATTTAAACCTTGAAACCTATTGAATTGGAAGTAGTTTAAATTTATAGTTCAAATCTGGATTTGAAATTGATATAAATTGAAATGGTTTTAATCAGAACTTGAAATGAACCTTTGACCTTTTAACTGAAATCGTTAACTGAGATTGTTTTAAATTGAATTTTGGAACTAAAGTTGATTTGTGAAATTGGAAGAAACAATTATAAGTTGAAACTATTTTCAGTATAAACTCTTTTTAATATATATAAACTATTTTAATCTATAACTTATTTAAAATAAAGACTATATTAATGTATAACTATTTTAATATACATAAACTACTTTCAATATTCAAACTGTTTAAGTTAAAACTGTTATGATTTAAAGTGAATATGATTTCAAAAGTAATATGATTTCGAAAGTGGATATGATTTCAAAAGTGATATGATTTCGAAAGGGAATATGATTTTAAAATGAATATGATATTTTGATATGAAGTATGGACTGTTTGAAAAGAAAATGACAACGGTGTGAAATAGGCGTTTGGTTGTTAAAGAGACTGAGATCAGATATTGTCATACTCTTTGCTAATACCGAAAACCGCTTTAACAATTTTGCACGTGGTGGAGATTCCAAAACGAAGTAGGATGGTTTGACGAATGTCTGTATGAGGTATGAACGAAGCTCTGACCCCCTCGGGTTAGCTTGATATGACTAAAACAGGAGCCACGTCGGGCCAAGTGAGGTCGCACCTCCGATTGAGCATGCTTCTTTGGCAGCATTCTATTACTTTGTGATTTGATTAGTTGCACTTTTGATTATGGGAGTGTGTCTCGAGGGGGCGGTAGTAGCTGCTATGCGTTACCACCAATCCGGATCCACAAAACGGTAGTATCCTACCCTAGGCATTGCCTCGTGTTGTTATATGCCTTATCGCGTCCATTACGAGTTTGGTTTGTGTCGTACCTATGGAGTGCTCTCTGATAGCCCACCGGTTTGGTGGAGTTTACAGTGCTGTATAGACTACGACATTCAAGTAAAAATGTGTTAATGGGGATATGGGTAATGCCTTAACACTATTTTAATATTTTACTTTACCATAGACATTATATATGTAGCGTACTGTACCATGTATGTAGATAGTTTAACGAATCCTTAAGGGATGGAATCTGAAACATCCTTTAAGTTATATTGCATTTCACTCGGACATTTCACTTGAGTTGATTTACTTGCAAAATAATGTTAATCCTGATTCGAGTGTTTTGTGTTTTGCTTTATGATCGGGTCAGACTGAGTGTCACAACACTTGAGACTCGCCTTTGGAGCTTGGAGCTTTGCTTGAAGATTTGTCTTATATCTATTCATCTTTCAGTTATTTCAGTTATTTCCAGTTTTATGTTCAAACTTGTCTTTTGCTTATGTATTGAGACTTCAAGGTATTTGAGATTTCTGTTGTATTATTTTTTAACTCTGATGTTCTGTAGTAGCTTCATGAACTATTATTTATCTATTCCGCTGCTTATTGTTGTATTACTCCGTGCCTGTGATTCTATGATTAATTTATTTACTTTGAATGCTAAGTTTGCCAAATTTAAATTAACAATCTTTTGTTTTGAGCAGTTCAAGTCTGACATGTGTGGATTATTATTGATTTGAATGGTTCAAAATGGCAGGTAGTTACAGTTAGTATCAAAGCTCTGGTTTAGGCAAAACTTTGCATATGGAGTAAAAAAACTCATTAGAGATAGGGTAGTAATACCCTCGAATGAGTAAAATAAATTACAGAATCATCTTCGTTCGAGCTTAAAATTCTTCGTTAGGATCCTCTTGGATTTTGATTGCTTTTGAATTTTGGAACTTTAACTTTATTTTAAAAATACATTCTTGTCTTTTCCTGTTCGTGTTCTTTTGATACTGGAGCATCCCAAAGCGTTATTTATATTGATCTATGCAATAAATTTGAGCTTATTTTGCAACCCCAATTTCCAACTTCATCCTTATGCGTGACTAATCCCATCGACGGTCCCACCAACTTCAGTATGATTTGTAAAGGGGTGAAACTCCTTTACAATAGGCGTTGATTCACCGAAGATTTTTATGTTTTGGGCTTCGATGCATTTGATATCTTACTCAGGGTGATTGGTTGAAGTGATATGATGCTGTTATTTCTTGCAAATCTCGAATCGTTTCTCTAGTTGACTACCAGGGTAATTCTCTTGTGATCGAATGTAGATTGCCTCAGAATTATGCATGCAGTTTTATCTTTTCACTTGATGCTCAGCCTAGTGATCTTGACTCCACCCCATAGTCAGGGATTATCTTGATGTTTGGTGAAATCACTTCTTTATTTCCTAAGCGAGAAATTGAATTTTGCATCGATCTTATTTCTAGAGCTCGATCTTGTTATCGGTTTTCTCCAGCTTCATGTAGCCGAGGAGAGCATTCCCGAGACAACATTTCAAACAGAGAATGGTTTCTATGAATGGTTAGTCATGCCCTTTGGATTAACCAACGCTCCTGCCTTCTTTGTCGATCTTATGAATCGCGTTTTCTGCAATGTTCTCAACAATTTGTCCTGGTTTTCATCGATGATATGCTTGTCTTTTCTAAGTCAGAGAAGGAACATGAATCTCATTTGGTCTATGTACTGGAAACTCTTAGGAGTCATCAGTTGAAAGACAAATTTTCTAAATGCTATTTCTAGAAGGATGAAGTCTGATTCCTTAGGCACATTGTTTCTGAAAATGGAGTCTCGTTTGACCTGGTTAAGGTCGCCGTGATTAGTGTAAGTCTATCCATCTTTCCTCTTTTATAATTTAATTATCCTATCTTCCTTCCGAGCCTATCTTCTTAGTTAGAATTCTCTTCGATTAGGGTCCCTCTAAATTTGAATCTCTATCCTTGTTCTAAAATCCATTCTTGAATCATCCTATAAGGGAGCGCATTTGTAATTGATATAAAATTGTTTTATATTGTGTTGTTTGAGTTGTTAAGTTTGAATTTTGGATTTCGATCGATTCATTTGGCCGACGCTGTCGATAGAAATTCCAAAACATTTGAACAAAACAAACTGACATAATATTATTTTAGAAATTGGTAAATGAATTCATTTTATGTATGATTATATTTTATATATAAAAGTATAATTTTGTGAAATTAGATAGTTAAATGAATTCGTTGTTAGAATGATGGTACTAGATTATCATTTATTGTTTTGTCAACATTCATAAACCATTAACTATTGGTGTATGTTATAAGGAGACGAATTTTTTTAAAACAAGGTTTATAATCCGATTTGCAAATGAATTGAATTTAAATTAAGGATTTGAGAATTAAATTTTCGGTGCTTTTCAAATTTGGTTTCTAAGGTTATGGAAAAATATATTATTTGAAAGTATTTTCAAATGGAAACTGTATCCAAAGAATTTTAAAAGAAGTGAGTCTATACTCTCCTCTTATGTCGTTGGAAAATAACTTCGATGATGACTGCAACATCATCGATATCCATTTTTCGAGTCTTAAAGTGGGGAGACCACTTAGTAGCTTTGCTACACTTTTCTTTTAGAAAATGGATTTGATTTGAATTTCTTGAGTATGATATGATGTACAAAATATGTATATATTTATTTCAAAATGGTTTGAAGTGAAACCGGAAATTTAATTCTTAAATTCTATGTTAAGTGATGGTTTTCAATTATTGAAAAAAGCAATTTTTTTGAATAATTGGAGTAATTAAAACGAGAAATGGAATTGAAACAACTAGAAACAGTTGAACTAGGATAAAATTAATTGTATATACTCAGTTGCTTTCTAAACACACATATATAACTTACCTGATATATTAAAAAAGTTAAAATGTTATGTGAATATTTAATTGAAGGTTATACAAGAGAAAACTTAAGTAATAAAATGTTCAAACTAAATTTAGCTTAACAGAAATGTTGTAAATAAAAGGTAAATTTGTATAGTGCTTAATTACATTCAGAAAAGTTTATAAAACTTACTTGGAAAAAAGTTTGAATGTAATGAGAACATGTAATCGAATAGTTTACAATATAAGATGTAAGTAATATGATGTGCAAAATAAAATTTATATGGTTTTAAATTAATTATTGTATCTGATACTATGTATTTTGAATCTATCTTCCTTTCTCTTACTTCTATTCTCCTATCTCGTTCCTTTTCGGAGATGAAAAGTTTTGAGTGGGGGAGAGTGTAACGACCCGAGAATTTTAACGATTTAAATAACGTAATCAACTAAATTTTTCATGAAATTAAATAATTAAAATTTGATATTTGGTATGCGTCTATTCAAACGTAGCAAGTGTCAGATTTTCATCAGATAATATGAAAGTTATTCTATTATGAAAATTTCAATTTTAAAATATAAAAATCAGTTAATCGGATGGAAATAAAATATTTTTGAAATCTGAATATTTTTATATAATATAATGTAAATCACTTTCTGAGTGACACGTCATAATTAGTTTCACCAAATTTGGACTGCTCTGGCTTCGTTTATATTATTTTCGACGTTTTAGTAGCATTTTCGACAGCGAATATCGAGTTTTGATAGGATGGTAGTATCGCTCGTATCTGTGTGCCATTCTGTTCATCTCATCATGTTGATCTTTACAGTATATTTATTTGTGTATTTCGGCGTCTAGTACATGGCAAAATCTACGAAACGGTTAGCCGTATCGGTACCCGTTTTAGCCTTATGGTTTTGTGTCTTTTCATTTGTCCGGAGAAACCAGTAGCCATTTGCTTTTAGTATGTCCCAGAATTCAATGGTTGGCTTTTACTATTCCTATGGTTTCAAATATATTCTGGTTCGGTTTCTTTGCCTCTTTCTCTTTTTGTTTCTATTCATGTTTTTGAAAACAAAAATATAATATAAGTTATATATATTAGTTGCATTGATCTGCTCGTCTCCCTCAACTTACTTTCACCATTCATTCTTCCTTTTGCAACCCAGCTACTTCGACTCTTTCCCACCACAACTCCACGCGGCCGTTCACCCTCACCCGATCCAATCTCCGCCACCAAGCTCGCCTCGTCCCTTCCCACTTCAACCTTGTGTCGCATATCCACCGAACCCCTCCTTTAAAAAAAATTCTATTACTGAGGCATATTTTTTTTCCATTTCCTTGCTCATCCCTCGTCCAACCTTCATTTGACCTGCCGCCTGCATCTCTCCCACCACTGACCGAACTCCAGCCTTCCCTTCAACCTCGGCCAACCACCTTTCCTTCTCCTATGCAAGCAGCTCCATCAAATCCACCACCCTATCGCCGAACTCCACGCATCACTAGCCGAATCCTCAAACATCACAGACCTCCGCGCCCTCCATGAAGCCAACATCCTCCCGGTCTTCCGCCTGCAACTTCGACCCTAAGCCCACCCGCCTTGTCCATTTCCTGACCGTCAGCACCATCCTCCTGTTCTGCCATCTTCCCACCAGCACCAAGCACGTAGTCGCTCCGCCTTTTCTTTTCTTCCACCTTCATTCACCTCTACCTCCCCTAGCCACAGCAGACCCCCCTCACCTCTGCTCGCACAGCCTGCTAAACCCGCCCACAGCCCCATTTTCCCACGAGCAGCCACCACTTGCTAGCACTTCCATCCGAATGGCAGTTCACGCCTTTGACCACTCCTATCAGCCGCCGTCCAATAGCCGAGGCAGCCCCTCCAATGCGAGCAGCCACACCCAAACCCGAATAGCCTTCTCATCATTCTCTAAAAAAAAGAATATTGATTTTTAAAATATAAATATAGATATATTAATTTTAATATATCGGTTGTAATAAATATTGATTTTTAAAATATAATATGAAGATTTTTATTTTAAATATGTGTTTTAAATTGAATATTGATTTTAAAAATATAATATAAAGATTTTATTTTAAATATGAGAATAAATTTTAGATTTTTAAAAATTATATATTTTGTTTTCATCGATCTCGAGTCCAACTTGCTTTGCTTTGGGATTGTAGTTTGGATTGGTAGATTGTCGAGTTTGTGATTCAATTCATAGCTTGTTTATGTTGTCAAATTTCATAGCCTCGAAAGGTGAGCAATCACTTACGATTAACAATTTTATGTTTAAGTAAATAAACATAGCTTGAATTAACCCTTGAAATGTTTGTTATAGCTAGGATTTTCTTTAGTTAACATGCATATGATTTTATATGTTACTATGCTCACTTTGATGTATATATGATGATATGATGTTCATTTTAATGTATGATGATATGTTGCTTTGTTTAACACTTATATTGACATGTATAATATGTTAATTTGTGATTCGCAATTGCGAATTGCTTATATGTTATGCTGTCAATTATCTGTTTTCAATCACTCTGCAAGTTCCCTGTTGTATTGTAATCAAAATTGTATATGTATAGTGAGAGCTTGAATTTGTACTATTCAAAAATGTAATAAATATTTGTTTGAATAAAATTTCTGTTTGAATCTAAATTCTGTGTTATTTAATTTATTCAGCAAATATTTATTTAATTTGTGAAAAATAAAATAGTACATTAACAAATACATTTAAACGAATGTATATATGTTTATTATCATTAAACAAAAATCATATAAGCGCATATTCAACAATCTTCCCCTTTTGATGATAACAAACATATATTTAAGATTTTGAATATGTTAAATGTATTTGATCATTCATATGCTCTAATTGCTCCCCCTATTTAAATGCTTCCTCTCTACACAAAGCTCCCCCTACATATATGCATACAAACAAAAATATGCAAATGAGCCTAGATGCAAATAGAAAATTATTTGACCTTTGCTTGATTGTATTTGACAAAATCTTAACTTTTCTCTTCCCCTTTTGTTATCAGCAAAAGAATAATAGTGTTAGAGAAAATAGAGATAAAGTGATCGATATTAATCCAACATTAAAAACTCAATTAAATATAAATATTAAATTTCAATAAAAAATCAAACAAAAATCATAAATATTTTGTTATGCGCATATTCCACTTTTAGAATGATGGGAATGATGTCATCATATAAAACCATACAGTTGTGTCTATTTGTGGTATATTTATATCAGGAATTTGAATATCTACTAACCATGCATAACCGTTAGGACTTTTAAATGAGATTAGTAGTATTCCAATTTTATTTAGAAAAAATGAATTCAAGTATCTTCTAACCACGCATAACCGTGAGGACTTTTAAATGGGATTAGAATCAACTTGTTTATTTAAAAATCAACTTTTGATATGCGTTCGATACATGCATAACCGTGAGGACTTTTAAATGAGCATGGAAGCACATAACAAATTCCAAGTAATTCACCCATGCATAACCGTGAGGACTTTTAAATGAGAGTGAATACATTGATATTTATTTATTATTACTATATTTTTTTCCTTTTTTTAAGAAAAAAATGTAAAATGAAAAACGAACGATTCCTGCTTAAAGTACCACATATCGACAAACTATAAAGAATTTTGATGAGTGATGGTTGTTAGAAATATGATAGAGATAGAGATGGTCATGAAATTTTTACCAACAAAAAGTTTTATAACTCTTGTTTAAATTTCTAAAGAAATTTACTAATTATACCATCTTGAGTCATAATATATGATCAATATTAGCACTCATCACTCTTTCAATCACTATTCATCTTTTTGATATTCATAGGGAGTCAGATTAGTCAAAATAGCCATTTAAAATCAAATTCAAAAATAATTATAAAATCAATTTTTCAAAAATGACTAATATGAAAATATGGTCAAAAATGATTTTCTTGAAGGGGTTTTATAAGAAAATTTTCTGCTATTTGAAAATTATTTGAAATGAAAAATATGCAGATATTTTCTTTGAAAAACGATGCAGTTGCTAAATGTCTCAAAAATCACGTTCAACTAGTAATTTTTCTATCAACTAGATTACCAGTGTAATCTGCATCAGAATTTTTTCTTTCACTCAAAATTATCATTAATTGAATTTGATTTACCAAACCATGAAGTGTGCACCAAAAAAATTTCAAACTCAATTTTAACAGCAATTTAAATGACATTCTCTTGAATTTGAAATGAAGCCGTGTAAATAATCAATATACCGTGAATATAGAGTTAGCCGTATTATAACCAAATGTATTATCCAACAAAACACTATTTTTGATCCAAACTGATATATATGAAGTAATTCAAAGAATCTAGAGAATTTTATAGTGTTTTTGGCATAAAAAATATAATTAGCCAACTATTTTGAATAAGTCATAATCAAAATCATCATCTTTTCATCATCACATTATTGGCTGATTTAATTCAGAATATGGTGCAGATTATCACATTTAATATATCATTCAAATAAATATACCATTACCTGTTTTACCTTTACGATATTTTTTGTTGTTGTCCATTGTGATTCTGTCACCTTTATACTAGGCTAAGGAACTTTGCTTTGTCGCCCGTTGTGTTTTTGGAACAGCCAAAAATCCAGAGAACACTGTTGTTGTTCCTTAGCCTGCCACCACACCTACACGGGAAAAGATTTATGTGACCTATTTCTTTTTATAGGTCCATGGTTGTTAGTGGCAGAAAATTTTGAAAAACAATTTTGTAAAGACCCAAAACTATTTATAATTGTTCCCTTCGGCACCCAAATTTGTTTAACTTTGAGAGATTTTATATTTGTGCCTTTTAGAACCCAAATTGGTATAGTTTTCACATGTTTGGGTCTATACCAACAATTATTGTGATTGTGTCTATATTTTCTATAAATTATGCACATAGAATTAACTTGATTAATATTGCTTTCAAAAATTTTCGAACTACTATATCCAAGTCCTTGTCTAACCGTATTAGCAGTTTGCTTTCCTAATAGCATATTCAACGATTTTTCACTTTTTGAAAATTTATCTAAAGTCGTTGACAATTGTTGGACTTGTGTTTTGAGAGATTCATTTTCGTTCAATAATTGTGTGCACTTTTTGATAGAATTTTCTCTCTTAGTATTTTCACTTTCTTTCAAAATCAGAATTTCATTTTCAAGTGATGTTATATTGATTTCTGATTTTTTAATTTCTTCTTCGAATGTTGGACATTTATCACACTTAGGGATCCTACTTTGATAGGTTTTAACTAATTGGTCAAGTTGTTCATTTAATTCTATCAAAGTATCTTTTTGTGATTCAAGTTTGGCATATTTCTCCCTAAGTCGTTCAAAACAGCCATTTACTTCGTGGAAATAAATAAGTAATTCAGAGTGAGTGAGTTTTGATACCTCGCTTGGCTCGTCATCGTCGCTATCAGTTATATTTCCATGAAGGCACATATCTGCTTTCTCACTCTTACTGCTAGAACTTTGATTATCTTCATCACTTATATTCCACGTGGCTGTAGCATTTCTCCGTTTTGATTTCTTTTCAAAATCGCGTTGAAATCGGGGATAATTGGGCTTGATATCACAGGGTTTGTTGCAAATGATCCCGTGTTCTTCCGAGTTGTCTAGTGCTTTGATTATTCTGCTTTTTAATTTTTGATTTTGAGCTGGATTTCCGTATTTGTGGTTCCACCTTTTGAATTTCTTCATTATTAATGCCAGCTCAGCTGCTCCATCATCATCCTCATCACAACTGCTTTTTACCAATCCTGTTAAGCACATTCTTTAACTGAGTCGGTTGTGGAGGACTTCTCATTGCTGTTGACTGTTGCACCATATATTGCAATTATAGTATTCCAGATTTCCTGTGCATTCTCACAATGAGAGATGAAATTAAAATTATCTTGATTAATACGAGAATATAATATATGCATAGCAAGAGCATTAATCGAGATAATTTTCTCATCATTTATATCACACTCATTTTCAATAATATCCCAACATTTAATATTAACAGATTTTAAATAAAATTCCATTTTCAATTTCCAATTCAAAAAATCTGTTCCATCGGAAATAGAAGGAATAATGTTGGAACGACCCTCAAAATTATTATTAAATGAAGCCATTTTAAAAATTCAAATTTTTAAAACAAAAACCGATTTTTGAAACACAAATTTTTAAAACAAAAATTGACTTCTATTCCTAGCTCTGATACCACTTGTAGGATCGATTTCACCCTAGAAGGGGGGTGAATATGGTGACAGTATTAATATAAAAATTTATTGCGGAAGCTTGTAAAATATTCAATTCAGATTTCAACACAGTTCACAGCAGAATAATAGCAGCACAGATATCGCAGAATATAAATAACAGAAACAGAACAACACAGAATTTACCCAGCTTCGGCTGCCTACATGCTGCCCCCAAGGTTTCTACTAGAAATTAGATAGTCAGACGCTTACACGCGTAAACTCGCGACACCCGCTATCGACTAAACCTAACTCTACGCTCAAAACCCTGCCACAACTCAACCACTGAGTTGCGAATTCTCAAACTACGCCGCGTAGTTTGTCCCCTAGTCACACGACTAGAAATTTAAACGGTTTAAAAATAAAATACAATTAAAAAACAATTTAAAATAAAGTA
Organism: Allium cepa; assembly: GCA_030765085.1. Classification (NCBI taxonomy): domain Eukaryota; kingdom Viridiplantae; phylum Streptophyta; class Magnoliopsida; order Asparagales; family Amaryllidaceae; genus Allium; species Allium cepa. The sequence goes on from CM060933.1 coordinate 56,613,547, forward strand.
ACCCTAATTAAACAATTAAAAGCTCTTATTAAAATAGCCGGTCCCTTTTGTTTATTATCCGGCCCGTTCTCTTCATTTTGTTCCTTTGTAAAAAATGGCCGTCGTTCCTCTTTTTACATAAATTAGGGCTTCGGCTTTGATCCAAATTAGGGCTTGTGCAAATTGAAGGCGTGGCTTGAATTGCTCGATCTAATGATGATTGACGTGCTTCCTTGTCGATCGATGCTCTTTTTTTTTTACCATACGGCTTCTCCAATTTGGATCGAATTTGTCTGCGATTCCGGTATGTAATTTATTGCTCTTTTACTTTCTGATTCAATGCTTGAACTCGATGGATATTGCCGATGATGATTATTGCAACTTATAGAGATTGAATCCCTGTATTTGCGTTCGTCTGGAGTTAGTTGAATTTGTCAATTGATATAGCTCGGCCGTTCGATATTGATTGAATGTTAACGATGATTTCTGACTTTGTCAATTCGTATATTTTTGGTTACTTGATATTCACGGCTTTGATTTTGAAATTGCGATCTATTTGGTCAAAACGGAATTTTGATTTCTTTTCGTAATGACCACGGCTTCGACTCCGTTCCTTTTTCTGTTGACTTGTTTGATTAAAAACACGGCTTTGACTTGGTTACACACGGCTATGTACATCAATTTTTGTATCACTGTAACCTGTACTGTTGCCTGACCTTTGTTGCCTCTGTTCATTGTTTAGCTCGGCTAGATCACTTGTTGGCATTTGGTTGTATTTGGTCTGACCTTAACTTTACTTGAGCATCAACTGGTCTCTGATCTTTTGTTCAGTGTAGTCATTGCATACACGATGGATATTTACTTGGTTGAAACTGGTCACTCATGTTGTAAGTGATTTGTGCATTTGGTTTGAGTCACTGATTTATGCATTGAGTTGCATCACTGGTCTTTGCATTGTGTAGTTGCCATATCTTGTGCTCGAGCTTTTTGCACACTGATGCATTCTGGAGTTGGTCTTGTTGCAGTTTGGCTTTGTGTACATGTATATAGTTGTGTGGCTTCACTTGCATTTGTATTCTGATTCATTTGTTCTTCTGTACAGCACCTTTTCTTTGTTTTTCATTAAGGTCTGCATCTCTGATCTGGAAGCTTCACTATTTCGTCTGATAGTTGAGTTTGTGCATTTTCTTTGTGGTTACTTTGGCTACTGGTTCATATCTTGTAATTGTAGACTAGCTTGCACACTTTGATCTACTTCATACCAGTAGCATTCATTAGCTCATGTGTTTCCAATGTTTATGTATTTGTGATGCTCTGGTTTTGTATCACTTGATTTACAGTGCATTGCTGCTTGTGTATACTTGTGTGGTGGTGCACTTGCTTTGTGATTCTGTTGGACCCAGTTGCCCTATCTGCAGTGCACTGTCCACTATTCTATATGTTTGCTTCATGCTTCATTGTTATCTGGTAGCTCTCGAGTCTGTTGGCACTGGTTCGTGTATATGAGCAGTTTTACTTTGTTTTGGTTTATTTTGATTTTGGTCGAGGCTTTGCATTTGAGTTGAGTCATGGCAGCAATGGCTTGACCTTTGCATTTTGTTTGTTGTTTGGTGCCTTCTTGAATTTGTGTAGACTGTGCATTACACTTGAGTCGAATCCAGTTTCACAACTCGGGTTTGACCTTGTGCTGAAGTCAAGATTTTATTTATGTTGCACCTGAGTTGAACCCGTCTTTTTATTTGGGTTTGACCTTGTGCTCACATGTCCTGTAGCATTATAAAGTGTATATTGGTGTGCAAGGCCTTGTGGCATATATAGTGATACACTGTGTATGTCACAAGTTGTTCGTGTATAATGGATTCAAAATTAAATGATGACAAACAACCCAAATAACTGAGGCAAATATCATTTTCAAAATTCACATTTTATTTTATATTGCAAAAATATTTCTTTTTCAATTTTACCGTGTTAGTGAATATTTTTGCAGATTGCTCAGATACTGGATTCTAACTGGAATGAAGTTGAAGATGAACTATGAGTGTAAGTGATATGTAGTGAGGAATTTATGTAAATATGAAATTGTGATGTATTGTAATCAAAATTGTATATGTATAGTGAGAGCTTGAATTTGTACTATTCAAAAATGTAATAAATATTTGTTTGAATAAAATTTCTGTTTGAATTTAAATTCTGTGTTATTTAATTTATTCAGCAAATATTTATTTAATCTATGAAAAATAAAATAGTACATTAACAAATACATTTAAACGAATGTATACATGTTTATTATCATCAAACAAAAATCATATAAGCGCATATTCAACATGTTTTGTATTTTGCTTTATGCTCGGCTCAGACTGAGTGTCACAACATTTGATACATACCTTTGGAGCTTGGAGCTTTACTTGAAGATCTGTTTTATATTTATTCAGCTTTCAGTTATTTCAGTTATTTCCAGTTTTATGTTCAGACTTGCCTTTTGCTTATGTATCGAGACTTCTATGTATTCGGAATTTATGTTGTATTTTGTTTTATCTCTGATGTTCTGTAGTAGCTTTGTGAACTACTATTTATCTATTCCGCTACTTATTATTGTATTACTATGTGTCTGTGATTTTGTGATTAATTTAGTTACTGTATATGATTGGTTTTGTCAAATATAAATTAACAATCTGTTGTTTTGAGCAATTCAAGTCTGACATGTATGGATTATTGTCGATTTGAAAGGTTCGAAATGGCAGCTCGTTACAAGCAGTTAAGGACAAATCACACAACTCCTTATAGTACAAAGTGGAAGTCTACCCATTAAATATCTAGGAATTCCTCTACCATCCAATAAGTTAAAGGAGCTGATTTTAGGGCATTTCTAGATAAAATTAATGGTAGACTTGATTTGTGGAGTAGCATGTTCTTAAACACTAGTGGTAGATTGGAGCTAATTAAGACTAAAATCTACCTTATCATCCAGTTCGAGATGCAAATTTGTCGAATCCCTAAAATCATTTTATATAAAATTAAGCAAAAATGCTCCAATTTTCCACAAAATAAATTGGGCAAAAGTTTGTAAACCTAAAACGAAGGACGAAGGTGGTCTAGGCTTTAGAAAACTAGAGGAACTGCAAAAAATCATACGCTGTAAAATTGGTCTAGAACCACCTTATACAAAATTCACTGTAGGTAAAACGAATTCATAATAGATACTGCATGAACCAAAACTTTGGACAGCCAAACTCGAAAATAATGCATCATTTACATGGAAATTAATGCTAAGAAACACAGAACAATGTAGTAAGCTAATACACAGACGAATCACAAACGGCAGGAACACAAGTTTATGGTTTGACCGTGGATAAATGTATATCTTTGGCAAACACAATTAGATGGTCGTACATGGCACTGTATAATAACCAAAACAACACATTGAATAACATTTTTAGCCAGAATGAATGGGACTTTACTAATGCTAATTTCCTAACACATTTTTCTATTCAATTCAACAGGTCGGTGTTCAAAGGGAAAACAACAATGGTGAACGGGAATGGAAGTAAACAAAGGAATATTTTCAATCAAATATATGCAGGAATCAACCAGAATCAGAAGGAAACACTTCACTAGTGCGATAAGGTGTGGAATCAGAGTTGCTATCCTAAGATTTCCATAACAACATACTTTTCTTTACTGAATAAACTACCTACAAAGGATCGTCTACAATAGTAAGAAAATTTAGAAAATTCAACATGCAGTCTATATGATGAAGATGAAGAGACAACATAGCACTAGTTTTTCAATTGTGTGTACTCTAGAAATATATGTGTTGCGTTAAATACTAAATTGAATCTGTAGCTTATAAACACAAACAACCATGATTTACGATCGACCGTCGAGAATTATGCTAACTCGAATCACAAGCAAAATAATCTATAAAAAGAAGTAAGAGATATTTCCATTACAATGACAGCATGGCAATTATAGCAAGAGCCCTAAGAGTCATCTAGTCGAAGAGCCTACTAAAAAATATCAAATACAAACTCATTCTGATGGACATAATTAAACATCTAGTATATCAATAAAAACAAGAGATCTGAAGTAGGGACTTCTAGTATATTTTAATGGGCAACGCAATCAAAGACGAGCTTAGAAATAGTTTAGCAGCAGATTGAGTGGATCCTGGTTGACTATGAAACTTAGTGTTATATGTCTAGTGTACTAAAACAGATAGCACGCTACAATAAACTCGTCGCACAAGTTTATTAATTAGAATTCCGCTACGCTGGAATTCTGTATTAGATAAATGTAACAATAAGTTACGTTGTAAATAAATTACAACAACAACGTTATACTATTGTAAGAAATAGTATAACTTATAAACGGGAAAGATTACCGTGAATCTAACCAGTATATAAAGGAAATTCCGTCTGAGGCTTGTCGTAACAATTTCCTTAAGAATTTTATTTCAAAACTCTCCCAAGATACAACAGACATAATCTGCACGAGATTGTAATGAGTATGTCAACTCTGTGATATATATATGGAATATAGACCAGTAGAGCAAAGAAGCAGAAGAAATTAGATTGGAATAGGATAAGAATGTGATCAGTATTCTCTCCTATTTATAATTTCGTCCGTATCCCTTCGAACAGTCGCGTCTGCTTGACGAGTCGCACCCGTTGCCTTTTGGTCGCTGCTGTTCGTTAACGGGTCGCACCCGCCCGTCCAACGGTACTGTTTCGTACCTGCTCGCACTGTTTCGCCCGCGCCTGTTCAGTCGGGTCGCACCCGCTTGCGTCGGCGTCCGCTTCAATCGGCTCGCTCGCACCTGTTTGCTTCCAACGGATCGCACCCGTTTACTGTTCGCGTCCGTTCATGAACAGTCGCATCTGCTCAGGCAAAAAACCCTGCGTCTGTTCACCCGCCCGCTTCTCTTTAAATTCCAGGCCCAGCCCAGTTTCAGACGAAGCCCAAAACCGTTAAACAATGGCCTAGTAAAAAGAATGGTCATTTTAGACCCGAACCCGAACCCGAACCCGAGCCCGGCCCGGTCGGACGGACGGCGGCGGCGGCGCGCGCGCGCGTGTGTGGTGGTGATGCATGATCTCCCTCCTCACAACGAAGCATACATTTGGGAGCCCCAGGCCCCCAACCTGCACTTGAGAAAACCATATATAAACCAATATAGCTCTCAAGAATTTGGCGATGTGGGACTTTGTATATTTCCATTCATTCTAGCTTTAGGAATTCCAACAATCCCCCACATGAATGATAATATACATATCCCCCACACAAAGCGAAATATCACAGAGTACATATGGAATAATGCTTTATCGTGGATAAGTAGATATTTCACTTTGAACTTTCCCTAGTTAAAACTTATCGGATCTACTTGGCTAATCGGTGAATTATTTCATCTTGAACCGTCGGCCTTTATTGTATATCCAAACAATAAGCTTTACGAAGCATTGATTCCCTTCTCATCCAATCTCTTGGTTTTGTTCATTTTGGTCCTGAACATATTTTGGTTCTGCGAGTGTTATAGAGAATTTAAGCCTTTAATATTCTCATAAAGCCGACCCAGCTCACACTAACATAGGTGATCGCAACCATTAAGAGTATCCTACATATACCCCACTTGTTATTTTCAAGATATGGTCATCATTAAAAAACATAGTTTTAACCTTTAACTACTTCTGTAGGTATGCATTATATTTTGCACCATAGGAATGGAGTAGGACCAAGTCCAGACAAATGCATTACTTCTTGAGTTACTCATAACTGGTTTGCCTATTGATCCTAGTCCGTGGGATCTCCAGTCGCTAGGATAGGTTTCCGTATAAGGTAACTCTTGTTGGTTTAGGCTTTTTTAAACCCATTCCCCTCGATGCGCAGTCAATTTTCTCTCTTGATAAACCTTTAGTAAATGGATCCGCTAGGTTATCATTTGTTCTCACATAATCTATGGAAATAGTTCCATTTGAGAGTAACTGCCTAACTGTATTATGGCGTCGACGAATATGTCGTGACTTTCCATTATACACAAAGTTTTGCGCTCTGCTTAGCGCTGCTTGGTTATCACAGTGTATGCATATGGCCGGTACAGGTTTAGGCCAAAACGGAATATCTTCTAAAAAGTGACGAAGCCATTCTGCTTCTTCGCCTGCTTTATCTAATGCAATGAACTCTGATTCCATAGTGGATCGAGCTATGCATGTTTGTTTAGTAGATTTCCATGACACCGCTGCCCCTGCTAGGGTAAAGACATAACCACTCGTTGATTTTGATTCCTTTGAATCTGCAATCCAGTTTGCATCACTATATCCTTCTAAGACGGCAGGATATTTTCCATAATGTAAGGAATAGTTAGTGGTATTTTTTAAATATCCAAGCACTCTCATTAGTGCTTTCCAGTGTTCCTTCCCTGGATTGCTTGTATACCTGCTCAATCGACTTACTGCATAAGCTATATCTGGTCTGGTGCAATTCATCAGATACATTAAGCATCCTATTACATGAGAGTATTCCAGTTGCATTACACTCTCATCAGTGTTTTTATGCAGTACTTCCGATGGATTAAAGGGTGTATTTACTCCTTTAATTCCAAAGTCTTGAAATCTTTCAATTACTTTTTCTACATAATGTGATTGAGATAACTCAATTCCATTCGATGTTCTTATTATTTTTATTCCCAAAATAATATCTGCAACACCCAAGTCTTTCATGTCGAAATTGTTGATCAACATTTTCTTTATGGTCTCAGTTACCTGAGTATTTGGACCGAATATTAGCATATCGTCCACATATAGACAAATCATCACATATGATTGCCCAACCTGTTTGTAATAAACACATTTATCACATTCATTTATACGAAAACCATTTTTCATCATGACACTATCAAATTTTGCGTGTCATTGCTTTGGAGCTTGTTTTAGTCCGTATAATGATTTGACTAATCTACAGACTTTGTTTTCATTTCCTTTGGAAATAAATCCCTCAGGTTGCTCCATGTAAATCTCCTCATCGAGATTTCCATTTAAGAATGCTGTTTTTACATCCATTTGATGAATCTCTAGATTATAAATGGATGCAATTGCTATTAACATTCTTATAGAGGTTATTCGTGTAACCGGTGAATAGGTATCAAAGAAGTCTACTCCTTCTTTTTGACGATATCCTTTGGCTACTAATCTGGCTTTATACTTGTCGATAGAGCCATCTGCTTTCATTTTCTTCTTGAAAATCCATTTGCAGCCAATTGGTTTTATTCCTGGTGGAATATCAACAATTTCCCAAGTTTTATTACTTAGAATTGAATCAATCTCACTTTGGATTGCTTCTTTCCAACATGAAGATTCAGAAGATGACATTGCTTCCTTGTACGTTTGAGGTTCGTGTTCTAACATATAAGTTAAAAATCCGAACCAAATGTTTTGGAAGTTCTTGCCCTTACGCTTCTTCTTGGTTCAACCTTCTCGTTGTCCTGATGAGTTTCATCTTCACATGTCTCATCTCTGTTATCTCTTGTCCTTTTTGGGACAGGATTTCCATCGTTTCTTTTATGTGGAAACACATCTTCAAAGAACGAGGCATCTCTTGATTCCATGATTGTATTTACATGAATATCATTTATATCAGACTTGAATACCAAAAACCTATAGGCACTACTATTTTGGGCTGGCCCAAGATAATAACAGTCCACTGTTTTTGGTCCAAGTTTGACTCTCTTGGGAGGCGGAACTGGAACTTTTGCCAAGCACCCCCACACTTTGAGGTATTTAAAGCTTGGTTTGTGTCCTTTCCATATCTCATATGGAATTGTTCCCGTTTTATTGTGAGGAACTTTGTTTAATATGTGATTAGACATATTTAAGGCTTCCCCCCACAAGTTCGTCGGCAGACCAGAAGTTAAAAGCATGGCAGTAATCATGTCTTTTAACGTTCTGTTCTTCCTCTCGGCTACACCATTTTGTTGTGGTGAATATGGAGCTGTTGTTTGATGAATTATACCATTTTCGGCACAGAACTGTTCAAATGGTGATTCATATTCTCCACCTCGATCAGATCTCAATATCTTGATCTTTTTATTTAACTGATTTTCTACCTCAGCCTTGTATTTTATAAACGCGGTTATTGCTTCATCCTTACTATTTAAAAGATATACATAACAATATCGCGTATAATCATCAATAAAAGTAATAAAATACTTTTTCCCACCTCTTGTAGGTAGTGATTTAAAATCACATAAATCTGTATGTACCAAACCTAATGGTTCGGTGCTTCTGTCAACAGATTTAAATGGTTGTTTGACCATTTTTGCTTCTACACATGTCTCACATTTGTAGTTCTTATCTACTTGGAAATTTGGAATCAATCCCAAGTTTGATAATTTCTTCATTTTTCGGAAGTTTATGTGTCCTAATCTATCGTGCCATAGTAAAATTTCGTGCTCAAGCAAGTAAGAGACTTCAATTTTATTATTAGCACAATCAGAATACATAGATTTATTGCCCGTAACGGCTACATTTGCCTTAAATAGGCCATCACATAGATATCCCCTTCCGATATACATTCCAGCTTTGGACAGAACCATCTTGTCTGACTCAAACACCATCTTGAATCCCTTCTTTGATAGGACTGCACCAGAGATGAGATTCTTGCGTATGTCTGGAACGTGAAGCACGTCATTCAATTTGACAGTTTTTCCAGAAGTGAACTTGAGGATAACTGTTCCACTTCCTTCGATCATGGAAACTGCAGAATTACCCATGTAGAGTCTTTCTTTCTGATCGAATTTCTGGTATGTTGAAAACATGGATTTTTCAGAGCAAACATGACGAGTAGCTCCTGTGTCAACCCACCATTGGTTAGGGTTCTGAATCAAATTGCATTCAGAAATAACCGCTGAAAAGTTGGACTTATCCATTTTCATGTTGTCAACTGTTAACATCTCTGTTTTAGTGTAAAACACTAAAATTCTTAAGATGTTATATGTCTAGTGTACTAAAACAGATAGCACGCTACAATAAACTCGTCGCACAAGTTTATTAATTAGAATTCCGCTACGCTGGAATTCTGTATTAGATAAATGTAACAATAAGTTACGTTGTAAATAAATTACAACAACAACGTTATACTATTGTAAGAAATAGTATAACTTATAAACGGGAAAGATTACCGTGAATCTAACCAGTATATAAAGGAAATTCCGTCTGAGGCTTGTCGTAACAATTTCCTTAAGAATTTTATTTCAAAACTCTCCCAAGATACAACAGACATAATCTGCACGAGATTGTAATGAGTATGTCAACTCTGTGATATATATATGGAATATAGACCAGTAGAGCAAAGAAGCAGAAGAAATTAGATTGGAATAGGATAAGAATGTGATCAGTATTCTCTCCTATTTATAATTTCGTCCGTATCCCTTCGAACAGTCGCGTCTGCTTGACGAGTCGCACCCGTTGCCTTTTGGTCGCTGCTGTTCGTTAACGGGTCGCACCCGCCCGTCCAACGGTACTGTTTCGTACCTGCTCGCACTGTTTCGCCCGCGCCTGTTCAGTCGGGTCGCACCCGCTTGCGTCGGCGTCCGCTTCAATCGGCTCGCTCGCACCTGTTTGCTTCCAACGGGTCGCACCCGTTTACTGTTCGCGTCCGTTCATGAACAGTCGCATCTGCTCAGGCAAAAAACCCTGCGTCTGTTCACCCGCCCGCTTCTCTTTAAATTCCAGGCCCAGCCCAGTTTCAGACGAAGCCCAAAACCGTTAAACAATGGCCTAGTAAAAAGAATGGTCATTTTAGACCCGAACCCGAACCCGAACCCGAACCCGAGCCCGGCCCGGTCGGACGGACGGCGGCGGCGGCGCGCGCGCGCGTGTGTGGTGGTGATGCATGATCTCCCTCTTCACAACGAAGCATACATTTGGGAGCCCCAGGCCCCCAACCTGCACTTGAGAAAACCATATATAAACCAATATAGCTCTCAAGAATTTGGCGATGTGGGACTTTGTATATTTCCATTCATTCTAGCTTTAGGAATTCCAACAATTCCCCACATGAATGATAATATACATATCCCCCACACAAAGCGAAATATCACAGAGTACATATGGAATAATGCTTTATCGTGGATAAGTAGATATTTCACTTTGAACTTTCCCTAGTTAAAACTTATCGGATCTACTTGGCTAATCGGTGAATTATTTCATCTTGAACCGTCGGCCTTTATTGTATATCCAAACAATAAGCTTTACGAAGCATTGATTCCCTTCTCATCCAATCTCTTGGTTTTGTTCATTTTGGTCCTGAACATATTTTGGTTCTGCGAGTGTTATAGAGAATTTAAGCCTTTAATATTCTCATAAAGCCGACCCAGCTCACACTAACATAGGTGATCGCAACCATTAAGAGTATCCTACATATACCCCACTTGTTATTTTCAAGATATGGTCATCATTAAAAAACATAGTTTTAACCTTTAACTACTTCTGTAGGTATGCATTATATTTTGCACCATAGGAATGGAGTAGGACCAAGTCCAGACAAATGCATTACTTCTTGAGTTACTCATAACTGGTTTGCCTATTGATCCTAGTCCGTGGGATCTCCAGTCGCTAGGATAGGTTTCCGTATAAGGTAACTCTTGTTGGTTTAGGCTTTTTTAAACCCATTCCCCTCGATGCGCAGTCAATTTTCTCTCTTGATAAACCTTTAGTAAATGGATCCGCTAGGTTATCATTTGTTCTCACATAATCTATGGAAATAGTTCCATTTGAGAGTAACTGCCTAACTGTATTATGGCGTCGACGAATATGTCGTGACTTTCCATTATACACAAAGTTTTGCGCTCTGCTTAGCGCTGCTTGGTTATCACAGTGTATGCATATGGCCGGTACAGGTTTAGGCCAAAACGGAATATCTTCTAAAAAGTGACGAAGCCATTCTGCTTCTTCGCCTGCTTTATCTAATGCAATGAACTCTGATTCCATAGTGGATCGAGCTATGCATGTTTGTTTAGTAGATTTCCATGACACCGCTGCCCCTGCTAGGGTAAAGACATAACCACTCGTTGATTTTGATTCCTCTGAATCTGCAATCCAGTTTGCATCACTATATCCTTCTAAGACGGCAGGATATTTTCCATAATGTAAGGAATAGTTAGTGGTATTTTTTAAATATCCAAGCACTCTCATTAGTGCTTTCCAGTGTTCCTTCCCTGGATTGCTTGTATACCTGCTCAATCGACTTACTGCATAAGCTATATCTGGTCTGGTGCAATTCATCAGATACATTAAGCATCCTATTACACGAGAGTATTCCAGTTGCATTACACTCTCATCAGTGTTTTTATGCAGTACTTCCGATGGATTAAAGGGTGTATTTACTCCTTTAATTCCAAAGTCTTGAAATCTTTCAATTACTTTTTCTACATAATGTGATTGAGATAACTCAATTCCATTCGATGTTCTTATTATTTTTATTCCCAAAATAATATCTGCAACACCCAAGTCTTTCATGTCGAAATTGTTGATCAACATTTTCTTTATGGTCTCAATTACCTGAGTATTTGGACCGAATATTAGCATATCGTCCACATATAGACAAATCATCACATATGATTGCCCAACCTGTTTGTAATAAACACATTTATCACATTCGTTTATACGAAAACCATTTTTCATCATGACACTATCAAATTTTGCGTGCCATTGCTTTGGAGCTTGTTTTAGTCCGTATAATGATTTGACTAATCTACAGACTTTGTTTTCATTTCCTTTGGAAATAAATCCCTCAGGTTGCTCCATGTAAATCTCCTCATCGAGATTTCCATTTAAGAATGCTGTTTTTACATCCATTTGATGAATCTCTAGATTATAAATGGATGCAATTGCTATTAACATTCTTATAGAGGTTATTCGTGTAACCGGTGAATAGGTATCAAAGAAGTCTACTCCTTCTTTTTGACGATATCCTTTGGCTATTAATCTGGCTTTATACTTGTCGATAGAGCCATCTGCTTTCATTTTCTTCTTGAAAATCCATTTGCAGCCAATTGGTTTTATTCCTGGTGGAATATCAACAATTTCCCAAGTTTTATTACTTAGAATTGAATCAATCTCACTTTGTATTGCTTCTTTCCAACATGAAGATTCACGCTAAACCTATGTGGTTAGTGCACAAACTACACGTAGTCATTGCGCGATTATACTATCAATCACACCCAACCTATTGTAATATGAGCAATTTCAAACTTAAAAAATTCAAAAGAAAAAGGTATATTATGGATGTATTTGTTCTGATTCATGTCAATTCGCATTATCATCATAAAGATTCACCATTCAATCCAAATATTTAAGATTTTAGCTAGAATTTGTAGTTGAACAGTTAAATGGTTAGGAAAATTTAGATATAATATGATAAGGAGGAGAGAAAGAAGGTAAATGAATATAACAATCATGTTTTCTATGCTGTAAAATTTACGTAAAGTAATTAAAAATATATTAGAATACGATATTTGATAATTAATCTCTTGGAAAATAATTTATCAAACTCTATTTAATAAAAGATTTTGGTGTTAATAAATTAAACTAAATTAATAAATTCATTTAGAATATTTTATTAGATTTGAAATAAATTGGACGTTTACGAAAATATATTCGGTATAATGAAGTATAAATTAATTAAAATTAAATTGAAGTAAATTTGCAAATAAATTAAATAAGTTGTTAAAAGAAGAGGAAAGAGTATGCAATTGGGCAAAGTAGGAAATTAAAATGTTGCCCGATTAAACAAGGCCCAAACACTTACTCTACAATTTCCATCTCCTTCTTATTCAAGCTCGAACCTTCCACTTCCTTCATCATTCAAGAAACGAGCCCTAAAAATTAATTCGTGATCAAATTAAAAAAAATGTTGTACGCGATGTGATGGGGCTTGACATGGCGAACGACATTCGATGTGGGGGGCCCGCAATGTAGACGGCGATTTGGCGATGCGTATCGGGTGCGGTTGAAGTCGGCGATAGTTAAGAGAGGTTGGATTTTCTAACTGGTCGCGAGATCATTTTGTGGGATGGAGAATGCAAAAGTTGTTGATGGGCATGGAGGTGAGGCTGGTGATGTTGGCGTTGACTGAGATGATACTAAGGTATTCGATGGAGTTGTTACTAGTGATGAACCAGGTCGAGATGTTGGAGGCGGATTCTGAGCTAACGACGATGGAGGATATGATGTTGGCCATGACGAGGCGTTGAAGGTGGATTGGTTGCAAAAATGGAAACACCGGCTTGATGACGAGGTTGTATTGGTTAATGGCATGCAAGAGTGATGTGAGTGCGAAGTGGCAGTGACGACAATTATCGACGGAGATGTAAACTGGAGCTGGTTGAAGGCTGTAGGTTCACGCTCGTCGTTAGGTGAGTTTTCCCACTCACAACTTTGTCTACATCATATTATGCGTAATAACCCATTTGTCTACCTATTTAGTTTAGTTGGATGGATATTAGTTGATATTGAATGGTTCTTATGAAATTGGTGATAAATTGAATCGACTACTTGTTGTGAAATTGGATGATAAATTAGTTGAATTGATTGTTTGTGATTATCATTGTTTGTTTGGATTGTTAGGTATATTGGTATGATATTTTGATCGTGTTGGTTGGAAATGTCGATTTACAAATAGAACTTTGTTTGTTTGCATTCTAAATTTTGTAATTTATTTATAATTGAATGTTTTTAAATTATATTATGGTTTAAGCTATAAATATTTTGGATTCAAAATATATATTTAAAGAAAATAATAGTGTTTTAATCTTTATTCTTGGTAATTATATAAATAAGGAAACTTATTTGATATCAAGGTTTTACCCGATTTTATTATTTTAGAAATATAATACTTATTGAAGAAAAGTTCTATTCAAAATTATTAATTTATCGAAAAATAATCTATAGTTTATTTTAAATAGTTATTTAAAATGTTTATATAGTCTCTGGAAATAAGAAATATTTTCTGATTAATACCTTAGGTTTAAAGTTTATTTTTACGAATAATGTGGTTACCTATGAATTAATAAAGTGTACTTTATATATATTTAGATATTTGATTTAATTGTTTATGGAAAGATTTTGTAGAAATTTATTATTCTTTCATTTCTGAATAGAATTAGAACTTTTATGTATGAATTCCATTTTTCTAATTTCTCACAATCCTTTACTGATTTCAATATCATGAATGATTCACCATCGATTTGATTAGTTTTCTGACATGATACGGGGATGATAACCTTTTGAATGGATATGTGATATTTTATATTGATTTTGTTACTTATTTCTATGTGACGAGAAATTTGAATAAACGGTTTAGTGATACCGTTAGGTATAGGACTTTCAGTAATACTTTTTCGTTTATTCTTTGTACTTGTCATATAGAAATATCTAGTTTGGATTGAGTGTAGTCTATGAGCCTTGAATAATTATCTGGACAACATGCGATGGTATGAGATGTCGTTATGTTATTTGTTTGACTATATATTGTAAGTAAATGTCACTCAAACAAGGAATACACTTTTGTGTATATGTGATACTCGATGCGGAGTATCGTATTGTTAGATGTTGGCTTATAAGAGCCACGTGTCGGCCTACAATTAGAGATATGAGTAGTTACAGGGTATGAGTACTACATGGCCATCCATATTGTGTCCAGTTGTAACACCCCTAATTTTAATAAACATTATTTAGGAGATTTAATTATAAAAGTTAAATAGAATAATGTGATGATTAGATTGATAAGGGAATTGAGATTTGAATATATAAGTAAGGTTGTGCCTTAACCAAATAAACACATAAGATTGATATAACTTAAGCATATAGTTGAATAGGGAAAGGGTAATTTAAGAATAAATAAGACTTCATAACACCTAAACCCATATTCCTTCTCATTCTCATAAAATCAAAACAATCAAAGAGCTCAAGCAAGGCCGGCCATTAACTATCACATAAATCACAAGAATCAAGAATCAAGTAGAGATTTAAGAAGGAAAGCTAGGAAGATTAAGCAACAATCAAATCTCAAAATCCATTATCAAAACATAGTGGATAATAGCTCAGACCATCTTATGTTATTATTTTATGATTATTTAGATTTGAGTTGAACTTGATGCCGAATATGTATTGATGATTTGATGATATGCCATGTTTGTTTTTGCCTAAATGATAAGTTTTGAGAATATTTATAAACATGATTATTTCAGTTCTAAGATTTAAATCTAAGACATATTTCTTCAAATACTATGATTTTTATGTATGATGTTTAAAAGATAAATTTGGAGATGTGTTTTTATTTTCATAATTTTCCTAAGTCTAAGGAATATTTTTAGAATTTTTAAAGGTGGAAAACATGTTAATTCGGGTTTAATTAATTAATTAACTCATTAAATACTGATTTTTCGGCATGAAAATTTTATACGATAAGGAATATCATATTTCTGAATTTATGTGAATTTTTGGGATTTTCCCTAGTAATTTCGAGTTATGGTGAATTTATTATGCTAGAAAAATACTTTAAAAGGTTAATTAATTATGGATATTAATTAACTATTTGAAAGAGTTTTGGAACATGAATATTGAGTGCGGCTGAGATTTTTGAAAAGAAATTGTAAGGGATTGTTTTATCCAATGGAAATTGGACAAGAAGCATTTTGTGAAAAGATTTTACTTTAATTAGAAATAAATCAGTTTTTACGGTAATTACAACATTACCATGCCGCTACTATAGTCATCAAGCCTGTTACATGGCCATATCCATGAGTGTGACATCGATAGAGTGGGAAGCGCATGGTAACTACTTAGATAGTTATCGAGCGATTCCAACTGGGTCGAAGTGGACCTCGGTGACATTCTAGAATTTGCGGGATGGCAACGTCGAGTTTCTTGTCTTCGCTTATATTTTGAAAAGGTGCTGCATCTCATCTCTTCGATTGTTTTCTAAACCAAGGCAATGAACCTGCCTATCATGTCTTCGACTTTACAAAAAAAGAGGCATAGTAGCCGTAGTATACTAGTATTTAAGTATGAAAGTTTTATAGCATCGTCTGAGGATCTTAGGAGGTCGATGTGCATTAAGATCGATGATCTTATGCTATGGCGTCAATGCCACATGATCACATTCCCATGCCTTATCTTTTGAATGCCAAAGAGACTTGTTTTCGATGTAAAATAAAAATGCTTTAAAAAGAGGAATTTACATATTTTGGGGTTAGCAGTATTAACCATATTTCATTAAGAAAATGATTACAAGGAATTAAACTATGGATGTTTATATTATTATGTGCATTTGATCAGTCATTATAAATGATATTGTTGTCATATTCACTTCATTGTTGACCCATAACTGTATTTAGGGGTATTAAGGCAGGATAACTATCTATGTTGACCCAATAGTGACTATAAATTTACCTAACTCTTGCATGAATAGAATTGCATCGGGAGGTCAGGAAGAGCAGAATATAGGATATCCTGAACCGATCAAAAGATTATTCAGTTAGACAGGTTCTCAGTTATCCCATGAAAACTATGTTGTAAGAAGTGTTATTGGCAGGGCCAATAGGTTCTTAGTAACCCCATGAATACAATGTCAGGAATATGTTATTGATAGAGATCAATAGGTTCATAGTTAGCCCATGAAAACTATGATTTAAGAGATGTTATTGGAGAATCCAATAGGTTCATAGTGATTCCATGAAAATTAAGATTGGATAAAGTTATTGGTAGAAACCAACAGGTTTATAGTAATCTCATGAAAACTTTGATTGGATTAAGTTATTGGTAGAAACCAATAGATTCTAAGTGATCCCATGAAAACTATGGAGTTAGACTGATTTTTTGTAAGATTCGAACTGGTTATTAGTTAGCCCATAAAAACTAATAAGTTAGTAGTAACCGTAGAAACTATAAACTAAGACAGATAGTCCGATAAATTGGGATAGGAAATCTAGGGCATATTGCTGTTTAGAATATCATTATATTATGTTATGTTTTAACCATTATGGATGCATGTGCACAATATATGGTTATTATATTATGGTTAAGATACTAGCGAGGGGAAAACTCGTTCCCCTCAGCGACGCGGTCTCATTAGATATCTATTTGGTTTGAGATGGTAAGTTATTATTCACACCGGACTTTTTGTCTGACAAGAAGTTTTTGTCTTTCCCCATAAACTCTCGGATACTCATTTGAGTAGGTTGAGAGTAAGAGTTTTTTAGGTACTCTTTAGACGAATAAGCTTCCAGAGACGTGCATGAGGCAATCTAGCTAGTAGGAACTATATATCTATTTTCCACTGTATTTGATTTTGCTTTTGTTTTGTAACGGTAAGTTGTATTAAATGCTAGATATTTGACTCTGATCACCAAAGAGGGCATCTTCATATATCGTTCTTGGAATATGTTGTGATAATTATATTTTCTTTAAACGTGGTTTGCATGTGAGATTATGTAATGAATCTAAAATGTTATCATGAAATGAAATGTGAAATGTATTAGTGTGTCGAGCATCCAAGTGCTAAAAAAACGAAAAGTTTGGGTAAAATAAAAAAAAAGAAATAGAACAAGAAAGAAGAGAACACAACATCATAAATATCACTACAGAATGATAATATATAATATCAAAAGAACAATACAAAGGGTTACTCTACAGAAATTTCAGAGTTACAATACCTAAGTACTATCATCAAGCTGGATAGTTATAACAACATGTCCTTACAAATGCTGATATATACAATAGTAATGTAGCGGAATAAGAATACAACGGTGGGTGAAAGATCTAGCTCGTCTTCTTGAGCTTCAATGAACATCAACGAAAAGCTTCCTTTCTCAAACTACTAGAAAGACCACGCGAGGAATTTAGGAAAACCAAAAAATCAAGCGTATGACATAAGTCTAGTACGAGAAACTCAAGAAATATATGTACAGCATATAACAATGTTTTTGAGACCGCATGGAATGCCATAATGATTACCTTCTCAAAAGAACCACCATCTAATAGCTACATAAGATGATAAAATAGATGATGGCTAAGGAGTAGAATATAAATATTATAACATAGCTAGAATAGTTACATTGGTTACATTCAATAATTTATTATAAGTACAATCAATACTTGATAAGGAACATTCGCATATTAAATTTTCCACTGAGATCTCTCGGAGAAGCCAAATCTGAAGTCCATGCACAAGGATCCAAAAACACCTTCTGAATGTCGCATATCACTTATTAAAACATACCATAAGGTAAACACAACTGGCCCACGCCCAAACGAGCGAACCCGAACCATGTGGAACCAAGTATCATCAATTCCCATGCGTAATAATCGATAAGCATACTCTAGATCTAGAGTTGACATACTCCATCGCGGGACTGCAAAACCCCAGATCATGCATCATACTCTGTCTTTAGCCATTTTCGATGTCGAGGCCACATTCGGCATCTTTCACACGAGTCTTCATCACTCGAACAGAAAGTGAATCCCAAATTAGACGCCCACATCTCGAACAGATCTCGAAACCACACATAGATTCCAGCATCTCAAACATATCCACTTCCAAGAGATAGAACACGTATTCATTCAGAAAGGATTAGGACTAATGTTACTTAAAAATTGTCACTACAAACCCAAAACCATTTCGCTTATGCTTATCTATAAAACATTCTTTTTAAAGATCATATCGGATAAATCTCGAAACCATACATGGATTCCAGCATCTCAAACATATCCACTTCCAAGAGATAGAACACTTATCTCAATCTTGAAGTGGTTTTTAGTAAGTAAAACACTTACAGATCCTGGTCTCTTCAAGACTGAATCGACGAATTTGGCCATTCAACGATAATGAGAGAGATCGCATTTGGAAACCAAGTCTCGTATACTTATCACGTTTTCGATATTTTCCTCTCACACCATCCCTCGATGAAGAGTAAAGCCGGTAGGTTAGAGCTCTATTGCTTATATCCTTACACAAACATTAGTCTTAATCCCATAGATAAACAAGCCTACTTCATTTGTAACGACCCGCTATTTTGGACCATTCGCATCCGCACATGTCGGACTTGAATAATTCAAAATACCGAATTGTTAATTTAAATTTGGAAAAACTGAGCATATACAATAAATAAATAATCACAGATCACAAGCATAGAGTAATAAATGCAGCGGAAACAAAAGATAGTAGTTCATGAAGCTACTATATACATATTAGAGTAAAATAAATTACAATAGAAGTCTCGAATACAATAGTCAAATCTGTGTAGTCAATGCCCCGCTACATCCCCACTATATCTCATAGCGCATTTCTACTGCTATAATTTTTCCATATAGCCCTAGAATATAGCATTTCCGCTTTAATCCCCGCTATTTCCGCTATGTCCCGTTATTTCCACTATATTCCGCTATTCCCACTATATCTTTTTTAATAAAATGAATTGAAAAATTGCATTTATACATTATAAAATTATGAAACTAATTTATTTGATTTAATTTTTAATATATTTTCAGAAATGAAAATACTATAATATTCTACCAAATTCAATTATGTTATATAACAGTTTTTCGTTTATTTAAAGTATATTCACACATGTTTTTATTTAAAATTATTTATGTATTATTTATAGTTCAGTTGAATGATAATTTTTCATCTAATTACCATTTATATATTTGTAAAAACATTAAGTACGAGTTTTATATGTTATTTTAGAGCCATCTGCTATATCCCGCTATATCCTCGTTGTATCCCCACTGTGACTTTATGCACCTCCACCGCTTTGAATCTACCGAGCGCATTAACTGCACAGAGTCAAATACAATATTAGAATGCATCAATGGAATCAACTGAATATCTGGAAGCTGGATATATAGATGGATCTCCAAGCGAAGCTCCAACTCCAAAGGTGAGTCTCGAATACTGATACTCTCAGTCCGACCCGAGCGAAAAGCAAAACACAAAACACTCGAGTCAGGATTAACATTCTTATATCAATAAATCCAACTCAAGTGAAATAACAACTGAAATACAAGCAACTCAAAGGATGTTTGGGATAACCATCCTTTAAGGATCCGATAAAGATTTATATGTACGCTAAGTAGATAATGTTAAATATTGGGGTGTCTACGACACAATGTTGGATCTTAAGGCTATTCAGACATTAGAAATGGTGAAATGTGTATTAACTACTTACTTATGAATATAAAAATGTATTTACTCAAATTGCAAATAGAAAGCAGTAATTAGAGAATAAGTAAGTAATAAAGTAAATGCAGTAATGTAAATTACACCCGGATTTTTATACTGATTCGGATTAACCAATCATACATCCAATTGTGCACTCTATCGTGCAGAATTCCACTATAATCACTTGCTTTCCACGGGTGGCAAGAACATCTTTACAATCTTGGTTTCACGGGCTACAAGACATACCCTCTTGATCTCTAGGCTACAAGAACACCTTCTCCTTATCACCAACAATAAACTATGGCAAGTAGTCGTACCTTCAATACAGATTTTTGCAGATTCGGTACAATGATGCTATAGACCTTCAATGGTAATATATCTTTGAATTCTTTGAGGAATAGGATGAAATCAGAGAGAGAATGATGTGAATTCAAGTACAACTCTCTGGTATTGTATGGCTTGCAAATCAGTGAAGAATTGGAGTGAAATAATATCGATTTGCAAGGAGATTTGATGAGTATGCAATGGAATTCTTTGCAAATGTTTGGAGAAGAAGGAGTAAGAGAAAATAAGAATTCCTGATGTTAAAATTCGTTTTCAGAGGCCTTTATATAGTGGTTGAAGAGAAGTGTCTTTTGGTGAAGAGATGGAGGGAAATGTCTCTTCATTTAAAATTTGTAATTCTGAAAACTGCTAGTATGCCGACATACTAGGTGCCCCCATGTCGACATGGGTGTGTTGCAAAATGAACAGCTACACTATTAAGTGTTGCGAATTTTCAGCATTTCAAATTACCTTATATTTGTGGATTTTTGTGATTCGGTTGAGGTCAATGATTGATGATCTTGAAGTATAATTGCGATGAGATCTTTAACAAGATATTCTAAGGTTCAACCAACTCCTCATCACTTCAAACACCTTTATCCTTCGGCATTCTTCTCTAATAGGGTTTCGTTCTTCAATTGCTCTGATTAACCTTGTTCTACAAATCATTTGCTTCCACTGTATTCTTGTTTATCTCTGTAAATGTCTCCATAATATATCTGATATGACTGCATAACTCGAAGATACGTTAGTAGTAATATTTATATGGTTTTTTTCATCAAAATCAATACCTAGGGTATTAACAGATAATGCCTATCAGTAAATAAAGTATCAAAATAGTGTTAAGGCATTACTATTATCCCCCTTAACACATTTTATATAGCATTACAGTCCATACAGCACTGTAAACTCCACCGTAAACTAGTGGGATATCAGGGAGTACTCTATAGGTATAATACAAAACAAATTCGTAGTGGTCGCGTATATAGGGATACAAGTATGACAAGGCACATGAGGTAATACACAAGGTAGTGAAACTACCGTTTTCCTGATCCGGACTGGTGAGAACGCATCGCCCCAACGATCGCAACACCGCGAAACAACACTCCAAATTTCAAGGATGCTCACCAATCAATAATAAGTAATGAGTAGTTTACGAAGAAGTGTGTTCGCTGCAGGTAGCTAACTCCATTTGGCCCGGCACGGCTCCTGTTTTAGTCATTTCCAATTTGGCACAAGTGTCAAGGCTATCCATTATCGTTCTCTTTCTTCAATCATCAGCATACGCCATTCCAACCACTTCATTCTGTATCACACTCCGTGTATAGTTATTAAAGTGGTTTTTCGGTTTAGACAGTGAGTATGTCCTTAACCGATTTCGGTTTCTTTAATAACTTTCGTAATTATTACACTGATTGGTCGCTTAATAAATTTCTAAAACCAAATCAATTTCAGTCTCACTTAGAATTTTGAAAGCTAAAGTTCATTTGTCTTTCTATATCAATTTTTATAATTTACGTTTCAAAACTTCCAAATTTACCATTTCAAAACTCTATAATTCAACTTCAAAATTCGATTTAACAATTCAAATATTTATTTAAACTTGTATATAAGTTTCATTCCGTAATCATTTAAATAAATTTAATTTAACATTCAAATCAATTTAAATTCATTGATCGACTTCATTCAATATTCGTTAAGTTAATTTATCATTCAAAACAATTTCTATTTAATTTCCAATTCATTAAATCAATTTAAGTTTTCATATATCATATCAAACTTCCAAATTTAATTAAATTAAATTCGTCAAATCAAATTCTTCAAATTTCAAGTCTTATATTAAGTTCGATAAATCACATTTATTTCTTGTTGAAGAAATTCGATTTCACTTATTTACTTATTTAATTTAAACAAATTTCCAAACTTAATTACTACAGAACTCGATTTTACTTATTAAATAAGTTCAATTTCAATCATTACGAAGTTCAATTTCATATATCAAGAATTCAATTTCATTTAATTATTAAATAATTCAATTTTATTGAATTATTAAATAATTTCAAAACTTAATTATTAAATAATTTCAATACTTAATTACTAAATAATTTCAAAACTTAATTCAATCATTTCTTAAATTAAACAACGTTCTTTCATTAATTACTTTGTTAATATTTTCTTCACTAGAATTCAAATTCCAACTTCATTTAAAACCCTTGTTATTTTATTCAAATAAAATATTTATTTTTTATTTTTAAATCAAATTATTGACCAATCGGGTTTATATTTAATTCTCTCCTAAGTCAAAGTTTTATTTGGATATTTATCACTTCAACCCGATTCCATTTCAATTCAAAAATCAAAGCATAGCAAATGGAACTTGCAGTGTGATAACTGGGATGGTGTCAAAGTAAATAAACAAGTAATAGCAAACATCATCAACAATCCAATAGTTTATTTAAATAATCCCGAAATAATTGTATTAATTTTCATTGTTGTTTGTGCAAATTAATATAATTATTTATAGAATCTACATTATCATTTCATGTAGATTAAAGATTATTATACAAATATTTATACGGTTCTTCACTTGATATCTATTATTCAATTTCATACTACATCAATTTAAACAACATACATTCAATGGTTCAAGGTGTACATAACCAAATTTCTACGTGTCAATTTATTTAAACATTTAAAGGGGTCATATTATGCAAATGTCATCTAATCAAATTTAACACATATATCCAATCTAACTATCCTACGTCAATTTCGATTTCAAATTATTTATCACTTACTACATTAACAATTTGACGTCCAATATCAACATCAAACAATCACATTTATCAACCAAACTGGACTATCATTGTATAAATAACAGATAATGGTGTCAGATGTCACGTGTGAACTGATACAGGTTATAACCTATATATAACGGTGTAAATAACTAACAGCCGTATATTTCAATTGTCGTTTCAATTGAAATCAAATTTAATAAATAAAAGAACATTAATCGTGAGTGATTGCTCACCTTTCGAGGCTAGAGATGAACGAAAATGAGATAGGTTACAAAGTCCAGGCATAAATCTCAAACAAGGCAAGATTGAACTCGAATCGAGAACGAAGCTGATAAATGAGAATTGATGAAACCAAATCAGAACGGAATCGATGAAGATAAATTTGAATAACTATTTAAACTTCAAATATGTATTAAATTAAATATATACTCATTTCAAAATCCATTGTTCCAAATTGAAACTCAATATTAAAGTCAAACATATTTACATATAATGTATTTGAAATAAATACTTACATATATATACAGATGTTAAAATTTCAAAATACTACATATATAATATATTTCATTTGCAATTATAAACACCTGAACATATTATATATTCAAAACTCAACTGCTACTATGGTTTGTAACATAAAAGCATATTTTATTAAACCTTTATATTCAGCCAATGAACTATAAACATAACCTATAACAAAATTATACGAACAACTTTATATCAATCGAATATATTATATACTGATAAATAAACCAAATGTTATACCAATAGACATAACTCATATGACACTGCAGCTTTTTTAACACAACATATTAACAAAGTTCTTCCCAGTATTCTCTTTATAGAAATGAACACATATAAGCTTTATAAATACTTCACTGACATCCCAAAAAAACAAGACTACCATATATACTATTTATGTAAATCTTATACACTAACTAAATCTACATATACTGGTCAAAGAAAGTATAAATAACACTTCATAATATAAGTGAAATCTTTTTCCCACCCTTTCAAAATACTTTTAGAACCACTGTACATGCTCAAACTAGACTTTACAAAATATGCAGATCCTATATTATATGAGCAGACTATGATATACTAATATGTATATAGGAACACACTGTATATATAAAAAAACAACTGCATATAAAATTAACATGACACACACCTATACAGTGTCACTGAGGAAGCTTGCAGGGTCGGAGGGAACAGGGGCTGAAGGGTGTAAGGCACGTGAGCAAGGTGCTGGAGGGTGTTGCGTGCTTCAGGTCGGAGGCAGATGGCGGTAGCAGTGAAGCACGATTGGAGGCTTGCTTGCAAAGAGGCTGAGGCGAGTAGTCGCAGGTGGTAGCGGATCTAGGCAAGGTAAAGTGGAGATGCGATCGGTGGTCGTTTGGGTGAGATGCGGCGCGTGAGGGAAGA
Source organism: Allium cepa (assembly GCA_030765085.1). NCBI lineage: Eukaryota > Viridiplantae > Streptophyta > Magnoliopsida > Asparagales > Amaryllidaceae > Allium > Allium cepa. The sequence continues at coordinate 56,638,278 of CM060933.1, forward strand.
TGGAGGTTGTGGCGCCTGGGCTCGGATTAAGGACTAAAGACATGAAGCCCTGGCTCAAGGTGAGGAGGTCTGGCAAGGGGAAGCAGTGGAAGTGGGTTGACGTGGCACTTGCTAAAGTGGAGTTCGGGCACAGGCGGTGAGAGGTATGGAGGCAGAGCAAAGATGGTTTCGGGTTGGTGACGAGATCGGCGATGATGGAGGAGGGTTTCGCGTGTTGAGGAGGAGAGGGGAAAGATGAAGACGAGGAAGGGAGAGGGTGGATGGAGTTGCGTGGTGGTGCTGCACGAAGCGATGGAAGGAAGCGGAGAAGAGGCTATTACGTGCAGGTCGTAAGTGGGAAAAGCAAAGCTTGCCTGGGTTTGCTTATTTATTTTTCTTTCTCAATCAAACAGAGGCCAGTGGAGATATTTTGAGAGCAGAGCATAGAAAAATGAATCGTTGGATATATTGGGAACCAACAGATAATAAATGGAAATGGAGAATAGTGAAAGTCATATGCTAAATTCAGAGAATAATAAACACTGTTGGCTATTGATGTTCTCGGTAGGAAATTGGATGGTCACGAAAAACAAATGAATTTGAACCGTACCGATATACGTAACTGTTTCATGGGTTTCATCACGTATCGGATATTGAAACACAGAATTGGATATACCGTAGAGATCAGCATGACGAGACGATCAAAACGGTATAAAATTATCAGTGGCACGATCGAATTATAAAAATTCGAATTTTCTACTAGCGGAAAATGCAGTAAAAATGCAGAAAGATAAGATCGACGGAGCTAAAGAAGTCCGAATTTGGAAAATTTGGGAAAATGAAAAATGACGTTTTCCTCAGAAGATGATTTAGAATTTTTCTATATAAAATATTTAGTTTTCGAAAACGTTTCATTTTTATCGATTCCTAACTGTTATAAATTGAAATAGAATTACACAATAAGATAAACTTTCATATTTTTGGATGAAAATTTACAGGTTGCTATGTTTAATTAGATGCATTTCAAATATTAAATTTTTATTTCAAAGTATTATTATTTAAAATTTCACAAAGTTCAATTAATTAAATAAATAAAACGACTAAAATTTATGGGTCGTTACATCATCGGCTTTTAGTGCTAAGTATACGGCTAATTTTTTTTCATAAACAAGCAAACACACAAAGCACGATCAAGTCACACAAAGCACGATCAAGTCACACAAAGCACGATCAAGGCACATAAGCGACTTCTAATCCCTTTTTTGTTTAATTAATCTTTTATTAATTAAAACCTCTTTTATTCGTAAAACCATTTTTAGCTAGTAAAACATCATTCATGAATTTTTGTTAATCATTTGTACTCTTTCAATACTTCAAAAAGTATTCATATACTTATCTCAAATGGTATAATTATATGCACAAACCATTAAAAAGATTTCGTACTATAAACCTTTGCTTTTTCTGTCTTTTTTAAAAAGATTCCTTACATATAATTTCCTTTAAAATATTCATTTTGAGGATCTAAGTACTTTCACAAATCCATTCAAAAATGTTTAAGAATAATGTCACTTAAATATTGTCACTACAAACCCAAAACTATTCCACTTATCTTTAAAACATTCGTCTTAAAGATCTATTTACATTCATAAGTATAATTATAAAGGGTTAAAGACGAATGTTACTAACATATTATCATAACAAACCCAAAACAATTTCACTTACTTGTATTATCATTAAAACATTCTTTTTAAAGATCTAAGTTTAATAGTAAGTTAAGTTTGATAGTCGACTAATCGATTATCTAGTCAAAAAAATTGCTTATACAAATCAACGATAGTATACTTAAATCATTTCCAACATTCCCGACCTAACTATTCCTCGTTCAAGAGGGAAACCGGTAGGTTAAAGCTCTATTGCTCCGTCCATGCTCAACATTAATCTTTAACTCTCAGAAATAGATAAATCTACTTCGTCGATTTTTGATGTTACGTGTGGTATTAATGATTTCCATAAACAAGTAACAAACAACCTTGTTAACCCATTGTCGACATTTCTGGCTTAACTGTTCCTCATTCAAGAGAGGAACCGGTAGGCTAGAGCTCTATTTCTCCATCTCCACTCGACGTCAATCATTAACTCTCAGAAATAGATAACCCGACTTTGTCGGCTTCTAGCGTTACGCAAAGTTAATTACCTTTTTAAACAAGGTAAACAACAAGATTAACACGTTTTCCGACATTTTAACTTATTCTGTTCCTTGATCAAGATTGTGGCGAGGTAAGTTAGAGCATTGGTTTCGTCAAAGTCTTGCCTAGACACTTCATTTTTCAATCTCATAAACATATAAGTATACCCATCGACTTTCAGTGTTAAGCCTAGTCAATCACCTTTCTCAAAAGTCATATATATAAAATAATACTTTAGAAATACTTGTAAATAGGCTTTAAATATCTATGTAAAATATAGTTTAAAAATAACTAATTTAGAAGTTTGATTTAAAACATGTTTTACAATTTGCAGCGCTTTACTTTCAAAATTCTCAAATAACCATTAAAGCTATATTTAAACTTCTATTATTTTTTCATACTCAAAAACATTCTATAAGAACTTCTACAAAAGGATTTTACAAAGAAAAGTATTTAGAAACCCTTTAAATTATAACGACTATTCTCGTTTCAAACAATTTCAAACTTTCTTTAATTTAACACACAAGTTAAAACACCATTTAAACATCAAATCAAGGTCATGCCACATGTTTAAGAGGGTAATAAAAGTGATGTTATAGAATATAAAGTTATCATTTGCTTTCAAAAGCAAGAGGAAGCCAAAATTTATAATTTTAATTAGTTAATGTCACTTTAACTTAATACTTTGCACACTGGATATATACACACAATATGTACTTAAGAGACAGTGAGATAACTCACTTAGATCCTTGCCTAACCCAATCATAAAGCCACAAGAACCAAAGAACCACCTCCTTCCATCAACATAAGCCTAAAGGTCCAACCTTTAGCACTTTCAAACCAAGCCACCCTTCCTCCTACCCCTTCGATGCTTACCGCCAATCTAATCTCCCCCCTCTAACTCTCACATCCTCCCACCTCTTACCTTCCATGAAATGTTACAAAGGAGCCTCCTTAACACATGTTAACTTTACATCTTTCTTATTTTGCTTAAAAGTTAAGTATTGCCATAAAATGTCATTTTCTAAATATCTTACCTTACCTCATGCACGACATCATCCTTAAAGTTCATGGATCATCCATATGCAATATCAAAATCGATTACTTGCCCAACCGGATAAATTTCACTTCCAGCTAGTATAAATCACTTGACCTCTCTAGTGCGGACTTCGATCAGGTTCCTTGATTAGAAACATCCGTTCTCCTTACATAACCATATACTATGATAGAAAAACTTAGGATCTTATAAAGAATTTGTATCAAGTGTTCGCCGCCAAGAATCAAGTGAAAAATCCTTGTTCGGATCGGTATAAACTACCTCACATGTACTCGAATACTGGATCAAGAGCAGTCATGCAAATAAAATGATCTATGTACAACTTATGTATTTATCCTATTGGTTTCTTAACTATACCAATATCTTTTATCACATTCTTATGTACAAATAGATATCTCTAAACTAAAATTATTGATGAATCATTCCATAACTTTAAGTTTATAAACAGTTATAACCTAACTTCATATTCATATAATACCCTATTACATCCTAAGAGAATATACAAAACACCAAATTTATTTTAGTTAACAATCATGCTTAACTAATTCAAAACCTGTTTTAACTTACTAACTTCTCAAATTCAAGTGTTATATAAACTCGACTTTTGTATTTCACAAAACACTTTTGTTTTAGGTTCTATACGATTTGAAAGTTTTCGATTGTACAAAGTCATTGAAAATCTCATTACATTTTAACAAATGAAAACTACCAACCAAAATATCAGTATGATGCACATACCATACAACACTAATGCATAGGCTACATGTGTCCATAAATAACTTAACAAATTTCAATAACTTATTAAACACACTTTACTCAAAAAGGGAAAACATAATAAGGTTTCATCATTTATCTCGGGCATTCCATTACTATTCGGGTACCCTACATATAAAACTTCTCTACACTAAAAGTACATATCAAACTTCTTTTCAAAGAAAAACTTTAGAACTAAACACCGGGTTTTATTTCAAATCATTTTGAAATAATAATATATCCATCTATCTTTTGTATATCAAATCATACTTTTGAAATTAAATCGAAATCAGTTTTACTAAAACAACCTTGTAGCATCCCCACTTGGAAACCCAAAAATGAACACCGGTGATGATCGGAATTATTTTCAGGCGACAAAAGTGAGTTCAGTACATCCAATTCATGCCTTTTGGATTTAACCAATATCATTTTAAAACGGTATCAAATACTTCGTAAATATTACTAAGTACCATGACCTAGATTTCATACACCAATTTCGTAAATACTTACTTTCAAATAATAATACTTTTATTTTTCCAAAATCTTAAAAAAACATTTTCAAAGACATTGGGATTTAAGTTCTCAAAATATCAGTTAAATCCTTCTTGTATATAAACCATGTTTTATAAACTATACTTATATAAAATCATTTTCTAATATAAATTCTTTTCACATATGTTTATTCCCAAAATATCCCAACTTTCTTAAATTTAAAATAACATCTTTTCCAAATTCAATTTTTACAAAAGTTAACTTCTAACCCAACATTATCAGTGAACGCCTGTAGTCAAATTGTGAAACTTAATTCATAAGGCATTCATTTCAATGCACCCACAATACTGTTTACCCAACCCATGCGGTAAAATGGTAAAATTGTCCATAATCTGGTCGAGACAAATCACCAAGCAAAAAATGATAGTTAATGTTCATAAATTGGCCGAGAATAACTAAAAAAATTAATAAGGGGTAACGAATGAACATCATTAATCCCTACATTAGTTAAAATATACTTTGACAATTCACTTATATAAGTTATCTTATACAAGATCTTTAATTTTCTCAGTTATAAAACCATTAAGGTAAATGTTTATAATAATTACAAATACGCTCTCATATGTAAAATATACTTAACTCATGCTAGGTCATTAATTACCTTATATCTTAATGAGTCATGATCATTAAAGAAAAGGTTCTCTCTTAACATTCAGCTCTAATACCAAGTGTAAAAAACGACTTTTCAACCCTCGAAGGTCGATAGTAATACATCCACGGTATTCTTTTGCCTAGCATCCAAGTGCTGGAAAGATGAAAAGTTAGGGTAAAAGAAAATGAAATAGAACAAGAAAGAAGAGAACACAACAGCAGAATCTCATTACGGAACGATAATATGTTATATCAAAAGAACAGTACAAAGGGTTACTCTGATATAGAAATTTCGGAGTTATAATACCTAAGTACTATCATCAGCCTGAACAGTTATAACAACATGTCCTCACAAATGCTGATATATATATAGTAGTAATGCAACAGAAATAAGAATATTACAGTAGGTGAAACATCCAGCTTGTCTTCTCGAGCTCTAATGAACATCAACGAAAACCTGCCTTTCTCAAACTACTCGAAAGAGCACGCGATGAACTTAGGGAAAATAGAAATCAAGCATTAGACATAAGTCCAGTATGAGAAACTCAAGAAATATCTATACAATATATAACAGTACTTTTAAGACTACATAGAATACTGTAATGGTTATTTCCTCAAAAGAACCACCATTTGATAGGTACATAAGGTGATATAATAGATAATATCTAAGGTGTAGTACGTAAATATTATAACATAGTGGGAATGATTACATTAGTTACATTCAACATCATATTAGGAGTACAATCAAAACCCGATAAGGAACGTTCGCATATTGGATTTTCCATAGAGATATCTCCGAAGAAGCCGAATCCAAACTCCATGCACAAGAATCAAAAAATACGCTCTAAGCATCATACATATACTAGATAAAATGTACCATAAGGTAAACACAACTGGCCCACACTCGAATGAGCGAACATGAACCACGTGGAACCAAGTACCATCAACTCCCACGCGAAACAATCGATAAGCATACTCTAGATTTGGAGTTGACACACTCCGTCATGGGACAGAAAAACCCCAGAATGTGCACCATACTAAGTATTTAGCCATTTTTGATGTCGAGGTCACGTTCAGCATCTTTCACACGAGTTTTCATTACTCAAACAGAACACGAATCCCAAATTGGATTTCCACATCTCGAATAGATCTCGAAACCAGACATAGATTCCAACATTTCTAACATATCCACTTCCAAGATATAGAACATGTACCTTAGCCTTGAAGTTGTTTCTAATAAGTAAAATACTTACCGATTCCGGTCTCTTCAAGACTGAATCGACGAATTTGGTCATTCAATGATAATGAGAGCAATCGCATATGAAAACTATGTCTTGTATATTTATCACATTTCAGATATTTTCCACTCACACTGTCCCTCGATCAAAAGTGAAGCTGATAGGTTAGAGCTCTATTGCCGTATCCCTACATGAATATCGGTCTCAATTCCCATAAATAGACATGCCTACTTCATTGGCTTTTAGTGCTAAGTATACAATTAAAGGTTTTCCATAAGAGTAAACATACAAAACACGATTAAATCACACAAAGCACAATTAATTCACAACAGCGACTTTTAATCCCCTTTTTGTTTATTTAAATTTTTATCAATTAAACTTCTTTTATTAGTAAAACTTCTTTTATATAATAAAACATCATTTATGAATTTCTACTATTCTTTTGTACTCTTTCAATACTTCAAAAAGTATTCATATACTTATCTCAAATGGTATAATTACATTCACAAATCACTAACAAGATTTCTTACTTTAAACCTTTTCTTTTCCTATCTTTTTCAAAAAGATTCATTACTTATAATTTCCTTCAAAATATTCATTTTAAGGATCTAAATACTTTCACAAATCCATTCAAAAAGGTTTAGGACAATGTTACTCAAACTTCCTTACTACAGACCCAAAATCATTTCACTTATGTTTATCTACAAAACATTCTTTTTAAAGATCTATTTACTTTCATGTATAAAAAAAGGGTTAAAGATGAATGTTATCGACATGTTGTCACAACAAACCTAAAACCATTTCACTTACTTGTATTATCATTAAAACATTCATTTTAGTGATCTGTTTAATAATAAGCTAAGTTCTATAGTCAACTAGTCTATTATTTAGTCAAAACAATTATTTATACAAATCAACGTTCGTATACTCAACTCGTTTCTGACATTCCCAACTTAAGTATTACTCGTTCAAGAGGAAAACTGGTAAGTTAGAGCTCTACTGTTTCATTCTTACTCGACATCAATCTTTGACTCTCAGAAATAGATTAATCTACTTCGTCGGCTTTTAGTACTCTCAGAAATAGATTAACCTACTTCGTCGGCTTTTAGTGTTAAGTGTAATATTAATTATTTCCGTAAACAAGTAAAAAAAACCTTGTTAACCCGTTTTCGACATTCCGGACTTGACCATTCCTCATTCAAGAGGGTAATCGATAGGCTAGAGCTCTATTGCTCCATCTTTACCCGACATCAATTATTAACTCATAAAAATAGATAAGCCTACTTCGTCGGCTTTTAGCGTTAAGAGAAGTTAATTACCTTTTTAAACAAGTAAGTAAAAAACAACATGTTTTTGGCATTTCAACTTATTATGTTCCTCGTTCAAGACTGAAGCCAGGTAAGTTAAAGCATTGGTTGCATCAAAGCCTTGCCTAGACACTTCATTCTTGAATCTTATAAACATATAAGTTTACTTGTCAGCTTTTACTGTTGAGTCTTGTCAATCACCTTTGTCAAAAATTATATGTATAAAATAATACTTTAGAAATACTTGTAGATAGGTTTTTAATATCTATGTAAAATAAAATAACTAAGTTAGAAGTTTGATTAAAACATGTTCTACAATCTGCAGCATTTTACTTTAAAAATTATCAAATAACCATGAAAACTGTATTTAAACTTATACTCTCTTTTCATACTCATATACAATTTATAAGTACTTCCATAAAAGGATTTCGCAAAGAAAATAATTTAGAAACCATTTAGTTTATGAAAAAATAGTCAAAACGTCGCATTTTAAACACTTAAAACAATAAATGACCTACTACAGCATTTGTAAATGCTGTTAAAAGTCCTTGTTAAAACAACATTGAGAAGCGCAATCTTTACGACTAATTTTAACCACATAAATAAATAGTTTTAGACTTAAAATTTGTACATTAAGTACCACCCTTATGGTATTTAAATACTATGAAAAGAAATCCATAAGAATATCTTTCCATTTATTTATAAATATTCCCGAAAATAAGGGGTTCCGAAGTGCAATTATAACGACTATTCTAATTTCAAACACTTTCAAACTTTCTTCAGGTTAACACATAAGTTAAAAAACCATTTAAACATCAAGTAAAGGCCATGCCACATGTTTAAGAGGGTAATATAAGTGATATTACATAATATGAAGTTATCGTTTGCTTTCAAAAGCAAGAGGGGTCTAAAGTTTATAACTTTAATTAGTTAATATCACTTTAACTTTATACATTGCACACAACATATATATAAACAATACGTACTTAAGATATAGTGAGATAACTCGCTTAAATCCATGCCTAGCCCAAGCATAAAACCATAAGAACTAAAGAACCACCCCCTTCCATCAACACAAGCCTAAAGGTCCAATGTTTAGCACTTCCAAACTAAGCCACGCCTCCTTCTCCTTTTTCGTGCTCACGGCCCATCCAAGATCCCCCACTTCCTCTCACATCCTTCCACTTCTTACTTTCTAATCATGCTTCCCATAATGTCTTAGGCCCAAAGCCAAAGTTTAAAAGAGATTTGAGAAGATTTGGTTAACTTTTGAAAAGGTTAGAGAGTAATAAGTGGATTAGTGCTTAAGCATTTCCACCATTTTCAACCTTCCTACATCATCTCAAGCTTTGGAATTTTGTGATTATTTCCTAAAGGTATGTCTCTCCTTTATAGGATTTTAATAGAGGCCAACACTACCTCTTACCTTCCATGAAAGGTTACAAAGGAGCCTCATTTATGCATGTTAACTTTAACCTTTCTTATTTTGCTTAAAAGTTAAGTATTACCATAAAATGTCATTACCTTCCCTTACCTCATGCTTGACATCATCCATAAAGTTTATTTCTATAAATAACAAAATATTATTATTTCATTTTCTTTAATTACTAAGCAAATAAGTGTATGTGAAAAATCTAAACAACTTCTGACGGTTAAAAACCATTTTATCGATAAAACGATTTTTGGTCACATTACTGATATTTTTTCATAGTATTTACTTTTGTAAACATTATTCCAAAATAAATTTACTATCATTACCTATGATTTAAAAGAGGGTTAAAATGCTTATTAAATCATTTTAGTAACATTTAATCCAAGATTCAAATATTTAAATATGAAGTGTCTGAAATTCCGGGTCGTTATAAGTTCGTAAATCCTAAAACAATTTTGTTCTTCACGATATCTTAATTGCAATTCTACTCAATTAGGAGTTTAAGTTTGATCATACCCACTATTAGAACGACCCTAATTGGTCATTTGTTTTCCAATCCAAAAGGTCACAATGTTAGGTGATATCGTACAATATATAAGTGAGCATGTCAACAATTCAATATATGCAATAATAAATGATTAATGTATAAAATGAACATACAAAATATCAACAATCGACTAAATATATGTTCAATACCAAGCCAATTTATACATAAATTACTTTTCCAAAGTAATACTTCATTCAAAAATGGGTTAATATGTTTTTCTGTCCATTCGAAATCTCATCAAAATATTTAACAACATCACCTTTTTGTTTAATTAAATTTACCTCCAAAATAGAGTGAGGATATTTCAAGTGTTATAAAATTGCTATCTCCCATTTTCTAAAACCATAGGCTAACGCGCCTTAAAAGTTCATCTTTTCTAGCGCGTTAAAATATAGACTGTCACGTTTAAAATATTTACTTTATCATCGTGTATTAAAATACAGACTAGAGCCTTCACGTATATATCATCGTATCTCTTAACATTTTTTGCATGCATTTAGGCATGCATACCTCTTTCGCGTGTCATGGATAATATATTATTTACTTGTGCAGCTTTTGCATGCATTTTGTTTAGCATTCATCAACATAACATACATTTTGTACAAATTATGTAATACATGTTTACTCGTTTAGCATTCACCAAAGCAATATATGCATTTTGCTTTGCATGCATAATATACATCATTCATATGTCATGAATAATATATATTTTGTATAATTTGTAATTCATCAACGCAATGTACAATTTGTACAACTTAATATATATGCTTTTATAACTTAATACACCACATATATAGACACACACACACACACACTTTTGAATAGTAATTTTCATGTACAACATAACATGTATACCTATTAGTACATGCATACATTTACTTCACGACGCGTACATGCACATCTTGCTTCGCATATGTGTTCAATATATGTATATATCGTGCACTTGAGTCATTGGAAGTTACACGTTCAACGCTCCAAGCCTAGAAATTACATCAGCCCATCTCGTATAATTCCATCCACATCTTGTTCATTTACAAAGGCATCGATCTTATAGTTGTACTTTAAATGGACAATGAGACGTTGCAACATTAAATACATTAAAGTAAATGTACTTTAAAACTAATTGTTTTAATTTAGTCCCACATCATCCAAAATATATAAATTGTTGTTGTACATAAGCTAGAAGGTGAAAAATTAATTTGTTCCAATAACATCTAACAAAGTTGGTAGAGATACATACATATATGTGGACCCATGTACGATAAAACATGTGTAAACTAAAGCGTCTTGATAGAAAGAAATGATCTAGGTGATGTGTATATATTATTATTGTTTGCGCCAAAATTGGTCACAAACACCCAATACCGTGAAAGCACCAGTGTATGAATATAAATTAGTGATATTCAAACACAAACAACAAATCTCAACAAATAATAGACAGCAATCCAAAAGTAAAGAACAGAGACACAAGTTTTATAGTGGTTCGGCTATCTCCGGCCTACGTCCACTCCAATTTTTTTTTCTTTTTATTGATTATCCTTGAAGATTACAAGTGATTACCACAGTTGTAGTGACCAAATCTGAAGAAAATTGCAGTAATGATGCTATGGTATAATTTTAGCAGCGTTTGGGCTTGCCTTTCCTCTCCAAATTTTCCGACCCCTTTTCTGAATGACCAGGGGTTCTATTTATAGGCGTGGAAGGCTGAAATCCCGCCTAAAACCTGGGGAGACTGCTTGGCACGTGAGGGGGGCCCACAGGCCCGTGTTCTCGGAATCCGTGCCCAGTTTGGGATCGATTCGAAGTGACGTTCGAATCGATCAAGAATCCATCAATTGAGCTGAAATTTGGTGTGAACATTCTTCAACATGTATGTAAGCTCCTGTAAAAATTTCATTGCATTTGGATCAATGGTTTGGAAGATATGATCGATCCAAGTTCAAGAATCTGTGCGTCCTGAATGGTTCGAACCCATGCTTCGAAACCATCTACTTCGAAACCATCCTCTTCGAATCCATAGGGCCGACTCCTTCGAATCCATACCCTTCGAACCCATGCTGTTCGAATCCATGCTTTCTGAAGCCGCCTCCTTCGAGTCCATATCCTACGAGTCCATCCTCTTCGAATCCATCCCTTTCGAATCCTCGTCCTTCGAATCCATGTCCCTTGCTCCGTATCCATCATCTTCGAATCCATGTCCTCTTCGAATCCATCCCCTCCTTCGAATCCATGTCCACTTCGAATCCATCTCCTTCTTCGAATCCATGTCTACTTCGACTCCATCTCCTTCTTCGAATCCATGTCTACTTCGACTCCATCTCCTTCTTCAAATCCATGTCTACTTCGACTCCATCTCCTTCTTCGAATCCATGTCTACTTCGACTCCATCTCCTTCTTCGAATCCATGCCCACTTCGAATCCACCTCCTTCTTCAAATCCATGTCTACTTCGACTCCATCTCCTTCTTCGAATCCATGTCTACTTCGACTCCATCTCCTTCTTCGAATCCATGCCCACTTCGAATCCGTCTCCATTGCATTGAAGCTACTCCTTTCGAACCCATCATGTTCCCATCGATTCGAAGCGTCATCGATGCGAACCTCCTGGGTTCGAACCTGATGGGTTCGAACCTGATGGGTTCGAACCTGATGGGTTCGAACTACGTACTATTCCTACTTTGAATCCATCATATTTCCTTCATACGAACTCCGATTAACCTGAAATTCGAAACATAGCCTTTCATAGTCCTTATCATCATTTCCAATCAATTTCGTCCCGATCGGAGTTCAACAAAATTTTGACGATATCCATTGTAGCCTTATCTCCAGTCCTGATATCCATAATTCCTTGCCAATTTGTTGATATTCCAGTTTTGACCAAAAAATGGGATAACATTTTGCCCCCTAAAACATGCCTTGTGATAACAAGGCGTGTTTTGAATAATTACGAATCCAATATCCGAAGTCCACAGCCATGTTGCCAGAGTATATCGTCCTTGACTGCTTCGAGTCGATGTCCAATTCCATATCCAATAGCCAAAGCCTTAGCCAATTCCGTATCCATTCGAACTCGACAACCAAGTTCCAATCCATCCTTATCCAATAGCCAATAACCGGAGCCAAGACCTCTCCGGGTCGATATCCAAATCCATAACCTCTCTGGGTTCCTGTCAAGCGTGATCCACATTCGACGACCGTGGTCCAGTGTCCCTGGACGTTGAGTTAACCTCTCCGGGTTCTTGCCAAGCGCAATCCATACTTGACGACCTTGGTCCAGTGTCCCTGGACGTTGAGCCAACCTCTCCGGGTTCTTGCCAAGCGCAATCCATACTTGACGACCTTGGCCCAGTGTCCCTGGGCGCTGTAAAATGCCATGGCTTAAGTCCTAAGCCGAATCCTGATCTCTCCGGACCCTTGCCGAGCATAGTCCATACTCGACGACCTGAAAATAATAAATGATAATAGAGGGCCTAAGTCCTAGGCCGAATCCTGGTCACTCCGGACCCTTGCCAAGCATTGTCCATACTTGACGACCTGAATGAGTCAATCTACCTTGTTTGGGTAAAGTGACTCATCCCTTGCCGGGCATAATCCATACCCGACGACCATTTACCAAAAACCAGATAAAAGTCCAACCACAATTTATTCCAAAGTCCAAATCCGAAATTCAAATTCGAAATCCAAATCCAAAATCCAAATCCAAATCCAAAATTCAAATCCAAACCAGAAAACCAGAAATCCAAACTAGCATCCAAAACCAAAAACAATCATCCAAAGGAAAATCCAAATAAAAAAGCAAGAAAAACCAGGAGCTCAATCCAAGCTCCAAAACCAAATCCAAAAAAGAAAAGCAATGTCCAATCTAAAAAGCAAGAAATAAATTTCACAAACCATAGCATCCCGGTTTATCATCATTCAGAGCATGCCCAGGGGCTATCTCTGTCCCCGTACATGTGTAAATGACTTTACCGTTTGCTAGTAGCTTGCTACTTATTCCGTATTATCCTGGTCAATGGATGATCAATCGACGATCATCCCTGGGCCTCCCATCATCACGGCGTGAAGTGGTCGGTGGTTGCTCCTGCTCCACCGTTGCATCCCGAGTTCCAACGTATTGCTGTAACTGTCCATTCCTTACATGCTCCTCGATTATGTCCTTTAGGTGCCTGCAGCTGTTGGTATCGTGTCCATCCAGATCATGGAAGAGACAGTGCCTTCCTGATGTCCTTTCCCGCTCTGTTGGTTCCCTCCTAGCCGGCCTTCGGTAGGGAAGGCGATTCCGAGTTTCCAGGTATATCTGCTCCAGCGTCTCGTTCAATCCTGTGTATGTGGAAAACTTTGGATCCTTCCATCGCTTCCTAGCGTTTCCAGAGTCGTCATCTAACTTCCTTTTCCCTTTATCCTTATCCAAACCATTTTTGGATACCGCTCCAACCTCGATTGCATTAGCCTTCTTCACCTTTAAATCCGTACTTGCATCTTCTTGCCGAAGGAACCTTTCTGCCTCATGAAAGAATTCGTCGAGATTTTGCGGGGGATCTCGTATCAGAGATACCTTGAAATCCGAATTCTCCTTGACTCCTGATACTGCTGCCATTAAAACCATTGATGGATCAGGCCGATCCACCGAAGCGACTGCCGCACTGAATCGAGTTAGAAAAGCTCTAAGCGATTCGTCCATCCTTTGCTTCACCGATGTTAAAGTCATTACGTTCTTCGGCCTCTTGACGTGAACCCGATACTGTCCCAGAAACTTTTCCACTAATTCCTTCCAAGTCCTGATAGATCCTTCTTCCAGCTGCCTAAACCACATTGCAGCTAAGTCCTTCAAATACAAAGGAAAACATCGGGCCATCACTTCCTCCGATGCCCCCAGCACTTCCATGTGTCTGGTGTACCTCATTAAGTGATCTGTTGGATCCGTCTTACCATCATATACCTCCACGCTAGGTAGCTTGAACTTAGGTGGATTCTGAGCCATCCTTATCTCCCGAGCGAATGGACTTCTATTCACCCCTTCCAAATCTCCGTTTGTCGAACCACCTCGCATAGTCTTCCTGATCATTTCTACTAATCCTATATTGTCTGGTAGGGGTTGCCCCCCATGCCCCCGAGGGAACTCTGGTACATATTCCTCGTGTGGCTCACTAGCAGCAACGTTAGCTCTAGCTTGTTGAATTCCTTCCAAAGGTTCTCCTGCATTGAATCCTGTGGGCCTTCCCCCAAGCCCTTGTTGATTGCCTTCTCGCTCCGTATCCTGTCCTTCATTGGGTTCCACAACCCTAGCTCCTTGTCCTGCATCCGCAGCTGCTGTAGCTGTTCCTAAGTTCTGCATCCCTGCAGCTCTCATTTGTTCCAAGAAAGTTTGCATCATTTCCTGTTGACTTTTCAACAATCTCTCCTGCAAAGAATTGGCCATAGCTTCCATTTCATCCCGAGTTATGTAGACCGAAGCCTGTCCTTCCTCACCTCCGGAGGATGCTTGTTGATTTCCTCCTTGTTGGCTTCTCTCAGCCCTTAGCCTTCTGCTATTCTGCCTTGTCATTGTCTTCCAAATCCAAATTCCTCAAACTCTTCAAATCCGATGCAGCGGGTGCTAGTTGTTCTCAGTGAAAGCACCAAAATGTTTGCGCCAAAATTGGTCACAAACACCCAATACCGTGAAAGCACCAGTGTATGAATATAAATTAGTGATATTCAAACACAAACAACAAATCTCAACAAATAATAGACAGCAATCCAAAAGTAAAGAACAGAGACACAAGTTTTATAGTGGTTCGGCTATCTCCGACCTACGTCCACTCCAATTTTTTTTTTCTTTTTATTGATTATCCTTGAAGATTACAAGTGATTACCACAGTTGTAGTGACCAAATCTGAAGAAAATTGCAGTAATGATGCTATGGTATAATTTTAGCAGCGTCTGGGCTTGCCTTTCCTCTCCAAATTTTCCGACCCCTTTTCTGAATGACCAGGGGTTCTATTTATAGGCGTGGAAGGCTGAAATCCCGCCTAAAACCTGGGGAGACTGCTTGGCACGTGAGGGGGGCCCACAGGCCCGTGTTCTCGGAATCCGTGCCCAGTTTGGGATCGATTCGAAGTGACGTTCGAATCGATCAAGAATCCATCAATTGAGCTGAAATTTGGTGTGAACATTCTTCAACATGTATGTAAGCTCCTGTAAAAATTTCATTGCATTTGGATCAATGGTTTGGAAGATATGATCGATCCAAGTTCAAGAATCTGTGCGTCCTGAATGGTTCGAACCCATGCTTCGAAACCATCTACTTCGAAACCATCCTCTTCGAATCCATAGGGCCGACTCCTTCGAATCCATACCCTTCGAACCCATGCTGTTCGAATCCATGCTTTCTGAAGCCGCCTCCTTCGAGTCCATATCCTACGAGTCCATCCTCTTCGAATCCATCCCTTTCGAATCCTCGTCCTTCGAATCCATGTCCCTTGCTCCGTATCCATCATCTTCGAATCCATGTCCTCTTCGAATCCATCCCCTCCTTCGAATCCATGTCCACTTCGAATCCATCTCCTTCTTCGAATCCATGTCTACTTCGACTCCATCTCCTTCTTCGAATCCATGTCTACTTCGACTCCATCTCCTTCTTCAAATCCATGTCTACTTCGACTCCATCTCCTTCTTCGAATCCATGTCTACTTCGACTCCATCTCCTTCTTCGAATCCATGCCCACTTCGAATCCACCTCCTTCTTCGAATCCATGTCTACTTCGACTCCATCTCCTTCTTCGAATCCATGTCTACTTCGACTCCATCTCCTTCTTCGAATCCATGCCCACTTCGAATCCGTCTCCATTGCATTGAAGCTACTCCTTTCAAACCCATCATGTTCCCATCGATTCGAAGCGTCATCGATGCGAACCTCCTGGGTTCGAACCTGATGGGTTCGAACCTGATGGGTTCGAACCTGATGGGTTCGAACCTGATGGGTTCGAACTACGTACTATTCCTACTTTGAATCCATCATATTTCCTTCATACGAACTCCGATTAACCTGAAATTCGAAACATAGCCTTTCATAGTCCTTATCATCATTTCCAATCAATTTCGTCCCGATCGGAGTTCAACAAAATTTTGACGATATCCATTGTAGCCTTATCTCCAGTCCTGATATCCATAATTCCTTGCCAATTTGTTGATATTCCAGTTTTGACCAAAAAATGGGATAACAATTATATTAATAGGAAATACAGTTTAAACATCTTAATGAGAAAGCACTAACGAAAGATATTAGTACATACAATGCATTTATATACATAGTTCCAGCTATACTATAAATTTGCAACTGACCAACCAAGGATACAAATTATGTCATTTATATTTCTCTATACAAATGTAAATGGTATTTTAGAAAATTCAAAATGACACCGTTGATTTCTATTCATGGAATTCTCATTGTTAAAAGTGAAGATTTATAATGTATGTTATCTTGAGATATTTCAATTTGTTAATGTCTTCGTTGGTATTATTGTTATACCTTCCATTTGATTTTACATATTTCCTACCACTTATCGTTATAGACATAGTCTGACCCATGTGTTATTTATAATACTCAGGTCGTCTTAGACATTTCAAGTTTAGCAGATGACATGACCAATTTTGTGGATATTTGACATAGATGGAGGCTAAGTTTTGTTATTATATATTGTCATTGCATATCTTTGAGTTGTATCTTGATTCATGTATCAGATGTTTGTAGAGACTGTGTATATTTGATGCATATTTGGATCTATATATACATTTTATTATATATTATTGTTGTGTTTAACTCTGTGTTCTCCTTGTTTTGTTATTATATATTGTGTATTGTTATGTGTTGCAGGCACACATGTTTATTGCTTTGTATTGAGACCGTGTACATCCATGGTGAGTTTTATTTGATATGAGATATGTACCAGTGTTAGTCCAAGAGAATATTCATATGTGTACCCCATATCGCCACATTCTCTATATTATATGATAGTGTAACTTTACAACACTCTTAGGTAATATGGGTATAGAGGTGGGGTGTTTCAATGGATCTAATAAGGATGATTTTGGTAGGATCATGCAATATACTGTAGATGAGATGAATATGGTATTTAATTCTTTTGCAGATAAACCAATAAAATAAAGTGAAGAAATGTAAATACGAAAAATAAAGAAAACACAAATATATCCAGCTCCGGCCACTAACCCATCAGTGGCTAATGCTTCCCCCGAAGTTACTACTATAATTATTTATTCGAACGCTTACAACAATGTAAAATCGCACTGCCTACTAACTTGAATATACTAATATTATGCCTAGTTATCCTGCTTGAACTCTGTCTTCGAATTCAGAATCCCTAAACCACCACTCCTAGCTCATCTAGAAAATCAAGAGTTCGAATTTTTAAAAAATACAAAATCAAAATAAACAAATTACCTTGATAAAAATCTACAAATGAATTAATTAAGTAATGGGCCTTTGAAATAAATTTCCCATTAAAGATTAATTCCACTCTCCCCCCTGGATATCACGTGAGCTACTCCCCTTCTCTTTCAATTTTCCTCCTCTTCTCTTTTAATATCAGTAAAAGAAAGCTTCCTCCTCGAATTAAAAAAATCACTCCACCTAAAAAATATTTTCTAACTTGCGCTGCTACATGAATTAGACAATGGTGAAGATGCTCGGATCAATTTTATTGTCATGCCATTCATTTTAGATTGTGTGTTGAGTTCTGAAAGTCGAAGCTGCCACAATAGAACAATATCGCCTGCCTTTGTGAAGCTTTGCTGAAGTCGACGATTGTAAAGTCACTGTGAATGCAATTGAACAGTTGAACTTGCGCCTCCACTTGAATTGAGATCGCTAATATAAACTCTGCCACGTTGAACTGGAATTCCTTAAATGTTAGAAAGTTGTAGCAGAAGAGTGAACCGGGATTTGCTTTGAGGCACGTCTGAGCGACGTTGTCTTTAAGGAATTGATCGCTCCCTCTACAATGTAGATTGCTTAAGAGTTCAGTGGCGATATTCCTCTAGAATACAATAAAGCGTGGTTTTCGCAGATAGTAATTTACTGCAAAAACCAGAACAATTTGCTTACTTGAATAAGTGAGAGTAGGGAGAGGAGAAGAGGAAGAGAAAAATAATTGTTTATTCTGTGCGACCATGTTACGATTTTATAGCGAACGAACAGACATCCCGAATAGATGCAACCGTTTTTTGTGACAATTGCAGGCCAACGAAAATGACTATTGGGCGGTTCAAAAATTAAAATAGAAAACTCATTTTTCCACGCGCGCCCACGTAACCAAAGTGCCTAAGTGCCTTACCTTTGGCATTTAATATATAGTGATTTGCACCAATCTCTTCTCTCCATGTTCTTTTATTTGTAATGCACCACTTTCCTTATATAGTGAGATGACTCACTATATTCTAAGATGTGGAATTATATCACAATCTCTAACAATCCCCCACTAGATTGTAATATCATGTCATAACTTATGCATTCACGAAAGTACCTTTCCGTTTAAACTTTCATATTAGTTTAAATATCTAAACCTTAACAGAATATTAGGTGGCCGGTAGATTAAACCAAAATCCTATGAGTTTGAGGCGAGATATTTAAACACATAAATATCTGCTTTATTCAAGAAAGACCTTATGACCCTAATAGGTCGTTAACATTTCCCTGGTATTCGTGAAAATTTATAAGGCTAACTTCTAACCTTATCAAAACTTTGTTTCTTATGTTCATATAGATATCTGTTCTAATCCGTCCAAGTTACCATGGACAAACAAATATCTCTCACCGTAACATATAAACATTTAATAACCAATGTTTATCAATTACTTAACTGTAATTTTTTATTACCCTTTAAGCCTTGGGTTAAGTAGTGCAAGGTTGGGTTTCTATTACAGGTAATCAGAAAGGTTTTTGACCCATTCCACAACTAGCTGATTTAATCATTTCTCTAGGCAATCCTTTAGTTAATGCGTCCGCCAAATTTTTCTTGGACCTAACATATATAATGGTAATAACACCATTCATAATTAATTCCCTGACATATGCATGTCTCAAGCTTATATGTCTAGACTTTCTGTTATAAATTTTATTGTAAGCTCTAGACATTGTAGCTTCACTGTCATAATATACAGAAACGGCCGATGATGGTTGTGGCCACAACTCTATTTCTGTTAACGAATTCCTTAGCCATTCTGCTTTCGAAGCCATTGCGTCCAAAGCAATAAATTTCGCTTCCATGGTAGAATATGTGATAACAGTTTATTTCTTGAAGTTCCATGATATATCACCTCCTGCAAGAGTAAAAATCCATCCAGTGGTTCCTCTGTTATCATTTTTAGGGGTCGCACCACTTGCATCTGAATATCCTTCTAAAACAGCTGGAATATTTCCATAATGTAGTCCTAACTTAATTGTTCTCTTAAGATAACATAAGACTCTGCCTATTGCTTTCCAGTGCATAATACTGGAATTATTTATGAACCTTGATCATTTACACACGGCATAAGAAATATTAGGATGAGTGCAATGCATGACATACATGAGACTTCCAATGATACTTGCATATTCTAGTTGAGCAATTGCTCTTCCAGAATTTCCAAATATTTTAGTAGAGGAATCATAGGGGCTACTTGCTTCTTTAAACTTTAAACGTTTGTACTTAAAAATTAACTTTTCAATGTAATGGGACTGACACAAAGCATATCCCCCACTATGTTTCTTTACTTTGATGCCTAAAATAGTATCAACTTCGTTCAAATCTTTCATTTTGAAACACGAAGTTAATATTTCTTTGTCTCATTTATACCTTCCATATTAGTTCCAAATATAAGCATGTCATCCACATATAGACATATTATGACACTATAACGTTCTGTGAATTTTGAATAAATGCACTTGTCAGCGTTGTTATGCTTGAAGCCATTTGTAAAATTACAGAAACAAATTTCTCATGCCATTTTTTTGGTGCTTATTTTAGCCCATATAAAGACTTTACCAGTTTACAAACTTTATTTCCATTTCTGGTCATAACAAAACCTTTGGGCTGTTCCATGTATACTTCTTCGTCTAAGTTACCATAAAGAAAGGCTGTCTTAATATCCATTTGATGCACATGTAACCCATGAATAGATGCAAGGGCAAAAAGAATTCTTATTGATGTCGGTCTAGCAACTGGAGCATATGTATCAAAATAATTTATGCCTTCTTTCTGTTTGAAACCTTTGGCTACTAGTCTAGCTACGAAGGTTTGAATAGATCCATCAGTGTTATATTTCTTTCGAAACACCCACTTACATCCAATTGGTTTTGACCCAAGAGGTAAGTCGGTTAGAACCTAGGTACCGTTAGCAAGAATTGAATCCATTTCATCTTGTATTTCTTCTTTTCAGAAAACAACATCTCTTGACGTCATTGCTTCCTCAAAAGTTTTAGGATCCTCTTCGTTATTCAAAATGTAAATTGTATCAGTAATGATTTTAGTTCTATTTCCATTTACAAGATGAATTACATCATCAGGTGCTACAAAATCAGGATCTAATCCTTTGCTTTTCCTTGTTCTTTGGCTTTCTTCTTGGTTCTTCAGGTATGCTTGTAAGCTTTCTTTTATTAGAAGAAGTACATTTATTATTTTGTTTATCATTATCGCTGATAATTTGTGTAGGATCTGCAATTTGAGTAGAATCACATATAAATTTATTTTCAATAAATTCTACATCTCTTGATTCTACGACCACATTAGATTTTAGGTCTGATAGTCTATATGCTTTAGAATTTTCAGCATACCCTACAAGGAACTTTTCAGAACCTTGGGTCCAAATTTAACTCTTTTCGGATTTGTGATTCGATAAAAGGCTAAACACCCCCAAACTTTAAGATATTTCAGACTTGGTTTTTTTCCATTCCATAATTCATATGGAGAACCCTTTGTTTTCTTTGATGGAATTCTATTATGACAATGACATGCTGTTAGAAGTGCTTCTCCGCATAAATTTACATATTGTTTGGCATTCAAAATCACGGCATTAGTCATTTCTACTAATGTTCTATTTTTTCTTTCAGCCAAACCATTTTGTTGTGGGGTGTAAGGTGCAGTTGATTGGTGAATTATGCCATTTTCTTCACGGAATGAAGAGAATTCGTTTGAAAAATATTCTCCACCTCTATCGCTTCGTAACATTTATTTTCCTTTTTTTTTATTTTCAACACTAACCTCAAAGCGTTTAAACATTCGAAATGTTTGATCTTTTGATCTTATCAAATAAACATGCGTGTATCTAGAGTAATCATTTATAAAGGTGATGAAATATCTATTGCCTCCTCTAGTTACTACATCATTTAATTCACATATATTTGAATGAATTAGTTCAAGTAGTTGAGTATTTCTTTCAGATTTTGGAAATGACTTTTTACACATCTTTGCTTCAATGCAAATTTCGCACTTAGATTGATTTGTATGACCATAGGAAATCAATCCTTCTTTAGACATATATTGCAAAGACTTGAAATTTAAATGAGCTAATCCATTGTGCCATAAATGAAATGAGTCAACAATATAAGCAAATTCGTTCATTTTATTGATACTTAGTTTATACATTCCATTACAAGCATAGCTTTTTCCCATAAACTTCCCTCCTTTGGACATAATTAGACTGTTACCATCCAAAACACATTTAACACCCTTATTACAAAGAAGATAAGCATAAACTAAGTTCTTTCTAACATCTGGAACATGTAAAACATTTTGCAGAATTAGTTTCTAGCCCGAAGTGAACTCCAACTCCACGGTCCCTTTTCCGATAACAACAGATGTATCATGGTTACCCATAAGAACTTTGTTATCATCAGAAACTTTTTCATAGAATTAAAATATGGACTGATTATTGCGGACATGAGTAGTAGTGCCAGAATCGTACCACCAATCTCTCTGTTTGGAGAATCAGCCATGTTTAACTCCATTGCCGTATCAGTATCTAACTTTAATATCATTGCAATTATTTCAAATTCATTATGTTCAACCATGTTAGCAGAGTTTGTGTTCTTCTTTCCGTTTTGCTAGGTTTTCTATCTTTTGTAAAACCTACAATCGCGTTTGAAATGTCCTGGTTTTCCACAGAAATAGCACTCTTTCCCCTTTTTGTTGGTTTCGTTTTTGTTTTGAGAGTTGTTGTTGCTGTCTCGCTTTCTTTTTTCAGATTTTTTATGCAATTTGTCATTGCTAACAGTGTTCACATCAAACTCAAAAACTTTCCTTTCACGAATTCTGGTTTCTTCTTCAACGCGAAGATGTTTTTGATCTGCTACATAGAGAAGTCTTCTGTTGAGTGCGTAAGTTTCTTTCTATAATCACTACAACTTTAAGGGAGTTTAGCCATGATAGCCCTAATCTGTAATGCTTCAGAAATGCTTATTTTGACGTCCTTTAATTTGTTGAAAATGACTTGTAGTTCACGCACTTGATCCAGAACTGAAGTATTGTCAAGCATTTTGTATTCAAAAAATTTAAAAATTAGAAACTTATCTGCTCCTTGCCTTTCATTGCTGTATTTTGATTCTAGTGTTGTCCAAATCTCCCTTGGCGATTTGACTGAAGTGAAGAGATCGTATAGACGATCAGATAATGTATTAAGGATATGCCCTCTGCAAACAACTTCGTCCTCCTCTCGTTTCGTCCTTTTTTCTATAAGTTTTGGACTGTCTTTGTCGATTGACGCTGGTATTGGTTCCAGTTTTGAATCGAGAACATATGCAATCTTTAGCGTAGTAAGTAGGAAGAGTAGTTTGTCCTGCCAACGTGTGTAGTTGGTTCCATCAAAGCGATCAAGTTTTGTGAAATCCCGATTCATAACTTTGTATGTTGATTCAGATCCTTTTGCTGATGCCATTATCAATTCGTTAAAATTGTTAGAAAGTTGAAGGGGACGAGTGAACGAGGATTTGCTTTGAGGTACGTCTGAGCGACGTTGTCTTGAAGGAATTGATCGCCCCCACTACAATATAGATTGCTTGAAGGTTCAGTGGCGGTATTCCTCCAAGAGACAACAAAGCACGGTTTTCACAGACAGCAATTTACCGCAAAAACCAGAACGATTTGCTTACTTGAACAAGTGAGAGGAGAAGTGGAAGGAAAAGAAAAAATGTCTGTGCGACCCTGCTACGATTTTATAGCAAATGAACAGGCATCACGAAGAGATGCAACCTTTTTTGTGACAGTTGAAGGCCAACGGAAGCGATTGTTGGGCGGTTCAAAAATGAAAATAGCAAACTCAATTTTGCGTTCTTTTTGTTTATAATGCACCCTTTTCCTTATATAATGAGATGATTCACTATATTCTAAGATGTGGGATTATATTACAATCTCCAACATGAAATGCTTGCATCTTTTGAGGATTTTGATGGCCTCTGGTGACTGATGTTGAAGCTTGTAGTGCTTTGGAGGTGAACGTGACATTTGAGATTGGAGATGGGAAGTTGCGAGTATAGGTTGTGCCTGCAGTGGTTCTTATGGATCCGCTAGCCCCGACAACTGATGTTTTGGTTGATGATGACGAATGGTTGAAGTGTATAGGAGTTGGTGATGAAATGGTTCCTCTGTGGTTCGGGTCTGAGATCTGATATACTTGTATGCTTGAACAATGATGCAGATTACCTTCTAAGATTTGAAGAGGAGGTGATGAAGTCGTCCCCAAGTCTGATGTTGTGGTCAAAGAGCAATGACTTTGTTTTGCTGATTTACTGACGATGCAATGAATTCTGGCTGTATGTAGTTAGCTTGAAAGAAGTTCTTACTGATGTAATGGAATAGAGGAACTGATGTAATGCTTGGAGTTTTGGTTGATCAGCGGTTTGGCAAAGATTAAATTTGTTTTACGGATGGCAATGAGATTTTTCCTTGTTTGAATGGATCTTAAAATAATTTGTTTTTTTACGAAATAAAAGTCCATATACGGAGAAATAAATTTCGAAGTTTCCTTTAAAGTATATTGTTTGATATGTCTTGCTCTATGTACATCCTATTAAAACATTCATTGTTTGGAAATCTTTCTTTTGAATGGTTGTGTTCGGATAGTAAAAGATTAGTTGTCTTGGAATATATATACAATAGCATATTTCAAATATCCCAAAAGTGGTGCATTAAACTTGTTCAAAATAGATTGGTTGATTTATTCTTTCCCAAAAAAAAGTGACACCCTAAATAAGTGACACCAAGGGATTTGAATATTTGAAAGGAAATTATTGTATATTGTATCTACAAATCTTATACTTTATATATAGATCATTGCTTTTGTGAGCATTTTGCACTGTATAAGATACAAATTTGATGAGATCCACGAATGAATTCAACTAACTCTTTTGACTGAAATCACAATCTATAAATACACATCACCAAACAAACATATTAAGTATAATATATATTTACTAATATCAAACAAAAATTAACTGCAATATCCGACAGTATATTCTTTTTGATAATAATAAACACATGTTATTTTTACAACAAAAATAAATATGTCTGATACGTGATCCGTTGATTGAAAAAAAAAATAGATGACCATTTGAACAAAATTGTTTTTGAATGAATTTTTACATGTAACACGCTCTGAAAGAAAGGTCAAATATACAAATAAATATGTTATCACCAAACAACACATATACTCTACGAATATTATCCCAATTTTTTTTTAAATAAAGAGCCGACGACTTAGCAAATTCTTGTGGCTAAATAGAATTTTCCATGTATGAAAGATGAGATAGCATTGGTTGCGAAGTTGATGCTATCATGCTTTCCGGAACAATGAGGGAAAAACTAAAAAGTATTTCTTAAGTTACAGAGAATGCAGTATGCTATAAATTGAGAAAAGAGATAAATGTTAATTAGAATTACTTATTGGATAATGGAATATGTAGAATAAGTATGTATTTAATCCAAAATAATGGATAATATTTTATATCAAAATTTATAGAAATTACTTTATCTAGGTTGGGGAAAAGAAATAGAAAAAAATAGCATTAACAATGACAGAACATTGAATAGATATGATAAATTAAAGCATAGTTGATTAAGGAAGGAAATAATAAAGATATTAACTATGGTACAATACAAAAGGACGTTACTTGAGAAAACCCTTCTAAATTTTTACAATTGACTTTCATCCTGTTAAAAGCATATTTCATGAAAAACCTGTCAATGATTCGAGCACAAAAATGTACATTTTAAACTGTAAATATTTGCAGTTCTAACTGTACATTTCTATAAAATAAAATTTACAGTCTACGCCTTAATAATGCGCATTACAACTTAAATATTTACATCTTGCACCGTATATATTTGTTTTACAGATTGAAATGCATATTTTCGCTAATAATATTGACACGGTTTTTGATGAAACTTGTTTTTAGAAAAAATTATGAGGTATAAGTTCAAAGTATGGGAAGAATTCTAATTTTCAGTAATATTACGTAATATTGGTTAAATATGTGAAAACAAAATTATGTCATCACATGTACACGTGTTTAAAAGGCCATGACTCATGAGTTACATTAGTTATCTTTTCCAACATATCTTTTAAATAACATTCAATGCTTAAGATAACTTATAGTCTATTACCGAAATTTGATTCGTTAGATTTATGGTACCGTTACAGTTTTATTCAAATTAAACTTTCATTGTCTGATGATAAATTAACGTTTCCATAATGTCTCTAGGCAATGCACGATGTCATGTGTTTGTCAATAATTATTATTATTACTATTATTATTATTATTATTATTATTATCATTATATATATATCACTCTATAATCTCTATGTATTCCAATCAAATTTACTCCTTTGCAGATTTTAAGCAAAACAATGGCGTCCTCCAAAGGATTACAACTGAAACTGACGGTTGACAAAATTAATAGAAAGGTGATATTTGCATAATCTGACAAAGATTTTGTGTATATTTTGTTCAGTTTTCTAACTATGCCCCTTGGTAATATTATTCACCTCTTAGGCGGCAATTCTTCTATTGGTTCAATGGACATGCTTTACGAGAGCCTAAAAAATATAGATGAAGAATGTTTCAATACAAAAGCATGCAAATCTATGTTACACAATCCTTTTTAACTCTAGTAGGTCTCATTACAATGACCTGATTTTGAGAGTTGATTCAGATCATCCACGCAAATTTTACAGATGCAAGAAGCCAGAGTGTGCAATCAAACGTTTTCCTTTTTATAGTTCATCTCCAAATGCAAAATGTGGTTGTGGTGAAATCATGAGTTTATTCTCAACTTTTGTAGGTAAATTTTGTAAAATTTTCAAATTTTCTTTGGGGGTTTTGGGTTTTTGTTTGGAAGAGAAAGAAGAAAAGGAGAAAAATGAAGAAATTCCACATGCTAGAAAAATGAAGACTATATTTGTATAAATATAGTTTTCTCACGTGGATGTTGGAGTCTTGGGGCTCCCACATATTTGCTTTGTTGTGAGGAGAGAAGTCATGCAACACCACACGCGTGTCGCCGCCATCCGACCGAACCGGGCCAGGTCGGTTTCGGATTCCGAAAATATTTTTGGATCATATATGAGCAGTAACGGGCCAGATTTCAGCCCGTTAAGGACCCAGAACCGAATTTCTGAAATTGAATAAAGGAAAGGAAATTGCAACGGTTTTCTGAACGTTGCAAAATATGAAAGGACGCGACGTTTAAATTTGAATCCATTCGTAACAGTTGCGAACCGTTGCTAACGGTCGTGACGCTTCGCGAATGGACACCTCTTCGCATCAATAAATAGCAACATCCAGAAACATTGCAGACAGTTTTTTCTAGCGCTCTTCTTCTTCTTCTTCTTGCATAAATCTACGACGCCAAGGAAGTGTTGTCAATCGCTGCACTTCCAATTACTCTATATTTTGTAACATCTGAAGGTGTTGCAAACGCTGAATCATTGCAGATTTGTTTCTTCTTCTTATTCATCTCTTTCTCTACAAATTGCATCATCAGAAACAATTACTAAAGTGTTTTTGGTTGGATCAAATACATACAAACTTTGAATCCGATTACGCTGTTATAGGGCTTCATTGATCCTGAAAGTCGATAGTTCGATAACCCTTTTATACCTGGTGGGTTGAACTATTGTCTGAAATAATCTATTCCATAGATCCTTGAAGTCGAAAGTGCAGCATTATCTTCATCGCAATCGCAATCAAATTCGCCTCGAACCGCAAAATGCCCAACAAATTTCAGACAATATACTTCAATCATGGAAGGTTCAAGTGCTTTACAAGTTATGAATCAGCATCTAACTCGATTGGAGCGTTTTGATGGCGAAAATTTCACTCGTTGGCAAGAGAAGATGAAATTTTTCCTGGTCACCGTCAAGTTGTTCTACATTTCGGAATATGACTTAGAAGAAATCCCGGAGAAAACTGACAAACATGATGTTGCTTTAAAGGCTAAACGTGCAAAGCGCAAAGAGGACGATTTTCTATGCAGAGGCCATATTCTGAATGAGCTATCTAGCACAGTCTATAATGCTCATAGGACCTTGGAAACAGCGAAGGCACTTTGGACTGCACTGGAGAATAAGTACCGCATATCCGAGGCAAGTAATAAAAAGTTTCTTATTTCTAATTTCATGGATTTCAAAATGGTCACCAATAAGTCCATAATTGGACAAGTATGCGAAATCTTACTGTTGGTGAATCAACTTAAAGATGATGGAATTGATCTCCCTGAATCTTTTGTTGTTGGAGTTATAATTTCTAGACTTCCACATAGTTGGAATGATTACAAGAAAAAGATGAAGCATGCGGAAACGGATTATAATTTAGACGGTTTACAGCGTCATCTTCGTATTGAAGAAGACTCTCGCAAACGCGATCTAGACGATAATCCGCAAACTGAGTCACATTCTAAGCAAATAATGTTGAAATTACTGATAAATTAAAGCCAAAGAATGAGACACTGTTTAAGAAGAAAAATCATTTCAAAACCAACAAAAAAAAGAAAGGTGCTTTTTATTTTTGTAACAAGCCCGGCCACTATGCCCGAAACTGTCATTTACGGAAGAAACAACAAAAAGTGAATGTGGTCGAAGACTCGCTTGTGGTTGTAGTGCAAGAGACGAACTCCATTAGTGGCAATGATAACGATTGGTGGTTCGATACTGGAGCAACCATTCACATTTGCAAAGACCGTAATCTGTTCAAGAGTTACGAAGAAAATAAAGGAGAAGCCGACGAAGTTACTAGAGCAAATAAGGTTCCAAGAAAAGTTCTGGGAAAAGGCACTATAGAACTTCCTCTCACCCCTGCAAAAGTTCTTACATTAGTCAATATATTTTATGTACCTGATATGTGTAAGAATTTGGTCTCTGGATACCTACTTAACAAAGAAGGATTCAAGATGGTGTATGAGTCTGATAAGCTAGTGTTGTCTAAGAATGGTAAATTCATTGGACATGGATACTCTTGTAACGACATGATTAAGTTGAATCTAATAAAGAAATCTTCTGTTTATATTGTTGATTCTATTAATTTATGGCATGGTATATTAGGACATGTTGATTATAATTCCATTAGAAATATGAATAAATTAGGATTAATTTCTGATTGTGATTTCGATACCATCTCTGAATGTGAAATATGTGTTCAAGCAAAAATACACCGAAAATCCTTTAAATACGTAGAAAGGAAAACTGGTTTGTTTGATTTGGTATATAGTGATGTGTGTGACTTAAAAAGTCATATCACCTATGGTGGTAACCAATACTATATAACATTCATTGATGATTATACTAGATATGCATACGTATATCTAATGAAAACTAATGACGAGGCTTTTGATAAATTCAAATTTTACAAAGCAGAGGTCGAAACACAACTAGGAGTTAAAATTAAAATATTACATTCAGATCATGGTGGTGAATATTTCTCAAATGAATTCACCTTGTTTTGTAAACAAGAAGGTATAGTTCACCAATGTACTGCCCCATATACACTACAACAAAATGGTATTGCAGAAAGAAAGAATAGAACTTTAGTAGAAATGGTTAATGCCATGCTCATAAGTTCTAATTTACTTTATAACCTATGGGGTGATACTATGTTATCTGCATGTTATATTTTAAATAGAGTACCGCTTAAAAAGAATAATATTTTCCCTTATGAATTATCGTTTAATAGGAAACCTAACCTAACTAGACTTAAAGTTTGGGGTTGCTTGGCATATGTTAGAAAACCAGACCCTAAACGACCAAAGTTAGGAAATAGAGCATTTAAATGTGTTTTCATAGGATATTCACTTAATAGTATAACTTATAGATTTCTTATTCTTGACACCCTAAAAGTTATAGAATCTGTAGATGTAGATTTTTTTGAAAATCAAACTTTTGAGATCCCATTGAGATCATCTAGTCCAGAACCTAGTATGACTAATGATATCAATGACGATGATTATGCTCCTGCTTAAAACAGCAAGGAAGTGTCAGTACCATATAATAGTACTGAAGAACAGAGAAGTAAAAGAGCGAGAATAGAGAAGGACTATGGTCCTGACTTCATTACATATCTTGTAGAAGGCGGTAAGGACAAAGTCCTTAATGTGACCAAATGTGTAATGAACGTCGATAACGATCCCAAAACTTATTCTGATGCTATGAGTTCCAGTGATTCCAATTTCTGGAAAGAAGCTACCAATGATGAAATGAATTCCATAATGTTAAACCAAACTTGGGTTTTAACTGATTTACCTCCTGGTGTTAAACCTATAGGATGTAAATGGATATTCAAGAAAAAGTTGAATGAAAATGGATCCACTGATAAGTTTAAAGCCAGATTAGCTGCTAAGGGATATAATCAAAGACATGGAGTAGATTACTTTGATACATATGCTCCAGTTGCTCACATATCTTCTATACGCTGTTTAATTGCACTTGAATCAATTCATAAATTAGTCATACATCAAATAGATGTAAAGACTGCTTTTCTAAATGGAGACTTATAAGAAGAGAAATATATGGAACAACCTGAAGGTTTCAAAACACCAGGGCAAGAAAAGAAAGTTTGCAAATTAGTGAAATCTCTTTATGGCCCGAAGCAAGCTCCCATGCAATGGCATGAGAAGTTTGATAAAGTTGCACTGTCATATGGATTCATTGTTAATGATGCTGATAAATGTATTTATAGCAAATCGGATAACAACAGTATTGTTATAATATGTTTATACGTTGATGACATACTAAAATTTGGTTCCAATATATCCTGTGTGAATGAAACTAAAAAGTTTCTGTCTTCTAAATTCGATATGAAAGATCTAGGAGAGGCTGATGTAATTCTGGGAATTAAAGTTGTTAGGAAAGAGGGGGAGTTATTACTAACTCAATCACATTACATAGAGAAATTCCTACAAAGGTATCGTCATTACGATGACAAACCAACACCAACTCCTTTATATAGTATTAAATTAGAAAAGAACACTGGACGTACTATCTCTCAACTAGAGTATTCCAGTGTTATTGAGAGTCTTATATATGCTATGCATTGCACTAGACCAGACATCGCACATGTATAAGTGTATTGTGTCGATTTACGAGTAATCCAGGTTTCGAACATTGGAAAGCTATTTTCAGAGTTTTGGCTTATTTGAAAGGAACCATTGAATATGGTTTATCTTATAAAGGATATCCTGCTGTAATAGAAGGATATAGTGATGCAACCTGGAATAATGTAGAATCCAAATCCAAGTCTACGACTGGATGGATCTTTACATTAGCAGGCACTGCTGTGTCTTGGGCTTTCAAGAAGCAGACCTGTATTTCTGAATCAACAATATTGTCAGAATAGATTGCATTAGCAGACGCATGTAAAGAAGCGGAATGGCTTAGGAATTTATTAATGGAAATCCCTTTATGGAAGAAGCCATCTCCAGCAGTCTTGATTAACTGTGACAATCAAGCAACGATGTACAATGTGTCTAATAAGACATATAATGGAAAGTCTAGACATGTGAGTTTAAGACATCAAATGATGAGACAGTTACTCAAAAGAGGAGTTATAACTGTTGACTACATAGAAACGAAGAAAAAATTGGTTGACCCACTTACAAAGAGTCTTTCAAAGGCAATGATTTCTATAAAGTCACAAGAAATGGGACTAAGGTTTGTGAATGAAGGTTGATCATCCTTAACAGAAACCTAACTTATGTCTTGAAAAGGATACAAAGTTCAATGGGTACCAACAAGTTAAGAGAATGATTATGAAACACTAAATAGATAATCCCATAATATTTAGTGTTGGATTCTGCAAGAACAAAGGATGGATATATATATATATATATATATATATATATATATATATATATATATATATATATATATATATATCCTTAATAAGTCTAGAAACCTTAAAAGGTGTATCGCAGAAACACCTTAAGAGACTTACCTATATGAGTATGGAAATCAGACTGTTTCCTAGGAAAGTAAGACCGCTTTCTAAGTAGACTCATGAACCAGGATTTAAGCACATGGTCATTAACGTGCTGAGCAATACATAACACTCTGCCTAAGGAAATCATGTGTGATCGTTCCGGTTTTGTAACGACCCGTAAATTTTCAGTAATTTAGTTTGGTTATTTTAATAAAAATTGAGTAATTAAATTTAGAAGAAAACAAAAAATTTATAATTTATAATGAAGCAAACGTTAAAAAAAGGTAAAGTAGCAATGGTAAATTAAATAAGACTTTGTAATTTAATATTAGGAGAAATAAATTTGCGTAACTTATTAATGAAATAGTAAGTAAATTATAACGTAACAATGCTATTTATGGTTAATAATTAATAGGATGACTGAAATGACAGTTAATGAATTTATTTAGAATTGTAAAGTTATAATGTAAAATGGTAATTGGTTGGGAAGAATGAACATTCCAACTTAATAAAATAATTCAAATGTTATGACTTAGTTATAATAAAAACAAATGCAATCAATGTATTAATGTGTGAAATAATATATGGATTAATTGTAACTGAATGTAAATTAATACAATTATGTTAATGTAGGTTAATAAATAATTAATTTAGTGCTATCCCAAATAATTAAAAACAATGTAGGGTTGTAATTGATTGTATTTGACAAATCTGAAATAAATTTCAATAAATATAATTAAATAGCATGTTAATAATGATTGAATGAAATTTGGGTTATGTAAACAATTGTAACAAGTGTTTGGGAATAGTAACTTATAAGTAATTTAGCCTGCTTATTTAAATATAGGAAAAATTTGCAATAAATCTAAGTAAATTATTACGTTAATGTTAACTAAGGAAATTTTTAATAAATTGAATGAAATGCAAATCAATGGAAATAATGCAGATGTATACTTAGTTATAAATTGAATAGATGAAAGCAAAATGTAAGCAGTGAATTAAATTAAGGGATTTAAATTATAATAAATGGTCATTGAATAAAATCAAGGCTCTATAAATAACTATAATATTGGAGTGGAAATAGTAAACTTACAAATGTGTGATTTAGAGTTTTGGCAACAATTATTATGAGTTATATATATATTTAGTTCATTCAATTGAATTGGAAATCATTGCAATAAATCTAAATTAAATGTTACATTAATATAAATTAAGGTAATAATGGGGAATAACGTAAATTTTCTTCATAACATGATAAATAGTAGAATACAACATAAACTTAAGTGTAACATTTGGCTTGAAAACAATTATTATAAGTTACCTGTTAATTAGTTGATGGAATTGGAAATAAATTTTAATAAAATAAATGTTACATTTATGGGAAAGGTAGTAAAATGTTTAGGAGTTGTTATATTAGAGAATAGTAAAGTAATAAATCATGAACAAATGTTAGTGGCATCCTTATTTTGGTAAAAGATGTGAATAAGAAGGTTTGAAAATTTTAGTAAATAGGTTTTTGAGAATTTAATTTATAATTTCTAAATATAATGAAATGGAAAATTTAACACTGCAATTGATAAATTTATCAACTTTTAATTTACAACTAAACTTGTTCAAAAATTTTGGTAAATGATTAAGAAATATAAAAGTGATAAAATTGTCAATTATAAAATTGAATTAAAAATTGGATTTTATTTAATTAAATTTTAAATTTTTTTAATTAATGTAAAAATAGCCATTTTGGCCACTGATTCGGATTTCGATGAAACCAGTTTCATCGGGTCCATAACGGTGAATTATTGTAGGATTTCAAGTTTCGTAGCGATCGGATCTATCGTTTTTGTTCGTACGGACTCGAAACGCCTTGAAATAAACGAAATTAAAATCAATTGAAATCAATTTGGAAAATACGATAGAATTTGGATGTGAAACATTTTCCATTGCATTTAAAATATTTTAAAACATCTACTTGGATATGTGGGTTTACCCAATTTCGTTTCGGAGTCGGAACGGGCTTTTCGGGCCACTTTATCGTTTAACGCATATACCAATCTTATCCACTTATTCTATTTCAACCCTACCTATAAATATCTTATTATAAACCTTAGTAGCCCTCTATTTCTCATTTGTCTGTGCATACAAATTCCATCAGTCATCCTCTTTCCAATGGCTGCAAACCCTAATTTCAATTGCAATTCAAAAATCAAAGCCAAAATTTAAACTCCTCAATACACATCAAATTTTATATGGATTTGAAGATCTCAACGAGCGCAAGTCAAATCCATAAGTCGTTTTTCGATTTGAAGCATGGTTTGTCCTCAAATTGATGAACTAATCTTGGCCTTTCATTTCATCGTAATCAACTGCAACGGATCTTCGATTCGTTGATACAACATGGTCGAGAGGACCGCGCGCCGTCCATCGGCGGTGTTCGTTCAGAGTTTTGACGGTTTGACCGCCTGTAATAATTCAATTTGGGCATGATTTCAAGTGGAGGCTGCTTCCCCTTGGTCGTGCCGATCGAGTCGCTGGTGTGGGGATAGCCACGGTGGAGGCGGCGGGACGTTGTAGAGGGGGGCGCGATGGCCAGAGGCGGAGGCGTGGGGCGCAGCACGTAGCGGCGTGAGTTCGAACAGTAGCAGAGGCTAGGGTTTTCTTTGATGTCTCGTGCATTGCTGGAAGAAGGATAGTGGATGGGTGACGTGGCATTTTTGTTAGGTAAGTTTGTTTTGTTTTGTTTTAATAAAATTTTGTTTCAAATGATTTAAATCGAATAACTTTCACATACGGACTCAGATTCACGCGCGGTTTTCTTCACTAGGTTCATATTGGAATTCCGGACACATTGACGCTAGTTTGGACGAATTTAGAGACTGTCCAATTTTTGGGTTTAAATTCAATTTAAATTCAAAAAGGTGGGTGTTTTAACCCACTCACAACTTTTAAATTTCTTATGTTTGGTAAATTGATTTGTGATGCATTTAGAAATTCATTTACGACTGTTTGGCATATTTTTAATCATAATCCCAGTTGAATTTAATTTATTTAAGTTAATTGTTATTTAATTATTCATTGCATATAAACTGCCAGTTAAATTATTATTTATTTATCATTGCATATAAACTGCCAGTTAAATTATTATTTATTTATTATTGCATATAAACTGCTAGTTAACAGTTATTTAGATTTATCATTGAATATAAACTGCTAGTTAATACCTGTTGTTTATTATCCGTTCTATATTGATGCTATTGTTTGAATTGGATGACGATTGTGATAAATGGTTGATGGTTGATGGTTGATATTGGATGAATGGAGCTGTATTTTATATTGTATAAACTACAAGTTATTATGCATTTTCATTTCATTCGGTATTGCGGTTTGAAATGATATATAACCGTAATTTTTATTTTAAATTACGGATTGAAATGATAAATATCCATACCACTTGACCATAGGATAGAAAATTTTATACAGACACCGCGGTCTATATATAAAAATATTTTGAAATGATTTCTATGGTTTTGGAAAGGAATATACGGGTTAATAAATATTAGTTTTTGATGTTATATAAATATTATTTTATATATATATAGTTAAATTCTTGAATTAAAGCTATGTATAAAATTGTTTAATAAAAATAAGTTTAATAATGGAGTTTGATTATTTTATATTGTATGGTTAAGTACCTATTTAAGATATTGTATATATAGAGAATTTTAATGACTTAAATGAAATTTAAGTTGGAAGATAAATATGAAATTGGTTTGAATTGAATTATTTAAGAATTGTACTTGAATAAATTTGATTTAAAAATTTATAAAAATGGAGATTTTAAAAGGTATGATTTTTACAACTTGATTTGGTTTAAAGTGATTTAAATGAATATAAAGTTGAGATAAATGAATATATCAAGTTAAATAAATTGAATAATATCTAGTTGTTTGAAGTTAAAAGTTTTACTTAAATTTTATTAGGTTTATTAAGTAAACATTTCAAATATAAATAATAGTAATTGAATTGGATATATGTGGAACTATCAAAGAACTAGTTTTAATATGGTGGAATATTTAAAGCTTTGAAATATATGAATTGAAATGGTTTATTGGGAGGTTCAAATCGGTATTTGGAATTTATTTGTAAAATTAAAGAAGCTATTTTATTATATGAAGTAATTTAATATATAAACCATTTAAATATTAGAAGTTATGTTTCAAAGCTATGGGTTTCAAAATATATAGATTTGAAAGTGCTATGATTTTTGAAAAAGGATATATTTGAAATAAAATGATATCATATTGATTTGGGTTTTAAAAATAGATATGATATCATATTTATATGGTTTGAAATGGGTATTATATTCTGGTTTTAAAGTATAAACTATTTTGAAAAGACCGTGGTGTTATAATAACGTTTGGTTGTTAAAGAGACCGGGAACGGAAGTTGTCATACTCTCTGCCAACTCCGAAAACAACTTTAACAACCGTGTACGCGGTGGAGATTCCAGAATGAAGTAGGATGGTGGCGGCGTTTCCTTTGAGGTAAATACATGGACCCGACTCCCGTGGGTTGGCATAAGGTGGCTAAAACAGGAGCGATTGACGGACTAATGAGGTAGCACCTTTGATCGGATGCATCCCTTCGATATTATACTTTGACCTTTGGATTGATTCGGTGGCCACTTTTGATTTCTCTGATTTGGGGGTGTTGTTCGAGGTGGGCGGTAGTAGCAGCTACGTGTTATCACCGGTATGGAAGCGTAATTGGTATATCTACCCTGGCATTGCCTAGTTGTGCCGTGTTACCTACCATAGCGCGCCTTGTACGAGTTTGCAATTCTCCCGTAGCCCGTATGGTATCCTCTGATGGCTTCCCGATCAAGGGGGGACTATGATATTGGATGGACTACTGGGACTATTATTGTGTTAAGGGGGAGATTGGGTAACTCCTTAACGCTATTTAAAAGTATGTTTATTTTACTATAGACACTATTATAATAGCAAAATATTACTACATAGTAAATAGTTTAACGGATCCTTAAGAGATGTGAATCCCGAGCATCCTTAAAGTTACTGCACTCATATTTATTTCAGTTGATTTAACTTACATAAGATCTTTTAGTTCTGACTCGAGTGTTTTGTCTTTTCAATTCGCTCGGGTCAGTCCGAGCATTTCAGGATCGAAGACTTTATTTCTGGAGGACGAAGACGAAGATTTCGTCATTATTATTATAATATATTATATTGTTCCACTACACACTGTATTCCGCTGCATCGATTATTATTCGTTGGTATGTGCAACTCTGATGTGTACTGTATAAATATAATCAAATGTTTATAAAACAGCTTCATGAACTGTATATTTGATATTATATTTTATCATTCCGCTGTAAGATTCTATTTTGTTTTTTTTCTTTCCCTGCTTTTTCTTATTTACCCCATAACAATCCGTCCTTCTGTATGGTTTAAGTCGGACGTGTGTGGTGTCGATTTAAATCGTATAAAAGGCCGGACGTTACATCTGGTATCAGAGCCTTGGTTTAGCGATAAACCTTAGCTTTGTGGGGTTTGACTCTTTACTAATAGGGTAGTAATACCCTATGGTGAGTCGTTGAGTGTATATATATGAGAGAGCGTATTTGTTAGTGTTATAAAAAGATTCTGATATTGTGTTAATTTGTTCTGTTTTGTATTTATAAATTCTGCTTGGTGCATGGGACGCTATGACATCAATAGAGATTTTTAAACACTTAATAGGACAGACTGACATAATATTTGTTTTTAATATGGGTGAATGAAATAATTTTGCCTATTATATTTTCTATATATAAAATAAAATTTTATAAATGATATATATATTTGGTTGCTATATATATTGGTTGTTAAGTAATGAAATTTATAAATAATAGTTGAAATAAGATTGAAATTAAAATAAAATCAATGAAATTTGGAAATTTTAGAACTTAAGTCCGGGATTTTGGAAAATTGCTTTCAAAGGATTTTGAAATATAACAATATTATTTAGAAGTAATTTCTGATATGAATATTTCAATATAATTTGAAAGTATTGTTTTAAAGAAATTTGAAAAGGAATAAGATCTATACTCCCCTCTCTGTTGCTGGAAAATAATTCGGTGATGACGGTCGCATCATCGACATTCATTTTCGAGTTTCGGAGTGGGAAGACCAATGTAGTAGTTACTGCAGATTTGTTTTGATAAACCAAATATAAATTTTAAATTGTTCCAATTATAATTGGATATATAAATTATAAGTATATATTTATCTGTTATTTTAAAATGATTTGAAATTTAACCCGGTATTTAAATTCTTAAGTTTCCGTTATTTAATAGTTTCAATTAGTGTAGTATGGAAGTTAACTAATAATTGAAACCTTAAATTAAAATAAGAGATTAAATGCAAGGTTATAAATGAAATTAAAAGAAATTTGGAATTCGTAACCTATAAAGCAAAGGATATGGTCAGTGAACATTAAATTAATTTAAAGAAATGAGAAAGACTTGTATAACTTCCATTTACATCCTTAAAAACATATATATAACTTACAAAGATATTAAAAGTTGAAATGTTAATAAGAAAGTGTAATGGAAATTGTACAAGTAAAAGTAGGTAATGAGAGTGTTCAATAAACTGCTTTATTTTATATGAATTGATGTTATAAAGCTATAAACTTAAGTTGTAATTAAAATGTTACTACAATTAGATATAATAGAAATGTAATTACTAAATAAATAAATGAAATTTAGAAATGCATAAATGTAATGCAATGAAAAGAAACTTACATGACCTGAATAAATGAAAATGAATAATTGTAAGCAATAAATGAGAATGAATGGAATTAAAAAGAATAAACTAAATTTGTTGTTTGAGATTGTTGTTGTTTGTTTTGGTTTAGGGTTGTTTGGGTAAGGATACTTTAAAATTGTTTGGATGTATGAATAATCTATTTAGCTTCATCAGAGACTGTTGAGTAAATGGTGCACTTGGTAGTTTATTTTTCATTCGGTACAATTTAAGGTTTTTAAACCCGAACAACTATTTGTTTGTTTGCTATGGATGGTTGATTTTATTTGGCTTCTTATGGAGATAGTACGTTGTGATTGTAGGCGATTGTTGTTTGGATTAATTTGGTTGCTTATGGTTGAAGCAATGCAAAATATTTCATTTATATAATTATTAACCTTTTGGATTATATGAGTGAAATACAGGTTATGGAAGCAATTGCTACCGCTTTTTGTTTCGTAATCAAGCGTTAATTGCCTGACGAATATGTGCGTTTTCGGATTACGGTTTATAGCGTTATTATATTGTTTTCTCGTGTTGGGATATATATTATTTTGGAAAAATATGTTGTATATTGTTATATTTATATTATATTTTCTCCCGAGCCTCTCTGTACAAAGGAGACTCTGCCGAAATTTTCCGTAAATTTTGGATTAGAAATATTTTGAAAATGTTTTCCAAACCTTATTAATTTGAATATATAAAGATTTAATCATTTATAAATCTATATATTTTATTTAAATTATCCTATTATGTAAACTTATTGTTATGAATATAATGTTTTGAATAAAATATATTGATTTATAAGTTACTCTTTTTCCTTCTTTTCCTTTTCGAGGACGAAAAGTTTTGAGAAGGGGAGAGTGTAACGACCCGTAAATTTTCAATAATTTAGTTTGGTTATTTTAATAAAAATTGAATAATTAAATTTAGAAGAAAACAAAAATTTTATAATTTATAATTTTATAATTTATAATTTTATAATTTTATATTTTAATATAAATTAAGGTAATAATGGGGAATAACGTACATTTTCTTCATAATATGATAATTAGTAGAATACAACATAAAATAAAGTGTAACATTTGGGTTGAAAACAATTATTATAAGTTACCTGTTAATTAGTTGATGGAATTGGAAATAAATTTTAATAAAATAAATGTTACATTTATGGGAAAGGTAGTAAAATGTTTAGGAGTTGTTATATTAGAGAATAGTAAAGTAATAAATCATGAAAAAATGTTAGTGGCATCCTTATTTTGGTAAAAGATGTGAATAAGAAGGTTTGAAAATTTTAATAAATGGATTTTTGAGAATTTAATTTATAATTTCTAAATATAATAAAATGGAAAAATTAACACGGCAATTGATAAATTTATCAACTTTTAATTTACATCTAAACTTGTTTAAAATTTTTGGTAAATGATTAAGAAATATAAAAGTGATAAAATTGTCAATTACAAAATTGAAACTAAAAAGTGGATTTTATTTAATTAAATTTTAATTTTTTTTTAATTAATGTAAAAATAGCTATTTTGGCCACTGACTCGGATTTCGACGAAACCAGTTTCATCGGGTCCGTAACGGTTAATTATTGTAGGATTTCAAGTTTCGTAGCGATCAGACCTGTCGTTTGATCGTACAGACTCGAAACGCCTTGAAATAAACGAAATTGAAATCAATTTGGAAAATATTGATTTTAGCATAACTTCTTCATACGATGAAATTTGGACGTGAAACATTTTCCATTGAATTTAAAATATTTTAAAACATCTATTTGGATATGTGGGTCGACCCAATTTTGTTCCGGAGTCAGAACGAGCTTTTCGGGCCACTTTATCATTTAACGCGTATACCAATCTGATCCACCTATTCTATTTCAACCCTACCTATAAATATCCTGTTATAAACCTTAGTAGCCCTCTCTTTCTCATTTGTCTGTGCATAAAAATTCCATCATCTCCTCCTCTTTCCAATGGCTACAAACCCTAATTTCAATTGCAATTCAAAAATCAAAGCCAAAATTCAAACTCCTCAATACACATCAAATGTTATATGGATTTGAAGATCTCGACGAGCGCAAGTCAAATCCGTAATTCGTTTTCCGATTTGAAGCACGGTTTGTCCTCAAATTTATGAACTAATCTCGGCCTTTCATTTCGTCGTAATCGACTGCAACGGATCATCGATTTGTTGATACAGCATGGTAGAGAGGACCGCGTGCAGTCCATTGGCCGTGTTCGTTCAGAGTTTTGACGATTTGATCGCCTGTAATAATTCGATTTGGGCACGATTTCAAGTGGCGGTTGTTGCCCATAGTTCGTGTCGATCGAGTCCCTGGCGTGGGGATAGCCACGAAGGAGGTGGCGGGACGTTGTAGAAGGGGGCGCGATGGCCAGAGGCGGAGGCGTGGGGCGCAGCACTTGGCGGCGTGAGTTCGAACAGTAGCAGAGGCTAGGGTTTTCTTTGATGTCTCGTGCGTTGCTGGAAGAAGGATAGTGGATGGGTGACGTGGCATTTTTGTTAGGTAAGTTTGTTTTGTTTTGTTTTAATAAAATTTTGTTTCAAACGATTTAAATCGAATAACTTTCGCATACGGACTCAGATTCACGCGCGGTTTTCTCCGCTAGGTTCGTATTAGAATTCCGGACACTTTGACGCTGGTTTGGACGAATTTGGATACTTTCAATATTTGGGTTTAAATTGGATTTAAATTCAATTTAAATTCAAAAAGGTGAGTGTTTTAACCCACTCACAACTTCTAAATTTCTAATGTATGTTAAACTGATTTGTGATGTGTTTAGAAATTCATTTACAACTATTTGGCATATTTTTAATCATCATCCCAGTTAAATTTAATTTATTTAAGTTAATTGTTATTTAATTATTCATTGCATATAAACTGCCAGTTAAGTTAATATTTATTTATCATTGCATATAAACTGCCAGTTAAATTATTATTTATTTATTATTGCATATAAACTGCCAGTTAACAGTTATTTAAATTTATCATTGAATATAAACTGCTAGTTAATACCTGTTGTTTATTATCTATTCTATATTGATTCTATTGTTTGAATTAGATGATGATTGTGGTAAATGGTTGATGATTGATATTGGATGAATGGATGCTGTATTTTATATTGTATAAACTACAAGTTATTATGCATTTTTATTTCATTCGGGATTGCGGTTTGAAATGATATATAACCGTAATTTTTATTTTAAATTAAGGATTAAAATGATAAATATCCGTACCACTTGACCATAGGATAGAAAATTTTGTACAGACACCGCGGTCTATATATAAAAATATTTTGAAATGATTTCTATGGTTTTGGAAAGGAATATACGAGTTGATAAATATTAATTTTTGATGTTATATAAATATTATTTTATATATATATAGTTAAATTCTTGAATTAAAGCTATGTATAAAATTGTTTAATAAAAATAAGTTTAATAATAGAGTTTGATTATTTTATATTATATGGTTAAATACCTATTTAAGATATTGTATATATAGAGAGTTTTGAATGACTTAAATGAAATTTAAGTTGGAAGATAAATATGAAATTGGTTGAATTGAATTATTTAAGAATTGTGCTTGAATAAATTTGATTTGAAAATTTAATAAAAATGAAGATTTTAAAAGGTATGATTTTTACGACTTGATTTGGTTTAAAGTGATTTAAATGAATATAAAGCTGAGATAAATGAATAAGTCAAGTTAAATAAATTGAATAATATCTAGTTGTTTGAAGTTAAAAGTTTTACTTAAATTTTATTGGGTTTATTAAGTAAACATTTCAAATATAAATAATAGTAATTGAATTGGATATATATGGAATTGTCAAAGAGCTAGTTTTGAAATGGTGGAATATTTAAAGCTTTGAAATATATGAATTGAAATGGTTTATTGAGAGGTTCAAATCGGTATTTGGAATTTATTTGTAAAATTAAAGAAGCTATTTTATTATATGAAGTAATTTAATATTTGAACCATTTAAGTATTAGAAGTTATGTTTCAAAGCTATGGGTTTCAAGATATATAGATTTGAAAGTGCTATGATTTTTGAAAAAGGATATATTTGAAATAAAAATGATATCATATTGATTGGGTTTTAAAAATAGATATGATATCATATTTATATGGTTTGAAATGGGTATTATATTCTGGTTTTAAAGTATAAA
This sequence comes from Allium cepa, assembly GCA_030765085.1. NCBI lineage: Eukaryota > Viridiplantae > Streptophyta > Magnoliopsida > Asparagales > Amaryllidaceae > Allium > Allium cepa. Next base: position 56,681,351 of record CM060933.1, read on the forward strand.
CTATTTTGAAAAGACCGCGGTGTTATAATAACGTTTGGTTGTTAAAGAGACCGGGATCGGAAGTTGTCATACTCTCTGCCAACTCCGGAAACAACTTTAACAACCGTGTACGCGGTGGAGATTCCAGAATGAAGTAGGATGGTGGCGGCGTTTCCTTTGAGGTAAATACATGGACCCGACTCCCGTGAGTTGGCATACGGTGGCTAAAACATGAGCGATTGACGAACTAATGAGCTAGCACCTTTGATCGGACGCATCCCTTCGATATTATACTTTGACCTTTAGATTGATTCGGTGGCCACTTTTGATTTCTTTGATTTGGGGGTGTTGTTCGAGGTGGGCGGTACTAGCAGCTACGCGTTATCACCGGTCCGGAGGCGTAGTTCGTACATCTACCCTGGCATTGCCTAGGTTTGCTGTGTCACCTACCATAGCGTGCCTTGTACGAGTTTGGATTTCTCCCGTAGCCCGTGTGGTATCCTCTGGTGGCTTCCCGATCAGGAGGGACTATGATATTGGATAGACTACTGGGACTATTATTGTGTTAAGGGGGAGATTGGGTAACTCCTTAACGCTATTTAAAAGTGTGTTTATTTTACTATAGACACTATTATAATAGCGAAATATTACTACATAGTAAATAGTTTAACGATTCTTAAGAGATGTGAATCCCGAGCATCCTTTAAGTTACTACACTCATATTTATTTCAGTTGATTTAACTTACATAAGATCTTTTAGTTCTGACTCAAGTATTTTGTCTTTTCAATTCGTTCAGGTCAGTCCGAGCATTTTAGTATCGAAGACTTTATTTCTGGAGGACGAAGACGAAGATTTCATTATTATTATTATTATTATTATTATTATTATTATTATTATTATATTGTTCCTCTACACACTGTATTCCACTACGTCGATTATTATTCGTTGGTATGTTCAACTCTGATATGTATTGTATAAATATAATCAAATGTTTATAAAACAGCTTCATGAACTGTATATTTGATATTATATTTTATTGTTCCATTGTATGATTCTATTTTGTTTTTTTCTTTCTCCGTTTTTTCTTATTTACCTCATTACAATCCGCCCTTCTGTATGGTTTAAGTCGGACGTGTATGGTTTCTCGTCGATTTAAAATGTATAAAAAGCCGGGACGTTACATGTTTTATCATTAGGGATACTTGGTTCAGGATTCGTTCACCATAGAATCTCGATAAGACTTTGAAAGGTTTACACTAAGTAAAGGTTCAAATCCAAAAGATACCTTTTATTTATGTGTTGGTTTTCACGATGATGCAAAACTTGATCTTAGAACTACATAGGCTTGATCCCACTTAGGTATGTAGGAAGTCACTCTAGTGATGCAGCCGTCCTATTTATTTATTTTGAAAATTGGGGGAGATTGTTGTAAAATTTTCAAATTTGCTTTGGGGATTTTGGGTTTTTGTTCGGAAGAGAAAGATGAAAAGGAGAAAAATGAAGAAAGTCCACAAGCTAGAAAAATGAAGACTATATTTGTATAAATATAGTTTTCTCATGTGGATGTTGGGGCCTTGGAGCTCCCACATGTTTGCTTTGTTGTGAGGAGAGAGGTCATGCAACACCACATGCGCATCGCCGCCGTCCGTCCGACCAAACCGAACCGGGCCGGGCCGGGTGCGGGTTTCGGATCCGAAAATATTTTTGGATCATATATGAGTAGTAACGGGCCAGATTTCAGCCCATTAAGGACCCAGAACCGAATTTTTGAAATTGAATAAAGGGCGAAAAATTGCAATATTTTTCTGAACGTTGCAAAATATGAAAGGACGCGACGTTTAAATTTGAATCCATTCGTAACAGTTGCGAACCGTTGCTAACGGTCGTGATGCTTCGCGAATGGACGCATCTTCACGTCCATAAATAGCAACGCCCAGAAACGTTGCAGACAGTTTTTTCTAGCGCTCTTCTTTTTCTTCTTCTTGCACAAATCTGCGAGGCCAAGGAAGTGTTGCCAATCGCTGCACTTCCAATTACTCTATATTTTTGTAACATCTGAAGGTGTTGCAAACGCTGAATCGTTGCAGATTTGTTTCTTCTTCTTCATCTCTTTCTCTACAAATTGCATCATCAGAAACAATTACTAAAGTGTTTTTGGTCGGATCAAAGACGTACAAATTTTGAACCCGATTAAGCTGTTATAGGGCTTCATTGAATCCTGAAAGTCGATAGTTCGATAATCCGTTTGTACCTGGTGGGTTGAACTATTGTCTGAAAGAATTTATTTCATAGATCCTTGAAGTCGGAAGTACAGCATTATCTTCATCGCAATCGCCATCAAATTCGCCTCGAACCGCAAAATCCCCAACAGCAAAGATTGGAAAGGAGCTGATGGAGATGGAATATTTGTTAAAGGGAATGGAATCATGAGTTTACATCTATTAACCCACGTAAATTTACAGGGTATTACATGAGGGGTCCGCTGCGAAGAGCTCGCGTAATAGAGTGTGTAGGAGCTGATTGTTCGTCATTTCGTGGAGCAAAGGTAGAGAAATTAGAATTGAAGCATGCACGGTGATGGGTTGTCTAATCATATGCGCGTACAAGAATTGGGTTTGGGGAAGAAGAGGGATCAGAGTAACGAAGGTAATTAATTATTGTTGAAGTTAATTAATTGTTTATTTTATATCGTTTCTTATGGAATCCATATCTTTTGCATACGATGTCCAATTTGAAAGTGGTTTCTAGCATTGCGCTTGTGATGGAAAGTTCTACGACTTGGCATAGGATTGATCAGTTTTTTATGGAGACGAGTCATACTCTCTCTTGCCATACTATGATTTTTAGTATAGTATAAAAATGACGTTTTGAAATGTTTTCTAACTTTAAAACGTGATTTTTAATATATTTAAATATACATCATATTTTATAAAATAATTTAAAAGTGTTTTAAAATGGTTTAAATCGAATTCACACTTTTTTTATTGACGCGCTATTTTTACGAAATTGCTAGAATTATGCTATTTTTTATACTAATCTCACATTGGTTGCTCTAGATGTATTATATCCATTGTACGTGCGTTATAATAGATGTGTAGGCTATTATATACGTTTATGTGCTTATTGGTTGCATGTATACTTGTTTGCTTAATTTGGTTGAAAACGCCGATCGTATGTGCTATAGAGTTAGAAGATATCCCATAGGACATAATTTCGTGTGTACCGACCAATCTGAAAACGAGAGTTGATGTAGTTGGGTATGAGCTTCGGACTTCAAAATGGATGTCATACATTTTCATTTAGTTTGTACTTAACCATTTTTGGTGAAGTACAGTGGCCGTTATCCACTAATCTAGAGTGGTCGGTATTTACCACTATTGATGATGGCCGAATTGGCCAATTTTGATTTAGACGATGGAGGGGTTGAGGAGCATGATATAAAACGATACAATATTGTTTCAGTTTTAAAATATTAGATTTTTACAAGTTTTTTGAACAAATTTTTTTTATGTCAATTCAACACTTATACGTTACTGTATCATATTTAAATTATTTATATATTTTAATTCTATTATCAGTCTTCAAAATTAAAATTGATCTTTTGAAAATGATTATTTTAAACTTGATATCTTACATAATCAATCACTTATGTTATATGTTATTTTACGTTAGTTGTTTCAAATGAAAAGGATAAAGATACATATTATTTTGTTGGGATATTCAATAGATATTTTAGAACATATCAAAGTTAATTTGAAATTTTCTTCTATGTGTAGTTAATTAAAGTAGTAGGATATTGTGGTAAATTCCTATTGACGAGGCTTAAATTTCAGCTAATTATAATTTGGGGCTTAAAAGTTAAATGGATTAGTTAATAGGTGCCACGGCCTAAAAACCACCATGTAAAATGCCATGACTCATGGGTTACATGCAATAGTTATTTCTTTTCCAGCTCAATTTTAAACAAAATTAGAAGACATGATACGGTCAATAATCACATATGCGATTTCCAAATTTATATTTATTGGCACTTGCTGCTTTCATAAATTTAGTTTGCCACCGATGCTAGTTGCGAGGCCAGCAAATTTTTTTTTGGGAAATGCTACAGTGACCGAAGAAAGAGAGGTCCGAAAATAGAAGGCTGAAACCAGGTTAGATTATTTTCGCTGGAAATGACAAACAAAATTTCGGGTAGAGTAGCATCTTCGAGCTTTTTTATTATTCAACGCTAAATTAATGATTTCACCCTTCGTTTTTCGAATCCACCCATTCGTATCTAATAATTTCGGTTACTGTAGCGCTTCTCTAATTAATGACACAACTCTTTGTTAATTCTTTTAAACAACTCACTCAATACATCCCTATATATTCTAGGAAGAGATAATTCTTTCTAATGCAAAATCTAAAACAAAGCAATGGCTTCCTCCAAGAAGTTGCAAATCAAGCTTATGGTAGAAAATAAAAATAAAAAAGTGGTATGTGCAGAATCAGACAAAGATTTTGTTGATATATTGTTCAGCTTTCTATCCATGCTAATCGGTAACGTTATCCATCTCTTAGGCGGTGAATCCTCCATTGGTTCAATGGACATGCTTTATGAAAGCGTGAAAAATCTAGATGAAAAATACTTCAATACGGAAGCATGCAAATCTATGTTACTCAATCCTCTAAATTCGAGTAGGTCTCATTACACTGATTTAGTTTTGAGAGTTGATTCAAATAAGCCAAGGAGATTGTACCAATGCAGGAAGGCAGAATGTGCTACCAAACTCTATCCCTTTTTCAGTTCTTCTCCAAATGCAAAATGTGGCTGTGGAGAAATCATGAGTTTATCCTCAACTTTTGTCGCTAAAGATTGGAAAGGAGCCGATGGAGATGGAATATTTGTTAAAGGGAATAATACCCACATCATTTCTGATGATTTGAATGTCATGACTACTTCCTTTACTGCTATTCGAAAAGTTTTGGATAAGTTCAAGATCAAAGACTTGTATGGTGTGGAAGAGTCACATATTGATCTTGATGAATGTTTGGTAAGTTGTTCACTTCTGTATTCTTACTTGATTTATGCATTTCTTTCAAATCAAAGTGCTTGCTATTTTAATCAATTTGGATAGAAAGCTCATTACTAGATTAATTAGCTGACCTAATTGCAATCTTAATTAAATATAAATGTTTTTGTAATATGTTCTCTAAATGATTTAGTGGTTTCTAACAAATAGAAATTTTCTTGTTAAATATCTTCTTGTTAAAAATAAAAATTAGTTAAATGGTCTTGTGTTTATTTCTAAAATTTTTTATATGTTGCTAATACCTTTTTGTTTCTTTTCTTGTCATTTTGCTTATATTTAGCTCCTAGATTTACTCAAGAGGTCCCTGATATCAAAGTCTCCATTATCAGGTGTTTACTTTCAAGAGCCCGTCTCTGCTACTGATTCTGAGTTTATGTCCAAATTACTTCCCAAAATAGAAATGGGATTGACTGATGATAAATCAAAGAGGTTGAGGGCAAATATAATAGTATGTAAATCCAGCAAAGATGCACTTTTTGTTGAATCAAAAGGGGAAGAATTAGCAGATCTTATATTGAGCTTTCTTACATATTCATTGGGCTCCATTGTTAAGCTTTTAAACAAATGTTCATCCTTAGGTTGTATGGACAACCTATATCAAAGTATTGACGCAAATTTTGTCAAACAAAATATTAAATCAACATTACTAAGTCCAAATCTTGCACCTTTTTTTGGCTGTAGTGCTTCCCTATCTTTGATTGGTGAAATGCCTGCTGGTAGTGGCACAGTTACAGGTTGCTCTACCTGTCACGTTCACAGAATAGGTACTGAAGGCACTAATGAATGTGAACACGGAGTGAAACATATCACAGTGCCAGAAATGAATCCTAAGTTAGCAACTCCAAGTAAAGATTTTGGTGGTGGTTATGCTAAAAAGGGAGCGAAGTTCATGATAACAAATGGTCTGGAATTGTCGACAAGTTCACCTTGGAGTATAATACAAACTATCAAGAAACATAAATTCATTGTTGCTGACTTGGAGGAGAAGGAGATTGAGATCGGTGAAAATGAGGTATGTTGTTTTGTTGTTCGTGTAAGCCTTCTCTATAAAGTTCTTAATACAAAATAATGTTATATCACCTCTTTTATTTTGCACCCTACAACCTACGAAATTTCTGCATCATGTAATTTACTATGAAAGTGTGGATATGGATTTTTTGACCATAGAGGTGATACATCATGATCATGTACACAACATCGAGAATGATTTCCTTATGAAAATTTTCTTCACTAAGACAAACTGTGAACTTGAACACACTAATAAACAAAATAACGTGTATTTTTATCATGTTTTTTCACTTTCCTTTTGTTTTTGCTAAACATCATTGTTATTTAATAATGCAGGCATTGAATCTTTTAAGAGCTTGCTTGACATCTAAGACTCCTCTGACTGATGTGTTTGGACAAAGAAGAAGAGTGTGCAGGGAGCATGGTAGCTACTTATCATTATCCTAATTACCATTATTTATTGTTATTTTTCAAAACTTTGGATGAAAAAGACTCTTGTTTCTCTTAGTTCTCCTTTGACTATAGTCACTGCTAATGCATTAAAATTTAATTTGGTACTGAACTGTTTATGTTCTCGAGGACATGTAATTCTGGACTCGAAAAAAGTTAGTTCTGAAACTTACATATCGTCTGGACATCATGTCACACGTTCTCTTTATTGATGTTGAATAGGCTATCTTTATTACAATGATTATACATTTGCCTGGTTAACTTGGTAACTATAACATTATGGATTCACCTAGATATTACATGACAACTTGTACAGCATGCAAATTTATTGTGAAACAAAAAACGCAGAGATTTTTCATTGCTAGTTTGTCTAGGTCTTAAAATAATCGTTTAGTTACAGCTGATTTTGTAGAATTTCAATTTTGTACTGCTACCTCAATTTGAATTCTTTATTGATATATTTACATTACATGCTAATTAATGTTTTAATTGTTACCGCAACTTAACAATAGCTGATCAACCTTTTGTACTTGTCTCCAGCATCAAAAAGGAGGAATTTTGAAAATGATAATGCATAACTTCCGATGAAGGATTAGTTTATGAAGCAAAGCAGCTCAACGGGAAGAAAATATAAGGAAGACCGGTGAAGATGTTATCCTGAAATTTTTGATTGCTTTCTTTTTTTAGTAGGGTCTGTACGTAGTCGTTTTTTTTTCCCCTCTGTTTTTTTTAACAGTCAGGTCAACCAGCCTTAGGTAGTTGGATTGTTTGTAAACTCTTTTTGCTTCTAAAATTGGAAGGATTTGATTGATATGTGTATTTTGTTGAATCTCAACATGCAGAAAATAACCGTGTCTTGATTAAAAGTTCACTTATGATGTTACTACCGTGGTGGTAACCTTGTTTGACGTTCTTCTCCTTACATTACTCCTTACTATATTACTATAAAATTTAAGGGTCCTCAATAAGTACGATGATCGATGTTACATAAATGCAAAGTGTTGAATATAAATCACAAGATCATCAAATCAATTATTAACAAAAGTGATAAATTGAACAGTAAAACCTAGAGTAATCTATGTTTTGCTGAGCAAATTACAACAAAATAAACCAGTACATTAATTAACTGAATTATATAATCCATTTAGTGTATAGCTGTATCAGGTCCACGTACATATCAGCGTGCACTGGTGTATCAGCATGCATGTATCAGCCCAACAATAGAAAGGACAGCCCAATAGAAGATAAAATGTATTGATCAAGTCCAAGTTGGCTATGTTGAATAAGTCAATATCTATATATATTGTGTGGCCGAGGCATGTAATTGGTTATCTGATGTAATTCATTTGTTCAGTTCATAATAAAATCTGAAACTCATCTTCTCTATTTGTTAACTTGGTACCAGAGCACTCTCTTGCCTAGCGGCTTCTATCATCTTCCTCTGATCAAGATATTCCACCATCCTACATGGGAACCGAATCAAGCTCCACTAACGAAAACCCCATCACCAACGTCTCCTCCCAAATATCCCTCAACTCCATCAAGAACCTCATCAAATTCCAAAGCCAATTAATCATCGTACTTCTTGAGAGAGCAACCGTAACGATCCGTAATTTCACCGTTTTACTATGTGAATATTTAATTAATTTTAAATATTCAAATAATAGATATATAATTAAAATGAAACTCTTTAGATAATAAATAATGATGCTGAAATAGTTTTTCAAATTTGTTTACTAAAATATTTAGTTTGAAGAAAAATCGAAAATGCGACGGAAAATCGTTTTTCGAATTTTCGACTTTTCGTCGGTTAAAAATTGTTGGATAGGTTATAAGCATTTTTTAACATAAACACACATTATACATTAAATGCATTAGTATGGTGAGTAATATAATGTGATAATTATGTATAATTAAGTTAATATAATGTTGATGTGACATTTCCTAAGGACTTATAAATAAAATCATAATATATCACATCCATAAAAGCATCACAAAAGATTAAGTACAAATGCTAATTAAATGCATGTTGGCAAGGATGGGACAAAGATTAGTGATGTGCATTATGGTAGTGGATGTATGTACCTTGAGGGTAAAATGGTAAATTAGTTTATGCACTTAGTATATAAGCAAAATTCCTAATATTTCTCTTATTTTATTTCATTCATACTTTGCAAAATTTCCTCCATGTTTCATAAACCTTCGCATGGCTTTTATAGCAAATTTTAAAGTTTGAAACCTAAAGCTTTAACCACTTCTGACTTGTAGAAACCTTGTTTAAAGCTCTCCTTTTCATCTATATAACTCCACTTTTTCAAACAAGCCTTCATGCTCCTTGTTCCCAAGCATAGCTGAGCCATCCTATGCCATGGTCGAAACTACTTTGGCCTTTAGGTCTTCAAAAATCCAATTTTTAGTAAAGCAAAGGGAAGATCCAGATCGCGTACACGTTATAACATAAGTTCGCTTAGTTTCGTGGAGTTTTAGTGAGTAAAGCTTACACTTTTACATAAGCTTTTAACTTTATTTTTGAGGTTACTTGGTTGTTAAATAGGGTGCTTACTTTGATAATAGTAATATTTTTTGGTTGTTAAGTATGTTGGATGTTAAGTTTAGGCAATGATATAGTTGTTTTGCTTATGTATGCATATGTGTGTGTTTGGATGTGGTGTAGTAAACTTGAAAATGAAAGTTAGTTAATTAAAAGTAAGTTAATGTCTTTGCTTGTGCATGTTGATTATGTCATGTATATATGTTGGTATACCTGCTTATGATGTTGTATATTAAGAAAAGTTAACACTTGAATTTATAAGGTAGCGACATAGAAATCCTTTGTTTTGAAAACTACTTTTACTTAAGAATTGTTTTAGAAAAGTTACAAGTTTTTAAAACTTTGATTTAGTTTCCAAAACCTTACTTTTGTTTCAAAATTTTATATTTAGTTATAAAGATAGTTAGTATATGAAAGCTAAGTATTTTAAAGCCTTTTGATATATTAAATAAGTTTTGAAAATTTTGGGTTAATAGCATAGTCGCTATAAATGCAGTTCGTGAAAAAAGAACTCATTTTGAATTTAAAATATTTTAACCTAAATTTTCTTTTGAAAAGTGTTTTCAAACATAGTTTAAATATTTAAAAATAAATTAATTTATTTTTTCATATACTTAATGATTATTTAATTAAGTAATCAAATAAGGTAATTAGTACTTAATCAGTAATTAAGTTAGGTCATTAGTACTTAATTACTTTAAGTAAACTATAATGTGTTAATTAATAAATGGTAAATTATTAATCAATTAATTAAGAATTAATTATTATTTAATTAATATTAATTAAACTATTTATTTAAGAAAGGGTTTAATTATTAATTTATTTCCAGTCAAGTTAAACTTAAGTAAAAATTTAATTAAAACTTAATTATGATTTAATTATTTTAAATAAAGGTTTAATTATTTATTTAAGTTTAATTAAGGATTATTTAACTAATTAATTGAGAATAATTAATATTTAATTATTATTTAAAAGTTTAAATTATTATTTGATAATTAATTAAAGATTAATTAGGGTTTAATTATTTATTTAAAAGTTAATTGTTGTTTAATTATTATTAAAAAAGAGTTTAAAATGTTATTTAATTTTCAAATAAAGGTTCTAAAGTTTTAAACCACTTTGTTTCTAAAGATCGATTTTGTTTTTAAAGCAAGCTCTCTTTTAAAGAATATTTTAAATCCAAGGGATTTCTTTGTCGAATACCCTTGAGTAACCCCAATTGAATATGAAACCCAGTGACATAAGTTTAGTAGAATAAAACACAGTTATGCTAATTTAATTTATAATTAATATCTGTTGGTAGAGTAGATTAGTTCTATCATAATTCACTAAGTAGATTATGTTGACATCTATTAGGCAGAACAAATCCCTGTTGTGCTATTTTATTAACTTGGACATTTACCCACAAGTTGATTGATCGTTCTTGGCTGATACCCTTTACATATCTGCTCATTAAATACTACTCATGTATAAACTTAGATAAGTTCAACCCAATAAAATGAACCATCGTGGTCACTAAGCCTCCTTTTGATTTTATAAATTTTAATATTTCATTTTATCCTTTATAAAATGGTTTAAAATTTATTATTGTTTTAAATATGATATTTAAAAGATAGTTAAACAATTATTTTATTAGATGTTTGAAGTTAATTTAATCTTCTTAAATTATTGTTTAAAATTAGTTTTCTGGTTTAAAAATAATTAAACGAAGAATATTTTAAATATTAACTTGTTTATTTAAATGTGTTTTAAATAAGCGATTTATCAAGGGAGCTTTATGGATTAAGTTTTATTAAAAGAGTTTTGTTTTAAATAAAGAAGTTTCATAAATGATTTTTGAGATTTATAAAGAGTGTCATAAATGGTTTTGAACATTTATAAAAGAAGTTTTATAAAATGATTTGGAGTTGGGTAAAGGAAAAATTATATACAAAAGATATTTGTTAAAAGGATTTATTGAAGGAAATTTATAAAAGAATTTGAGATTTGATTTCCTTTAACCGACCTTCTTAATTCTGGTGGTATGGACTCACACTTAACATCGAAGTGATATTGTTTGAGGTTATTTTTATCTCCAATTAAATAACATTTTGTTTTAATCCATTAATATGATTTGTAAATGAGATATCATTTATAAATGTTTTATGAATATACTTATGTCAGTGAGATAAATATATGGATGTTTTTAATAAACACTTTTGAAAAGAGATTTCTATAAATGAAAGAATTATTTTGAGGCTTAATGTTTGATATGGCTAATTAAATATTTGAATTATTGTTGTTTGTTTGTTTGACAGTAAAATAACGAACTATCAAATCAGGACCTGTTTGAACACGGGAAATATGTTGGGTCTATTCAAGTTCCCGGTGAGGACCTGAATACTTATTTCATACTTCCAAAGAACTTGAATTGAGTTAGCCGAAAATTATCGCTTAGTTTGGAGATACCAGTTTTTTGGATTTATCCGAACCACTCTAAAATAATAAAGTTTGTGATTAAGTATGCTACAGAGCTATATTATTCTTCCTAAGGGTGATTCTAAAATGGAAGATAGTAAATTTTGAATGTTTGTTTGACCCTGGAACAAATTGTATGGATGAACATGGGCATTGCATCTCTGCCTAGAGGGTAGTATTAGCATTCCATGATGGTCTGCTAGTAAAAAGGGTAAAAGCATAGCCTTAACGAATACCTAACGGTCGATCTAAAAAATGAACGTTTGATCAGGAAAATGAAAGGAGGAGGTTAAGGAAGGTTCCCGTATGAATACTTACTTTTTATTCACTTGACCTTCTTAATCACTCTACTTCCAAACCCTAGCCTTCGTCTTTAGCATCCTTGGCAGAAAATTCATGGCCTCCAAGACATAAAAAATTCCTAAAACAAAATCAAATTAAATAAATGCAAAATTTGTGCTTCAGATTATTGCAATTTCTAGAGGTGATTCAATTGGATCTAGGAGCTTTTTTCAATCAAGGTGTAAATCAAAAGGCAACATCAACAAGGTAAATTCAATTAGTTTTTATCTATATATTCCATGATATTGTAGATCTAGTGGTTTATTCATTCTGACGGATTATATATGCATTTGATGTCCCTTATAAATATACAAGTATAGATCTTAAAGTATTACAACCTATTACTAATTAGATTGGTTTTGATTTGATGTTGATAAGTTCTATTAATGATTTTCATTGTTAACTTCAATTGATTTTGATCTAAATATAGATCTGATAATTAAAATGTTGTTTTGAATTTTTAATTGTATGATTGTTAATGATAGTTTCTATTGATTCAAAATTGGCTTTATATTATAAGATACATACAAACATATACACACACACACATATGTATGTGTGTGTGTAAATCTATATTAATACATATATATGTATGCATGTACATATATATACATATATGTACATATATACACGTTAAAATATTTTATAATAGAAGGTTTCATAATAAAAATTAAAAAAAATTACATATTTTATATGTATACTATAATAACCTACCTTTTCGACCCTCAAAATTTGATACTACTGTATCCACGGAATTCGCATGTCGATCATCTAAGTGTCGAAAAGATAGATTGTTGGGGTGAAAGAAAGAAAAAAGTGAACATACTTTTACATCATGATGAGTAATATATAATATACAACAGACCTTTATAAAAGAAAACTGTAGTATACATACATCAGTCGAAGTAAACTAACATATCATCAGCCCGGACAGTTATAATAGCATGTCCTCACAAATGCTGATAAATATAATTAACCAATGCAGTAGATATGAAATATATGTTAATATGACTTGGAGGCATCCACCTCGTCTTCTGAAGCTCTAATGCATCCAAACTAAATCTAGAAAACATGCTCGGGCTGACCCGAGCATAATAAGAAAATAACGTCCGGATCAGTCTTGCAAACAAAGTGAGAAACACACATCATATGGATTTCATTGTTATAAAACCTTTCAAAAATAAAGGTATCTCATAAGACACATCGCGCATAAACAAGGATGAATTTTTACCTTACGATAACCAAACCATTTCATAGGAAATCTTATGATGTTATAATAATGTATGTCTAGAGTTTAAAATAAATACTCAATCGTAGCCGAAATGGTTACATTAATTACATTCCATCATATTAGGTATATAACTAAGTCCTAAAGGAATGTATTGGAAAATAGGCTCCATCAATGACAAGGCTACTAGGGTAATGTCTGTCATCGTACACCTCTAGAAAAATGTACCAAGGGTCTCACATGGGCATCCTGCCAACACAGGACCGGCCTACCTCTTACTAAATATAATCGAATACATCATTACCCTGGTTGCTCTGCAACTTTTTTCAAGAGCTCTCATACACATACCAAATCCAAAATTGTAATCTAGAAGGGTGATGACATACCCTAATAGGTATGACTTACATAGCCATGCTACATCTCCATTGATTTTAGTCATTAGCTAATTGTGAAGCTATGTTTTACTATTTTAGCAAATCCCACTTTGAATGCTAACACTACCCTTCCAGCAACAATGCAATGTCAGCATTCATCTATATAAGTTGTTCAGAATATGAACAAACCCAAGGCATTACTACTGCATCCTTTTGGAATCGCCCTCAGGATTAGTAGTAGCCCTTGCACTTTAAAGAACTTTGTCTTCGATTTCATCGTCTCAAGGATGTTTCAAATTTGAACGCTTATTCCAGTACAAAGTGGTTTTTTGGATAATATATATGATCCCGATCTCTTGGAACCGACAACGATAATTTTAAAACTTGTCACGGTTTGATAGGTGGTTATTTAACTATCAAATAAACAAATAATTCAACTAGAGATCTAATCAGGCATGGTTAAGCACAAAGCAACCACTAAGCCACTTTAATTAGTCCTTTCATTAATTCAAACCACTTTGTAAATTCCTGTATTAAAAAACTTTTACAAAGATATATTCACAAATCTTCTCTACTCTTTTCAAGTACTTGAATAATATTGATATACTTGTCTCAACCGTATAAGTATACTCACAAAACATTTACTTTCAAAACTTTGAAAACATTTCTATATACTTATACCAATAGTATAAGTATATTCACAAAACATTACATTTTCGATACTTAGGAAATGTACTCATATACTTATCTCATGGGTATAAGTATATTTACAGATCTTAAGAAAGATCTCATTTTCCAAAACCATACTTATTTGGGTTAAAACAAATGTCATTTAAAACATTGATAACAATAAACCCAAATATTTTCCTTTTTAATAAACACTATATCAAATTTCTGTAAATAAATACTTTGGAAATACTTTTAGAACATTTCCAAAAAGATTGGAGTAAAATAGATAAGTTCAAAAACCATTTATAAATAAATGCTATAGAAAATTCCAAAGTCACTTTTAAAATCATCCTTCAAATCAAAACCATTTTTAAATCAAAACAGCAAATAATTGTTTTTCAAAATATTATAACGAGGCCCACAACTACCATAGCACTTAATAAATGCTATTATACCTTTATTACTAAAGGTTCAACTTTTTACATATATCAATGTCGCATTAAATATGAACAAACTATAGCATTCAAAAATATATAATAATAAATATACAAATGGAATTAAAATCAACATGTATATAAAGTTTAAAATCACAATGGCGAGAAATCTGGATTTCTCCACAAAATTCCATGTATTTCATTTTATATGGAATTCGCTTCTTAAAGTAGAAATTCAATTAAACCAAACCAATAAATTATTCAAACGTGAAAGCGGTAATTTATATCTACTATATATATCATTACAGCATTCAATCAGATGTGAGTTAACTCATCAAAATTTCAATTGACATTGAAGTGTTTTGGTTTGATCTAAAATCGAACATCATTCGATTTTAGCTCAAAATTCCCCTTGCTTCAAACTTGATAAAACCAATTCCAGCACATAGATAGTGCTCTTATGAGCACAACGAAAAAGATAACATCTTGATTATACCTCGTATGAGAGAGATATTCAATTTATAATATTTGAGATTAAATATTCATTAAAAAACTTGATTACTTTATTAAATTAATTACTCAACCTAAACCCTTCTCCTCCCTCTCTTCCCCAATTCAACTATCATGTACGTGCACATGTGCACACCTTGGCCATGCACGCCTCTCCCTCATTTTCCCTCATTCTCCCGCCATGATGAACGAATCCACAAACCGATTTCGCCAACGACTCCTACTTTGCGCTCTCTCCGGCCATCACCACCTTGTTAAACACAGTCTCACCATCCAAAATGCAACCTAACCCTGGCCTATACCTATGCGAAATGTTACACTCCACCAACCTGAACCGCTCCCTCCGAAAATTTACAAGCCGAAGCTCCTTCACATGACAAACTCGACCCCATCCTCCTCGTCACGTATCATTGCCTAGATCTCACCAATTCCTAAACTCTAGCTTCAGCCATGGCTATGACCACTACCCCGAACATGACCGCTTCCAACAACACTTGTATGGATTTGAAGATCTCATCACTATGAACTTATCGGATCTAATTTTTTATTTTTTAGCCAAGTATAGCTTGTAATTTTGATTTTTGAATAGAGATTTGATTTTCTTTTGTTTATAGAAATTGATGAAAGAACAGAGAAAGAAAAAGAGTTAAAAGTGTTGAATATTCTTGTGTAGGACATGGTTTATTTTTTGATTTCCAGCGTGTCGTTACATAGAATTTCGTTTGCGTACGAATCGCGAATGATAAAACAAAATTACGGACGTGCATAAAAATGCAACACGATCTCAAAATAACTATAAAAAAACACTGGCTATCTTACTTTGTAAAATTTTAAAAATACTATCGTTTGCCAAAAATACGTCAAATGAAAATTTAAATATTTTCCAAATTAAAAATCATGGAAAAATCCTATAAATTAAAAAATAGTTAACAAAATTAAGCATTTTATTAACAAATGATTTTCTTATACTTTATTAAATTTGAATCAAATCTAAATATTAAATAAATTAAATATTCTCATTCAAAATGTTAAAAATTCCGGGTCATTACATTTACATACTAACAATACAGGAGAATTGAATTGACAGGTAAATGAACATAAATCAACATAACATTATTATCAAATAAATATACTTTTAGAAAATTATTATTACTTATAAAATATCCGTATTATACCTTAATTTAAATTATTAATATATACATATAGATTATATTTGGATTTCTAGATTAAGATCTATTTTCAAATTATTTTACTAAATCAAATCATTGCATGTCCAGTAATAAATCTTGAATTCATAATAGTTGACTTGGTTGAATTAATTTATATTTTTTGAAGCATTCACTAAAAATACATACATACATATATATATATATATATATATATATATATATATTTAAAATATATTTATACATATATACATATAATTTTAAATGATGTTTTGGATAGCCAATGCATATATAAATGGCAAATGTGTTGGTTGCAGTGTTAATCCTAGCACACAAATAAGTACACATTAACTATTTACGCAATATGATATGTTGCCTTGCATAATTTACACTAAGGGAAAATCTATTTGAATACAAAATATAGACACAATTGGCGACACAATAATTTCCACCATTGGATTTCCCCCAGCTTCTACCTTCCATATAAGGATAAAAAGATCCGACAGTCCAAATCTTTTGTGTCATAAATTGTGTTTTATTTTGTGTGTAAATAGCTGACCCCTTACACTAGAGTATATTTGGATATACTCACAATATATGCCTAGTATAATTTTGGTTATTAATCTCGCTTAATAAGTTATTCAATTTAATTAAAGGGAAAGAAATGAAAAGTTTTATTTATCTAAGTAAAATCTTACATCCCCTCATTAATCGAATAAGTTAAGAGAAGGAAATGAAAGGTTTCCTTCTCTAAATTAAATTTATCAAGTAACAGTCACACTCAAATACATATATAAAAGTATTTTTGATATACTCTAATTTATGTAAACATTTAATTCATATAAATCTTTAAAGAAAAAAGGATTTTATATAAAAATATTTTATATTTATAAAATCCCCTTTAGACTTCATGGGCCCAATATATCCAAAATAGAATTTTTTTTGGAAGTCTACCTATTTCACCCGCTTTCGACTGCCCAGTTCCTTCATATAAAATGTTTATGAATATGTATTCCATTGTACTAAGAAACTTATTTTTCAAGATGCCAACTTCATGATGAACGAATTTCGTATAAAATTTATTAGTAGTAAAAATAATCAAATATAAAACGGTTACATAAGTTGAAGTAAAATTAACCAAGCCGATTAAATATGACTCATTCGAATGTCTAATAAGGTCTCTCGCACATTAAAGAGAAACTATTGGTTTTATATCAATGTCAAGAAAAGAATCCTTGGTTATAAATAAGCCATAAAGCGTATTGACTTTGCCATATGGCACGACGTGCAGATCTAGAATACATTCCAAGTACTTTATCGAAATATGATTTTTATAGTTGTACCCGAAGGGATACGATCAATTTACCGCAAATGTGTCTTCGAGCAGAAGATTAATGCAGTTAGAATATAGTAAGCAATGTTGATGAGTATAAAATCGTAAATCTTAATTATTGAAACTAACATAATTGATTCATCATTCAACGTGCTTAAGATAATTCATATGTTTTCTCACAAATTACCGCTTGGTATGAGTTTGAATTTTATGACATATATCTTGAAACAAATGTTCAAAATAATGATTTTGAATACACTATTTGCACATAACAATCAAAATGTCAACAAGGTTAGTGGGAGCCATAACTGAGTTTGTGAGTATTGGATAGGATCCAAGGACTGATACAATAGTATCATTCGACAAACATTTAAATTAAGAAAATATTTTGATAAAGAATTTAAATAGTTTGAGTTACAAAATGTAGAGGAAGCATGTCTCAGTAAGAAAGAATATTAAGATGTACAAAAATATTTCTAAACTATGACTAAACATCGTATGACTGATTAATAATGATGTGCCTATATTAAAATCCATTCTAATTTTGTTGTTTAATTATGTGTATAGGATTTGAAATGATGCATTTTATAATCATTATAAAAGGATGTTGGGACTGTGCACAATGATATACCAAGACACCATACTAGAATGTTTAGCATGGAGGATGTAAGATGATTCATAATGCACTGTCAATAGGAATTATCATACATATTGTATTATTTGCACTATAGCATTTCGCTTACGTTTTGATACATGGAGCAAGTATCACATCAAAATTAGTATTGCTAAAATGGTTATTAAGAGTATTCTTGAGTATTAAATGAAATACGCGCGAATTGTTCATGGAAACATCGAACTCCTTATGAAGGAGTATTCAAACACAAACTTCATAATTAATATCGAGTATAGTAGGTCAATCCAAAATTCATGTTAAATCTTAGTTAAGGAGCTTTAATTTGGAATTGTCCCTAACAAAATGTTGTGGCTAATTCAACCAAAATGCTAATTTTGTCACCTTGAATAACACCGTAGCAAAAGTTCTGTGTATGTTTGTGTGTGTGCACAAATTCATAACTAAACTAGGGGAGATTCCAAATATTAAAAACCCCATGACATTGTCTTATGAAAATAATGCCATAATATTGGATGTAATAGAACCTAAAGCTTACTAGTAGCCAGGCACATGCTCCAAAAGTTCCATATGATAAAGTCAGTTTATCAATGGTGGAGGAGTGTTAATTAACGAAGTAGATAATTAAAACAATATAGCACATCCATTCACTAGGGGACTAGGTCGATTGCTTTTAAGAAAACAGATGGAGTGATAATAGGATGAAGATTCCATAATTGATCCCAATTACAAGTAGGAGATTGAGAGAGTTAAGCGTATGCCATAGGGGAAATTATGTAATTTGCTATATGTGTATAACTCGATAAACAATCTTGTTCATAATAAAAGTATTTATTTTCTATTACAGACTTGTTATATTTTGATATATTTATTAATGGGGCATTTCACCAGAAGGACAAACTTTGCAGTACAATTAGTTTCTAGGACACACATCTACAAGAATTAATTTCAAGGCCAAAGTCGGCAGAATAATTACTTTTAAGGACAAAGTCAGCAGTCCAATTACTTTCAAGGACATAATTTCATTGGTTTTTAGGCCTTAGAAGCATTTTGTCCTTAAAAGTAATTATTTCAGTTGTATGTCCTATAAACTAATTGCACTTGCTAAAGAGGCCCTTCTGTCTAATTTCCACTTTATTAATTGATTGATTAATTTTAGTACATTAAATAGAAAATCCTAAAAAGACATGTTATGTGATAATAACTACAAGGAGTTGTAATCATGGGAAAATTATCACAATATAAAGCAACATATTATTTTAAATACTCCTGTTAAAGATGTTTCAAGAAAGGATAACGACACATCCGTTGAGACTAGAGTACGCAATGCTCTCCAAATGTTGGGCAGTGTAATACTCATGGCTGCTCGAAGCACCAAGGGTTTACATGATGATAGTTATTGATAACTATGAAATGACTCATTCAAGATTTTCCGGTTGGTTAATAACAACTAAGGTCAAATAGGAAACCTTAAAGTGACAGTGCTACACAGTTTTCCTCACTTGAGAATAACATTAAGCTTCAATATGGATACTCCACTTTGATTATAGTTAAGTCATGGCATGACGACCATCAAGTGACTATAGTTGGGTCCGAGATAAAGCATTTGCAGTGAAACACTATTAAATAAATAATTCGTTGTGTAAATTGAATGAGGTTAGTATCATGATCAATTATAGTCAACTCAAAGTCAAAATATCTGACCAGAGTAGTAGCGTTAATAATAAATATTATTATTGAAAAAAGGACTTTGTTTTCAAACTAATCAATTTTAATATTGGTGATCTTGAAATTTCGACCAAAATAAAAGTCCATAAACCCTAAAGTGATAAAGTGTAAATGAAGAGGATTGGTGTAAATAACTGTAATTGAAAGGTACCCCTTAGATAGAAAATTTGGATTTTACCGATAAAACGTATAAGTGAATAATTCGACCAAGGTGTCACACATTAGCTAAGGTGATGTATGACCGTTAATAGTAGATTTGTTTGATATTACTCGCTTATTGAATTTATACCAACAAATTGCACAACCTATTATCGAATTCTCCAAAATACCGCATGATTTAGTTGATTCATAAATTGTTATAAAATAATTAAAGCAATCTATATTTATGAATAACTCAATAGAGGATATCTATCCGGCTACTCAGAATACTAAACCATATAGGAAGCCGGCTCCTAGAGAGTTAACCGAGAAGGACGGGAAGTCGGGCAGGTTCGGTAGATTCCGTGAGACTCACGGTCATAATTACAATGAGCGAAGGAACTGGCGCAACATGATTGAAGATTTGATTAGAAAAAAATTAATTGCAGCAATATGTGAAAGCCCCATAGGGTGGCGGACAAGGAACTTATAACCCCCCAGGTCATCTTCCCAACAGGGGCAAGTTCAACCTGGTGCTAATCAACCCAGGCAGCTAGAAAGATGTTTGGTGATTAACATAATCACCGTGGGCTACATCCTACTGATAGAAGCTTTGTGGAAATGGATAGATACACTGGAGCTATAAAACATGCTGAGAAAGAAAGTTGCTATGCTATTGAGGTAGAGAAACAATCTTGAACCATGACAGCCAATATTATTTTCTGGAATTGAGATCCTGACGGAGTGAAAGCTCCGAAGATAGACCCGCTCATGATTTCAGCCACGGTTGGTTCTGCTGTTGTACGGAAAGTGCTTGTTGACTATGGAAGTTTAGTTAATATCTTGTTCAAGAAAGCTTGTGATCAAATGATGTTATGAGGAGAAAGATTTGAAGCCTTGTAGATCTCGAATACAGGGGTTCAATGGGATGGCTACTAAAGTAATAGGATTTGTTGAATTACCGGCGGTACTTGGTAAGGGTGACAGCCAGCTAGTGTAGGTTGTGCCTTTATTGGTGTTCAATATATATTTTGCTTATAACGCATTTTTGGGCCAACCGGCCCAAGCTGAATTTAGAGTGGCCATTGCTCCCTGGTGTTTAACTATGAAATTCCCTATAAACAACAGAGAGAGAATTGTGCACGGAGATCAGGTAGCAGGCAGCAAATGCTATGTCGTCGAGCTAAAGGTAGCAAGGTGAAAGGAGAAAGGAGAAAGGAAAGAATGTAGAGGGAGCCCTCTACATAAAGGCTTCAATGCATAGCAACTACAGCGTGAACCCGGCTCGGGTAACCTAGTTGGCTTTATGATGATATGGACCATACGAGATAGAGAAAAAGCTTGGAGATGACACTTTCTGGCTGGCAACTGTGGACGGGTTCTCACTTCCAAGGGAGTGGAATAGCAAGCGCATACAATGCTATTTCAACTAAAAACAAAATTGTAAATAATTGGCTAGAGTGTAATATGACATATTCTGTCATTTTCTATCTCTTATGAAATAAAACGGCTTTTCCAGCTCGAAAATCCGTCTCTCAATTACTTAAAGGTTCCGACTTGACCGAGTCGAATAAATCTGCATATGATTAAAGCAGGTGTGTAGATACTTGAAGATCGGTGCCGATTAAACTTCCATGTCCCATGATCAGACCCATGTAGTTCCTTTAGGTGTCCGGAGATTGATGCCAACCAACTCTTGCCTTCGGATTGAGGGGTGGGAGTATAAACTAAAATGACCTGACCCGACCGTCCGTAAACCAACTCTTGCCTTCAGATTGGAGACAGGAGTATAGACTTAAGCCGGAAAAGACATGACTAGCCACATGCTAACTCTAGGCGGAAGTATGAAATAAATGGATGTGACCCAACCCGTTAGCCAACTCTTATCCTCGGACTGGAGGCAAGAGTATAAACCCAAATCAGATGTGACATGACCATCCTTAAACCAACTCTTGCTTTCGGATTGGAGGCAGGAGTATAAACTTAATAGACACAACATGACTGTCCATATGCTAACTCTAACCCTCGAATTGAAGATGGAAGTATAAATCAAAGCGAGCATGATACAACCATTCGCTCATTTAACTCTTGTCCTTGGACTGGAGGTAGGAGTATAAATGGAAATGGACATGATAAGACTGTCCAACCCTCAATACTTTGCCTGGAGTTGGCAAAATAGAAGATCTATGCCCGAAGAAAAGGGGGATCCAACTTTCAAGCCTTCGATTGATGCTCAAAGTTAGGTGTGATTGAACATAAACAACCTGGACAAGGATATATGAACTATGATCTTGAGTATTTAACCTAAACAAGAGCCAGAAGTCTGGCACTGTTTGCAATCTTTATCCTAGAAGTGGATGTTTGAATCGCTAGTCCTAAGCAACTAATTTCAACTGATGCCCAAAATTTGGCATTTCAACGATTACCTTGTGCTCTCTAAAGCAGCGAAAGGCTAGTTATTACAAAATAGGCTAAGGACCTAGTCCAATAGCAATAATGAATTGAGGTAAACCGCAAGTACAGGGAATGGAAAGCGTACTTCAATAGTACTTAGACAATTTTCACACAGCGATTTAACAAAAAAAAGGAGTTTTGTTATTTGTAGGAAAATCAAAAGCTAAATACAAGTGTTATTAGCAGTAAAAACAGAAAACTAAACGGGGAGGGGGGAGGGGCGCGAACCCACACAAATCCAACCAGCAAACTAAAATAGACTGCTATTATTTCAAACCAAAAGTGAGTCTATACATACAAGACAGGCTACAACTACTTCTTCATCGTTTTTTTATTTTATTTCTTCTTCTTCCTCGAGCTGGGGAAACATCACTCAAGCTCTCTCGATGACTTTTCCTAGTCTTCCTCTATGTCCTTGGCCTTTGACTAGAGCACTCTGCTATGAACTACCAGGCACACTTTGAGCACTTTCAAGTGGAGAAATGGAAGCTGGGGTATTCTATGAGGATCCCCTAGGTATGCTCTGAACACTATCGGGTGGTGGGATGTATATAGAAGCGTGAATGGTTTTCTTGGGCAAAGTAATGGATAAAGGAGGAGGAATGACTTTCGACCTCCCTTGTTTGATCTGTGTAGTAAGGATGATATCTGTCTCGAGTTTCTGCCCAAATCCGGCTATGATGTGGCCCAATGAAGATCTGAAAACCTTAGTAATGACCACGTCATCGTCAGACAGAGCTCCTTGTAGGTCATCAGCTCCATCACATGGTAAAGCATCAATTATTTGCTTATCGAGACTGGGAGTGTGATGACCCGGAATTTTCGAGCATTTAAAATCGGAATATTTAATTGATTTTAAATATTCAATAGAGTAATTTTAACTTAAATTCAAATATCACAATTTATTTGATGATTAAATTATTAAATTAAATAATTTGGAATTGGGTGAAATATGAAATTTGAAGTTTTAAGCCTGTTAAAAATAATTTGAAGGCTTGAAAATTTTATATTGATAGCACTGAAAATAATAGAAGTTGTAAAATTGAAATTAACAGTGGTTTGTTCAGTTTTAAAAATATATCGTTTAAATTGAATTTAAAAATAGCCTTCCAAGGAACAGTCTCGGAATTCGATGAAACCAGTGCCATTGGATCCGTAATATTTTATTATTGTCGGATTTCAATTTTTGCAGCGTTCGGAGTTATCTTTTGATCGTACAAACCGTAAATGTATAGAAAAATTTATTAACTTCAATTTATTATGTCGAACCTTTTCATGGAAGCCACTCGTTTAGCTTCTAACGCAAGGCAATTCAATTCGTTCGTTTCTCTTTTAATAAATCGATCTCTCCTCCTTCTCTTGTTTGGACAGCTGACAATAAGAGAAAAAAAATATAATAAAGCAGCTCTAAAAAAAATGGCGGAGAATCATTAGAAACAAAATTCATTTTCGTTTGAAGATCCTATGGCCGCTCACTCTCGAACTCGTTCGTAAAAAAAAAAGGGAAAGGGAATTCGAATTCGATTTTTAAATCGGTTGCTGTTCGAAGTAGAAAAAGGGGATGGGCGCGCGATAATGGAGTCGCGATGGTATTGGAGTGGCGCGCTTGTTCTCAAGAAGGGAATCTAAGTTCGATTCGGTCACTGCTTCGATCTAGGGTTTAAGGCATTAAGGGAGGGTCGGCGACTTCGCGCGTGGTGGCGCTGAGGGCTGTGAGAGCGAGTGGGGTTCGCATGAAGGTCAGTTGGCGCCAAGAACTCGAGCGAGGTTCATCGTATTCACTGTGTGTCGTGAGTGACGGTCGGCGACAAGGCAGTGGGGGTTATCGGTGGCGTAGCGTGATTTCTGGTCACAGCTTTAGGCATGTTGTGGTGGTGGTTCGAATCCAGGGTGGTGCGGTGAGGTATTGTTGTTTTATTTTCTTTCTTTCCCCGATGTATATATATATATATATATATATATATATATATATATACGTATGCTCGTAAACAGAGAAAAAGTTGTAACAAACGGAAAATTCTCGACTTTCGAAAATTCGACATCGACACTCACTTTATCGACTGCCGAGAAATCGAAGGCCGAAAACCCGGAATGTTATGGGTTTAAGAAAAAAAAAAGAAGAAAGAGAAAGAAGATGGAAAGAAGAAAATAGAAAATTTTAAAATAGAAGAAAAAGAGAATAGAACAGAAAGAAAATAGAAGAAAATAGGACGGAACAGAAAACAACAGAACAACATCAGAATCTCACAATTCGCAGCGGAACAACATATAATAATAAATGAATAATCTTTAAACAAAGAACTATATCAGTTATTACATTTTATACTTTACATCATATCATCATCAGAGTGTACAACAACAAACAATGCAGCGGAAAAAGAAATACTATATTAAGTAATACGCCATGCCATCCAGCTTGCCTCCAGCAACTCCTGAATATCCAGAATATCCTGATAAACCTTAACTCTTGACTGCCCGTGTGGAAATTGGTGGGCACCTAGAGTTTAGGAAGGAAAACAATAAACTCCGAGTCAGTCATGTGACTGGTGTGAGAACTCAAAACAGTTTATTTTCTTTAAAATCAAAAAATAGAGGAATATTTTTAAAGTCAATTCGCAATGCTTTTAAAAATGAGACTACCATAAGACCTCCTGCCACACACACAATGCATACGCAGACTTGGAGAAGATTTCTTCTTATGATAGTCAAAGATGCTTGATACGCATTAAAATCAAATCAATTTTGATATTATTATTAGTGCATAGTGTAGAAAATATTTCGAAAGTAGAATATAAATCTTAGCCAGCATAGGTACCATTATATTATGCCTACTATAGCTACCTCCTGAGGAAGCAGGTTCTACAACTAAAACCGTACAAGTTTCGTATTGTTTCTTTGGATTTCCAACAAATGGTCAGGCCAAGGAACTTCCCATTGCCACATGAGAATGCCTCTGGAAAGACATCCCCGAGAACCAAACCGGAACTCTACCAACACAAGGCCGGGTTACCCCTAACTGGGTAACTACTGACACGAGCACGCCATTCCCCGATCGTAAACGACCTTTCTCACGGGATCCCGATAACCAACAACCACAAAGTAATAAATTCGTAGTAACCACATAGGTTAAATATCTGGGCTCCATACCATGATACCACCTCTATCCAGAAGGAAATGTACATACCCTAAAGGGTGCTACCCCTCATAACCTTGCCGCATCTTTCCTGTTTTGACCATTTCCGGGGTGTGAGGCTCGACGAAGTCACGTCCACAAAAACATACTTTATACAAAAGCCATGCTTTGGGTCAACAAATGATCATAGAAATGATCACCAAGATAGACGATCAAACAAATGATCCTATCACAAATAATCAACACAATGATCATTTACAGCTACACTCAGCATGTCACATTACCAAATTCCAAATAATTTTCCAAATTATTTATTTCACAAAAATATCTTTACAAGATATAAACATAATTTCCATACTTTAAAAATAAATCAATATTTATTTTTAAATCAAATTTCCCAATTTCATTTATAAATTCTATATTGAATTTACATTCCAAAATATTTATGAATATACGATTTCCATTTAATTTCCAATATTCATTTTCAATTTATCTTCAAAAAGATAAATTCCAAATATTCACTTAATATTGGAAAAGCATTTCTATACTTATTAAAAATAAGTAATTCACAGATCTTTTTTTTTTTTTTTACTTTCTATACTTAGAAAATATTTAATATACTCTAATCGAAATTAAGTATATATTTCATTCTTTAAGGAAATCATTCACTTAAACATATTTATTTGGGCAAAAACGAATGTTGCGTAAAACATCGTTACGACAACCCAAAATCACTAGTATAGGGATTCGAAATTAAAATAGATATATAAATCCCAATACTATGCAAAACATTTCCTTTCGGAAATCATTTACTATAACAATAGTGTTATAGTCCATCATTTCCTTTTATTTCTCGAAAACGTCTATTTCAACAATCAATGTTGAAATCTATGGTTTCGAATCTCAATACATTTTAAAACATCTGTAGATCGTTTTAATTCTATTTCAAACATCATATCCAAAATAATTTCTTTAACAAAATATTCACTATTCAAAAACGTGAAGACACTTGTTAATAAATTTCATCACTTCTATTCATTTTATTTTAAAGAATTATTCACTGTCTAAAACATGAATATAATTCCATAAATAAATTACAACAATTTCTTATCAAAATAAGTCGTTGCGGATTTATAAAACAACGTTTATAAATCCTATTTCTATTTATTTTATATCAACTCCTTTTTATAAATTCCTTTATTAACCTATCTTAATTCATATCACAATGATATATTAAAAATTCATATTATAAGTCAAATACTTATAATTTATTTGTTTATAAAAATTGTTCCTTTAAACTTCATAATTATAAATCTTATAACTTATAAGATCCAATTATTTGTCCAAATTCCATTCCTTTAATAACTTTATGAATTTTATTTTGTTTTCCTTTACCAATTTTATAAACCTACTATTTATAAAATTCTATTTATAACTTCATCGTTATAATCCCATAAATTTCATTCATTTGTGAAATTCATTCACAATTCATTCTAACTCTTATAAAAGCTCGTTTAATAATCCCAATATTTTTAATTTATAAATATCAATTTATAAATCTTTTTAATATAAAACAATTTATATTACTGTTTTAAAACGTCTTTTAACTCCTTTATAATTTATCATTATGATTTATAACATAATCAAATTTGATAAATTCTATAGATTTCATTCCTTTATGAAATCCATTTACAAATCATTCTATCACTTATAAAAGCTCGTTTTATAATTCAAGATATTCTAAATTTATAAATATCAATTTATAAATCTTTTAATATAAATCAATTTATATTATTACTTTAAACATCTTTAAATTCTTTTATAATTTCATGATTCTGGTTTATAAAATAAAAATTTTATAAATCCTATCCTTAAATTTCTTATAATAAATTCAGAATTCCCAGTTCAAACTATTTTATAAAATCACTAATCCCATATTTTCAAAAATCAACTTTTAACTGTATTTCTCAAAAATCATAATTTTCATAATATTAAAATTATAATGTTTATTTATTTAAGATGAATCAATTCCAATATTTTATAAACGTATATTTCCAAGAATCACTTTAGAAATCAAAAATCGTTATTTTTAAACTTCAAATTTGGATCTGATTGATGCAACACATCAATAGGCAATCACGACTTTCCAATATCATATATCATCCATGATAACAAATCAAATATCACAATATATGAAATCAAATAAATATTTGTGAGGAATCCAGTTGGATCCCTCCAACCTGTTTCCCTGCATCCACAGACATTAGCACAATACCATTCCGTTTCAAGACGGAATATCGCGGTATATGGGATTTTATAAAATATATATCCGCTTACTAACGGCGCAATAGGGTCTCATCCGCTAAAAGAAAATGCGGGAAATCAATCAACTACAATATATACATATGCCAATATATATATATTGCTATATATAATATATAATACCAATTCCACTTTGAAGTGGAATATCGCGGTATATGTGTGTAATAAATAA
This sequence comes from Allium cepa, assembly GCA_030765085.1. NCBI lineage: Eukaryota > Viridiplantae > Streptophyta > Magnoliopsida > Asparagales > Amaryllidaceae > Allium > Allium cepa. The sequence continues at coordinate 56,709,503 of CM060933.1, forward strand.
CCTCCGCTTACTAACGGCGTATAGGGTCTATTCACATCCAATATATATATATATATATATATATATATATATATATATATAACAATCATCATTCAATCATTCAATCAACATAGTCAAGCAAATTTTAAATCTAACTATTTAAAATTTAAATAAACAATAAAATTCCTTTTGAGTGAGAAGTTCTCACCTTTATTCCCGTTTGCCATCCACTTCAAATTCAACTTGTTTTCTTCATTTATACCTTGTATAAATATTTACACAATTTATTAATATTCAAACAGATTGAAAAAAAATAAATTTTCATCTAATATTTTTAATTCATCGGTTTTCTCCTTTAATAGTTAAATTAACCAATTTCTTTTTTAAAATTTTAATTGTCTAATGATTTAACTTCAAACAAATTTTCTTTAGCAAATTCATTTAACTAAAAGTTTAAAAATTAAATTTCCTTTAAAATTTATTTCTACTAATCCTTTTACCTTAAATTAATATCTTTAAATCGATTTTCTTTTAAATAAATTTGTTTGACTAAAATTTTAAAATAACTTCTTTGTAATAAAATATTCTTTAGTAACTAAAAATAGTTAAATAGTTTAATACAATAAGTAAATCATCACCTTCGTTATTTTTATTTTAAACTAAAAATTAAAAATTCAAACTGATTTTAATTAAATTTGTTTAACTAAAATTTTGGTTTTTTAAAAATTAAAATTTCCTTTTTTTTATATAACTTACTCGTATTTACTTATAATATGATATATTCGTATTTACTTATAATATGATATATTATTTCTTTACTGCCAATATATATATATATATATATATATATATATATATATTTATATCGAATTCGAATTCGAAACTGAAGAGAGGAAAGGGGAGAAGGCTCGGCCTTTTCTTTTTCGTGAATGAACTGAGAGAGAGAGGGGACGCGACCATAAGTTTTGGGGAGGAAGTGAATTTGATTTCGAACGAAGAAAGGTATGCGGCCATTTTTTTTTCTCTTCTGCTTTGAAATGAACTTGCGTGATAATTAAAGAGAAATGGGGGAGACAGACGTGATTTAAGGACGAGGGGGAAACGTGCTTACACGATTTTTTTGATCTTCGCGTGATACTAGGCGTGTTTTTAGGCATGATATTAGGGAGATAACATGCTGTGTTTGTTTTAAATTTAAATTTAAATTTAAATTCGTTTTAAAATCTTCAACGCGTTTATGTGTCGTGTGCTCACATATCAACTCCGAAAAATACGAAATTTGAAATCCAGCAATAATTCAATATTACGGACCCAATGGAACTGGTTTCGTCGAATTCCGAGACTGTGCCTCGGACGGCTATTTTTAAATATCGATTCGAACGATTAAATTTCAAAACTGAACAATTAACTTTCAAATCAAATTCTGAAGCTTCTATTATCTCCAATATTATCGATATGAATTTTACAAGCCTTTGAAATATTTTTAATCAGCTTAAAATTGAAGATTCAAATTTTTATTCAACTCTCAATAGATTAAATTCTATAATTTAATCGCCAAATTCAAAGTTATATTGAAAATTCAATTCAAACCATCATTTAAATATTTAAATTTAATCAAATATTTTCAAATTAAATTGTTCAAAATTCTAGGTCGTTACAAAAGTAATTTTAGTTTTGTGTATGTATGTAATCGATAGTTATTTTAAATTTAGAATAAATAGATAAACATAAATACGTGTATAGAAGATTTTGGAGAAAATTATAGGAATTTTAAAATGTGTAAAGTTGAAGAAAAAAAATTGATTTTTAAACCTATATGGGAATTTTTACAAGTATATATATATAGTTTCAAATGAGAGATAAATGTACTTGTTTGGTTTAAAGTAACATATTGAATTATTTTAGATACTAAAGATTTCAAAGGGAAATTAATTAAATCAAATTATAAGTTAAAATCAAATATGTAAACGGTGATAAATTGTTTGATAATTCAAATAGTAATAAACTGTGAATTGTTTATTTAAGGTCAAACATCTAGAAATCCAAGGCAATATTGAAGTGGATTGCGAATGAAAATTTGAAGGTGAGTTAATCTCACTCAGTTTAAATTTAAATTTAAATGATTAAATTTAAATAATTGATGGTATGGTTGAATTGATTGATGTGATATGGTATAATATAATTTGAAATTGGCATATTATGTGATGCTAACGTCCGTGGATGCAGGGAAAACAGGTTGGAGGGATCCAACTGGACCCCTCAGCTTTTATTTAAATTATTTAATATTCTCCGTTCTGGTTATTTGATATCCTATGATGAATTGTGTGGAAGTATTGAATGCTATGGCTTGGTTGACATAATTGGGTATAATGAATTACCAAAAATATAGATTTGATTTTTGAAATGAAAATAAAAGAAGTAAAATTGCAAGTAAAATAATTATAGAATAAATTTAAGAATGACTTGGAAAAGAAATAAAGTGACTTTAAAATTTTAATAAATGAATCCTGAGAATGGAAAGCAAAATTTGAATAAACAGAAAGTTAGTGAATTTTAAAATGCAGTATTATTAATAAAAAAGAACAAACATTTATTTAGGATTTAAGATTGAATTGTTGAAAGAGTAAAGAAGAAATTGGAAATAATTATAATAAAGCCCATAACTACTGAATTTGGAAATGAACTGATAAGTAAAAGAATTTATTTTAAATAAAATGAATTGGAAATCAATTTGGGAAAATTGATTTAAGTGATTGAAGTTGGAATTTTCTCTGGATAGCCAAGTACATGTTTTTAAAAGTAAATTTTTACATATAAATTAAATGTTTTAAAGTTGTTTTTAAAGAAAGCAAGTTTTTGTAAAATTTATTTTTCCTAATGTTTAAAGCCTAAAGTAAGTATTTTCCTTTAATCTATGTTAGCAGTAATTATTTAGAAGTAACTTAGTATTTTGTTTTTAAAAAAAATAATAATAGAAATCCAATTTTATACTTCATTAAGTAACTTTATTTTCAAATGTTACATAGTATGTATTTTTAGTAAATTATTGAAGTAGTTTTCACTTAAATGTTTAACAGTAAATTCCAAAGTATGTATTTTGTTTAATCTATCATCGTAATATTATTTAAAATGATTTGGTATTTGTTTAAAGAAGAAATTTAATGTATAGTTATAAGGTAACCTTATTTTAGTCATTTCTAAAGTGTTATTATAAATTAAGTATTAAAGTAAATTTTTCTCAATTAAATGTTAAGTATATTTTACAACGAAATGTTTTAAAATTATTTTAAAAATCTAAATTTTTGTGCTTGGTGATTCCAGTGGAAATGGAAATACTCGGAATTTATTCTGAGAAAAGGAAGATAGGTTGAAAACTGTTTTCAAAAGATTTGAAAGTGAGAATATACCTTTTCAAGAGATTTTGAGATAAATAAATAATTTGGGAAATTATTTATTGTTGGATGGTTGTTTGTGAATATAAATTGATAGTTAAATCACCGACTATCAATATTGGACAAATTGCGTTGATCGTTTCGAAGAGACCGGGATCGAGATTTATTTCTCGAAAACCACTTCGATCCGGTTTGTACGTTTCGTGGAAACGAGTTTGAATTCGAAGATGGAGCAGTGAAATACAAGGGCTAGTCGCTACTAATCCTGAGGATATTTCCAAAATGGATGTAGTAGGAATAGTGCCTTCGGTTCCGTTCGAACCCGGGACGGACTTGTATGGATGAATGCTTGCGAAACATCGTCAGGTGGACGATGGGCGTTCTAAGGGATATGTTCTAAGAAGGTAACGCTTAGCCTCAAGCCTCATCAAATGGGAATGACTGAAAATCAGGGGTTATGCAGCAAGGCTAGGTGGGTAGCACCCAAGCAGGGTGAGGTCATTCCTGTCTAGATGTCCCTTTTTATTTCGTCTTAGTGGGCGGTTGCTGATCCCAACCGCGGGGTGATCTCACTCGGGATTATCCAGTAAGGGGTAGTCCCGGCCTTGTGTTGCAGGGGAGCGGGCGTACTCCTCGGTACGGTGATCTAGGCCCCGTACTGTGACAGGTGGTACCCCAGTGCCTAGTCATTAGTTGGAAATCCATTCTCCCTATGAGCCTTGTACGAGTTTTGTTCGTATTACCCACTCTGTGGCTAGTAGCTGGAATTTAATAGATGTAACAATTTTGGCTATTTTATAAGTATTTGTATATAGACCCTATTATAATATCAGAGGATTTCTATAAAAATTGTTTTAGCTATCGTAAGGTAAAAACCCAACATGTTTATTTGTGGCATGGTCTTACGAGATGCTTTTATTTTCAAAGGATTTTTGAAACTTTAATAATCAATTGGGTGTGATTTTCTCACGCTGGTATTCCAGACTGACTCGGGTATTATTTAAATGTAATGCTCGGGTCAGACCGAGTATTATAGGATACAGGATATGATGCTGTGGAGCTCAGGAGACGAGCTGGATGACAATACGTATTACCGTACTTGTTTTATATATATATTTCGCCGTGTTGAGTTGTTGTGTATCCATTTGTATGTTGTTGATGTTGAGCTGTGATTGATGAACTCTGATGGTGTAATATATAAACTGATATATTTTTGATCTTTGAGTAAAGGTTATGTGTTATCTATTATATTTTATTCCGCTGCGATGGTTAGATTCTGTTATTGTTTTCTATTTTCTTCTTCTACCTCTTCTTCTTTAACCCAATGGTTCGTATTTCTGTACAACTTGAGTTGATTGTTGTAGAATAGTGTTGACTCAAGGGGTACGGATTTGCGGGCTGTTACAGTTGGTATCAGAGCTTAGGTTGGTGATAACCTTGGCTCTGGTGGGAATTACTCATAAAATAGAGTCTACAGAATTCTAGAATGAGTTTGAGTGTATTAATAGATATGAGCGCGTATTTGTTAGTGAATATAAATTGTTTTAATATTGTGTTGATTGATTTATTGAGTGGCATATGAACCTTCGTCGGCACAGTCTGGAAAACTGTATCGAAGGGGTTTCTAAACACTTGGAGAAAACAATCGACACGATATTGATTTAAATGTGGGTAAATGAAATAATTTTACCCAAAATATATTTTGATATAAAGAAAAGTTTTTGTAAACTATTTTAGCTAATATATGGTTGCTTGGATGTTAGAAATGATAATATTAAATTATTATCATCGTTGTGTAAAAATTTAACTAGAAATTGAAAATATAACCAAAGTTTAAGGGAGTAAATTCATTATAAAATAAAATTTATAAATAGGAATCATAAATATAAATTACAAATTGAAATATAATTAAATGAGAATTTGTATAAGCATAAACTATACAAATGCATTATAGTTAAAATTTGAATTAAAGTAGAATTTGAAACTTTAAAACCCCGGAGATTTCAGAAGTATTTTGAAGATAAATAGTAGCATTGTTGTTTTTGGGGTATTTCTGAAACGAAATTGTTTCAAATAAATTTTGGGAAGAGATATAGCATTGAATTCACTTCAGTAGCTGGAAAATAACTTCGGTGATGACTGCAGCATCATCAATGTTCATTTTCGAGTTTCTAAGTGACAGGGTTGCTGCCAAATTGATTTGTTCAGAAAAACATGTTTGTTTTTGAAATTTCAAAGGAAATTTGTTGGGAAATAATAATAAAAAAACCAGGATTGGTTTACGTTTTTGAGGAATGTGAGTTGAGATGTTGAAGATTTCAAAATAATTTGAAACCAAAGTTGGGTGTTTAAAATATACCGATGAGATAGGTTATAAGCTTATCAATTGAGATGATTTTTAAATCAGGGAAATATAAGCTTTGGATGTTGGGAATTTAAATTTAAAGGGAAAAGTTAAAAATGAAATTAACTTGGATTGGGAAATAAAATTTAACTGGACTGAAATCAATTAAATAGGTTGAAAAATAATATCCAGTTGTTTCCGAATTAAGTTGAAATCAAATTGAGATTAAATAAATCTGAGTTTAAAATAAAACTGAATTGGAATAAAAATTCAATTGAGGTAATGAATGGAATTAAATTCTTACCTGAATAAATAAAAAATAATTTGGATAAGGATTGAATTGAAGTAAATAAATTAGAATAACTTATAAAAGAATCAGAATTAAATTGCATGAAATAAAAATATGTTTGGGTTATAAATAAGCATAAGGCTTGAGTTAAAAATAAAAGAATAATATATTCAAGCCTATGAGGAATGGAATTGTGTAAATAATAAGTTGTGACTTATTAAATTTGAGAAGTGAGACACAAAATTCCAAAATAAATATAGTTTGATGTTTTGGGAAATAAAACAAAAATCCAAACTTGAATTATAAAACACATTGAACTTAAGAAAATCAAATAAAGTGGTATTTGAAATCAAAAAATTAAGTATAGAACTATAAATAGGAGAGAACTAATTTTATAATAAATTAGTTAATAAAATATGTAAATGGGAACGTAATGTTGTTCAATTGAAGCTGAATTGTGAAATTATGATGAAGTTTGGAATTAAAACTCAAGTTATAAATTTAATTCGATTTGAATTGAGAGTTAATAAAATTGGGTGGTAAATTGAAAATGAATAGTGGATTCAGAACTTGAGTTTTAAAATTAAAATTTAACTTGAAGTGTTAACAAATTAAGTATAATTGAAGTGTATCGAATAAAAATGTAAATGGATTAAAAATGGCAATGGTTTGAATGTGCAAATAAAATCCAAATAAGTGGAAATAAATTGGAAATGGCCATGTAATAAATTGGATGAGTTGAATCTGGGAAGTTAAAGTGTATAATAACTAATCAAATAAATTTGTAGTTTGAAATGGGATTGGATTAGAATAGAATCAAGTTAAATTGAAAAGAGAAAAATTTACTTGTAAAATGAAAATGAGCTTAAGTATATAAATTCAACTTAAAACTAAGTGTAATGATATTGGGTTGGATTTAAATCAAGTAAAAATAAATTTGGATCGAAATAGAATTTGGTGGGTTATAAATAATAATTAAGGAAATTCAAAATGGATTGAGTGGATAAACTAATTATATTGAATAAATAAATGGATGGGATAAATAAGAATCAAATGGAAGTGGACTTAAGATTGAAGTGAAACAAATCGAGTAAATTAACTTAAGTTGAGAATAATTAGAAGCTCGACTACGAGTAAAATTGGAAGACCATTAAATTAAAGCTTGGTTTGAATCAATTCGGGAATGGGTAGTAATATGCAAGCTTGGAATGGGTCGAGCTAAATAAATGGTCGTGAATGAATTAAAATAAAAAGGGAATTTAATTGGTAATGGAGATGAACCTAAAGTGTTAATGGTTTTGAATGAACTGGTTTGGTTAATAAAATGAAATGCAAATGAATGGATTCAAATCTGAAATGCAATGAAAATGAGAATATATAGATCGTGAATAAATTTAAAAATGGAATAAAATTAAGTATAAATTGAGTTGGAATCCATTTAAATTGGTTATAAAACATAAATACTTGTTTATTCACATGGATCTCGTCAACTTGCATAGAATAAATTGTCATTTGACGTAAATGAAAGTAATTAAGATGCTATGAATTGATAAAAGTGAAATAGAATTGATTTTGAAATCAATTGAATTGAATATGAGCTTGTTTGGGGTTAAATTAAATTGAAGGTAAGACATGGTATTGTAAACCATTAAAATTAAATGAAATGGCGTGTGGATTGGTTGAAACAAATGCGTATGTGTTAAAAACCATATAAGTTGCTTATAAACATTGTCTAGTTACATTGCTTTTAATATTCATGTGTTGTAGTTGTTTAAAAAGAGTGAAACGTTAATAAACTTTGTATATTTGTCACTTACATGTTTAAATTGAGTAAGTACAGGTACCTTGTGGCCGTGTGGCTGGATTTGATTGCGCTAACTGCTAAATAAATAAGCCGCTTGCTTAAAATGCTAAATAAGGTACGCCTACGCAATTAAAATAGGAAATATGAACTGTTTTTAGTTTTTCCGACCGAGTGGGTCGATGTATATATATTTATCTCTTTTGTCAAATTGCAAAAGCTCCTCCGTACAAAGGGGACTCTTCCAAAAAAATTCAGAAATTTTGGGAATTAGAAAATTTTTGAAAATTTTGAAAACTTATGTTAACGACAAAACGGTTTCAAATTGGAAATTGTAATAAATTAGTAAATGAAGCCAAATTAAAATGACATAAATTAGTTATAAATGAAAGATAAAATTGAATGTTCAAAGTTAAAAATAAATAAAATTTATATGTAACGTGGAAATCAATTTGAATAGAAATAGATATTAACTAAGGTGGTAAAGTGAAAAAAACAAAGAAGCATATAAATGCTTATACTAACTTAAGAAGGGAATGGTGAATTCTTGATTGGAAATTGATACTACAAATATAATCTAAGTTAATATTTGAATGAATAAATACTGGCAGTTTGTATGAAAGTTGATATGATGTTTGGAAATATTGTGATTGGATATTAGTGCTAAGCAGGATATGCAGGTATTATATAAAGGGAAAAGAGAATTGATTTTGATTTCAGAAGATAAATTTGAAATGCTTGACAAAAAGGTATGTATTTAAATTTGGTGTGAAATTTGATTGGGATTTTTGGATTGAGCCACTTGGCGTTTTATTTTCTTTTTGGATTTGGGAGGCCGTAGAGCCATTTTGTAATTGTACCGAGCTAGCCGCGCAAAGGAGACGCTGACAAAAATTTTCGGGAATTTAGGGAGTTAGAAAAATTTTGGGGAAATTTTGATAATTCAAGATTTGGTTTTAAATTGAAACATGAATGGTTAAACAATAATATACTATGAAAACTATAGAAGGTTTTGGAAAAGTTTGGAAAGTTAATAAGAATAGTAATGGGTCTTTTATAAGAAGATAATTGGTAAGATGTTGAATTGTTAGAAAACTGTTTGGTTTTAGGAAAATAGTAAACGGGTATTGGACCATTCTTCCAACTAGTAATTTCGGGGACAGTAGCGTGTTATATTATTTCTCTACGGGAAATACTATGTAAGTCAATAATGGCAGATTCCATAATATTACAAAATAATCCTATTTTCGAAAATCTTGATCAGGAAGGGGACCCTTCTTCTCCCCCCTCCTCTCCTCCTCATACACTTATCTCCAATCCTCTCTCACAGCAAGTCAATATCAAAGATAACCCTTCTATCCCTAGTCATTCGAAATTTGATGAAGATGGGTTTCAATTAGTCACATACAGCAAGAAAGCAAACATAAAGGATTGAACTTCTTATTTTCAGAGGAACTTCCAAAGAAAACAAGAAAATTCTCATCTGAATCGTTCATTAGGGATTTCTGCACCAAAATATCTGAATCCATCTTCAAGAAACACTGTCAAGCCCCTGTTGAATTCAAGAAGCCACTTCTCCAATGCAACAGCTCTTACAGATGCTGCACAGAAGACCCATAATGCTTCTTCCTGGGCAGATCTATTAAAGAAGGGAGGGGCAGTCTCTGATTTCGACTTGCATTATGTGGCTCCTATTAATATCAACAACAGAAAGTTTGTTACTGTAAAAGAGGATATTGATAAGCGTACAGAAGATAAGTAGGGGTGTTCAGTTATTGCCTATGTGTTCGGACCTCGTCCCCCATATCATCATTTCAAGAATTACATATCCAGATATTGGAATCCCTCAGGTAACTTTGAAATTTATATAAGAAACAATGGTTTCTTCATTATCAGATTCTCAAACACTGATGACTGTGATAAAATTCTTAAAGGAGGGCCATACTTTATATATGGCAAGTTAATCATTTTGAAAAAATGGAACAAGAAAATTAACTTTGATAAAGATCTTCTTTCTACTATGCCAATATGGATCAGATTACCTGAATTAAACTTAAGATTATGAGATAGAGATGCATTTAGTGCCATTGCAAGTGTGGTGGGTATGCCCCTTAAGTTGGATGAACCAACAGCTAAAGAAACTAGACTGAGTTATGCAAGAATACTTATTGAAATAAAGGCAGATGCAGATTTGCCTGAAGAAGCTTATATTTCTATGCACGATGGAGATACTATAATGCAAAAAATAGAATATGAATGGATCCCTCCAAGATGCAAAGCTTGTGTATGTTTTGGTCACACAAATGAAAATTGTACAGCAAAGAAAGTATGGAAAGAAAAATCTAGTGGAAACAGTGATGCAACAGGGAAAAATGCAGTGGATATTTTAAATATGCAAAAAGATGCTGATAAACTTCAAATATCATAAAATCACACAGATGTAATGGAATTCAACAAAACTGCAAGTAATGAAGATAATTACTTCCCTCAGGCTTCTCAAGGTATCATTGATACAAATATTGAATTAGTTGCTCAACCTCCTCCAATCCCAAACTTGGTAGATATAGTGAAGAGTAAGGATACTGTTCTGGTTAATACTCAAGTGGATTCCATGTTGGTTGAACAATGTCAGCCAGTTAATCTAATTCTCCCTGACCTGCATACCCCCCCTGATTGTACTGGATTAGCTTATCTTCCTGATTCTCTCACCCCACATAACAAGAAGTCAATATCTGGAAAAGCAATCCAGGCAGCAATCAATGTTGTATCATCCACTACATCTGCAGATAAGAATAAGAAAAAGAAGAAAAAAGTTAGACCAAGAATTAAAAGCTTAATTGATATCACTGCCTCAGAATCAGTGGAGGATGCTACTGACAAAGAATTTAGAGATATGTACATTGCAAAAAATGATAAGAGTGAAAATCTTCTCAAAGTCAAAAATGATTCAGCTTACAAAAAGAAAGGGAAGAAGATTGAAGTGATGGAGGATGAGGATAGTTACAGTGATTCACTGTAATTATTCACTTATCCAATGTAACAGGCCTTACTGAAGCCTTCATTAATGGGCAAACATCACAAGGTTGCATGGGACAAAGTCTGCATGCCCAAAAATGCAGGTGGTTTGGGTCTTAGAAAAATCAAAGATTTGAATGAAGTTGCCAAATTCAAACTTTTTTGGAAATTCATTGAAGGAAAATCCCTTTGGGCAAGATGGATGAGAGAAAAATATCTCAAAAATAAAAAAATTTGGACTACAAGGGTTGAAAACCATCATTCATACACTTGGAAAAATATTCTTAATTGCAGGGAGAAAGGCAAATCTCTTTTAGAAAGGAAATTCAGAGATGGCAAAATGACTAGCTTATGGTTTGACCCTTGGATCTTTGGAAAATCCCTAATTGATCTTTTAGGATGGAATAACATGTATCTATTGGGAAATGCCATTGAAAAAGTTCAAATCATCATTCATAATCAAGCATGGAATTCAAAAAATCATCAAGCTGCCAGTATTTTTAGAGCTGCCATTAATAATATCTCAACTGACCACAATCTTCAAAGAGACACTTGGGTTTGGAAACTCAACTCAAAAGATAAATTCTCATTTAAAAAAGTTTGGAAATTTGTCAAGGGGGATGACACTGAAGTCAGTTGGCACAAGGTTATTTGGTGTGAATCAAATTGCCCCAAAATGGCTCATTGTTCCTATTTTGCCACTATCAACAGGCTTCCTACTAAAGAAAGATGTGTCAAATGGACTAAAAACATTGATAAAAGATGTCTGTTATGTAATAATGATGTTGAAAATGCAGACCACCTCTTCTTTGATTGTATTTACTCGAGACATGTTTGGTTCAATGCTAAAAATTCTTTAAGTTTCAATCAACATCAATCTATTCAAAACATAGAAGAAAGCATTCATTATATTCAAAGCAGATTCAAGTCAAAGACGAAGGACTTCAAGCATGCATCAATCATGTTAACTACGGTTATTTACCATATTTGGAGAGAAAGAAATCAGAGACTTCACAAAAATATTGAAAGAAACAGTAATCAACTTTGGAACATCATCTATACTGACTTTCAAATTCTTTGCAGGAAATCAAACAATCATCAAGGTAATAGCAAGTTGGACATAATCGAAACAGAAGTAGAGGATTTCTTACTTAGGGGGAATCATTCAACTGATATTCCCCAAAGAAAACACAGTCAATATCAGATTAATGCTCCCAATAATACCAAAATCACTTCTTGCTTCAGCCACAACAGCCACTCCTGGAGCTATATCACTGGAGGCGATCATTCCAGCGCTGAGAATCATAACTGCAAGGGAAGTGATCATAATTCAGTTAGTAAACTTTCATATTTATATCATATAATGAATAGTAAAACTGGTTTTTTGCCTGTCTCAGCTCGAAGGAGCTATCGCGCTTCCAGCAGCGTTCCCAAGGAGATCAAGTTGCTGTCCATGAAAGATCTCATCAATTTCAACATTAGAGACAGCAAAAGCGAGATCTTTTTCTACAAAAGCTTGCTGAACAATAAAGTGTATCACTTATCTTGCTGGAACAAGGGTGAAAGCAGCAAGATGGTTGACGACTCCATTCAAATCAGCTTCAATCCTTCCAGTCGCCGTTATTCAACAGAAAATCTGGAAAATAGCAACGATTATAGGAAGAATAAAGCCTCCCACTTCACCAATTGTCAGTTTTCTGATGAAGAGAGTATAGATCTGGAGAGAAGCAGCAAGCTTCAGAAGATGGAGAGTCACATCTTCAACAAATCTCCTTATTATAGTGGAAAGCTTCAAACTTGCACAGCCAAAGATGATTTAAGTGCGAAGGAGAGGGTTTGGAAACCCCCATGAGGAGTTATTTGCGTGGAGATGGCTGTTTGTTTGTCTACTGTCGATCGCCATTTCCTTCTTTTATTTTTTCTTTGTGACTGCGGCTAGGGTTTCAAGTGGATATGTGTGTTTTGCGTTGTGTGTTGGTGTAGTACTGTTATTTTTTTAATTAAGCAGGCCTTGGGCCTTTTTCCTCTTCAAAAAAAAAACTAGTAATTTCGGGGTCGAAATTCTTTTAAGGGGGGAGGAATGTGATGACCCGGAATTTTCAAGCATTTAAAATCGGAATATTTAATTGATTTTAAATATTCAATAGAGTAATTTTAACTTAAATTTCAAATATCACAATTTATTTGATGATTAAATTATTAAATTAAATAATTTGGAATTGGGTGAAATATGAAATTTGAAGTTTTAAGCCTGTTAAAAATTATTTGAAGGCTTGAAAATTTTATATTGATAGCACTGAAAATAATAGAAGTTGTAAAATTGAAATTAACAGTGGTTTGTTCAGTTTTAAAAATATATCGTTTAAATTGAATTTAAAAATAGCCTTCCGAGGCACAGTCTCGGAATTCGATGAAACCAGTGCCATTGGATCCGTAATATTTTATTATTGTCGGATTTCAATTTTCGCAGCGTTCGGAGTTATCTTTTGATCGTACAAACCGTAAATGTATAGAAAAATTAATTAACTTCAATTTATTCAGTCGAACTTTTTCATGGAAGCCACTCGTTTAGCTTCTAACGCAAGGCAATTCAATTCGTTCGTTTCTCTTTTAATAAATCGATCTCTCCTCATTCTCTTGTTTGGACAGCCGACAGTAAGAGAAAAAAAATATAATAAAGCAGCTTTAAAAAAAAGGAGGAGAATCATTAGAAACAAAATTCATTTTCGTTTGAAGATCCTATGGCCGCTCACTCTCGAACTCGTTCGTAAAAAAAAAAGAGGGGAAAGGGAATTCGAATTCGATTTTTAAATCGATTGTTGTTCGAACTAGAAAAAGGGGATGGGCGCGCGATAATGGAGTCGCGATGGTATTGGAGTGGCGCGCTCGTTCTCGAGAAGGGAATCGAAGTTCGATTCGGTCACTGCTTCGATCTAGGGTTTAAGGCATTAAGGGAGGGTCGGCGACTTCGCGCGTGGTAGCGCTGAGGGCTGTGAGAGCGAGTGGGGTTCGTGTGAAGGTCAGTTGGCGCCAGGAACTCGAGCGAGGTTCATCGTATTCACTGTGTGTCGTGAGTGACGGTCGGCGACAAGGCAGTGGGGGTTATCGGTGGCGTAGTGTGATTTCTGGGCGCAGCTTTAGGCATGTTGGGGTGGTGGTTCGAATCCAGGGTGGTGCGGTGAGGTATTGTTGTTTTATTTTCTTTCTTTCCCCGATGTATATATATGTATACATATTCTCGTAAACAGAGAAAAAGTAATTTTAGTTTTGTGTATGTATGTAATTGATAGTTATTTTAAATTTAGAATAAATAGATAAACATAAATATGCGTATAGAAGATTTTGGAGAAAATTATAGGAATTTTAAAATGTGTAAAGTTGAAAAAAAAAATTGATTTTTAAACCTATATGGGAATTTTTATAAGTATATATATATATAGTTTCCAAAGAGAGATAAATGTACTTGTTTGGTTTAAAGTAACCCATTGAATTATTTTAGATACTAAAGATTTCAAAGGGAAATTGGTTAAATCAAATTATAAGTTAAAATCAAATATGTAAACGGTGATAAATTGTTTGATAATTCAAATAGTAATAAACTGTGAATTGTTTATTTAAGGTCAAACATCTGGAAATCCAAGGCAATATTGAAGTGGATTGCGAATGAAAATCTGAAGGTGAGTTAATCTCACTCAGTTTAAATTTAAATTTAAATGATTAAATTTAAATAATTGATGGTATGGTTGAATTGATTGATGTGATATGGTATAGTATAATTTGAAATTGGCATATTATGTGATGCTAACGTCTGTGGATGCAGGGAAAACAGGTTGGAGGGATCCAACTGGACCCCTCAGCTTTTATTTAAATTATTTAATATTCTCCGTTCTGGTTATTTGATATCCTATGATGAATTGTGTGGAAGTATTGAATGCTATGGCTTAGTTGACATAATTGGGTATAATGAATTACCAAAATTATAGATTTGATTTTTGAAATGAAAATAAAAGAAGTGAAATTGCAAGTAAAATAATTATAGAATAAATTTAAGAATGACTTGGAAAAGAAATAAAGTGACTTTAAAATTTTAATAAATGAATCCTGAGAATGGAAAGGAAAATTTGAATAAACAGAAAGTTAATGAATCTTAAAATGTAGTATTATTAATAAAAAAGAACAAACATTTATTTAGGATTTAAGATTGAATTGTTGAAAGAGTAAAGAAGAAATTGGAAATCATTATAATAAAGCCCATAACTACTGAATTTGGAAATGAACTGATAAGTAAAAGAATTTATTTTAAATAAAATAAATTGGAAATCAATTTGGGAAAATTGATTTAAGTGATTGAAGTTGGAATTTTCTCTGGATAACCAAGTACATATTTTTAAAAGTAAATTTTTACATATAAATTAAATGTTTTAAAGTTGTTTTTAAAGAAAGCAAGTTTTTGTAAAATTTATTTTTCCTAATGTTTAAAGCCTAAAGTAAGTATTTTCCTTTAATCTATGTTAGCAGTAATTATTTAGAAGTAACTTAGTATTTTGTTTTAAAAAAAGTTAATAATAGAAATCCAATTTTATACTTCATTAAGTAACTTTATTTTCAAATGTTATATAGTATGTATTTTTAGTAAATTATTGAAGTAGTTTTCACTTAAATGTTTAACAGTAAATTCCAAAGTATATATTTTGTTTAATATATCATCGTAATATTATTTAAAATGATTTGGTATTTGTTTAAAGAAGAAATTTAATGTGTAGTTATAAGGTAAACTTTTTTTAGTCATTTCTAAAGTGTTATTATAAATTAAGTATTAAAGTAAATTTTTCTAAATTAAATGTTAAGTATATTTTAGAACGAAATGTTTTAAAATTATTTTAAAAATCTAAAGTTTTGTGCTTGGTGATTCCAGTGGAAATGGAAATACTCGGAATTTATTCTGAGAAAAGGAAGATAGGTTGAAAACTGTTTTCAAAAGATTTGAAAGTGAGAATATACCTTGTCTAGAGATTTTGAGATAAATAAATAATTTGGGAAATTATTTATTGTTGGATGGTTGTTTGTGAATATAAATTGATAGTTAAATCACGGACTATCAATATTGGACAAACTGTGTCGATCGTTTCGAAGAGACCGGGATCGAGATTTATTTCTCGAAAACCACTTCGATCCGGTATGTACTTTTCGCGGAAACGAGTTTGGATT
Source organism: Allium cepa (assembly GCA_030765085.1). Taxonomy (NCBI): domain Eukaryota; kingdom Viridiplantae; phylum Streptophyta; class Magnoliopsida; order Asparagales; family Amaryllidaceae; genus Allium; species Allium cepa. Next base: position 56,725,531 of record CM060933.1, read on the forward strand.
CGAAGATGGAGCAGTGAAGTACAAGGGCTAGTCGCTACTAATCCTGAGGATATTTCTAAAATGGATGTAGTAGGAATAGTGCCTTCGGTTCCGTTCGAACCCGGGACGGACTTGTATGGATGAATGCTTGCGAAACATCGTCAGGTGGATGATGGGCATTCTAAGGGATATGTTCTAACAAGGTAACGCTTAGCCTCAAGCCTCATCAAATGGGAATGACTGAAAATCAGGGGTTATGCAGCAAGGCTAGGTGGGTAGCACCCAAGCAGGGTGAGGTCATTCCTGTCTAGATGTCCCTTTTTATTTCGGCTTAGTGGGCGGTTGCTGATCCCAACCGCGGGGTGATCTCACTCGGGATTATCCAGTAAGGGGTGGTCTCGGCCTTTTGTTGCAGGGGAGCGGGCGTACTCCTCGGTACGGTGATCTAGGCCCCGTACTGTAACAGGTGGTACCCCAGTGCCTAGTCATTAGTTGGAAATCCATTCTCCCTACGAGCCTTGTACGAGTTTTGTTTGTATTACCCACTCTGTGGCTAGTAGCTGGAATTTAATAGATGTAACAATTTCGGCTATTTTATAAGTATTTGTATATAGACCCTATTATAATATCAGAGGATTTCTGTAAAAATTGTTTTAGCTATTGTAAGGTAAAAACTCGACATGTTTATTTGTGGCGTGATCTTACGAGATGCTTTTATTTTCAAAGGATTTTTGAAACTTTAATAATCAATTGGGTATGATTTTCTCACGCTGGTATTCCAGACTGACTCGGGTATTATTTAACTGTAATGCTTGGGTCAGACCGAGTATTATAGGATACAGGATATGATGCTGTAGAGCTCAGGAGACGAGCTGGATGACAATACGTATTTCCGTACTTGTTTTATATATATATTCCGCTGTGTTGAGTTGTTGTGTATCCATTTGTATGTTGTTGACGTTGAGCTGTGATTGATGAACTCTGATGGTGTAATATATAAACTGATATATTTGATCTTTGAGTAAAGGTTATGTGTTATCTATTATATTTTATTCTGCTGCGATGGTTAGATTCTGTTGTTGTTTTCTATTTTCTTCTTCTACCTCTTCTTCTTTAACCCAATGGTTCGTATTTCTATACAACTTGAGTTGATTGTTGTAGAATAGTATTGACTCAAGGGGTACGGATTTGCGGGCTGTTACAGGGAGTCTCTTCAACCGGAGCACTGGGAATCGTTGTTGCAATAGTGATGGTTACTGACTACGTCGAACGTGCTTGTTGCCCCAGCTGGGAATCTTTAGAAGGAAGCAGAGCAATTTCAGGTTGACCTGAAGCTAGAGAAACAAAAAACGAGAAATTGGCAACTTTGATTGGCGATACGTTGGCTGATTGAAATACGAGAGAAGTCAAGGGGATACTTCTTCAATCCGGAGCTCGGCATGAGCCAAGGTGCCACCGGAGGTCCCTATCGGAATAAGAGAGTGAGCAGAAGATTTTCGAATCTGATGCATCTTTGGATCATACTCAGAATCGGCAGTGGTGCCAGGAGCATCTTGAGTCCCAATAGTTTGACAAACCAAAACATCGTGCTACACTGATCCAGAACCTTCGTATATTTCCTTTTGTGTTGTTGTGGCAAGTTCTGGATGGATAAGAAGCAGGCCGTCATGTAAAGCCCGGGGTTCATCTTTCACCAGGATCTCCTTCTCCAATTGTTACAAATCTACCACAACGTCCTAGAGAAATTCCTTCTCTTCCTTAATGATCTGCTCCCAGACGCGCATGGATTCTAGGACAATCATCTTTAAGCCACTCAAAATTCTAAACCTTAGCACCTTGGCATCATATTATGTAAGCAATGGCTCTAACCTCTCCATAACCTGCTCCTCTGCCCATTATTTCGTGGCTTCAACTTCTCACTTCACAATAGCGTCAACATCCCTGGCCCGTTCGAGCACTTTATCCCTCTCTTCCCTCACAGTGACCAGCTCGTCGCACAAGCCCTGAGCTTTTTGCTGCAATTCATCTTTTTCAATATCTCGTGATCGAGCTTGGTATTAAGCTCAACCACATTCCTTCTGGCGACATCTATTTTGAGTAACAATTCACGATTTCGGTGATGCGCTTGCTCGATTTCATTAAGATGCTTGGACTTTTCAGCTTTGAGCACTTTGATAGCCTCCTCTGTTTTCTCCTCTGCTTCAACATGAGATTTTCTTAGATTCTCGACCTACTATGATTCTTTTATTATCAGTCTCGATGAGCTTTTGATTCTCAATCTCCTGTAGCCTATCTCTCGATAGCTTAGAAACCTTTCCGGCCACTTTCGCCTACTCGTTGTACTAGTGGCGAATGTCGTTCACGCAGGACAAAATCCTTTCTTGGACTTCCATTGGGACTCTCTTTTGCTTGGGCACAAACATGAGCCTATCAAACAAATGTTTGAAAATTGATCCTTCAGTTCGGCCATACGAGTGTCGATCGTAAGCTGTTCTACTGGGTTGATGTGTACGTAAGTGTGCATATTTTTACTTCCATATTTAATCTACTTTTATTTAAATAAATTTCATAATTGGGAATTTTTACATGTTTCTGCCAAAATCCAAATATCATAAAATCATCACTCGTTCATCTTCATTTAAGGGAAAAATGGTAATTTTGTACATGTATTTAATTTGAGAAAAATTTACTTGCACATTTTAATTTTAATATGTAGGACAATTGGATGAAAATTAGAAGAGGCTTCATGTATTCATACATGCAGAAGTGAATGAAGACAAATGAAGACAATTCATGCAACATAAAGGACCCCATCTATCTACTTACCATGATCTTCAATTAGGAGCAAATGCACTTGTTAATGGAGATTAAAGCTACGTGCACATTTAAATGAACACTTATGCTCATGCTAATGATTACTTGGAGGTTATATTTCCTAGGGGTATTTTGGGTAATCCCCTAAAATATGGATTAGGGTTTTAGACATGTATAAATACCCCATATGTTTCATGTATTGAAGCTCTTAGCACCACCTTGTAGTTAGTTTAGTGGTAGCCACAAATATAAACAAAAAAATCTCTTTCTCTTTTTAACGGCTTCTTAGCCTTTTCTTCATGTAATTTATTTTTATGCAATTTTAGTACATGCTCTTTTCTTTTTTGTTTCCTTTATGTTAGTAGTGTAGATCTCTTTATTTTATGCAAGTAGTTTAGCTTTTATTTTATTTCAATTAGTTCTCTTCTTCCTCTTGTTTATGTTATGTTGCATTCTATATTTGTTGAAATGATAACAAATATGAAAAGCAAAATCCCTTAAATTTAGGGGTAATGAAGTTCTCTTAATCATGCAGACTCAACATAGTAATTTCATTTGATTTCTTTTTATGCTTAATGAAATTTTTGATGTGGTAAAATTTGTTGTTTAACTTTAAATTTGATAGCCTATGTTGTTGACACCTAATAGGCTATACATAAACAAACATAAACACAAATTAGCTCTTCATCTACATATGATTATGGTAATGAACTGGATTTTATAATCAAATTTTTATGGTTTATATCACTAATCAATAGTAAATAGATCATGCTTAGAATAGATTTTACGCTTGATTTCATTATCTTTTTCATTAGAGTTAACAAGTGGTTTGAAGGGTGTGTTAAAGTTTGATGGTTTATGTTAGGCTAAATAATAGCACAAATAGACCATACATATGATAAACACATCAACTAAATTTATTAATGGCTAAAAAGAGAGATCATAATTTATTGTGTTGATTTATGTGATCATGAGAAGGTATTTGCCTCTAAATTGTCTTCCACTCTCATATTTTCAATCACTTTCTTTTAGCTAATTTTTATACTTTTAGCTTACACAACTTCAAACTCTTGATTAATTTGATGGAGTAGAATTTTAAATCACTTCAATTTCCTACGGATCGACTCATACTTGCCACGTTTTAATTGTACGCAGTGCGCTTGCGGTTATTTTTATTAATTTTTCGACGATTTTCTAACCGATAGAAAACTCGTCGATTCAACAAGTTTTTGGCACCATAGCCGGGGATTTGAATTTGATTTTAGTTTTATTCTGCAAATTATTTGTTGTTTGATTTTTGTATGTTAATTTGCAAAAAATAATTTTTGCTTTGTATGCAATTTTAGTTTTCATTTTGTTGTGTGCTTGTTGTTTTTTTCATTTGCATTTCTATTTTTAAAAAAAATACACATTTCAAAACGAAAAAAAAATAAATTTTACTGCATTTTTTTACACTTAAAATTTCTATTTGATTTTACAAAATTACATTTTCAATTACAAAACTTCCCACTGTCATTTCTGCCTTACTTCTGTCCAAACAGAACCCTGCACTTCCAAACAGAAACCATTTCTGCCATCCACATACAATCACATCCATCTCCTTACAACCCAAAGATCAACCATACTTCTGCAACCCAAAACATAACACCTACACCCCATCATTATTCTTCTCCACCAAACAAACTGCCTTGTAACTTCAACAGCCCTTGCCACATACAAACACACACTTTTATTTCACCGTCACTTCCACTGCACCACTTCAGTTCACTGCACTACCAATACAACTCATCTGCTCCTCCTCATACTATCAACCATACAACCCCTTTCTGCCTTTACATCAACACTGCTACTCAACAACCATACCGGTGCTACCATCACAAAATCTCTCACCAAACAACTCCATCACCACCCTGTACACATACCACTGACCATAACTGCCAATACATCTTGCCATACAACTTACACACTACAAAATTGTGTGCATATTTATCCTTTCCTACCCACCAGTCCAAAAAATTTACCACGGTCCTTACCATTAAACATACATATCAACTACTTCATTTCTTCCATCACATACTTCAACAGTCTACCTTTACTTCACACCTACATTCACCACATCAACTGTCAACCCCCTTCTCTATGCATACCGGTGCACAAAACAGTGCTTGCCACTCAACATAAACTCGTACCACTCCTACTGTCACACTCCTACAGCTGTCAAACCACCCTGTTGTCACTACAACAAAAACTAATCTGCTCCACAACTTCAGCAGCACTTCCACTTCTCACTATCTTACAAACCCACCCCTCTGCCTTGCAACAACTAGCCTCTTCATACATAACCATCACTACTGCTTCTGTTCACCTCTTACATACTTCAAGCATCCCTTCCAAACCCTAGTGCACAGCCACGGCCATAGTTCAACCATCCCATACAAATTTCTCCTGCATCCTTCATCACAATTCCTTCGCCATCACTGTTTCTTGCCAACTTCATCACATTGCCATACCATCCACATTACTTCACACTGCCTTTCCATATCATTAGCAACTTGCACCATCTGCCTGCACACATACATATTCATCTATATGCACACTGACCAAACTGCAATCCCATCCAAACCAACTACCACATTACTGCCCCCACTTCCTCTGCATATTAATACTTCACCACTCACCATCACACTCAGTCACCAGCAACTATCACCAACTACATCCTCTTCTATATTACTACCACTGTTCCATCATCACCTCTGCCCGACATCTTCACCTGACATAACAACCAATACATCACTTCACTTCACTTCACTTCACCACTTAATCACTTCATCACTACCATTTTTTTCAATTCCACATTGTAATTCAACCACAGCATACAAACATAACGACTCTTCCTCTACTACAGTTCATACCTCCCCCACTACAAAGTCTTCCTTCATCACTTTCACTTCTATATTGCTCCTCTACCAAAACACTTCACCATCATAACCTCCCCATTTGCCTGCTCTTTTGACATCTACAAAACTGCTGCCTGTCAACTCCTACAACAAACATAATTGCATACTACAAACCACATCAAACATACCTGCATCAAAACTTCATCAACCACGTCATATCCCTTAATCATACCACCCCCATACAACATCTTAACAACCACCACAATTTCACTATTCTCAAACAAACTTCAATTTCCTCAAACCGTTCACCTCTGTCAATCGCTCACCTCCGCCAAACCTCACCACTGCAGCAAATACCCCCGCTCCACTCCAAACCCGCAAATTATTCATCCTCCCATCAACCTCTGCTTATCGCATTCAATCGATAACTACCTCCGCTCCACTCCAAACTGCAATCCACAACACGGTTACTCACCGAATATCCAAATCCCCAAACCCAAAACCAACCTCTGCTCTTCCACGGCCACACAGAACTCGCGATTCATTTCCAATTCGTGATTTGAACAGAGGAATTTCATTCAAATTTTTTTTTATTTCGATTCGCGATTTGAACAGATAAGAAAAGAGTTAGTTTTGTTTTAAAGAGTGGTATTGGGCTTGTGGTGGAATCGAGTTGGCCTGAACTTGGTTTTGTTTAAAAATATTTGGTGTGTTTATATTTTTCTTTTAATTTTAATTGAAAAGAAAAAAAAGAGAAAAAAAACGTTTGCTTTTGTCTAAGTGTAAATTCATTTGCTTTTGTTTTCTATTTTGTTTTATCCTCTTAAAATAAATATAAACTTTATATGTGTGTGTCTTGTTCGACTCCTTTTCCAAGCTGCCCAAGCATATAAGGAGAAGAATTGCTTGCCAAAAATAACTGCTTTGCTTGCTTACCGAAAAAATCGCGGCTAAAAAATATATATGTATAAATTGCTAATAATTCGGCATGCTCGGGCATCGTGCTCTCACCTTCATTTTATTTAAATTGCATTGTTGGTTGCTTGCATTTAAAGAAATATAAAAAAAACAAATTTCATTCGTAGTTGCATTGTCAAAGTCACGTTTAATTTCCTTTTTTGCATTCCTCTCATTTATTTTCTTTTCTAAGGGAAACACCCCAATCCACATAAGGTGGGAGATTTCATCACCCCTTCTTTGGCCTACAAATTGCATTTCATCTTAAAATTTGCTAATAATAACGATTAGACATTAGACTTAATGGACTCTCGAGCACACCTAGGGCTTAACTTTATCCTGACCGTTGTCTTCTTCAAACAATTTTATTTCTTGGTGTGTAACGACCCATAAAATTTTAATAATTTTTAATAAATTAATAGGTAGATAATAATAGTATAAATTAATAGGTAGAGAATAAAACATATAAATTAATAGGTAGAGAATGAAACGTATAAATTAATAGGTAGAGAATAATTAGTATAAATTAATAGGTAGAGAATGAAACGTATAAATTAATAGGTAGAGAATAAATAGTATAAATTAAAAGAATCTGCAACATCGTAGTTGTAAATTATGAATGTTATTGTTTATAATCATACATGTAACTCTAATGATACGATTTTAATAACAAATTCCGTGTACAAGATATGTATTACATAATAGTATTTTCTTAATATCCTTAGCTTTCAACAATAATCAATTAGCGACCTTAATCTTAATAGGATTTGAGAATCATCAACCTTCGGATAAGTCAAATGATATTCTAAATGTTAATAATAATCTTGAAAAAAAAAACTTTATCAGAAGAACATTTTAAGTACACATAAATTTTTATGGGATTATGTTAATATGTATTCAGTAGGCATATGCTAACAACCGCTCAAACAAGAAATAATCACTAATACACAGTGTAAATTGTTAAAAAATCAAACTATCTATATTTATCACGCAAAAATGCAAAATTATAAAGGTTATTAGTGAAATTATGCAAATCTTAACATGTGCGTAGAATAGAGGGCACATGCTGATTTTTCCAATTTTGTGCATTGCACTAAGAATTATTGGATCCTATTTATCGTTAATTTGCTACCATTTCACGACTTTGACCACCACCTTAATTTGTTGAATGACACGAATGCCAAAATGATGAATGATGTTGCAAGTCAGAAGAAAATGCATGCTCCTATATGCGTTTCTTTTTTTTTAACATGGGTGTCTGACATGATTGATACTAGTTAACGTTAAATGACATTAGATGCCAACAATATTATTATGGATTTTCATTATCTTAATTCTTTTATCAATTAATCTCTCCACTTTTCTTTCCAACCTGATTTATAACCTGCCTATTTACTTTTCTTACCATATTTATTATTTGTTAGAATCTAACCGTTTCATAATTTCCTTTTTCAGCATTTGATGTGTCTTATCTAAATCTAAGCGGAAAATCTGGCTTACCCCTTTTATTCATTTACATTTTCTTTTGTTTCAAATTTCATCGTGACTGACACACAACCTTACTTTAATCACTGCGTCAATCAAGCATCCATCTATTAATTTTCATTTATTTTATATTTATTGCCAACGTTATAAATTTGAAAGATCACTTGCTTCCCTTGTCTCCCTGATTTCACGTCTCTGTGCCTATCCTTTTGAGTTTCTTACTTTTATATTCTATTATTAGCCTAAACGTGCATTTTGACTGTTGCTATCCCCGTATTTATTTCTTTTCTTTTTGAAATTAAAACGTATACGTTTTACATTTATTTATTTCTAAACCATTCATTGGCTTTCCTTTAGATCAATCCATTCTCTTCTTATTTGCTTTAACTTCTCTGCTGAATCAACGCATGAACGTTGATATTTCATTTATTATTCCCTTTTATATTATATTTTTCTCTGTAGCTTTCCACTACCTCTCTCTTCATATATTTCATTGTTGCCTGCTCCTTCTTCATTTTCGAGATCCACTCCCCACCATTGCTTACTTTTCCTCCTCCCAAATTTTTCCATGGCCTACACCAGATATATATAAAAAAAAAAAAAAAATTGCACGACGTATATACCCATCGCCTGAAGCTATCTCTGCCCCTCTTCCCTTCCCACCGCCTACAACCCTTAACCTCCACTCACGTTTCTCCTGCAAGTGTCTGCTTACTCTCTTTCCTAAATAAGAAGGTATATTTATTGTTTAAAAATTTTCTTATAAACGTTCAAAAGGATTTGAGAAAAGTTTGCATTCTTTTGTACAGATCTTGTTATATGTGAAAGTAAATAAGTTATGAAGCTATAAAAGTTTACTTATACAAGATTTATATATATATATATATATATATATATATATATATATAAGAGTGTTATATAAATGAATTTTATACTATGCGTTAACTAAATACATTGTTATTTATATGATCCAGTTTTTGAATATATGTTTGAAACGTTTTGATTTTTATATATACAAATATTATACATATATTTTGTTATATATAAAGGTTTTATAAAAAAAAATAAAAAATATATAAAAAAAGAGAAAAAAAGGAGTAAGTTAACAATGTATTATAAAGAATATTGTTTATCTGCACATATATGTGCATAAGTTTGTTTGATTTCCTGCTGGATATTTTGAAAAGGAAAGTAATAAACTATAATAATTATATATATACATAAGTATTCATTTCAAAAGATATTATATATATGTGTGTTGATCTTTAATATATGTGTTTTATGTTAGAACATTGATTTTTTTTAACTATACATATATATTATTTTAATATTGGTTCAAAATGAATATTTATTACATGGAAACGATAACCATAAAATGAATATACTACATATGTGACATTTTGAATAATTATATATTTGTATTTAACATTAATATGAAATGGAAGCGTTTTAAAGTTATATGGTTTTCATGGGCGTGCATATATATATATATATATATATATATATATATATATATATATATATATATATTTCATTTTTAAAATGCGTGTTTTGATTTAACGTTCATTTTGAAAGAAACTAATAAATTAATCATATAATCTTCGTTTTAATTTTATCAAGCTAATTTGATCCGTTCTCATCAATTTCTATCTATCAGCTTTTCCGTCGAAATCGTACCATCTAACTTTGCTTTGGAAGTCGTGCTTGCATTTCATAACTCAACTTCACTGTCTATCTCTCTAACCTTGAAAGGTGAGCAATCACTCACGATTTACATTCTTTTATTTATTAAATTTGATTTCAACTGAAACGACAATTGAAATATGTTGCTGTAGTTATTTAAATTGTTATATTTATGCTATTACCTGTATCTATTCACCTACGGGATATGACACCATATCCTATTGTTTATACTTTATTTAATTACTGATAATATATTCCTGTTGTATATTATTATCATATCCTGCTATATTTTTGTTATCTGTTATCACTCTGCAAGTTCCTTGTAGTTTAGAATTCACTATGGGTTGAAATGATACATACCCGAACAGACTTTAGAATAGGAGAATTTCGTTATGGGTTGAAATGATAGACCCAAGCAATTTTCATTTAATTAAATTTGGGATTACGGATTGGAATGATATCCACCCGTATATATTTAGTGTACAGATTTAAATGATAAATATCCGTAACACTTGACTAGATGATAAGGAATATATACAGACACCGTGGTTCATATATAAATATTTTGGAAATAAATTCTTTGTTTGGAAAGAAATATATGGTCTTAATAAATGTTAATTCTTAAATTTCTATATATATAGATTTAATAATATTTAATTTAATTAAGTTCGATTTAATGCATAAACTATGTTAATATTTATGTAAATTATATTTCAAATAGATTTTTGAAATAATTGGGATAAATTAAGATGGGGAGATAAATATTGAGTTTATTAAATGGTATCTAAATAAGGATTTATTTAATTAAATCAATCTAAAATTTTTAAATGGGAAATTTTAAAAAGGTAGGATTTTATAACTGGATTTTTGATTTAAGCGATTAAATGCATATTTCACGTTTAAGTAAATTAAAGAAAATATTGAGAAAAATGGAATTCAAGGTTAATTAAATAATCTTGAATCAAATGAGGAAGTATTTCAAGACTAAATAATGATGAGGTTAAATCGAGATCTATATGAAACGGTTAAATTGAACATTTAAATTTTTAAGCCTTAAACTATATTGGAATTTAAATGGTTTAAATTTGAGATTCGGATCTGTATTTGAAATCAATATAGTTGAAATTGTTATTTAGAAACTAAATTGAATTAAAATGAAAATTTTGGTTGAACTAAATTTGAATTTATTATTTAGAAAACTAAATTGAATAAAAATTTAGTTGAAACGTTGAATACTTAAAGGTTTAAAAATATTGAATATAAAGGGGTATTTTGTGATTACAAATCCGAATTTGAGATCGATAAAATTGAAGTGGTTATTTTAGGAATTGAGTTGAATTTAAATTGATAAATTGAGATTGAATTTAATTTAAATGGGAAGGTCGGGTTGATGTTGAAATAATTTGTTAAGTTGAGGGAATTTAAAATATTTTACGGTATAAATTATTTTATATATCTAAATACTATTTTGGAAAATAGCTATATTTGAAGTGAAATGATATTTGATTTTGAGGTATAAACTAAGATGAAAGAACCACGGTGTTCTAATGTATATTTCTACCCTGTAGATAGTTCCATGGACCCTTAGAGGATGGTTATTCCAAACATCCTTTAAGTTATTTGTATTTCAGTTGATATTTCACTTGAGTTGGATTTATTGATATAAGAATGTTAATCCTGACTCGAGTGTTTTGTGTTTTGCTTTACGCTCGGGTCAGACTGTGGTGATACAACATTTGAGACTCACCTTCGAAGTTGGAGCCTTGCTTGAAGATCCAGCTATCTATCCTTTCAGTCATCCTGTTGATTTGTTCAGAGAAGTCATTTGCGCATAATGGAGACTTCACTACATCTAAGATATTCATTTGTATTTTATTTCTAACTCCAATGTATATAGTAGCTTCATGAACTACTATTCTTTATCTATTCCGCTGCATTATATTACTCTGTGTCTGTGATCTGTGATGATTTATTTACTATATATGTTAAGTTGCCAAATTTTAATTAACAATTCGGTATTTTGAATTATTCAAGTCGGACATGTATGGTTTTATTTTCGATTTGAATGGTCCAAAATAGCGGGTCGCTTCATGGTGTCTAGGCTACGACAGAGCAATAATAAGTTATGGATATTATGGCAATTCATAAATATTATACCGACTGTTTCTTTGAAGGTACTTAAACCTTCAGCTGCATTGCAATGGTGATTCATTGTGCACCGATAACTCCTGCCCTTTACCCGGCTAAGAAATATTTTGTTGGATTAAGATAAAGTGTGATTATATAATTTTAGGTTAGGAGCTACCCAGGACATAAAATTTGTAATTAAGTCATATTCATTTAGTTGCATTAGTTTATGCATATTTTAAAAAAAATCCAAAAAATCCAAAAAAAAAAATAACTGTAAATTTGGCTTAACATAGTTTTTTCTTAAAATATCCAGGACAAAAAAATCATTTTCAATCTTTTCCTTCGAAAATTTTCAATCAAAATAAAAAAATCCAAAAAAAAGTATTTTTACCTTTGAAAATCTTAATTTTTTTGAGTTAGTTTTTTTTCAGAAAAATAAAAATCCAAAAAAAATAAAACTTTTCAAGAAAAAAGCAAAAACATATAAAATCAATTTCCCTTTTGGAAAATAAATTCATTTTGATAAATATTTTTCCTTAAAAAATATGTATATCCAAAAAAACAAATAATTTCTCACTTCATTCTCTAAACCTTGCTTCTGTCGATTAAATTCGATTCCAACTTCTTTCTCTTCTTAACTTTTACTTATGCACGAGTACTTGGACTCGTGACACTTCTACGAATACTTGGATTCGAGAGCCTTCTACAAACCGTTTAACCTGAACAAACGATCCTCTTGAAGTGCTGAACGAGAACGCCCCTCGGACTCTTATGGATAGAATCTTTCCTGATAGAGTTTCTATTCCTTCTTGCTTCACATTACCTGTCCTTACGGGTAATCATTTCAAAATTCACTCAAATCATATTGCCACGCTCCCAAAATTTGGCAACTTGAACACAATGACCCATACATTTTCTTAACGAAATTTGAACAAGTTTGCGCAACCATTAAACTCCAACAACTTTCTGATGATGAATCAAATTCGATTAATCCCATTTTCTCTTACAGATTACGTAGAAAAATGGTTGTACAACTTACTCTCAAATTCAATTAAAACTTGGAAAGAATTCGAAGTTTTTTTCCTTAAAAAAACAACAAAAATCAAAAACAAAATCGTCAATTTTCATCAATTCAGGGGTGAATAGTCTGGAAAATATTTTGAAAGATTTAAAGAGCTTTTGATAAAATTTGCACACCATAATTTCGAGAAATGGACCCTTTGCCAAATCTTATACGATGGACTCAAAAATAGCTAGCGAACTATGCTTGAATCAGCCAAGGCAATTTTCTTGCCCAACATCACGATGATGCTTGAAAATTTCTTGAAAACCTAGCCGAAAAATCGTCCCAGTGGGGACATTCTAATGAAAAATTAATTTACTCACGATCGAGCGCACACTGGATAGGATCATCTTTTGCTTCGGAAGCTAAAATCGACGCAGTGATTAATAAATTCGACAACGTTTTCACATCGAACCAAATGAACCAAACTTCTCAACCAATGTGTTATAAATGTGACGATCCGAATCACATAGCCGATCAGTGCCATAATTCAGTCGACCAACTCAATGCTTTCAATAAGGTTAAGAATGACCCGTTTTTCCCAATGCACAATCCTGGTTGGAGAAATCATCCGAACTTTGCTTATAACCAAAATAATCCTAACATGAATTTGATTCGCCCCAACTTTCAAGCATTTTCGAATAATGCTTCGAATCCTCCCTTTTAACCTAATCATTTTTAACAAAATTTTATGTCTCCGTCTCAAAATCACCACAACAATCTTTTGCTCCCACTCTCCAAGACGATAAACATTTAAGTTCACTAGAAAAAAGTCTCGAAACATTGACTAAAGCAACAACTCAAAATCTCCAATCAAGTAGAAATTTGCAAAATTTGTTGACCTCATATATGCAAAACACAAGCCAATCAATTGCAAAACTGGGAATGCAAATGATTCAAGTAGTCATGTCTGTAAGTGAACGTGAACGAGGCACATACCCAAATCAGCCGGTTCCAAATCATAGAAATCAAAACATGAATTTGAATCTAGACCACGTTGTTCAAGATAGTAATGTAACCCAAATGAATGTTATCACAACTCTGTTCCGAAAAACAAATCGATAATCAAGTCGTTCATCCAAACGATTTATCGGAAACCTCTCTTGACACTTCTAAAACAACAAATTGATCTGAACAGAACGTGGAGCCAAATGTGGAGTCAAACACCGATCCAAATTCTTCTTCAACTCAAGTAGACCCGCCTACTGAGTATCAAGTTCTATTTCCACATCGTCTTTGACCCAAGAAACACTCTAACCGAATGGAAAAGATGTCAGAAATTTTTAAACAAGTGAAATTTAACATCTCGCTTCTTGATATCGTTCAACAAGTTCCAACTTAAGCTATGTTTCTCAAGGACTTATGTACCCAGATACGACACCCTCATGTACCCAAAAAAGTTTTCTTAGCCGTCGACTTAGCGAAGTTTTGCCTCAATCAATTCCCGTTAAATATAAAGATCCTAGATGTCTAATGATCTCATGCACGATAGGAGACAAAACGATTAACAAAGCTTACTCGATTTGGGTGCAAGAGTTTGATTCCTTATTCAGTTTACCAATAACTTGGCTTTGGTAAACTTAAACCGACAAAAGCAACTCTTCAATTTTCTGATCGTTCGATTAAGATACCCGTAGGAGAAATCGAGGACGTACTTATCAAAATTGGTCAATTCATATTTCCAGTCGATTTTATTGTTTTGGAGACTCAACCCATGAATAATCCAATGAGTCAAATTCCATTGATTTTAGCCGACCTTTCATGGCTACTTCAAATGCTTTAATAAATTGTTGCAACGGTTCGATGAAAACCTCTTTTGAAAACATGACTTTGGATCTTAACATTTTCAATCTTGAAAATCAGTCGAATGAACCACACGACCAAACACTATTCACAAAACTTTAAAAACGACGTGAAGCCGAGTATGAAAGGTTGTTTCGCGAAATCCCCAACCAAGTCGAATACATGCTCTAATTTGAATCGCTTTCAGTTGAGTCCAAATCTCAACCTAATTCTTTGATTGAGCAACCATTGAGGTTGGTATAAACCCCTTTATGACCACCTTAAGTATGCATACTTAGGTGACAATGAAATGTTTCCCGTCATAATCTCTTCAACTCTCTCTTTCTCTTGATCAAGAAACTTTCTTACTTTCAATTCTATCAAAAAACAAAGATGCAATTAGATGGTCGATCACCGATATAAATGGAATTAGTCCCAGTCTTTTTCAACATCACATCCATTTAATTAAAGATGCCAAGCCTATTCATGATGCACAACAAAGGCTTAACCTGAAAATAAAGGATGCGGTTCGTGATGAAATTCTTAAACTCTCAATAACATAATCATATACCCAATCTCTGATAGTTCATGGGTTAGCCCAATTCATGTCATGCCTAAAAATTTTGGACTCATCGTTGTCAAGAATGATTCTAATGAACTTATTCCGACTCGTACTCCAACGGGTTAGCGTGTTTGCATTAACTATCGAAAACAAAATGCTGCAACATGTAAAAATTACTTCCCTCTTCCTTTCATCGACCAAATGCTCGAACGTTTTGCCGGCCACGAATTCTATTTCTTTTTTGATGGTTATTCCAGCTATAACCAAATTGCAATTGCTCTCGAAGATCAAGAGAAAACAACTTTCACATATCCCTTTGGCACTTTTGCTTATCCACGTGTTCCGTTTGGCCTTTGCAATGCTCCTACTAGGTTTCAAAGATGCATGGTCACCATCTTTTCTGATATGATCGAACAATTTCTTAAAGTGTTTATGGACGAGTTTTCTATCTTTGGAAACTCTTTTTCTAAGTGTCGCACCATCTTGAATCGGTTCTTAAATGATGCAAGGATAAACACTTAGCGCTACATTGCGAAAAATGCCACTTTATGGTCACTCAAGGCATAGTTTTAGACATGTCATTTCAAACAAAGACACTAAGGTAGATAAAGTGAAAATCGATGTCATTACAAATCTACCCATTCCCAAATCTGTTAAAGACATTCGCTCTTTCCTGTGACACGCCAGTTTTTATTGACGCTTTGCGAAAGACTTCAGTAAGATTACTCTACTCTTTATGACTCTTCTTGGAAAAGACATTCCATTTGATTTCAATTCTGACTGTGTTTTTGCTTTCGATCGTCTCAAAACGATTTCATTTCTGCTCGCATCATTTGCTCGCCGAATTGGGATCTTCCATCTAAAATAATGTGTGACGCGTCGAACTTCGCAGTTAGTGCTGTTTTAGAACAACGCATCAAAAAATTCTTCACGTTATCTACTATGATAGTATGACTCTGAACGATGCTCAACTCAATTACACAACCACTGAAAATGAGCTTCTAGCAGTAGTCTTTGCGCTCGAAAAGTTTCGACCTTATCTGATTGGCTTACACATTACCGTTTACACTGACCATTCCGCTCTTAGGTACCTTTTCACTAAAAAGGACGCTAAGTCTCGTTTGATCCATTGGGTCCTTCAAATCCAAGAATTTGACCTCATGACAAATGACAAAAAATGATCCCACAATGTCATCTCCAATCATCTGTCGTGTCTCCCAAATGCACCGTCTCTTTTACCGATCAACGAGAACTTTCCCGACGAACAACTCCTTTCTACTTCTATCATGATGATCTTTACTTGTTTAAATATTGTTCCGATCAAATCACTCGACGTTGCATCCTAGATTTCGAAATCAAAAGCATTCTTTCATTTTTCCATGACAAAGCTTGTGGTGGTCAGTTTGTTCCTCGAAAAACTGTTAAAAAGTACTTCAATGTAGCTTTTATTGGCCCACTCTTTTTAAAGACTCATTCGAATTTTGTAAAACTTGCGATCGCTGCCAAATGGTAGAAAGAATCTCTCGATGAAATATGATGCCTTTGAACCTCATTCTTACGATCAAAATCTTTGATGTTTGAGGTATTGATTTTATAGGCACATTTCCTAATTCCTTAGGAAATTTGTACATTCTACTTGCCGTTGATTATGTCTCCAAATGGGTCGAGGCCATTCCGTGTAAAACAAATGGCCATAGAATTGTTGTAAAATTCCTTAAGGAATTTTTTTTGAGGCTCGACATACCTCGCACAATAATAACCGATAACGACACCCATTTTTGCAATCATTCATTTGAAACTTTAATGAAGAAATACTCGATAACCATCAAGTTATCCACTCCATATCATCCTCAAACTTGTGGCCAAGTTGAAGTTTCAAATCGTCAAACCAAACAAATCTTGGAGAAAAATGTTAATAAAAATCGAAAAAATTGGTCTCGGAAATTGACTGACGTGATTTGGGCTTACCTACTACTTTGAAACTAACCTTGGCATGCCCCCATTTCGTTTAGTTTTATAGGAAAGCGTGCCATTTACCCATTGAAAGTGAACACAAAGCGTTGTGGAAAATAAAGAACTTAACTATGATCTTGAAAAAGCCGGTGAAAACAGAAAATTACAAATCAACGAATTAGAAGAGATTAGGAACGACGCATACGAAAACGAAAAGATTTACAAAGAGAGAATAATTTTTTTCATAACAAGTCAATCCTAAGAAAAACGTTTTCACCAAACCAAATAGATCTTTTGTATGACTCTAGACTTCATTTATTCCCTTGGAAACTAAAATCAAGATGGACTAGACCATACATTGTACAAACTGGTTTTCCACATGGTGCCATAGAAATACAAAACCCCAGGGATGGAACAATTTTCAAAGTCAATGGTCGCCGCTTGAAACCATACTTGGAATTGCCAAGTAATCAAGAGGAGGAGCTCATGATTCTTCATGAGCTATTCTACGTCTAGTAAGAATTGTTTACCCTCTTTTGTAAATATGTACATATTTTTTCCTGCTACACTCAGCATATTATGTATTGACTATGGGGACACAGGTAAAATCAAGTGTGTGGAGGGTGGAGTCTCATCTTTATTTATAATATTTCATGGTTTATTTTTTTAAATTTTTCTTTCCAAAACTCAAAACTAAAAAAAAATCGCAAAGCAATTTTTTTTAGCAAATTAATTTACTTTTGAAAAAAAACACTATAGGATAAGTACGTGTTTTGGTTATTAAATTGAAATTTTTGAAAATTTGTCTCAACAAAAATAAAAATAAAGTTTGGTTATAAGTAACTATGGTTTAACTAGTATATAGGAAGGTTCATAGGTGATGATTATGAAGTATATCCTTATTTAAAAGAGTGGTTAATTTAAATTAAAGGCGATAACGTTTTTAATATTCTAAGTTAAATTATGATAAGATGATTTTGCAAAACTCTCTCTTTATAAAAAAAACATAAAAAAAGGAAAAAAATGGTTTTTGTGAAAATAAGAAACATATAGAGTCATGTGTTTGCATGCAAGTGTGTACACTCGCCATGCTCTGTACCATTCACATGTAAGCCTGAAAGGTAGTGCATGATTGGTATATCTTGCCTCAGTTTATCTGAGTTAGGTGTATGTAAATAAGTTTAATGAAAATAACCACCTGGAGCCATGTGTTCATATGAAAGTGTGTACACTTGCCACGCTTTATACTCTTTTCATGTAAGTTCCAAAGGCAATGTGTGATCAGTATATCTGGTCTCATTTGTCTGGGTTGGGTGTATAAATATTAATAATGTTAATATTTTTCAAAAATAGAGAGAGAGAGAGAGAGAGAGGAAGCAATTGAAATCCAAGCAGTATTTTCACTTATTTAATTCAATTTGTTATTAAAAGAAATAAAAATACCACTTTGAAAAAATTTGATAATCAACTAAAGATCCATTTCATAGTTGCATTATGTTATCAACCGAAACAACTAGCCAAACTCGAGTCTAATTATGATGATAACTTAATTTTTGTTGAAAGTTTTGACGAGTAAAAGGACTAAAATTTCATGATAATAACCGAAACTTATATTTAACTTATTCATGTCAATTTAAAAGTAAATTTTTCATGTGTAAATATTTTGCATTCATCTCTTTGTAACAAATCTTGCATTTAGCAATTTTTCATGTTGCATTTGGATTTTGTGGGTAGTATCCGCTGAAAACCCTTACAAGACTACACTCGTCCTACTAGGGACACCTAGAGGTTTAACGGCTTGTTGCATACGCTCAATACAATCGTGCTCCCTACAAAAACGGATAAATCTTAGTTTTAATTTATTCGAGGACGAATAAAAAGATAAGTGTAGGGGTATTTGATGTGCACGTAAATGTGCATATTTTTACTTTCATATTTAACCTGCTTTTATTTAAACAAATGTCATAATTGGGTATTTTTACATGATTTTGCCAAAATCCAAATATCATCAAATCATCGCTTATTCATTTCATTTAGGGGTAAAATGATAATTTTGTGCATGTATTTAATTTGAGAAAAATTTACTTTCACATTTTAATTTTCATCTGTAGAAATTTGGATGGAAAATAAAAGAAGCTTTCATGGAAATATGCACATAGGGATGGAAAAACAAAGGAATGAAGACCCCACCTAACCACTTACCATAATCTATAATTGGGAGCTAATGCACATGTTAGTGGGAATAAAAAGCTCACGCACACTTAATGGAGGATTAATTAGAAGCTAATGATAACTTGGTGGCTACACTTCCTAAATGGTAAATTGGAAAGCCCTATAAAATATAGACTAGGGTTTTATGCATGTATAAATAGCTATCTTATGTTCATGTAATGGATCTTTATCTCTTATCCTATCATGTAAGTTGTAGCCTCAAATTAAAAAAGAAATAAAAATGGCTTCCTAAGGCTTTTCTTCTTTTTCTACTTGCTTTTATTTCTTGCTTTCATGTTCTTTTATGCTTATTTTCATTTATACGCTCTATTTTCTTTCATGTTAGTAGCTTAGTTTTATTTTCATGCAAGTAGTTAGTTCATTTTTATTTTAATTATCTTGCACTTTCCTTTTATTTTCTATGTTGAAATTTACATATGTTGAAATAATAACACAAATGGGTAGCTAAACCCCTTCAGTTTAGGTGTAATGAAGCTCTCTGGAATTTTGTAAATTCAACATATTGTGTGATTTATGATCTCTTTTATGCTTCATGAAGAGATTCATTTTGATGTAAGTTTATAAAGTGAATTTGATAGCCTGTGTTGTATTCACAAATAAGCTGTCCTTATTCAAACATAAACACAATTTACATCATCATTTACTAATTGAGTTTTTATTGTAAAATTAATGTAGAATCAAAATTTAACAATCTTTGTTACTAAATACAATAGTAAATAGATCATACTTAAAATAGCTTTTGCTTTGACTTCATTTTCATTACACTTGATAAGTGGTTTTATGTATTGTATTATTGTTTGATGGTTTAAGTTATGTTCGTTAATAACATAAATGGACCATACTTATGATAAATACACCACTAATTCCTCTTAAGATCAAAATAGAGAGATCATAGATTGTTCATGCATTGATTTATGTAAAAATATAAAAGTGGATTTGCCTCTAAATTGTTTTCTAATCTCATATTTTCAATCACTTTTGTTCTAGCCAGTTTTACATTTTTATTAGCTTCAAACAATTTCAAGTTTGGTTTAATTTGATTGAGTATAATTTTTAAATCATTCAATTCCCTGCAGATCGACCCGTACTCTCCATGTAATAAAATTGTATGTCATGTGCTTGCGGTTATTTTTATTACAATTTTTCGGTAATTTTCTAAACTGATAGAAAATTAGTTGATTTCATATGGGTTAGCCGGGGCAATAGCGATTTCTTTACCAAACCTTTGATGAGGTGTCTTGAAGCCACCTTTACGATGTCTACGCCCGAAAGATCGGTCGGAATGAGATAACATTATGAGCTTATAGGAATAGAAGTAGAGTGTAGATCTCGAGAAGTTTCAGCTTGGGGAATGTCATCACGACGATCAGGTTGCCTAACCGGACCTCTAGAAGAAAACGATCTGGATCTACGTCTGCTCTTAGAAGCAGAATCATATGAAGAACGATTCTATCTTAACTAATCATGTCCCGATCATCTCTGTCGAGGCTAGAGCGGTGGCGTGAATCATAATCTTAACCACTCCTTTAGTGGTACGAACCCAACAGGCGCCTATGTGCTTGATATGCTTTTTCCTTTAGAGATTGGTATGTGTATTTTTTCATCTCCGTAGAACCTACAAATGAAACAAGAGTGATTCAAACTCAAAGAATAAGGACATACGACATGTGCTATAGTGTTGTGAAGTGCACGTGCGCGTGTGTGTCCTAGTGACCCCACAACGGACCATGTATCGGAGCTTTGCTCATAAGAGTAATCTCTACTACACTAATAGAATTATATCACCATCAAAACGAAGGGGAGAACCCTATATTCTCATGTTTCCTATGTCAAAGGAACAAAACTTAGTAGGAATATCCCATCTTTGAAAATATATCCATAGAAGGAAGAGATGGAGTCTGCTCTTCTATTGTAACTGGAGAAGGCTGTCTAGAAATTTCCCCTTTATTAAGCTTAATGACGAGCTTTTTCCTAGTAGCAAGTGGTTGCTCATCTGAAGACTTCTCATCCATTAATTAGTCACTTAAATGTATGTCGTTATCGCTAGCCTTATTACCATCGCCTACTATTTCACCTTCCTCAATGTTTCCTTAAGCCTCCTCAACTTCCTGGCTAGGGATTAGAGGCATGTCCTGGCCGACATGACTTGCTTCTGGCTAAATATGGCCACATAATACAACTTCATCATCGTCCCTTACCCGGCCGGTGCTATGACCCTCTTCTAACAAGTTAAAGATTAAGAGACACTCATCAGTAATAAGGGACCTAATCTCTTATATTCCTCTGGAACGTTTGAGTGTTGTAATGACAGTTCGATAAACATCGCCACTCGGTCTCAAAAAAATATCTGCAGGATTCAGAAAATTGTGTTAATTAGAATACGACTTGATTAAAGTTTTCTTACTATAGTTTATAAAAGCACTTACGTCCTACTAACCACCATTGTGCAAACCTGGGTAGACAGCGCACATAAAATCATTCACTTTTAAAATAGATAAGCTTATTCCAAGCACCGATCACAACTTGATAACCACTAATTGGATCAAGATAAGTGAATGATAGACTTTCTTTTCGTTGCTTAAAGCTGTAGATAAATTGAATATCTTCTTTGGTCGATTCATGATTTAAGAATTCAAGGAAAACCATGTATGTGCCTTGGAGAAATGCGTAGCCGTTAGGATGTAGTTGTGCTGGAGAAAGTCTCATAAAATGGAGCATTCGATGGACGAACAAATTGAATGGTGGTGCACCTCTAGCTAGGAATATATATATATATATATATATATATATATATATATATATATATATATATATATATTAGTTATAGTCGGTATACCCTTTTGGAGGGAGATGGGCCCTTCGGTGATGAGATGGGGCCAATACATCATCATATGGAATTCCATGATTAATACAAATTTGATGAAGAGATACCTCGTTAACCTTCGAAGCGGTCAAATCCGCTGGATCTTCTAAGAATACGGTATCCTCAATCATATCAAGAGTTGGTGCAATAATATCATCTGCTCCTGGGTGTAGAGAGTTAGTTGGAACATGGTGTGAGCTTTCGGGTTGCTTCGATTATCCACTTGGAGTGTATCAAGCAGAAATGTGTCGTTGAACTCTACTCAACATCTGACTCAACATGTGTAGAAGCTTGATCACTGGTCATTTCTGCTAAACGCTCGGAGCGTCTAGAACCCATGGCTATTTAACTCAACAGATATTCATAATTAAATAGATTAACCTATCCCCTCATCCTAAGTGTAAGCTAGTGTGGTGTTTTGTAGTGCAGTGTTATATAGTTCAGAGTTATACAGTAGTGATGGTGAGATTCGGGAGTTTGACCGGATTGACCGTCATCGCCGACCGTCCCAACCGACTTTCACGTCGATGGTTGAACATAAGAATTTTGTCGAAGTCCTAAAATCAACTATCGACGCATAAGGGCATGTCATCAACATTCAAGGCATACACGTATATCCAAGTTCAAGTCCATGTGAGCATCCATGTGTATTCAAGTTCGAGTTTGAATTATTGATGGGTGTGCATGTCCAAGCATTCATACATAACCAAGAGCACAAGGGAAGAATCACAAAATCAACCTAAGTATGGGATCAACATCGATCCCATACCTAGGGGATTCTCCCCTTATACAAATTTTCAACTCAGTCTCCTCATGGTCGATCCCAAACCAACCATCAACATTAAATAACCCCCAAATCAATGCTTATCTCATCTTCTCTAACATCGCATAATCCAGAACCTACCTGTATGCTGAAACACGACCGATCCTGTAGGGATTAAAGTTTAAACATTAAAGGGTTCGGGGCTAGATCTAAGACCAATTTTAGTGGATTACCTTGTATGAATCGGTTGAGCAAAGCAGTGAGGAGGAGGCATGAGTTGTTTCGAGGATCAGACGGCTAAGCTCAAGTCGAATTTGAGGGAATATTGAATTAATTGGGTGTTAAGAGCTCAAGTTTTTAATGGCTGCGGAAGGAGTGACAGGGTTTGGGGCAATAGAATGGAAAAGTGAAGAGGAAAGGCTAAGTGAATGGGTTATATACCCTTGTGCAGCCCAATATTCTGAAGTCCAAAATGGAGATATGTGCAAGTGTGAGATCGATACTAATTCCCCTTACGGGGATCGGTGTTGATTCCCCCTACAGGGATCGGTACCGAATCCTACCGTATATATAAAAAATAAAATGATGAAACGAAAAATGATGGGCTTGTGACTATCACTCAAGGGAAGTTTGCAATGACCAATATGCATATGAATGTACTTGAAAGCCAATGTCAACTGTGCATGCATGAGCGTGTGAGCGCACATGCAACTTTAAAATTCGATTTCCTGAATCATTGGAATTGGATTTTTGCCTGGGATTTTCAAAAAAGAAATCAGTTTGGATGGTCAAAATATACCAACTCAATCAGTTAGCTCAATGGAACCGAGCACGACCAAATATCAAAAGACTGTACTCAGATACTTATAGTGTCAAATGCTGACGATGCATCACAACAGATCAATATGGACATAACTTTCCACATAAATGACCAAGAGGAGGGATAACATCCATTTGGAACGAAGAATGGAATCCTTCGCAATAATTCTAACTTGTTTTGATTAAAAGCACATCACATTTGAAACGAGATGTACATTTGAGGGCAAGTGTTATTCAGCCTTTTGGCCCGGCTATATTCAGACAGACTGGATAAGTAAGACCCAATAATTGTCAAGGCAAGCAGCCTAAAGAGATGATCCCGGGGTCTAGGAACCAAGTACTACAATACCAAAGGTGATGGTCGAACAAGCTTAGAAGTGCAATGCCCTGGAATACGCTAAGTATGGATCGGTGTTCCACCCCACATAGGGGATTGGTACCGATCCCTAAGGATACACCTAAAGTGGTCCCCACTCCTATGGCACTCTTCTCTATATACATAGAGTTCGATTCTTCTAGAATTCCTATGCGTTGTATTGGCAATCTCTACAAGAAGTCTAAAACAGCAATTTAGCCTTCTGTAGATCTGTCACATGGACTAAAAAACACCTGGCGACTATGCAAAACAACATTGGAAAATCAAAGCCAATATCAAGGCAAGCTAACACAAGAAGATGCAGATCCCATACAATTGTTTATAGGGATCGGTACCGATCCCCAACCGTACGGTATCTGGGGCTTATATTTTTTGAAGGTCTTCATCTTCGTGAGGAGATTTGTGGAAGAGATATCAGCGAGATATTTGGTCGTCTACCCATGTAAGTACAGAAGGCTTGGTTCACTCTAATGATATTTCCACTACCATTACACTCTTACTCTCTTGTATTCAAGGATCTATTCTGATCTCACTCTGTTGTAATCACAAAAACTAGTGCAAAAGCAGTAAAATAATTCAAGTGGATGTAAGCCAAGATTTCCAAACCACTAAAAATTTGTGTATGCTTGTTTTCTATTTGATTTCTTAGATTTTTCATTTACTTTCTTCTTTTATTCTCTACGACTTGATTTTCTAGGTGTTTGTACAAATTTTGGTCCAAAAATAGATGTTGGGATTTACATATACAATGTATCCATTTGTCATTTATATATCCATTAGCTGTTTCAAAATAATGTTTAAATATATATAAATATTTATATAATTCCCTAAACTTATTTATATAATAAATAAAATAAACTTTTAGGATAATTGATTAAAATTTTAACCAAGTCCATAAATTTTATTTCAAATTTATTAATATCTAAAATATCTAATTTTGACTAGGTAAATTGTTTAAGAATTCAAATTTGGATATAAAAAAATTATAAAAAAATGTCTTAATTATTTAATTTTTTATATTATGTTTAAACTTTTAATACCGCCTTAAATAATTAAAAAATTAAATATTCAAATGGTTTAAAATGCATAACATAACCAGAGGATGTAATTTTCAATAAAATTATATATCAATTTTTAAGCAAAAATCCAAAACTGTTTATTATATTTTTGATAAATTTAATATTTATGCACATATACACATTTATTTTGAAATAAGCATTGTTAAAAACTGTTAAACATAAATAAAATAATATTTTATTAATATATATATATGTTTAAAAATTAATTTTTTAATGCTAAAAAATATTATATGTACAATTCTATGAACAGTTTTAAATATAATATATATATAATTTAAAAATAGTAAATAATATTTTTAGATTATTAAAAATAAAGTTAAAGTTTTTAAAATAATATAAATAATATGTAACATGGCCATGATGAAATGTTACATTTTCTTAAACTTGATTTCATACAAAAATTTAAATAACAATATTAATTAACATAGATATTTCAATGTGATATATCAACATATAATAATGGGAACAACAAATGCGCATATAAAATTGTTATATAATTTAACTACTACATCTGTATATAACGTAAGATGTAAAAGAATTATATCTTAAAGTGTCAGCTTTTGAATGTACGACGATTAGTGGATTCTCCTAGATTCAGCTTAAATTGATCGTTGGATGTCGCTATGATCAAGTGTACCAAGGGATTTTCTTCGATTTGAAGTGAATGGGCTGTTGGAATTTTCGGCAATGGGGTGAGGGGATCAAATCAATTTGTCCAAGGCTAATAGAGGAGAAATCAAGAAGAAAATAGTGAGCGTATGGACTTGTTTAAATAGAAAGGAGGAGACAAATTCTCCTCTTTTTACTCTTTCTCCCTATACTAATTCTTGATCCAGAATCAGAATTCAAACCACTCCATTACCTTACTGTAACATCCCTAAATAATAAATCCACAACAACTTAGAAAATTATGAAACTTGAAACCCATCTCTAAAATAATGTTTCTGACCTTATATAAAAAACGCAAGCCATTTGGATGTCATTTAATAGGTTTTTTTCCAAATCAAATCTTATCATAAAATTTATATGAAGCAACATAATTCATCAACAAGTATATATATCCATTTACACAATCAAAACAAGGCATTTTACATGCAAAATAATTCCGGATCTTATCTATAAACCGAAAATAATAAATATGAGATGTAATTTATTATTCACTTTAGTTTGTTGTTAAGGAGTTTGAAATTTTCCCTTGAATTTTGATTGAACTTTCTTCTTGAATTCTTGCTTATCTTTCTCTTGATTTCTTCTAATGCTGGTCGGCTAAGCTCTATATTTAATTTTGTTTGTGAAAGTTGGAAATGAGAATGGGGTAAGGTTTAGGTTATAAGAATATAACATATTCCTATTTTGACCTTATCTTATTACCTTTACTTGCTTCAATTTAAATTTCCATTTGTTTATTCATTACTTAAGGCATGGCTACCTTATAATTATACAATTCACAATCTCTTAACCACTTTAATATTTACATTATTCTATTTAATTTATCTAATTAAACCTCTTGAATAATGTTATTTAAATTAGGGGTGTTACAAACTCATCTCCTTAAAGAATTTCGTTCTCTAAATTATGATAAGCTGCTCATAAAATCAATCATAAAGGTAAAAAATACCATGAAACAAGTCAGGATAAGTATCTCTAATCCTACTCTTAGTTTCTCAAGTACAGGCTCTCTCGTCGTCACTCCACTGGACTTTGACTAAATTGACTGTCTTGTTCCTTAGTCTCTTCCCATCCTTCACAACTATACGAACTGGTTTTCTAACTATAGTCATATCCGGTTCTACTACTAAATCATCTAACAAAGTTGGTGTGATAGTAGTTTTTGGATCTCGAATACACTTCATTTAGATGAAAGATGTGAAAAATATTGTGGACTCCTACCAAACAGTTCGATAACTCTACTCCATTGTGAGTTTTCCGATCCTTTCTATAATAGGAAATGGTCCAATGAATTTCAGTGCCAATTTTCCATATTTTCCAAATATGATTACACCTTTCGTCGGTGATACCTTAACGAAAAAATGATCTCAAACTGAGAACTCTAAGTATTTTCATCTCTTATCGACATAACTCTTCTGCCTAGACTGAGATTCCTTCATTCTAGTTCGAATTAACTCAATCTTTTCTGTAGCTTCCCTAATAAAATCTGGATCAATAACTAACCTATCCCTCGTATCTAACCAACAAACGGAAGATTTGCATGGCCTTCCATACAAAGCTTCAAATGGTTCCATCCCTATACTAGTCTGATAACCATTGTTATACGAAAATTAGACTAAGTGTAAGTGATCTTCCCATGATCCCCTAAAATCTAGCACACAAGCTCTTAACAAATCCTCTAAGACTTTGTAAACTCTTTCCATTTTTCCATCTATCTACGGATGGTAAGCGATACCCATCTTGGGCTTGGTACCCAAAGCCTCATGTAGACTCCTCCAGAACTCACTAGTGAATAAGGAATCTCTATCACTAATATACTACTAGGAATTCCATGCTGTCTGACTATATTCTTCATGAATAACTTTGCAAAACAGGTGCCATCCTAGTTGGCTTAACTGGAATGAAATGAGCACTCTTGGTCAATTTGTCTACTATAACCCATATATTTTTATTTACTCGATTTGACCTTGACAACCCGTCTATAAAAACCATCGAGATAAAATCCCATTTCCGGACTGGAACATCTAAAGGCTGAAGCAACCCACTTGGTTTTTGATATTCGGCTTTTACCTATTGACCGTTCAAACATCGCTTCACCTATAAGCATACATCTCTCTTCATACCTTCTCAGAAGAAACTCTTTTTCATATCCAGAAACATCTTAGTTCCTGTCGGATGAATGGTGAACTTTGAACGATGACATTCTCCAAGAACTTCCTTCCTAATGTTTCCCATATTTGGAACACATAGTCCTCCTTTCTTCCGCAACCACCCATTCTGGTCAAGACTGAAATCTTTCAATTCATCGCTCTCTGTTCCATTTCTTAACTTTCTGTATGTCTAACTAACGATGGATCATCTTCGTGCTTAGAAGTAATCATTTCGATCATCATCGGTCGAACCTCTAAACATGACAAAATAGCTGTTTCTTTACTAGAACTACTCTTAGATCTTTATTGTACTCCACATGTGGTCAAGGCTTCTAAATCTTTCCACTTCGATATCGTTGCCAATACTGCATTCTGATGTTTCCTACTAAGTGCATCAACAACCTTATTGTCTTTTCCTGGTGTGTACTCAATACCAAAGTCATAAGCGGCTAAAAACTCGAACCACCTGTGTTGCCTCATATTCAACCTTCTGAGAGAATAAATACAGAGACCTATGATCCATACACAACTCGAATCTTTCCCCCAACAGGTAAAGTCTCTACACCTTCAATGCAAAAATTACTATGGCTAATTCCAAATCGTGAGTAGGATACCTAACCTCTTACAGTCTGAGCTATCGAGAAGCGTAGGTAATCACTTTACCTCTTTGCATTAACACAGCTCCTAACCCTATTCCATAAGCATCCGTGTACACCACTAAGTCCTGATTTCCTTCTGGAACAACTAACATAGGTGCATTCGTCAATAAGTGTTTCAGCTCCTGGAATGCCTCCTAACACTTATTAGTCCAGACAAATTTCACATCTTTCCGAGTTAGCTTAGTCATTAGTGCCGCTATCCACGAAAAATCTGTAATGAATCTTTGATAATACCCGGCTAATCCAAGAATACTCTTTATCTCAGTCACTGTCTTGGGTCTCTTCGAACTATTCACTGCCTCGATCTTAGCTGGATCTATAGACAACCCTTTCTCTGAGACTACATGACCAAGAAACTTTGCTTCTTTCTTCTAGAAAAGACACTTAGAAAATTTTGCTTTTAGCTGATCTGCCTCATCGTCTCAAGCACCACTCTAAGCTTAACTTCATGCTCTCTTTCATCTTTAGAGTATACCAAAATATCATCTACGAATACCAATATAAACCTATCCAAATGCTCTCGGAAAACTTGGGTCATCAAATTTACAAAAATGACAGCACATTAGTTAATCCGAATGACGTGACTAACCATTCGTACAATCCATACCAGGTTCTAAACTTCGTCAAAGGGATACTATCCTCAACCACTCTAAGCTGATGGAATCATGTTGCTAAATCCAACTGGGAAAATACTTTGGCTCCACTCAACTAATCGAACAAATCATCAACTTTAGGTAATGGATATCGATTCTTTATCGTCTTCTCATTCAACTTACAATAATCAATACATAACTTCAACGATCTGTCCAGTTTCTTTACAAACAATGCGGCCGCTCCCCAAAGCGAACTGTTGGGTTGTTAAAGTTCTTACTTTCCAAATCCACCAATTGCACCTTTAGCTCCCTCATCTAGGTAGGTGTCATTCTGGTTGGTGATCTAACTCATCGGTTGTTCTCCTAGTGCTAAATTTATTTGAAAATCAATAGCTTTTTTCAACGGCAGTCCTACTACGAGCTCAAAGACGTCTGCGAATTCTCTAATAACGAAAACTCGATTCAAATCGTCTTCTGTCTTCACAACACCCAATAAATCATTATTCTCAAAACTAGACTTCTCTACATAGTATATTATCCGATCACTATAGTCAGGGTGTCTAAGTGGTATTTTCCTATCATGGCAAAATATCCTAGCATCATACTTAACTAATCCATACCCAAAATAATTTTGAACCCTACGAAATCAAACACATGCAAACTGCAAACAAGTACATGGCCTAACTATTCAAACTCTAGGTGGTAGAGTCGCATATTCTCCTATCGGATTCGCAACCCTTAAGGAAGTAACTAGGTATGAGGGTTCTAGGTTAAGCTTACCTACCAAACAATGAGATATAAAAGAAAGAACTCTAACCGATACACCATGAATCAAAAGCGTACCTCCCAATATAGCTTTTCCCTTTTCCTCTACTATTGATCTCGAGGTACCTGGCTCTAATGCAAACATATTTCCTTTCCTATCCTTGCCCGGCACCTTGCACTAGTTTTTATAATGTCCAATTTGATCGCAGTTGAAACATTTTACTCCTTTCTTATCAGCAGCTTTCTTCCCTTTACCTGTCTGGCACTCATGAGCATAGTGTCCCTTCTTGTCATACTTATAACATACTACATCGGCCTTTCCTTTCTTGGCAGTTTCACTTATGTAAGCGTCCTTTTTTTGGAAAAACTCTCTTCTGCTTCCGCCCACTGAGCTTCCCCTACTTTGCTACCATCATGAAAAGAAAACATCTCCTCCTGTCTCAAAGCCATCTCAACAACTACAATATACGGATCCTTGATATGTGCCAGAGTCACTTTAGCTAGCTCATCTCTCAATTTGCGGATGAAATTCTCATTCCTTTTAATAATAGTATCAACCGTAGCATATCCGTACCTTGATAGCTCCTCAAATCTAGTTGCATACTCAAGTACTGTCATATCTCCCTGCTCCAACTCAGCAAACTTCCTGATCAGAGTTGACTTAGCAATCTCCGACATAAACCTATCCTCAAACCTTCTCCTGAACTCAGCCCACGTTATGGTCTCCTCATCAACTCTTACCGTAACACTTTCTCCCTATAACTTCCTAGAAGCAAGTCTCCTTTTCTGCTTGCCCTAAATCAGCAAAAATCCTCTCACAATGAAGTAACCAATTTTCTACTTCAATTGCATCTTCAGTTTCGATAAATGGTTTTTCTCCCAGTCTGGCATAATCTCTACTCAATACAACATGGTTATTGACCACTGAAGATTCATGATTTCCCCTTTCAACATTTTCTCCAACTAAACTCGTAACAACACCATCTTGCATCATGTTGACGAGGAAATAATACATAGCTTCTGTATCAACTTGTGGGGCTCCGGCACCCACATTAGCAGCTTGTGCCTAACCTGAATTCCTCCCAGTGTTTGGTCTGGCATTCACATTGGTTGTGGTGCTTCTTCCCCCAATGTTAACTCTTCCACTTTTAGCATCCATATCTTATGTCCTTAAAATCTGCATTCGAGTATTTGTAAGATACAAAAGAATAGCCTAAAAGATGAGAGAATAGAGATAAAGCATATACTTATACATAGCAAATACAAGTACATTACTACATCGTTATCCCATATCCCAACCTTTTCTCTAATTCCTTAGGATTATGTTTTCGAAATCATTTTAAGTTTGAAATTTCTTTTAATTTTTTCATAAGCCTATGCTCTAATACCAAGTTGTAACATCCCCTATCTTGAGGCCCGTTGTTAAGCGCTACAAATGCTGCAGTCATTCATAGTGTTAACTTTCGGTGATAAAATACGGTAATGTTAATAGTATCCATAATATCAGAAGCACACGAATATGAAATAAAATCAACAAAGATTTAAAAACAACTTTTCCGATTACATTTCAAATCAATATTTCATATTCAGATGCATAATCCCAACCGATTTCCAAGTGTTGATCAAATATAATTATTACAACTTACACCAAGAGTGACATATGAAGATGCCCCCTAGATGATCAAGTACTAAATTGACAAATCAGTCTTAATACAACACAGTGGAAAATAAAACTAAATAGCTCTTATATAGCTAGTTTTGCCTCCTACACGTCTTCAGAAGCTTATTCGTCCAACCTACTAAACCTAAAAACCTCAACTATCAATGCACTCAAATCATATTTTGATCATCCGAGAATTTAAGGGAAAAACATAAACTTCGAGTCAGACGTAAAGCCTGGTGTAAATAATACTATTAAATCTCGGTTTAATAATATTAAGTGAGACCATGCCGCTTAGCGGAACGGGTTTCCCTCACTAATATCCTTTTAAAAGCGTATCTTTTGCAAATCAAAACCTGTAATCAAACTGATTAAAGCAATAGCAGCAATATCATATATGCACATAAATCGGGTAATTAATGGACTATCTGTCCCTAAAATTATAGTTTTATTTGGCTAATTATTAACCATTGGCTGACTCGGGCCTACTAGACATACTTAATTATCCAACACCTGTTAGACATACTTTTGGGCTATCTTCCCTTTACTACCTTCTTCTAGGGTCAACTCAACATAATGGTTTTACGGGTTCACCAATAACCTATCCTCTCTCTATATATTCTTTTCTGTGTGTAACATCATTTTAATCTTACTGTGACAAAGCTCTGCACACTGGAATTTTGGACTTATTTTAGCTAGGGGCTTATTATCTAAAGTATAGGGCACGACCCTACACCGGTCTCACATGGTATTCTAATATCTGAGTCATTTACTTAGGTTTAACTACCCCATTAAATTTTCTTTGAAAACATGTCTTTCAAATTGATTTAACCCTTTATATCATACTTAAACAAGGAAAATATACATTTTACTTTACTTAAACATCTTTGCCATGATATATACTGTACACAAAACAATGTTGAAGAAAACCTAAATTAATAAGGTTACTTATCCCTTTAAAACAAGTTAAAGTCCTTCTTTAACTTACAAAACATTAGGTTTTATAACCAAGATATTCCATTCGAAACCTTTGTTTAAAAATTTTAAACAATCCCTTTCGAACCCATTGAAAGTACCCCTTTCAAAATAGGTTGAATACTTTACCTTGAAACACTAGGCCGAATGTCCAAAACATACCTTTCAAAATCATTGAAGGTATCCCTTCGAAAGCTTTATAAAACCTTAGACATCATCTTTTCAAAACACTTTAAACTTGCCTTTCGAGGGCATTGGAAACCTTCCCATTAATGAGCCAAGTAAACCTTTCGAAAACATTGGGATACCTCCCCTTCGAAACCTAAATTATATACCTTTCGAAAGTATTAAAACTCCTTACTTAAAACAAACCTTTTGAAAGCATTGAGTCCAAGTAAAAGTTTGTGGAACATAGCTTCGAAACATTTTAAAACCATTCCTTTTGAAACCCATGGGTTTAACTTTCAATATATCTAAGAGTATTAAAAGATCTGGGACGAAAGCAACTCTTTCAAAAGCATTATCCCTAAGTAAAAGAAAGCGGATGGTTTCGAAACCAACTCTTTCGAAAGCATGAAGATGCGGCCTCAAAGTTTAAGGCAAAAGAACCTTTTCAAAGGCATTGATTTGAAAGGTTGAATGTGGCAGCAGAGGTTTCAACCTCCTTCGAAATCTTGTTTTAGAAACATAAGGCGACAACCTATTCGAAAGCCCTTTCATTGTATAAACAGAAGCAAGTTAGTTAAGTTGAAAGCTCCAACCCCTTCGAAAGCCTTATTTATAACCAAAACAGTTCTAAGTTTAAAAGAGCTACTTTTACCCCTTCGAAATCATGTTTCGACTCTATACCTTTCGCCTTTCTCCAATCCACTATGTACCAAGGCATTGATACCATGTGTATTGGTTTCAACTTGGTTAGAGGTGGCAGTATAGGGTTGAAAGTTGGCTACTATAAGTGGCAAAGTAATAAACCTTTACAAAACTGATTTTTAACTTTTTAAAGTAATATCTTTCCAACTAACTTGCCTTATTTCTCAACATAAAATTGGTTGCCAATTCTTTTACAATTTTTTTTTACTAAAAGTGCTATCGAATTCAGTAATTAATAATTTTAAACATTTAACAAATTATCCCTTCTTCTTTTATAAACATATAATTGATTTTAATCCAGATTTGAGTACATGATTTCGAGGCAACGAATACCGGTTCGAGTTAGAATTTTTCACCTGATTTTTGATGGTGAACTTTCGATATGGATTTTAGAGTTGATTTCCAAGTTTTCTATCATATTATATGGCTATGAGTTATTTGTGTGAATATTATGTGTAAGTAAGATGCAGGTTCATGGAAACAAAGGCTGGTTGATGCTTTTGGTTTCGTGAGCTGAGTTTGTTTGCCCGATGAATAGGTACATATTTATATTAGTGGAAAATAGGCATAAGGACAAAAAAAATTTAAAAAAATTAGGCTGAAGGACAACAGGTTTCATTTGACAAACTTTGAAAATAATTAGGCTGAATAACAATGCTAGTTAGAACTAGCATTTTATTCAACTGGCATTTTATATAGTGTAAAAATTGAATAAAATGCTAGTTAGAACTAGCATTTTGTATAGTGTAAAAACTAAATATAATGCTAGTTAGAACTAGCATTGTCCTTCAACCTAATTTTTCCCAAAGTTTGTCCTTCAGCCAAAAAATGAATCTTGGTGTCCTCGAGACAGATATTTTTATCAAAGTTTGTCCTTTTCCCTAATTCTCTCTTTATATTATTGTTTGATTGATGACTTTATGCCCCAGATATGGAAGGCCACTTGGTTTTTTCTTTTGATTAATTAGGGCTTGTAGTGGCGATTTGTAGTTGTTTCGATCGAGCCTGCAAAGCAGATACTTCCGAAATTTTATATAAATATTAGGACTTAGAAAATTTTAGTAACCTAGTCCAACTAATTAATTTTGAAAAGTTAATGACATTTTCCTTACCTTGACAATTTTGGGACGAAATTCTTTTAGGAGGGAGAGTGTAACAGCCTGGGCTTTTGATCATCTGACTTTGAATGTTTAATTATTTTTAGTTGTTTGAATATTGGTTTAGAAAGGGTTGATAACTTGAATTCAAATATAAGGAAAAATTAATATCTAAAATTCAAACGTAAGGATTTTTTTTGAAATATTGAAATGAGAATCAATATTTAATAGTGTTTCAATTAACGAGATTTACAATTGAATATTAATTCTATGGATTAAATGGACTTGTTTAATTTCTTTTAAATGATAAATAATATTAGTAATTCAATTTGTAAGTTAGAAACAAATGGTTCAAATGAATAATCAAAAAAATTATTTTTATTTTTACAACCCAAATTTCATTGACGTGTTTTTAATTTATTTTATTTAATTTTTCCATAATTTTTAATTAGAAAAATATTTATGTCGTCGTTTGACGATATTTTTGGCAAATAGTAGTGTTTTTGTGATTTTTCAAAATTTAATAACTGGTGTATATTATTATTATTTTGGGATCACACCGCTGAGCGCGACCATATTTTGATTCTATCGTTCGGAGTCCATACATGAACGGAAATCTATGCGGCGAGATTCCGATAAATTGTAAATAAATATAACCCATCACCCAAAGAATTCGTACCCAATCTCACACATTTTCTTTTCTTATCCTCTCTCATTTTCTGATCAGTGTCTCCTCCCATACCCTTGAAATAAATTCACATTCTGGAAACATGAAGACAAAGATTTGTTTCTCCTTCAAAAACTAAAAACAAATTTGATGCTCAAAAAGAAGAAAAAAAAAGAATGATGACATAGATTTGAGCTAGTATTCAGTCGATAAATTATGTAAGTTCTCAATTATAGCTCAAGTCGATCATGGCAAGTCTACGCTTGCTAATCGGATATTGGAGTTCTCGGGTATGATTAAGAGAGGGTTTGGGTGGGCATCATATTTGGATATGGAATTGCAGGTGTTCCTACTGGCTGGGAGGACTCAGGTTGATGAGTATAGCAAGTTATAAGATTAGGTCGTACATGAGAGAGGATGGGGATGTTGTTCATGTGCAGGCATGAGTGGGTGGGGCAGAGTTCGTTGCCAAGTGTTGGGGCCGCGTGGGCTTCAGGCCAATGAAGACGGTAGTTCATGGAGGAGGCGGTGGTTGCAATTTTTTATCCCTTGGAGCTTGCGAAGTTTGTTTTGCATCGGGGGACTTGCAAAAAGGTCCTTATCATTGTGTTCATTTGCATATGTGGGGTGAGAGGGGTTTTAGCGGCATGGGGCTATTTGGTTTTGGCACGCATGGTGGGCCGTGGGCCTACGATAGTGGGTGAGAACTTTGAATTGATTTGTTAATTAAATTAGTACATAAATATGTGTTGTGTTTAAAACCATATTATCTTGCACATACATGGTCCGATCGAGACGGAACTTTTTGCGTTGTGCTTGTTATAACGAAAAATTCGCAATGGAGCTAGTTTGGATGAATTTGGAGCAAGTTGAAGTTTGGGCTAAATTCGAACGTCGTTCGTTTTTAGCCCGAACCGAGACGCTTCGGCGACAACTGGAGCTACGGTGAGTTAAAACTCACTCTTTTTGGTTAATTAGTATGTTTATTGTAAATAAAATTTATTTATGCCTGTTTGGATTGTTGAATTTTCCGGTTGATTGAATTTATTCTAGGATCACGATATAGCATCTTGAAATGATATTAGATTGGTTGAATTTGACCTAGGATCGCGATATAGCATCTTGAAATGCTACTAGATTGTTTGAGTTTTAAATTTGTATTCAAACTTGTTTTAAGTAATGGATCATATATGAGGTGATAAATTGATATTGATTTTGATTAATATAATTACGTTGTTTAAAATTATAACATAGTTAATGTAAGTGTACTTCTTGGGGTTATCTATTTGGCCAAATAGACATCGTTTAATAAATGTAAGGGTTTATCATTGAATGACATTGGTTAGCAGAATAAATCATTGTTCTTTTTTTTTTTTTTTTTTGTAAATGGGTAAATTTTATTAAGGCAATCTTTCAGCCCATAAGGATTACATTAAGAACCATTACACATAAACTGAATCCTTACCAAATACAAACAGCACAAACATTTCATTTTCTCGAGTTCAAAAATCATGGCGGCTGAAGGTGATTCTTATCTCGGCTTTCTATCAATGGATGAGAACAACCCTCTTCTCCAGTTCGAGCTCCGCTTAGTTCCCTCTTGGTAAGTTGAAAGTTTCTGACTCTTTTCAGAAATAGATTCAAATCTCCTTTTGCAATTTTGTTTACTTCTGACTGGTTTCGTTGTTTATTCTGGAAAATTCTTCGATTCCTTTCCTTCCAAACATTCCAAACAGTTACACTGATGACAATTTTTTACGCTTTGGTTTTGAGGTCTTCGCAGTCGGCATTCGACGTCAGGTAATTCATTTGTTCTTCCAATTTGTCTGAATGTGCCTTTTGATTTAGAAAATTATTACATGCATTCCATATCGAGTTAGAGAATGAACAGATAAAAAAAAGATGGTCATGAGTTTCGGTTTCTTGTCCACA
The DNA here is from genome assembly GCA_030765085.1 of Allium cepa. Taxonomy (NCBI): domain Eukaryota; kingdom Viridiplantae; phylum Streptophyta; class Magnoliopsida; order Asparagales; family Amaryllidaceae; genus Allium; species Allium cepa. Next base: position 56,763,005 of record CM060933.1, read on the forward strand.
TAATATGCATTCTGTTTCATTTACCACTCCCCATTTTGCTAGTCTATCTTTCGTTGCTAGTCTTTTCATTATCGCTTTGTAAGCAGTGAAAGCCATTTTAGGGTTGTTGCTTCGATCCCATATGATGTTGCTCCATGTAACTTTGTTATCTTTTTCTCTGATTTCATTCCACGTTGCTTTGGAGTTGAAATCTTTCCCAGTAGGTTTTCAAGCCCAAATGTCTTTGTCTCTGCTGTGAAAAATAGGCGTATATTGTATTTCTTGTTTTATGTTCTGTGTTATTGGCAGTGATGCTCAATTCCACTTCTTATTATTTATCTCATCCTGAACCTTTTTGTTGGGACATCCAAAATCTGAAAATGTATGTAATCCCAACATGTCTATTAATGATTTACCTTGTATCCATGGATCTCTCCAGAGATCAGTCTCTCTTCCATTTGCTATTTCTCGTGTGCAAAGGGATGCTAAGATATGTCTGATTCTCAGTATAGCCTTCCAGTTCGCTGATGCATTATTATCTATTGCCATTTGCCAGAAATTATCTCTGATGTATCTTTTGTTCATCCATTTTCCCCAGAGTCCTTTGCCATTTATTATTTTCCAGGCTTGCTTGAGGGTGTGAACTGTTCTCATATCTTTGAGTCTTCTAAGTCCTACACCACCTTCATCTTTTGGTCTACATAAATTTTCATATTTTATCTTGTGAAGCCCTCCTTTCCAAATGAAATCTGCGCATACCCTTTCAATTTTCTGAATAGAAGCATCTGGGAGTTGAAAAGTTTGCAGCCAGAAATTGACTTTTGAGTTAATTACAGTGTGCACCAACTCTATGCGGCCTGCAAGTGATAATAGTTTGGATCTCCAACCCTGTAGTCTATCTCTGATAGAAGATATAAGGACTGCACATTCTCTGTCAGTGATTTTATTAGAAGACAGGGGAACTCCTAAGTATTTGACTGGGAGATTTCCTTCTTTGATATTTAAAATTTCCAGCACCTGTGTTCTCGTGTTGCAGGTTTTATTAAAGTAGCACTTGGTTTTCTGTTCATTTAGTTTTAGTCCAGTGTACTTTTCTAACTTGTTGAAAATGTCACTAATTGTTGTTGCCGATTCATTACTGGATTTTATACAGATGAGCAAGTCATCTGTATATAGTAGGTGACTCACCGTAGGCTGGAAGTTAAAAATAGTATGAATTCGCTTGTGATGAGTAGCCAACTCCATTTGTAGTGTAAAGTACTCCATAGCGACTGCAAACAAGTAGGGGGATAGAGGGTCACCCTGCCGTATTCCTCTATTGGACCCTATGTAACCTTTTGGTATACCATTAATCAGTATAGAGAAGGTAGGTGTAGATATGCATTCTTTTATAAGTCTAACAAATTTGGTGGGAAAACCCATGATATTGAGCATATGAATTATGAATTGCCTATTGATTTTGTCATATGCTTTATGAAGATCAACCTTTAGACAAAACTTATCTGCTCCTGGTTTGTTGAAATTTCTCACCAATTTGTGTGCCATAAGTGAGTTTTCAGAAATGCTTCTTCCTTTTATGAAGGCACTTTGACACTCCGATATGAGGTCAGGTAATACCATCTTCATTCTGTTGCAGAGAATTTTGCTTAGAATTTTGTAGATCACATTACAACATGCTATAGGCCGATGGTCCTCAATTTTGGAAGGGTTATCTTTTTTAGGAATGAGGCAGACAAATGTGTGATTAATTTCTTTGACAAATTTGCCTGTTTGGAATATTTCTTGCATTGCTGATATAATATGACTTTTCAGGTCTCTCCAGTGGAGAATATAGAATTTAGAGCTGAATCCATCAGGTCCAGGACTGGAGTCGGTGTGAATAGTGGTCAGGGCGTTGAAGATTTCAGTTTCTGTGATTTGCTTGGAGAGCATTCTTCTTCCTTTGGAGTTGACCAACCTCCTGCATTGGATGATTGGTAAATTGTTTTCAACTTCTCCATTAAACATTTCACTGTAATACTTAATTGCTTGCTCCTCAAATTCAGCTATATTTATAGTACGTCCCCCTCCCTGATTAATGTTTTGTGTAATATTATTCTTGTTGCTACGAATTGCCATCTTCGCATAAAAGAATTTAGTACATTCATCTCCTTCAGTAAACCATTTTTCCTTTGCTTTTTGTTTAAGTTCTATGGATTTCAAACTGAGAGCCTCTTTTAGTTCATTTTGGCTTTGATAGTAATTTCTCCAAGTATTATCATCGATAGCACCATTATCAATTTTAGTAAGCAGTTCATCGCATTTGGTTTGTAATCTGAAGATTTGATCATTTTCCTTGGGTCTGCATCTATTCCAATTTTTAATGTCTTTTTTAACATTCTTAATGATGTGTAAGAGTTTATAGCATTGAGAACCTTCAACAGTTGGTATATTGAAGTTAACTGCTTCTTTATAACCCTCAATTTCATGCCCATGGTTGCTGTATCTGAATGGTTTGCCTTTTTCTGCCAGTCCTTTATCTACTAATTCAACCATTATAGGGCTATGATCACTTGTAGATGGAGATAGAATGTTAACTTTAATATTAGAAAATATGGATATGCATTTCACATTTATCAAAGCTCTGTCTAATCTACATGATATCTTTTTATTCTCTCCACTTCTCCATGTGTACTTCAGGCCAGTATGGACAGGTTCTATCAGTCCAGCTTCTAGTGTGCAGTTGTTGAATTCTGTAAGCTGGGGAACCTTGATTGTGAGTCCTCCTTTTTTCTCTTCTGCTTTAAGGACTGAGTTAAAGTCACCTAGCACAATCCACGAATTAGTAGTAGATTTGCTTATTTCTTTTATAGTTTGCCATAATTGTGTTCTTTGAGAAGCCAAATTGCTAGCATATACACAAGTAAGAGTCAAGGTCAATCCTCCTGTATTTGTAGCCTCCACATTTATTTGTTGTTCATCTTTTCTCTGTATGTTGATGTTCCATATTGTCTTATTCCATAATAATAGTATACGACCTTTACCTCCCACATCATTATTGTGTATGTGTTGCCATTCATCACCCAAAGAATCAGTAAAAAACATCAGGTTTTCATTATTAAATTTATTTTCCAGTATACTTATTATAGAAGGAGAGTAAATTCTCCTTAGATTTAAGAGGTCTAAACGCCTAATGTCATTGTTTAGACCTCTTACATTCCAGCTCAAGATTGACATTTAGAATTAGAGGTCCTACTCCTCAATTTCATAGGAGGAACCTCACGATTTGTATTCGTCTTTCTATTGGTCTCTGAGTTATTAAACTGTTTGGAATAGTCCATATTGTTTTTTGTATATTTGTTGGGACTACTTTCCTCTTTATTTGAATCTGAATCACTACTGTTTAAAACCAGTTTATTTATTTCATTTATCTCTTCTGTTGAAACAGACTTTTCCACATATGTATCCTCTGATGTGTTATGGACAATTGAGCCTTCAGCAGTATCCAGTGGTGGAGTATCTACCTTTCCTTCCTTTTCTAATGCATCAGGAGGGACTTCATCTGTTTGGTAACTAGTACCTATGTTACTTTGTTCCGTACATATGATGCTAACTTCAGATGTTCCAATCTGAGTCTCTTTTTGCTGTATATTTTGTGTTGACTCATTTTAGGAAACCATTGTAATATTTTTTTGTCTCCACACCTATTTAATGGGTCTTATTACTGTTTCACATTGCTCTGTAGAATGTCCGAAGCATTTACAGTTAGTGCAAACTGGTGGGATATGATCATATTCAATGTCTTGAATGTATATGTTTCCACTTCTGTCTTTAGCACGTACTTGTTTTTTAATTGTGTCACTCGCCTTGATTTCAACAAGAACTCTTGCATATTTCAATCTTTTAACTTGTCTAGTATACTCATCCATGGCCAAAGGAGTTCCAATTAAACTTGCTATTTTACTGATGCCACGGGCATTCCATAAGGATAAATCTAGGTTAATAAGTCTGATCCATACCGGGTGCGTTTCTAGCATATCTCGTTCTAAACACAGATTTGGTTTCCATTTCTTAATAAAAATAAGTTTACTATCAATGAACCATGGTCCGCCTTCCAGCACTTTTTTACAGTCCATTTCACTGCTGAATTTAATTAAGTAAAAACCATTTTCCCTGGGAAAAATGTCCCACTTACCTGATGGTTTCCATTCTCTTTTGATGTAAGCATTGAGATGAACATAGTATGGTTTTTTCCCTGCCACATATATATAGATAGATGATCCCCACATGCTTTTTGCTTCTGAGAATACGTCTTCATCCAGATCTGCAAAGGGTCCCTCCGCATCTTCTAGTGGTGAATAATTATTGACCCCACCTTCTATATAGGTATTACCTGCAATCGCTTCTGCCCATGATCTTTTACCTTCTTTGAATTCAACTTTATTAGGTTTCGGCCCCATCAAATTCGGTCTCTGATTGGTAGCGTCTCTCCTCTGTATATATTCCCTGATTGGATGCTTTCCTTTATGTTTATATGTTACCGTTTGCCAACCAGTATCATCCGCTTCTTCAGATTTTGATTTTTCGTCATTAGGGTTTTCGCCATTAGGAGTCGCCATTTCATGTTCTGCTATTATATTAATTTGAACATTTATTTAAGTTTCAATTGATCGTTAATTATGGATTGGTTTACATATATACTTGATTATGTAAATACTGGCAATTTGACTTGAGAAGTTAAATGGAGGGTAATGGTAGCTTGTTAAGTAGCACTGGGATTGCCGAGCCTTTTCTAGATTTGGAAATTTTGGATTTGATTAACATATAAGTTTATAGATTGGAAGAAAAATGTTTTAATTATTTCTCTATATATATATACAAGGAGCCTTATTGATAATTAATTACAAATGTTTGTAAAAATTATATTTGTAAGTTATACTATATTATCTATAGTGTTTTAAAATAAATTATTTTATAAAGGTTTTTGAAGATAATAGTTATTTTGCTATTAGTTATTTAAAATTAGATGATTATTTCATTAAAAATATTTTTGAAGGTAATTACTTTTATTTAAAAGGTTGTTTAAAGTTATTTTATTTATCTATTGTACATGTTTAAAAGTTTAAGAATTTATTTATTACATTATGAAAAAACGTTTTTAATAACATTTCTTTATATTATTTAAAAATGATTAAAGATAAGTTTATGATGGTTTAGTTTATTTATTATAAAATAAATAAATTATTATAAAATAAATAAATTATTATAAAAGGATTTCTTTTATAAAAATAATTTATGTTAGTAATTATAAAGGAAAATTTTATAAACGGTTAGGAGATTATAAAAGAGTACTTTTATAAATAAAACTTAAGAATTTATAAAGAATTCTATAAGTACATTGTGGGAATTTATTAAGAAGATATTTTAAAATAAAAACAAAAGAAAGTTAAAGAAAGGATGGGTATTTTGGAATATTTAAATTAATTAAATATTTTTTAATAAACCTATATTCGAATATTTAAATTAATTAAATATTTCAAATCAAAGTGATATATTACTGATTTTACGCTTATGTCTTCACTTTCTTATATATGTTTTATTTAGACATTAGGTTGTGATTGATGCTTTACACACTACCATCAAATACTATGTAATATTTGGAACATTGAATTTCCATGAAGGCCTTACACCCACTATCGAATGCAATGTCATCAATCCCATCTTCGGTCAATCGGTTTCTATAAAGGCCTTACACCGATGGTTCCAATTAAAGCTATGTTAGGACACTTGGTTTATCTATAATCTTATAAAGTTTTCCTAGTTTTTATCTATTTCTCCTCATTTTTCTCCATTAGGCCACCACTGTTAAAGAGCTTAGAGCTTAGATTTTTTATGAAAGTAGAATGACTAGAGATGGGCGGAGTATTTATTCATACTAAGTTGGGTCATTTGTCGCTATAACCCCCTTCCATTTAATTCACTTTCTTAAACTAGATTGCAATATAATAGGTAAATATATAATCAATTACATATCATACTAAATTATTCCACATTTTAATTTAAATGACAATAAGTAAATAAATGTCCCTCAAACACCTATATTGTTGAAGAGATTTAGCTATAAATGTCCCTCAAATAGCTAGACCCGAGAAAATATAATTATGAATATGTCATCTGTTATTCAATAGTTAGCCCAAACGACATTTCGACCGTGATTGCTTATATCCGGAAGATATAAGTAAGAATCGCCAAAAACAACTTCGTTCTAGTCATGATTTTTCACGACGCTAAGGGTCATGAACATAGTGGTTGACTATTTAATTTACCTCAGTTTACTATGCATTTATTCACCATGTATAAATACACTCCATCGTCGGCTTTGAAGCGCCTAAAATCTTATTTGACATCTAATTAAGAGTCCTCAAGGTGATGTGTTTGAAGAGAAAACATGCACCATGATGAAAATTATAATTTTATTATTATCATCCATGGTAAGGTCCGTTTAAATTGACTTAATTAGTTTTATTTTGCTTTTTGGAATTCAAAATCAATTCATTTTGGTTTTCAAAATGTCAAAAGTTGATTTATTTAAATCGACCTAAAAAAGAGTTCATAAAATCGCTTTTCTCTCTGTTGTCATTATTCTACTTTGGCCATCATGCACTGAAATCTTTTTTGGTACTTCTTGACTTCGAATTTTGACTTAAACCATATTGTTTTTTAAATGAATACTTAAAATGGTAGTACAACAAAGCGACCTTGCTAGGTACCATCCTAACTTTCTTTTTCATTGTTAGCCAATTTGTTTTTGTTAAGCCGGCCATATGCAACTTGCTCAATCTACGTCCAATAATAGCAAATGGTCGGTGCTTTTACACCTTTATATAAATGATGTCGGTCACTTCCTTTCCCTGAAAAAATTGAGCTGACATTTTATTATTCTAGCAAACGTGTATTTTATATTATGCATGCATGCTTTAATTTATTATACTGGTATGAGTATTATACTCTATAGTTTTTAAAGTTGACGTTGTCTTAGGAGTTGAGCTTCTACCTCAAATTAAGTATATTATGCTGATTTTGACGGTTTATGACATTTGAGGATATTTTGCATATGCATGCGTCTGGTAGTGAAAATTTGGTAGGTTTAAATTTGTCATATTATGTATATTCATATAGTAAAATCAGTGACATATGCTAAGTTACTTGTTTGACATCATATTTTTTACATTAATTTGGATCTTCCTGACTAGCATGAGAGATTTACCTGGGGTTTATTTTGTATTTAATTTCAATTTGTCCTGCTTTCGCGACATGTTGTGGTGTATTGTCTTCACCACAGTAGATTTAAAAGGACAGTTTGGTATTTGTTGAAGTCATGTATGTAGATACGCTATATATATAGTAGTGAGCAAATTGGTTATTGATTCAAGAGGTGATGATACAAATTGAAGATCTATCAGGTACATGGAAAGGAAATGGTATTTGCATGATAAAATAAAACATAAAATTTTACACTATTCTCTAATAATTTTGCATGTAAAGAAAAAAGTCACCGGTCTCTGTTTTTGATGTTGTTATAAGAAAAGTCCCTGTAGAAATGTGTATGTAAATTTGGTCCATATTTTTTAAAAATAGAAAACGCAAGTGTCTTGCACTTTTCTGACAGAAAATGCAAAGCAACTTGCACTTTTCTGATTTTGAATATTTTATTAAAATTTTGAAAATTTTAAGAAGCAAGCTAGTTTGCGCTTTTTGATTTAGAAACTTTTTTGAAAATTCTAATTTTTTTGAAAATTTTGAGTTTTTTGAAAAGCGCAAGTTAACTTGTACTTTCTATCATTCTGATTTAGAAAAACAGAGACCTAATCTACAAACTTATTTCTACGTGGTCTTTCTTTTAACAACATTAGAAATAGGAAACTTCCGTGCAAAGCCTTTTTGCATTTATTTATGAGATTGAAATCAAAGAAAGATCCGATTATTAAAGTACATTTAAGAGACTGAAATCAAAGGAAGATCGGATGATTAAAGCACATTGGGTTTTTTGTATATCATTTGTTGTCCAAATAAAACATCTCTATACAAATATATGTCTATACAAATATACGTCGTACTAGTAACTATTGTTATTCATAAGAAAATTTTCGCACAATTAAAACTAATGTTGACCCCAACTCCTACACAAATATGTACATGCCCATGTATAAATTACATTATTATCTATACTAGACAAAAAAGAAATAACAAAAAACGTAACATGTGATGTAAGTAAGCATCCAGTTAAATGTTCAATCCATAAAACTTTCGAACTATGAAGAATTATAAAACGTGGCTCAAACAATGTCTAGTGTGAGAAATCATATCCAAACTGAATGATAATGGTATCGATATGAAATTAAATACACATCATATACCATTTAGGTAACTTTTTACTATATTATCAGCTAATAAAATTTATACATATTATAACATGTCTTCCACTTTAAACATGTATCATATGAAAATCTCTTATATTATATTTATAAATATTTACACGCGTATTTTCCGCATGTATACTTTATTACGCTAATACATGAAAATATCACTTATTAACTAATATACAGTTTCCAAACATCACTGATGTATAAAAATATCGAGTCAATGATATATGAAAAAAAAAAAAATCAATTTAATATACTCAGCTCCAAACATTTACTTATTGATCTATCTACTATAGTTAGAGGTATGTTCTAGGGGCAGTTCATAAATTTACAGTACATTATTAATTCTGTAATAAAATCTAATTCGAAATATGATGTGTTTTTTCTCTCTGTTATATATTTGATATAATGTATTATATTAATTATTTATTTAGTTGAAATTATATTAATATAAAATCTACAAATGGTGTATTTTGTGATAGTAATTACAATGTGTTGTAATTTATTATAATATAATAAACATATCATTTTAAATATTCTCAGTCAAGAAGCACTGAGACTGTATATCGATACATCCGTTGAGACTAGAGCACACAATGCTCTTCAATGTTGGACATTGTATTACTCATGACTGATTGAGGCACCAATGTGTTACATACTGATACTTATTGGAATGACTCACTCGATAGTTTTCTACTGGCTAATATAACTAAGATCAAATAGAAAATATCGATGTGACAATATTATACAATTCTCTTGACTTGAGAATATTGTTGAGCTTCAACGTGGAAACTCTGCTTTGATTACAGTCAAATCATAGCACGACATCAATCGAACGACTATAGTTGGATCGAGTAGAGGTATTGGATGTGAGATACTATTCAATAGAGAATTCTTCTTCTCGTGTATATGAGGTTAGTATCACCGTCAATTGAAGTCAACTCAAAATCAAGTCTCTAACCAAAGCAGTTTGATTAATAATAATTGTTATTATTGAACCAAGGACTTTATGTTGGACAATAAAGTTTACTATGAGCGATATTGGAATTTTGACCTTTACCAAACTTTGTAAGTCGTGTAATGCATTTTTGACGAAAATAATTGTGTAAATAATTATCACTATCAAATAACACTTAAAATAAGTTAGATTAGATTTTACTGAAGCTATGTAAGTGATAAAGTTTACCATAATGTTACACCAGTAGTTAAGATGACATGTGAATGTTAATATTCGAATTATGCAATATTAATCATTGACCAAATTTACACCTAAGAGTTAGACAACCGAAACGTTGTTACTCCGACTACCACCTGATTTAATTAATTATAATTGTAATAAATAATTAAATCAATTAATATTTATGATATATTAATTATAAAATTTTATTTGATTTGTGTTGAATAGTATTAAAATGAATGCGTATATAATAGTCATGTACACACGTATCGTCATACGATATCTATGTCGTTTAAATTAGATTTAAATGCATATTATTTGATCGGGCTTGAGCAATATGTGTTGAATATGCGCTTTGCGCTATATGATTTTTGTTTGATGATAATAAACATATATACATTCATATAAATGTATTTGGTAATGTACTATTTTGTTTTTCATAGTTTAAATAAATATTTGTTGAATAAAATCAAATTACACAGAATTCGAATTTGAATTCAAACAGAACAAGTTAAACAGATTTTGAATTCAAACAGAAATTTTTATTCAAACAAATATTTATTACAAATTGTAAATAGTACAATTTCATGCTCTCACTATACATGTACATTTTTGATTACAATCACATCACATTTACATCACGACCTTACTACATATCGCTCACACTCATATTTTTGTCTTCAACTATAATCCGGTTTGAATCCAGCATCTGAGTAATCTGCAAAAATATTTTCAAACGCAGTAAAATTGAAAGAGAAATATTTTTGAAATTTGAAAGAAACGATGATTTTGAAAACATTGTTTGCCTCAGTTATTTGGGTTGTTCGTCATCATTTTTGACTGTGCAATATCTGTGCATATCGATATTTTTTTATCAGGGACAGGTAATTACAAGTGGCTGCAGTACACACGTGTACATTCGTATACGTGTGCACTGCCTCGCCAACTCGTGTGCAAAAATCAAACAAAAGCACAGAAATCAAAAACAAGGTCAAACCCAAGATAGGTTCAACTCAAAGCACCACTGACCAGACATTGCAAACACAGTCTCAAGCATGAAACAAGGTGCACCAGACCAGGTTGCAAAAATGATCAAATATACACAAATGCAGCCCAATAGACCAAAGTACAACATCAAAGACAGCACTGCAACTCAAATATACAGGCCAGTGAACATAAAAGAGAATGACTTGAAGCAGTTGTGAACAAATGTGCAAATACTAAAGATCATCAGCTACATCAAAAGCAAGTGCAACACAGTTGCAAACAACAGGAATGAATATCAAGTGATACAACTGCAAGTATCAAGACCAGAAACTCAAGCTTCAAAAAGCTACAGCAACAATGCACCAATAAAGTCGAGACAAAGCAACTGTTCTTAACCGCAAGTTCAAACCAAAGCACAAAAGTGCACAGCAACACAAAACTGCAGTGGACAGCAAAGACCACATGCCACAATATCAAAAAAAAAACAGCAAGAATATGAATGCAAGCAATACACTACAAAATGCAGTGATACAATGAAACATTTTCAACATTGCAGCAGTGTGCAACTCGATATCAAATGAAGAATATGGACTGCAACATGAATGTCACAAGCTAATATTACAACAATGACACAGCAACAAGGCAGACTCCATGTTCAAGAGGACAGTGAAGGCAATACACAAGTGAAGTAAACAACAATGTCGAGCTCAATGCAATACAGTGACAACTACCTAATGATCAACTGGAACTATAATGAAGTCATAATCAAAACATGAATAATGCAACAGTATCAAGTGCAGTATGCACAAGCGAAGAAACAGATGAACAATACAATATGGTGGAATAAACAAGATCAGGGCAGTGGACAGTGCAAGCCAGCAAATGCAACAAACTCAAAATGCCCAGTTATAGCCACAAGACTATCAAGCAGTGAGCAAGTGCAAATCGAGTTCCAGAAATAACAAATGCAGATGACACAAAATTTCAACAATGCAGTGAAATGCAGTGGTATGCAGCAGAGAAAAAGTTTAAAAGCAATGGTGATGATCGAAGCTAATACAGAAGTAGTGAATTCACAGTCGAAAATATACGAAATTGACAAAGTCAAATATCTCAAATCACGAAATCAATTCAAGCCGTGTGAATCAAGTTACTACAAATACGAAATTGACAAAGTCAGATTAATCCTCAGCATCAAAGCGTAATCGAACGGCAAAACAAGAATTTTTGCAGCAATCAGTCGAACGCAAAAATAGGAAATCAAATCCTATTAAAACCCTAATCATCATCGGCATTTCAATTCGATCGAGTTCAAGTATCAAATTAGAAAAGCAAAAGGAGACAGCACATACCGAATTCACAAGCATCAAAACTCGATCGAGCAACTGCAAGCAAGCTAGGGCAACCAATTACAGATCAATTGAAGAAACCGAAGCCCTAATTGCAACGAAGAGCCGAAGCCCTAACTGGATCAAAAGGGAACGAAGCCCTAACTGGAACGAAGCCGCCATTATTTCTCACGAACGAAGACAAAAAGAGGATCGGGTGAAATAAGGAAGTGGGCCGGTGTTTAAAAACAAAAGGGGGTTTTGTTCTTAATTAATATTGTTAATAAACTTATATTAATATTGTTAATTAGTTTAGGGCTATTTTGTTCTTAATTATTGTTTTTTTTTCTACGAATCAAAGAGTTTAGGTAAATCACCACCTAGGTTTTAGGTTGTGTCTGATTGTCTATTTAGAGTTAGTTCAGTAAGCAGGGGTTGCGAGTTTGCAAAACTCTATAGGCGGTAGCAGGGTTTGCAAGTCTGTTAGAGTGTTTGTAAGCGTGATACTGTTTAATTCTAATAGAAATCTGGGAATGCAGCAGTAGGCAGGGGTTGCCGAAGCTGGGTAAATCTTGTGTGTGATTTACTTTTCAGTATATTTATTTCTGCAGTTTATTTTTGTGTTTAAATCAAGAAAATTTGCTATAACCCTATTCACCCCCCCCCTCTAGGGTTAATTTAGATCCTACAAGTGGTATCAGAGCCCGGTTTATATTTTTTTTAAACTCTAGAGTCATGAGTCTACAAAATAATGCTTTTTCTGAGGGGCAATCTATTGCTAGGCCACCCATGTTTAACGGGAACGATTATGCTTATTGGAAAGTTAGGATGGGTATCTATCTCAGTTCTGTTGATTATGAAGTTTGGGATATTATTGAAACTGGCTATAAACCCCCTACTATAATCGTTGGTGATACTGAGATTCCTAAACCTAAGGATAGGTGGGATGCTAACGATAAGAAATTGAAAACAACAAATGCTAAAGCCATGAATGCTTTGATATGTGCTCTTGATAAAAATGAATTTAATAGAATTTCTCATTGTACAACAGCACAGGAAATATGGCATACTTTGGAGGTGACACACGAAGGAACTTCTCAAGTCAAGGAGTCTCGGCTAGCCCTGTTCAGCAATGAATACGAAAACTTTGTGATGGACAAAGGCGAGAGCATAAAGGATATGTTTGGACGTTTTTCAACCTTGGTATACAATGCTAGAGCGCTTGGGAAGGTATTCACTGAGGTAGAGCTTGTGCGAAAGATACTACGAGTTTTACCAATGAACTTTGAGGCAAAAGTCACGGCAATCCAAGAATCGAAAGATCTGAGCAAACTAAGCATGGAGGAGTTGATTGGAAACTTGATGACATATGAGCTTGAGCTAAAAGCAAAGGAAGAACGCAATAACTCCGAACCAAAGAAGAAGACGATTGCCTTAAAGAGCAAAGAAGAAAGCGATGAAGAAGAAGAAGATCCAATTGAAGAGCTTGCAATGGCTGTCAATAATCTTAAAAAATGGTCAAGATTCAAGTCACGAAAGAAGAAAATAAGTGGTAATAAGTCAAAGAATTCTGACGATTCCGATAATGAATTGACATGCTATAACTGCAAGAAGCCTGGCCACTTCAAACAAAAATGTCCACTTCTCAAAAACAACAAAGGGAAGAAAAAGAAAAAGAAGGCCTTTGCAGCAACTTGGGATGATGAAGAAGGAGAGGAAGTTTCAAATAATAGCTCAGAGGAGGCTAACTTGTGTCTTATGTCAAAATCGGATTCAGAAGCAAGCTTAGAGGAATCTAGTGAGGTAAGTAACTATTCTTATAAAGAACTTGTTTCAATGTGTTGTGATTTTACTAAAATGATTGATACTCTTGAATCTAAAATTGAAAAACTAAAATCTGATAGGAGAGAACTTGTCCATGAAAATTCTAGGTTAGAAACTGAAATTGAAAATATTCAAAACCTAGAATGTAAAAAATGTAAGATTTTAGATTCAGAATTATCAAAACTGAGGAATAACTTTGAAAGCCTTGAAAATGAAAACTTGAATCTTAAGGAAACCATCGACACTAGGAGAAAGGATTTTATTAATCGATGCACCTCACTTGTTACTGAAAACTCAACATTAAAAACCAAAGTCCAAAATCTTGAGAAATCCTTGAAGAACTTTTCAAGAGGCGAAAAATCTTTCAACATGCTATTGGGAAATCAAATTTTTGCTAACAACGGGAAAGGACTAGGTTTTGGGAAAACACAAGTTGATGTTAATGCAAAATATAAGAATGTCTTTAATAGATGTGAAATATTTAGATGTCGTGCTGAAAATGATAGTCATAGGAACAAGAACACAAAATTTATACAAGTTTGGGTTCCTAAGAATTCTACAAACAAATTTCATGTTTATTGGAATAAAAATAAAAGGACTAAACAAGTATGGATTCCAAAGGGATTGTTTATTCACAATGCTTCTATCACTAATAACATTGGACCTAAGAGTTTCTCTAGGTCATCTTCCTCTCTTCTTATGTAGGTCTGTTGGCGGGCTAAGGAACAACAAGAATGGTTTCTAGATTCAGGTTATTCTAGACATATGACAGGTGACAAATCGAAGTTCCTTAGCTTAGAGAATTTTAAAGGTGGAAATGTGATCATGGGAGACAATAGCAAGTGTAAGATTATTGGCAAAGGTGAAGTTGGTAACGGTATTTTTTCTTTGACTAATGTTTTATACGTTGAAAATCTGCATCACAATCTCATTTCTATTAGCCAACTATGTGACAAAGGTATGAACGTGATTTTTGATAGTGATACTTGCAAAATTATTGATAAATCTTCTAATAACATTGTTTTTATGGGCAAAAGAAAAGGGAATGTTTACTCACTTTCATTTGATAATCTAAATCTTTCTAGATGTTTGGTAGCCACTGACGAAGAGGCATATTTATGGCATAAGAGACTTGGACATGCTAGCATGAGTCTCTTAGAAAAACTCGAATCAAAAGAATTAGTCAGAGGGTTACCACATCAGAAATTTAAAAATAATAAAGTGTGTAAAGCATGTTCCTTGAGCAAGCTTAGTCGATCATCATTTCGTCCTAAAAACATTGTTAGCACATCAAGGGTCCTTGAACTAGTTCACATGGATTTATTTGGACCAAATGAAATTTCAAGCTTGAATGGAAAACGTTATTGTTATGTATTGGTTGATGATTATTCTAGATTTACATGGGTTTACTTTTTAGCCAAAAAGTCTGAATCTTTCGAATATTTTTCAAAATTTGCAAAACTTGTTCAAAATGAAAAAGGAGTTACAATTAAAACCTTGAGAAGTGATCATGGAGGCGAATTTGAAAATTTTGAATTTGAAAATTTTTGTGAAGAAAATGGTTTAAAACATGAATTTTCTGCTCCACGAACACCTCAACAAAATGGGGTGGTTGAAAGGAAAAATCGTACATTACAGGAATTGGCTAGATCCATGTTAAGTGAGTATAAGCTACCTCTAATCTTTTGGGCAGAGGCAGTGAATACTTCGTGCTATGTAATGAATAGAGTAATGATTAGACCAATACTTGGCAAAACGTCTTATGAATTGTGGCATGAAAGGAAACCTAACATTTCTTATTTTCGTATATTTGGGTGTCCTTGTTTCATTCTTAACACAGGTGATCAACTTGGAAAATTTGAATCAAAGGCTGATGATGGAATTTTCATGGGCTATTCAACAAGGAGTAAGGCTTACAGGATATATAACAAACGAACAAAGACAATTGTTGAGTCAATCAATGTGAAATTTGATGAATCTGATCTGGATAAAACGACTGAAAGGATGGTTGACGATGGAGTAGATCCTGAAGGCACTGAAGAAGGGACATTTAGTGAGAAAACTGAAAGGAGGACTGTTGACGCTGATAAATTAAGGTTCAAACCTAATCATCCTCCTGAATTAATTATTGGTGATCCTACGGAAGGTATACGTACTCGTTCCTCATTTGATGAAAATTTGTGTGCGTTTTGTTGCCATAGTAGTTTTATTTCTGAAATTGAACCTGATTCTGTTGAAATGGCTCTTAATGATGAAAATTGGTTTTTAGCAATGCAAAAAGAACTTAATCAATTTGAGAGAAACAAAGTTTGGAATTTAGTTCCTAGGCCTAATGACTATCCAATTGTAGGGACTAAATGGGTGTTTAAAAATAAATTTGATGAATCAGGAAATGTAATTAGAAACGACGCTAGGTTGGTTGCAAAAGGTTATAACCAAATAGAAGGCATAGACTTTGATGAAACATTTGCTCCAGTTGCTAGGTTAGAAGCCATTAGAATCTTGCTAAGTTTTGCATGTTACAAGGGTTTCAAACTTAAACAAATGGATGTAAAAAGTGCCTTTTTGAATGGTGATTTAAAAGAAGAAGTTTTTGTTGAACAACCACCCGGTTTTGAAAATCATGGATTTCCAAATCATGTGTATAAGCTAGAAAAAGCATTATATGGTCTTAAGCAAGCACCAAGAGCTTGGTATGACTGCCTCTGTACATATCTTTTGGAAAATGGTTTTAAAAAGGGAAGTGCTGACACGACTCTGTTTCTATTACATAAAGAACATGATTTTTTGATTGTTCAGATTTATGTGGATGATATTATCTATGGTGCTACTAATGAGCTTTTGTGTGAGAATTTTGAACAAGTCATGCAGGCTAAATTTGAGATGAGTTTGGTTGGTGAATTGAAATACTTTCTTGGATTTCAAATTAAGCAAAGTAGTGATGGTATTTTCATTTCACAATCCAAATATGTGTTGGAGCTATTGAAGAAATTTGGAGTCGAAAATTCCAAGCCATTGAGAACTCCTATGAGCCCATCAACAAAGTTAGACAAAGATGAGAAAGGAATTGCAATTGATCAAAAGAAATATCGAGGGATAATCGGTTCACTTCTCTATCTTACTGCTTCTAGACCTGATATTATGTTTTCTGTGTGCTTGTGTGCACGTTTTCAAGCTAATCCCAAAGAATCTCATTTAAAAGCTACTAAACGAATTTTGAGATATCTTTCACACACACACAAATTTGGACTATGGTACCCTTCTTGTGAAAATTTTGATTTAGTAGGTTATTCCGATGCTGATTATGCTGGTTCATTAGTTGACAGAAAAAGCACTAGTGGGACATGTTTCATGCTAGGACATTCATTAGTCTCATGGTCAAGTCGGAAACAGAATTGTGTTGCATTATCCACCACTGAAGCAGAATATATTGCTTTGGGAAGTTGTTGTGCTCAAATTCTATGGATGATGCAAACTCTTTCTGATTTTGGCTTAGTCTATAAACAAGTTCCATTAAAATGTGATAGTAAGAGTGCTATAGATTTGTCAAATAATCCTGTCCATCATTCTCGCACAAAACACATTGATGTGAGACACCACTTTCTTCGAGATCACATTGCTAAAGAAGACATTTGCATTGAATATATTTCAACAGAAACTCAACTTGCTGATATTTTCACAAAACCTCTCCCCGAAGACAGATTTTCCAAATTACGTTTAGATTTGGGAATTATAGAGGTTGACTAATCTTTTTGTTTTTAAAAAAAAAATTTGAATTTTGAATTTGATTCTAAATGACAATTTTTAACTAATCTAACTCCCTAATGATTATCGAAAAGATGAATAGTGATTGAAAAAGTGATGAGTGTTGATATTTATCATATATTATAACTCGAGAAAGTATAATTAGAAAATTTCTTTAGAATTTCAAAACAAGAGTTATAAAATTTTTGTTGGGTAATAATTCCATGACCATTTCTATTTCTATCATCTTTCTATCGACCATCACTCTTCAAGATCATATTTAGTATGTAAATTTGTGGTAGTTTACAAAGGAAATCATTTGTTCTTCAAATCTGTGAAGGAAATTATTTGTGCTTCAAACTTATTATTTTCAGCAATTTAAAAAAAAAAAAAATATCCAAAGTATTCACTCTCATTTAAAAGTCCTCACGGTTATGCATGTGTGAATTACTTGGATTTATGATTATGTGCTTCCATGCTCATTTAAAAGTCCTCACGGTTATGCATGTATGGAACACATATCAAAATTAATTAATTAAATAGACAAGTTGATTCTAATCCCATTTAAAAGTCCTCACGGTTATGCGTGATTAGAAGATACTTGATTTCGTTTTTTTTTTTTAAAAAAAAATTGTGAATACTACTAATCTCATTTAAAAGTCCTAACGGTTATGCATGGTTAGTTGAGATTCAAATTTCCTGAAATAAATATACCACAAATAGACAGAATTGTATGATTTTTGATGATTTTTATCCCCATCACTTCTGAAAGTGGAATATGCGCTTGACAAGGGTAATTATGATTTTTGTTTGAGTTTTATTGAAATTTGATATTTATATTTAATTGAGTTAAATGTTTGATTCATGTCGATCATTTCATCCCTATTTTATAACACTATTATTCTTTTGCTGATAACAAAAGGGGGAGAGAAAAGTTAAGATTTTGTCGAATAGAATCAAGCAAAGGTCAAATAATTTTCATTGTGCATATAGGCTCACTTATATATTTCTATGCATATATGTAGGGGGAGCATTGTGTAGAGAGGGAGCATTCAAATAGGGGGAGCAAATGAAATTATCAAATACATTTAATATATTCAAAATCTTAAATATATGTTTGTTATCATCAAAATGGGGAGATTGTTGAATATGCGCTTTGCGCTATATGATTTTTGTTTGATGATAATAAACATATATACATTCATATAAATGTATTTGGTAATGTACTATTTTGTTTTTCATAGTTTAAATAAATATTTGTTGAATAAAATCAAATTACACAGAATTCGAATTTGAATTCAAACAGAACAAGTTAAACAGATTTTGAATTCAAACAGAAATTTTTATTCAAACAAATATTTATTACAAATTGTAAATAGTACAATTTCATGCTCTCACTATACATGTACATTTTTGATTACAATCACATCACATTTACATCACGACCTTACTACATATCGCTCACACTCATATTTTTGTCTTCAACTATAATCCGGTTTGAATCCAGCATCTGAGTAATCTGCAAAAATATTTTCAAACGCAGTAAAATTGAAAGAGAAATATTTTTGAAATTTGAAAGAAACGATGATTTTGAAAACATTGTTTGCCTCAGTTATTTGGGTTGTTCGTCATCATTTTTGACTATGCAATATCTGTGCATATCGATATTTTTTTATCAGGGACAGGTAATTACAAGTGGCTGCAGTACACACGTGTACATTCGTATACGTGTGCACTGCCTCGCCAACTCGTGTGCAAAAATCAAACTAAAGCACAGAAATCAAAAACAAGGTCAAACCCAAGATAGGTTCAACTCAAAGCACCACTGACCAGACATTGCAAACACAGTCTCAAGCATGAAACAAGGTGCACCAGACCAGGTTGCAAAAATGATCAAATATATACAAATGCAGCCCAATAGACCAAAGTACAACATCAAAGACAGCACTGCAACTCAAATATACAGGCCAGTGAACATAAAAGAGAATGACTTGAAGCAGTTGTGAACAAATGTGCAAATACTAAAGATCATCAGCTACATCAAAAGCAAGTGCAACACAGTTGCAAACAACAGGAATGAATATCAAGTGATACAACTGCAAGTATCAAGACCAGAAACTCAAGCTTCAAAAAGCTACAGCAACAATGCACCAATAAAGTCGAGACAAAGCAACTGTTCTTAACCGTAAGTTCAAACCAAAGCACAAAAGTGCACAGCAACACAAAACTGCAGTGGACAGCAAAGACCACATGCCACAATATCAAAAAAAAAAACAGCAAGAATATGAATGCAAGCAATACACTACAAAATGCAGTGATACAATGAAACATTTTCAACATTGCAGCAGTGTGTAACTCGATATCAAATGAAGAATATGGACTGCAACATGAATGTCACAAGCTAATATTACAACAATGACACAGCAACAAGGCAGACTCCAAGTTCAAGAGGACAGTGAAGGCAATACACAAGTGAAGTAAACAACAATGTCGAGCTCAATGCAATACAGTGACAACTACCTAATGATCAACTGGAACTATAATGAAGTCATAATCAAAACATGAATAATGCAATAGTATCAAGTGCAGTATGCACAAGCGAAGAAACAGATGAACAATACAATATGGTGGAACAAACAAGATCAGGGCAGTGGACAGTGCAAGCCAGCAAATGCAACAAACTCAAAATGCCCAGTTATAGCCACAAGACTATCAAGCAGTGAGCAAGTGCAAATCGAGTTCCAGAAATAACAAATGCAGATGACACAAAATTTCAACAGTGCAGTGAAATGCAGTGGTATGCAGCAGAGAAAAAGTTTAAAAGCAATGGTGATGATCGAAGCTAATACAGAAGTAGTGAATTCACAGTCGAAAATATACGAAATTGACAAAGTCAAATATCTCAAATCACGAAATCAATTCAAGCCGTGTGAATCAAGTTACTACAAATACGAAATTGACAAAGTCAGATTAATCCTCAGCATCAAAGCGTAATCGAACGGCAAAACAAGAATTTTTGCAGCAATCAGTCGAACGCAAAAATAGGAAATCAAATCCTATTAAAACCCTAATCATCATCGGCATTTCAATTCGATCGAGTTCAAGTATCAAATTAGAAAAGCAAAAGGAGACAGCACATACCGAATTCACAAGCATCAAAACTCGATCGAGCAACTGCAAGCAAGCTAGGGCAACCAATTACAGATCAATTGAAGAAACCGAAGCCCTAATTGCAACGAAGAGCCGAAGCCCTAACTGGATCAAAAGGGAACGAAGCCCTAACTGGAACGAAGCCGCCATTATTTCTCACGAACGAAGACAAAAAGAGGATCGGGTGAAATAAGGAAGTGGGCCGGTGTTTAAAAACAAAAGGGGGTTTTGTTCTTAATTAATATTGTTAATAAACTTATATTAATATTGTTAATTAGTTTAGGGCTATTTTGTTCTTAATTATTGTTTTTTTTTCTACGAATCAAAGAGTTTAGGTAAATCACCACCTAGGTTTTAGGTTGTGGCTGATTGTCTATTTAGAGTTAGTTCAGTAAGCAGGGGTTGCGAGTTTGCAAAACTCTATAGACGGTAGCAGGGTTTGCAAGTCTGTTAGAGTGTTTGTAAGCGTGATACTGTTTAATTCTAATAGAAATCTGGGAATGCAGCAGTAGGCAGGGGTTGCCGAAGCTGGGTAAATCTTGTGTGTGATTTACTTTTCAGTATATTTATTTCTGCAGTTTATTTTTGTGTTTAAATCAAGAAAATTTGCTATAACCCTATTCACCCCCCCCCCCTCTAGGGTTAATTTAGATCCTACAATATGGAGGCTGATAAAAGGGCATTTGCAACCGACTATGATAGAGGGGAAGGAGGTTTTGATGGATCCACGATTTGCTTCTACCATTCTCTTATTTAAGCACTTCTAATCCCTCACTCTTGCTCTCTAGTTTTAGCCTCCCTCGCTCTTATTTTCTGGTCGAAAACCCCCACCTCTCCAACCCCCCCTCCCCCCAAAGTCCCCTCCATTATTTCAAGAAAATTAAACACAAATTTAATACAAAGATTGATCTGTAGTGCTTTCAGTTGGGTTGCTCTCTCAAGAAATTTTAATACTCAAGGATCATTTGATTCAACGTTTCAACGTGTTACAAATAGGCTATACTCAAGATAATAACTTTATTACATTTGTGTGTGTATTTGTTTATTATGTTATTCATGTGCTGTTAAATTGTATACATTATCATGAATCCATATATGTCTGTGTTGTCAACATTAGATGAATTATATGTGTATATTAATAATAATGGAAATATATTTATATAACTCATGTCCTTTAAAAGAATTGTTTTTTTTGAACTAAGTATTATTTAAAAGACGAATTGGATTTTTGATGCATAAATAAATATATAAATTACATTCAATATTTTGTTAAAAATATTTACATAATAATATTGAATATTTAAAAAAAATTATATAATTGTATTTATTAAATCATATATACTTATATATATATATATATTTAAGTATTATATTTTACATAATTTAATACACATGTTACATATATATATGTATGTATGTATGTATTGTTTTTCTGAAAATGGGTACATAATATATAATATATGTGTATATTATATATATTAAGTTTAATAAGTATAAAATTCTGTATGTCTTAAAATTATGCTTTCGAAGAAAAACAAGCATGTGTTTGTGTTTGTTTCCCAATTTATTTTATAAATTTCTAGCCTTTCTATTTATTTATTTTGCATTAGCTTTACTTGCACGGTTTTCCAACTAATACGCGGTCCACTCATAAAACAAATCTTCCAAAGGAGCATTATTTCTCATGCATTTTATAGAAACTACTAGTGCTTACAACCGAAACATCAAAGAAACTATTTTTGAAAGCCGCCCTTCAACATCAACTGACTAAATGGCTAGTACTCATGCATTTATATGGGTTGGTAATCAAATGGGCTTGTCTAATGTGCCATTATTTTCCAACCCATATATTTTAGCTTTACATTATGGCTTCTGAATAAGGTATATCCATTACTACCATTACCGCACCCAATTATGAAATAACTGTGCATTCCCATACTATAGTGATAAGAAATACAAATAATGCACATTTAGAATAACTCGTTGGAAAATTGGCTTGGCGGAATAACTTTTTCGCCCTCTATTTTGTCTTCCTTAACTTTGATTCTACCAATACCCTTGACCTTTGTCACCCTCTATCACCATCTTCTTTTAATCCAAATCTTGGTATTTACTTTCTTCATCCTTGACCCTTCATACAAGCATACCCTAGCACTCATAGAGGTATACTTTGATACATTTAACATTCCTTTGCAGGTTCTTCTTATGGTTTGCATACATGTCTAACAAAACATTCATATGTTCTCACTAGTATTCTTTACACTCTACAAGGATTCCTTATTGCTACTATATGAGTGGTCATCGCTATCTTCTTTAAAACCTTATCTTGTGTCCTTTCATACCCAGGCAATCATTCCTATCTACTCCGTATTAAAAAATTTGGTTTGGCCTTCGACGAAAAATTTCCAAATATTAAGACTTAAAAATTTAAAGTATTTAATCCCAAAACTTTTATCTTTAAAAGTACAGCTTAGAAACTTTTAAGAAAATTCAAAAATAACTTAGTTTCTTAACTTTTAAAATTACAATTAAATATTTTTAAAGGTTCTTTTCCTTTTGAAGATCTTTTTTGTAACAACCCGCATATTTTACGATTTCATATTTAAATATTTTATTTGAATATAGCGTCGTTGATTTAATTTAAAGTCTGAAATGTGACTTTTGTAAACAGTCGAATCCGGACTCGAGACCACTTTCATTGAGTTCAAAAAGATGTTTACAACTTGTTTGAGTATAAATATTGATATGTTTGGAGTTGATTAGGATTTTGGTATTTTAATTTGGGATTTGGATTTGGTTCTAGCCCACCAACACTACAGGATAACCCGAACTCCTCTACCAAATACCCTAACTCCTCTCCTCTTCATTCATTCCTTTCATAATTTCCAAACATTCTCAAGCAAAAGGAAAAATGGGGAAAAGAAAGGAAATTAAAATTCCAAAGCCCTATCTTTTCTTAGGAAATTCAAATTCAAGTTATAAATCAAAGAGAAGCTTTGGTAATCCTCTTTATCTTCTCCATCTCAATCCCTCTTCAATTTTCAGAATTTCTTATAACCTAACTTAGGAAATCTTTGCATGTAATAATAGATTGAAGATCTTAAAGGTGTAGTTGAGGAGGAATTGATCTTGCTTTGTTTTGGAGTTTCTGATTCCTTGTTTTTGAATTTAAAGGTGAGTTCTTAAACTCACATCTATGTCAATAGCTTTCATTGTTGTTGGGTACGAATTCGTAACATCTATTTCATGTTCAATTGCTTTAGAATTGAATTGGCTTGGTGAATTTTTCAATTTTTGGTATTTTGAAGTCAAAATCTATGAAAATCCTACTATGGAGTTTAGACATGTTATTTGGGGTGTATCGAAGAGCCCATAGAGCTAGATTGTCGCATGGCATAAATCCCTAGCCATTATCGCTCATTCGATCGCTTCCGAGTTGATTTGGCCATCAAAGGCCTAGGCAAATTTTGCCTTGAGCTTCAGCTCTAACGTCTGGGAAAAAACTCAAATGTCCGAGGCATGGAAATAAAAATTCCAGACCTTCAGCTCAGATGTCTAAGGTTATTCCAAACATCCGAGCAACGTGGAAGAAATTTCCAAATCTTCAGCTCAGATGTCTAGAAAAACCACCAGACGTCTGGCGCTGTTAAATTCAGCCAATTTGCCTATTTTCATGTGGGTTTCCGTTTTATCGATTTTTGTTGATTCGGTTGGTTGTTTTCATTTATTATCGACTTTGATGACTTCTTTTCTTGATTTTTGGAAATATCCATTTGATAGATTCTATATCGATTTTCCTGGCTTTATCACGTCGTCGATTGTGAATTATTGGTGATAGATTGTTTTTACAATCATTTCTGTGATTTTTCACTTTAAAATACAAAGGTTTCTATACTAGTAGTAAATACTCAAACTCTTTCACAAAAATGATTTCACCATTACTTTTAATACAAAGCTCGTTTTTAAAACCATTTTACAATCTATTAGTATATAGAAACATTTACCTCATTCGTACGAGAAATCTAATTAAACGACTTAGCAAAAAAAAATGATATGAAACGCTTGAGTTTACTTTATCGGTTAATTCTTAGACCCGTTCGATTGAAATCTTGTGATAATTTTCGAGTGGAAATCTACAATTTGTTTGTAAATATTTAAGTCAAGCCAGTGGCTATGAGACATGAAGCTAAACTCATTTATTTACTAGCTTGGTGTAATTTAGACTTATTGATCTATGATGATCATTTTGAGGTTTAGACGAGCGATATGCGATGTCTCTTTATCCACGTGGGGAACTATACCTCGTTCTATGGAACTTCGTCTCATTTATATGGGCTAGCGATATGGGCTAGCGATCCATGGTCTTTTAACTATTTTATGGAGTTCGGTTCATCGCGCGTTGTACTACATCGTTGTTTTGCCTTATTTGAGTTTCAGGTTCCTCGGACGTACCGTTGTACTAGTCGTTGCACCGGCTTTATGCGTTTGCGACCCATGGAATAGCGTCCCGTTTGTGATACACGTGTTTGTGAGTTTTCATGCTCCGGTTTGTGATAGGCTTTCCCTTTTTTGTGTCTTCTGGATTTCTAATTATTGATTTCTAGAATTTGCGTTTCATCAACTTTTGTGATTTGCATTGATAAGCTCTATCAATATTTGTGGTGTGGTGAATAAAAATAAAGAATATGACATTCTTTTTGGTGTTTGAGAAAATTTGAGATATTGTATGATTTTTGTTGTTGTCATATATATTTGTTATATCTCTTATTCTTTCTCATCTTATATGATATTTATAGCTAGACTGATCCGTTTATTAATTTTCTTCTTAAATAATACTTGGATAGCTTCTCAATAGCCTTATTATTTGTACTAATTGACGGCATTACCCTATAGTGTCTTTGGTTAGTGTGAGTATAGAGGTGAGGCGTCACAGCTTGGTATCGGAGCCAAACTTCGGAACAATATAGAATATTATGACAAGAATCATTGTCCTAAATCTCTCTTAGGAATCGTGTCTTAGGATTTAATTTGAGTCTTAAGACCTGTTCTATCCTATTTCTTTTATGATGCCTTGTTTTATCAATCAAGTTTGTTTGATATTCATTCTGAGAATAACCTTTTTTCTTTTCTTTTTTTTCGTTCTTAAAGAAAAGAAATGGTTAGACGTGCAGCGCCGACCAATCCGGTGCTACTCCTCAGGATGGCGTATTCATGTCTACCCAATAGTTTATGGATCTTATAAAGAATGCCCAAGCTGACAGACCCATTCCTGAGTCTACTCATCCTAAATATAGGTTTGTGTGCTTATGTAGTGATTATACCAATTTGGGTGTAAGGCCATTCAAGGGTTCTTAAAGCGTTATAGAAGTCCAAGCTTAGCTTAGAACATGCGATCGTATCTTTTCTTGCATGAACCTTATGGATCTACTTCGAGTCCAAGTGGCTTCTAGCATGCTATAGGAGAGAGAATTAGATTGGTATGAGCTTTTGATTTCGAAAATTATCGAAGAGGATCTTACTTGGAAGCAATTTCGGAAAAGGTTCGTGTAAAAGTTTGTGCCGGAGGCTGAAAAAGTAACTTTAGCCCGATACTTTATTGACCTTGTTCAAGGTGAATCTTCTACGACAAACTATGTCGCATCTTTTGAATCCCTTTCTAAATATAAGGTTGAGTATATTGTTACCCTATTGAAGAAAAATAAGAGGTTTATCTATGGGTTGAATAAGAATCTCAAAAAGGCTTTACTTATGAAACTAGAAGTTCCTTTCGATCAGCTTGTAGATACCGCTCTTCGACTTGAAGAGGCCGATAAAGAAAGTGATGTTGAAGCTGTGGGTGCCAAGAAGAATTTCAACAACAATAAGAAGAGGCATATTAAGTTCGAAGGCCCTAATCCCAACAAGAAAGGGAAGCAAGAAATTTCAATAGCAAAGACACCTACCTCTGGTCTTGGACAATGCTAATTGTGGTTCTAAGGACCATTATGAAAATAGGTGTCTGAAACCCCTTTATTGTCGCTATTGCAAAAGTTTGGGTCATCTTATATCTTCATGTCCCAAACTTCAAAGCAAGAAAGAGGGAAAGATGAATGTTGTGCAATCCCTTAGTAACACTTCTCTTGGTCAAGGTATTTCTCATTTTGTCCATGATGGCATTATTACGTTCCGTGATCATTCTATTCGTATTCTTTTTGATACGGGTGCATCTCACTCTTTTATATCAAAAGAACTTGTTTATACTGTATCTTTAAATGTTATGGTCTTGATGAATTCAACGAGAATTGTGAATCCAGTTTATGGATCCGCAACAATCAGTTTATTTTCTAAAGACGTCGAGATTATTTTATGTGATTATACTTTCCGAGCCGATTTGCATGTTATGCGCTACTTAGGTTTTAGAATGATTTTGAGAATGGATTGTCTTAACCGTTATGAAGCCCACATCCTATTTCCCGAGAGGACTATCCATCTTCGACATTCTCAATCTGTTAAGCAGATTTCTATTGTTCTTAAAGATTCAGATTCCAATTCCATAGCATCCTTATATTCTCTAAATCCACATGATGACGATAATGATGATGGAAGATGCCATTTCCCTCATTTACGTTGTTCATGAATTTCCTGACATATTTGAGCATGTATTGGGATTATGTGATATCCCGGAATTTTAGACAATATCAATTTAATAATCTTTATATAAAATTAAATTGATATTGACAATATTGATTAATAATATGTTTTGGTCTAATAATCTGAATAAATAAATGTTTAATTTGTGATTTGTCTTTTTAAAATGCTAAAATAAATGTTTAAATTATAATGTATATATATATTTGTATATATATTATAGTTTATCTTTGTTTTGGAATTTAACTTACATGATAATAAATAAATGAAGTTTTGTTTTAAAATTCTAATAAAATATTGAGTAATTAGGAAATTATGTTTTAAATTAATATTAAGTTTTTAAAAATCTATTTAAACTAGTAATTATATGGTTTGATAATATTTAAAATAAATGAAATTGTTTAAAATTTGTCTTAGCTTAATTTTTGTTTTAAATTTAAAAAAAAGTTGATTTTATTTCTTTTTAAATATTATTTAAGTAATATGATTTGAGTATATTTTATACAAGTCTAAATATAAAATAACCTATGATTTAAATTCATTTAAATATAAAAGTGATTTATAATTTCTTTATAAATCATATAAAATTTGTTAAATTGTTATTTTAAGCCATATTAATGAATATACTATTTTTCATAAATATAAAAGGAATTAAAACAAGGAAATAGTATTATCATTTTAAATTAAATTAATTGATTCTTTAAAATATTTGTGTAATTTTTAATTTATAAATTGTTTTATTTACATTTACTTTTAATAGGAAATTCATATATATTTACATAAACATAAAATAAATTAAAGAAAACTCTTTTTAAACATTTAAAAGTATAACTTAATTAAATAAAGACAAGTGTTAAGTATTAAACAAATCTAAGCTACATGTGTTAAGTTGTAAAACGAACAAAATGACAAGTTTCATTTGATTTTAATCTTTTCTTTATTTTTATTAAAGTATTTTCAGCCTTTAAAAAAACATTTTTCACTATCCTTTATTATCTTCTAAAAATCAAATGCTAGTTGAATCAAAGAAACATTTCACTTAAAATCTAGAACTCTCAAAACCCCTCAAAAACAAAATTTGCAAATTCATTTCAAAAAGCAAATCTAAGATCTGTAACACCTCTAAAAACCAAAACTTGTAACAAGAATATCAACCTGCAAATTCATAATGAAGTCTGCATTTTTTTAAAATCAATCAACCAGAATATCAACCTGCAAAATGAATTCCTGCATCTTTATCAAGGCCAGCATGCATCTAGGTTGGTCAGGAATTCAAATGCAAAATATGGAATCAGCTTTGAATCAGGCCTGCATGCATCTAATATGGGTCAGAGTTTTAAAATTGCAAGCCTACATACATGAATGATAACAGAAATCAGAGAATTATGATGGCTCTGTTCCTTAGATTTAAAAGTGAGTAACATTTTTGATTAATAGTTTAACATGGTTTTATGATTTATTTCTGTGATAAGTATGAAGGGTGATAAGTAGGTTTCTGCATATATATATATATATATATATATATATATATATATATATAAATTATCAGTAGATACTTTGATGAAATGTGTGAATGTTTATCTTTGATCCTCTGCTTCTAATTTAAAACTCAGTTTTATTTTTAAAATTATACCCCTATCTCTATATCATGGAATTGATTATGATTTAAGTTACAAACAAATTTGTTTGTTAAAAATAAATCTAAAGCATAAGAATTTAAAATAAGGTAAATTGAAATCAAAACTTCTCTGGAAATCAAAATGACCTGAAACATGATTGTGTTTAAAAATATAAATTCCTTAATTCCTTAATTTAAGATTATGATTTGAAAGCCCATATGAAAACATGATTTTTAGATCAGAAAACATAATATTTAGTTGTAATTTGAGGGAGTAGTGCTGTGATGGGCTAAAAAGATGATTTTGGGAAATTTTAATGATTTGAAACATTTGGGGGTGTGAAGTTTCTTGTGAATAAAGATGAGTGATCAGGAACATCATAAAAATTATCAAATTTGTGAATTGATTTTCGGATCAACAGCAGTAAGGGTTTTGGTTCTGTAACCCTAATATTTGAACCTGTAGAAAATAGAATCGTTCTCACTAAACGTTTGATCGAGCGATTAGCAACTCTGGGAAATGATTGCTGGGCCCTAGAGGAGTAACTAGCCGGATTGTAGCTTGAATGATGGTTGGAGGAAGGGGAACACGCCGTTGACAGGTGAGTGGTTTGGGTTGCACTGTGGTTTCCAAGTTTTAGAAGTGGGGTTGGCTTTTGATTTTTGGTGAAATGGAGTTTTCTGATGCTTAGGTGTTCAAGTTCGATTCAAGGGTGGATGGTGGATGTGGATGATCATCACTGATGATCGAAAAGTTGTCCATGGATTTGTGCATGTGCACAGTAGTTATATGGATGAGTTTTGGTTTCTGGAATATGGTGAAGAGGTGGTGCTCGGGTAGTTTATTTTTTTTAAGTTTTCAGGTTTGTTCCTGAAACCTGAACTGTTTCAGGTTTTTAAATTTTAAAACTAAATTTAAAAAAATAGCAAGGCAAGTTTAAATCTAAACTGAAAGCAAGATTAAATTATGAATTCAAATAGGTTTGAATTTTAGATTTTGAATAAACAAGATTTGCAGAAATGAAATATTTAAAAACTGAAGCCTGCACAGTTTTTTTTATAAAGTGAATTTAAATCTGGAAATAAAATTTAAACCAGATTTAAATTTCTAAGTTAAATCTGAACCTGAATCAAAATTTGAAGTTGAACCTGAAAGTTTCAAATAAAAACAATTTATAAATTCAAATGTTATAATCAAGTTGAATATTTTAGAATTTTATAACATATGAAATGAAAATTTAAAACAGGGTTTTAAATTTTAATCTTTGAATCTAAATCTGAAGCATGATTTGAATTTTGGTTGTAATGTAAATAAGATTTGAATTTATATGTTTCAATATCACTTGAAATATTTAAGGTATTTAAAATTTATTTAAATTGAATATAAGCTAAAGTTAAACTATTCTTCTAAAATTGCTTTAAGAGATAAGTGATTCTTTAAAATGAAAACTAAAGGGTTTTTAAATACTTAAAATCTTTTTTAAGTTTAAATTTAATTTCATTTTAATTTTAATATAAAATGGAATTTAGAAAAATTTAAAAGCAATTTGTTTTTAAATTATTTTGATAATGATAATTAAATCATTAATGAGGTTAATGATTTTCATTAAATTGTTTCGAACTTAATAATTTATTACCTGATTAAGGTAATTAAGTTTATAATTAATTAATTTAATTAATTAATAATTAGGATATTAAATAAATAATTAAGGGTTTATTTAATTAATAAATAGATTAAGTAAGTTAATTAAACTTGATTAAGGTGTGATTTAGAAATTAAATAAGATTTGATTAATTTAATTAATGAATTGAATTTATTAATCAAGTAATTAATAACCAATTAAGTTTTTAATTATCACTTGATTAATTAAATAATTAGAAATGAATTAATGAGTTTCTTTAAATAAATTAAGAATTAATATTGATTAATTCAGTTAATTACTTTGGAAAAAGTAATTAAAGTTTTATTATTGGTTAATGAAGGTCATTAACCCAGGATTATTTTATAATTAATTAATGTAATTAATTTTAATGATTAATTGTATTAATTAGTTTAAAAATAATCATTTGAGAATTATTTAAGTATAATTACTTAATGAAAGTAATTAAGGAAATTAATTACTAATTGTAATTAATTAATTTTATTTTTGATTAATTAAGTTGATTAATTTAGTTTAATTAATTTAAATTAATCACTGATTGATTTGAGAAGTAATTACCAATGTAATTAAAAATGAATAATTATTTAGTGAAGTAATTAAGGAGATAAATTACTTGATGTAATTTAATATAAGGATACTTGGATAATGGAGCAGCCTTTGAAAATTAATTACTTTGTGCAATTAATATGTAATTAGTATACAGAATAATTACTTAAGTATGTAATTATTAATTAATTACTTAGTGTAATTAATTTAGGGTTTTGATAATTGAATTATTTGAAGAAAATAAATAGATGTAATTAATTTGATATAATTACTTAATGTGATTAATCAAGAATGATTAATCAAATATGGATAATTGATAATTAATTCAATTGGGTAACTTTATAAATAAAATAATTTAGGATCATTAATTTAAATAATTAATGATGTGATTGAGGATTGATTAATAAGAACAATTAATCAATGAAGGTATTAATTAATGTAATTAATTAAGGATTAATTAATGAAGTAATTACAAGTTAATTACTGATTTGGTTTGGAATAATTAATTTGTGAAATTAATTGGAGGTTAATTACTTGAATGTAATTAAAGAATAATAAATCAAGATGATTAAATAGGGTAACTTATTTGAGAGTAATTAATTATTTGATTTGTAATTAATTAAGGGAAATGTAAGCAAGATTTATATGGGTGAGTAATTAATTTAATTCATTTTAAATTAATTAAGGAAGAAGTTATTAATTTAATTCATTTTAAATTAATTATAGAATAATGATTAATAAGTCATTGCTTATGAATGATGATTGATATTTATTACCCTGAATGGTTGAGATCTCAAATATGAGATAAATGATGTTGTGTGATTTGGATGCTATGGTTGCATTGAGTTGATGATATGAATTAACTGTTTGGAATGATAATATAGATTATCTGTTGTAATGATAGTATTGATTATCTATTATGATATTGTGAATTATCTATCTGTGTGTATATAGATAATAGTGAATTGAATTGTTTTAAACTTTAAAACAACTTGGACCTAAAAGACACGCTTTGGATCTCGATGAGACCGGGATCGGGTTTCCATATTTGGATATCCGAAAACCACATCGATGCAAATTAACGATAGGTCGTGAATCTTATGTGAAGAGTGAAGACTCGAGGTGTAAGGACTATACGTCCGTATAACTCTGGGGGTGATCCCGTGATGAGTTTGACGGAACTAGTTCTTATAGGTTCGAGATGAAGATTTAGAGTGCAAGGGTTATCGTCGTTAACTCTGAGGGTGATTCCAAAACGAGCGTAACGAGATAATGCCTTCGGTTTCGTTCGAATCCGGAACGAACTTGTATGGATTGAATGCAACCCCGGAATGTACTTGTATGGATTGAATGCTTTCAGAACATCGTAGCCTCAAGCCTCATCAACCGGGAATGGCTAAAACAGGGAAGGTGCAACAAGGCTTCGTGGGTAGCTCCCACTGGAGAGCGAGATTGATCCCTGTCTAGAAGTCCCTTTATATTCGGCTGTATGGACAGTTGGTTGCAAACAACTGTGGGGTTGTCTTGTTTGGAACTGTTCCGTAAGGTATGGTTCCAGCTTTGTGTTGCAGGGGAGCGGGCGTACTCCTCGGTACGGTGATCTAGGCCACGTACTGTTCGGGCGGTACCCAGTAGCCCTGCCATTGTATGGAATCCAAAATCCAATAAGTGCCAACGGTTGTATTACCCACTTTTGTGGCTAGTAGCTGGAATTTAATAGATGTAACAATTTCGGCTATTTCTTATTTACTTGAAAACCCTAGACACTATTACAATATCATCAGATTTCCTATCAAATGTTTTGGTTAGCGTAAGGTAAAAACTTTTCCATGTTTATGTGTGGGAAGTCTTACGTGATACCTCTCTTTTCAAAGGTTTTTAAAGTTAAGCAACCTTAACCTGTTACTCACACTAGACCCATGTCTGACCCGGAGTTTATCTTTGTTTTCTTAAACTCTTGGGTACTCAAATTTTTACGTGTAGCCAAGGGATTCAGGTTGGCTTTGACGAATAATGGAGGAGCAATGGAGCAGGAGGCTTCTGCGTTGTGGATATATAGTTCCGCTATGTGTTCTCTATGTTGTGATTGTATTGAGTTGTAAATACTAGACAGGTGTTTATAACTGTCTAGTATATGTGATGTGTATGTTGCGTATCTCTGATTGAAATTGTATATTATGTAAATACTTATGTTATTAATATAATTTATCCGTTCCTCTATTGAGATTCTAGTGTTGTTTCTTCTTTCTCTTCTTTCTTTTCTTCTTCTATCCCTTTCCTTCTTAATTGATGATGCGATTTTCTGGGAGTGGAAAGTCGGGTCGTCACAGCTGGTATCAGAGCATTAGGTTGAGTGAATACCTAGGCTCTGGAGTGGTGTCTATCTTGAGAGAGCTTATTTTTAATTTTTATATATCACTATATATATATTTATTCTACCTATCTATTGGGTTACCTGTTCGGGTTTTCCAATATAGGTTATAAAGGTAGATAAGGTAGTGGTGTGCGTAACACAACTACCGATTGGTTAGAGTTTGAATGACTGAGGTTGGAAGTGTATCTGTCGAGACTGTAGATCGAATACCGTCTCGAATAAGCTTTGCAGGGGTATAAGGACTGCATTGATCTCTAAAGGTAACCTGTTAAGGTTCGGAGTTCATCTTTGAGGTTGGATGAGTAGAGTTTGGATCTGTTGGCTGAACAGAAGTGAGTGATAGTATCTTGTTATCTCAGGGAAGTAGTAGCTGCGTGATGAGATGCAGTGACTATGGATGTTTCCGAAGATGATTTTTTTTTGGAACAAGTTTAAGGAAGTAGGTCTGCTTTGATGTTGTGGCTGAATTCAGCAGGATGTTTCTGTTTGATTTGAAGTCTGAGTTTCTCGAAGAGCTTTGGATTGAGAATTCTTTGGCATTGGTATCAGCAGTGCAGCTAGGAGTGTTTTGTGTGTCGGCAGAGTTTTCTGGCTTAGCATTTTTCTGGAGAAGGAGTTTAGAAGCAGCTGAGTGAATCCATTTCTTCGATGGATTGGCTAGACCAGCATAAGTTGTTCTGATTGGTAAGGAGAGAACAGTTTTCTTTGGATTTTAATTTGGATTGATCGCAAAAGTGACTTGCGATAAATGAGTATTCTCTTGGATTGTTGGAGATTTTTCTGGATATTTTCAGGAAAGTCAGAGTTTGTCTTCATCTAGAGATTCAGTGGTACCGGTGGTTCATCTAGTTGAAGGTTGGCTCCTTGAGATGGAGTTTGTTGAAGTAGCTCAGGATTTGAGGAACTTCTGAGTTTTCTCTTGGTTATCTGAGATCTTCTTGGTTTTACTGTCCAGTTGTGCTTGTACTCTCCATCAGCATTCTTTTTTACTCCAGATCAGAGTTGTGCAGCGGAAATAGTTTGGGAGTGCATCTGCTTTTCTTTTCCGGATAGGAGAAGTTGTTTTCTTCTGATGGTTGTGAGTGGAGTTTGTTCTTGATCTTGGTTGATCGTGGAGGATCATTCTGGTAGAATGGGTTTGGTCCAGTTTATTTCTTAAAACATCAGCAAGGATTGAGCTGATCAGGTAGGAGGTAGGTAGCCCGAGATAGTCTGAAGAGTTTTGTGGATCTGAAGTCGGAAGTCTGGTTTTGGATAAGTTTCTCAGTTTTTAGGAGCTATAAATTTTGGTAAGGTTGGATAAGCTAGCTCTGAGATGTTTTGGATTTCATCCGTGTTCTGTTTTGGATAAGTGTTTGATTTTCTGGATTAAATTGCCAGTTTGGACAACTGGAATTCGATGTGTTTCACGTATCTCTGAGGGAGTATGTGTATGATCTATTTCTGGTTTTGGAATCAGCTGTTCTGGAAGATTTGGTGGTTGAGTCAATCTTGTCTATAGTCTGATGTCTTGTTCAGTTGTACATCTAGATGAGTAGGAGTTCTGTAGCTCAGTAGTGTTGATTGTTTGGGTTCTATAGAGCGAGTAACCCGGTGTTTACTGGGGAAACTCGAGGAAACTCTATCCAGAATTTTATCTGGATAGTTAATTTTGTTTGATTGGATGAATTGATTTCTATGGTTGTTAGCATATGTTTGATATATGCTTGGTTTTAAAATTAAAAATCTTAAATAGGTTATTAAATTACCTTTGTTTTAAATTTCGGGGACGAAATTCTTTTAAGAGGGAAGGAATGTGATATCCTAGAATTTTAGACAATATCAATTTAATAATCTTTATATAAAATTAAATTGATATTGACAATATTGATTAATAATATGTTTTGGTTTAATAATCTGAATAAATAAATATTTAATTTGAGATTTGTCTTTTTAAAATGCTAAAATAAATGTTTAAATTATAATGTATATATATATTTGTATATATATTATTATAATGTATATATATATTTGTATATATATTATAGTTTATCTTTGTTTTGGAATTTAACTTACATGATAATAAATAAATGAACTTTTGTTTTTAAATTCTAATAAAATATTGAGTAATTAGGAAATTATGTTTTAAATTAATATTAAGTTTTTAAAAATCTATTTAAACTAGTAATTATATGGTTTGATAATATTTAAAATAAATGAAATTGTTTAAAATTTGTCTTAGTTAATTTTTGTTTTAAATTTAAAAAAAAGTTGATTTTATTTCTTTTTAAATATTATTTGAGTAATATGATTTGAGTATATTTTATATAAGTCTAAATATAAAATAGCCTATGATTTAAATTCATTTAAATGTAAAAGTGATTTATAATTTCTTTATAAATCATATAAAATTTGTTAAATTGTTATTTCAAGCCATATTAATGAATATACTATTTTTCATAAATATAAAAGGAATTAAAATAAGGAAATAGTATTATCATTTTAAATTAAATTAATTGATTCTTCAAAATATTTGTATAAATTTTAATTTATAAATTGTTTTATTTACATTTACTTTTAATAGGAAATTCATATATATTTACATAAACATAAAATAAATTAAAGAAAACTCTTTTTAAACATTTAAAAGTATAACTTAATTAAATAAAGACAAGTGTTAAGTATTAAACAAATCTAAGCTACATGTGTTAAGTTGTAAAACAAACAAAATGACAAGTGTCATTTGATTTTAATCTTTTCTTTATTTTTATTAAAGTATTTTTAGCCTTTAAAAAAACATTTTTCACTATCCTTTATTATCTTTTAAAAATCAAATGCTAGTTGAATCAAAGAAACATTTCACTTAAAATCTAAAACTCTCAAAACCCCTCAAAGACAAAATCTGCAAATTCATTTCAAACAGAAAATCTAAGATCTGTAACACCTCTCAAAACCAAAACTTGTAACAAGAAT
This sequence comes from Allium cepa, assembly GCA_030765085.1. Lineage (NCBI taxonomy): Eukaryota > Viridiplantae > Streptophyta > Magnoliopsida > Asparagales > Amaryllidaceae > Allium > Allium cepa. The sequence goes on from CM060933.1 coordinate 56,799,374, forward strand.
ATCAACCTGCAAATTCATAATGAAGTCTGCATTTTTTTTTAAATCAATCAACCAGAATATCAACCTGCAAAATGAATTCCTGCATCTTTATCAAGGCCCGCATGCATCTAGGTTGGTCAGGAATTCAAATGAAAAATATGGAATCAACTTTGAATCAGGCCTGCATGCATCTAATATGGGTCAGAGTTTTAAAATTGCAAGCCTGCATACATGAATGATAACAAAAATCAGAGAATCATGATGGCTCTGTTCTTTAGATTTAAAAGTGAGTAACATTTTTGATTAATAGTTTAAGTTTAACATGGTTTTATGATTTATTTCTGTGATAAGTATGAAGGGTGATAAGTAGGTTTCTGCATATATATATATATATCTATAAATTATCAGTAGATACTTTGATGAAATGTGTGAATGTTTATCTTTGATCCTCTACTTCTAATTTAAAACTCAGTTTTATTTTTAAACTTATACCCCTATCTCTGTATCATGGCATTGATTATGATTTAAGTTACAAACAAATTTGTTTGTCAAAAATAAATCTAAAGCACAAGAATTTAAAATAAGGTAAATTGAAATCAAAACTTCTCTGGAAATCAAAATGACCTGAAACATGATTGTGTTTAAAAATATAAATTCCTTAATTCCTTAATTTAAGATTATGATTTGAAAGCCCATATGAAAACATGATTTTTAGATCAGAAAACATAATATTTAGTTGTAATTTGGGGGAGTAGGCTGTGATGGGCTAAAAAGATGATTTTGGGAAATTTTAATGATTTGAAACATTTGGGGGTCTGAAGTTTCTTGTGAATAAAGATGAGTGATCAGGAACATCATAAAAATTATCAAATTTGTGAATTGATTTTCGGATTAATAGCAGTAAGGGTTTTGGTTCTGTAACCCTAATATTTGAACATGTAGAAAATAGAATCGTTCTCACTCAACGTTTGATCGAGCGATTAACAACTCTGGGAAATGATTGCTGGGCCCTAGAGGAGTAACTAGCCGGAATTGTAGCTTGAATGATGGTTGGAGGAAGGGGAACACGCCGTTGACAGGTGAGTGGTTTGGGTTGCACTGTGGTTTCCAAGTTTTAGAAGTGGGGTTGGCTTTTGATTTTTGGTGAAATGGAGTTTTCTGATGCTTAGGTGTTCAAGTTGGATTCAAGGGTGGATGGTGGATGTGGATGATCATCACTGATGATCGAAAAGTTGTCCATGGATTTGTGCATGTGCACAGTAGTTATATGGATGAGTTTTGGTTTCTGGAATATGGTGAAGAGGTGGTGCTCGGGTAGTTTATTTTTTTTAAGTTTTCAGGTTTGTTCCTGAAACCTGAACTGTTTCAGGTTTTTAAATTTTAAAACTAAATTTAAAAAAATAGCAAGGCAAGTTTAAATCTAAACTGAAAGCAAGATTAAATTATGAATTCAAATAGGTTTGAATTTTAGATTTTGAATAAACAAGATTTGCAGAAATGAAATATTTAAAAACTGAAGCCTGCACAGTTTTTTTTATAAAGTGAATTTAAATCTGGAAATAAAATTTAAACCAGATTTAAATTTCTAAGTTAAATCTGAACCTGAATCAAAATTTGAAGTTGAACCTGAAAGTTTCAAATAAAAACAAGTTATAAATTCAAATGTTATAATCAAGTTGAATATTTTAGAATTTTATAACATATGAAATGAAAATTTAAAACAGGGTTTTAAATTTTAATCTTTGAATCTAAATCTGAAGCATGATTTGAATTTTGGTTGTAATGTAAATAAGATTTGAATTTATATGTTTCAGTATCACTTGAAATATTTAAGGTATTTTAATATTTATTTAAATTGAATATAGGCTAAAGTTAAACTATTCTTCTAAAATTGCTTTAAGAGATAAGTGATTCTTTAAAATGAAAACTAAAGAGTTTTTAAATACTTAAAATCTTGTTTAAGTTTAAATTTAATTTCATTTTAATTTTAATATAAAGTGGAATTTAGAAAAATTTAAAAGTAATTTGTTTTTAAATTATTTTGATAATGATAATTAAATCATTAATGAGGTTAATGATTTTCATTAAATTGTTTTGAACTTAATAATTTATTACCTGATTAAGGTAATTAAGTTTATAATTAATTAATTTAATTAATTAATAATTAGGATATTAAATAAATAATTAAGGGTTTATTTAATTAATAAATAGATTAAGTAAGTTAATTAAACTTGATTAAGGTGTGATTTAGAATTAAATAAGATTTGATTAATTTAATTAATGAATTGAATTTATTAATCAAGTAATTAATAACCAATTAAGTTTTTAATTATCACTTGATTAATTAAATAATTAGAAATGAATTAATGAGTTTCTTTAAATAAATTAAGAATTAATATTGATTAATTCAGTTAATTACTTTGGAAAAAGTAATTAAAGTTTTGTTATTGGTTAATGAAGGTCTTTAACCCTGGATTATTTTATAATTAATTAATGTAATTAATTTTAATGATTAATTGTATTAATTAGTTTAAAAATAATCATTTGAGAATTATTTAAGTATAATTACTTAATGAAAGTAATTAAGGAAATTAATTACTAATTGTAATTAATTAATTTTATTTTTGATTAATTAAGTTGATTAATTTAGTTTAATTAATTTAAATTAATCACTGATTGATTTGAGAAGTAATTACCAATGTAATTAAAAATGAATAATTATTTAGTGAAGTAATTAAGGAGATGAATTACTTGATGTAATTTAATATAAGGATACTTGGATAATGGAGCAGCCTTGGAAAATTAATTACTTTGTGCAATTAATATGTAATTAGTATACAGAATAATTACTTAAGTATGTAATTATTAATTAATTACTTAGTGTAATTAATTTAGGGTTTTGATAATTGAATTATTTGAAGAAAATAAATTGATGTAATTAATTTGATATAATTACTTAATGTGATTAATCAAGAATGATTAATCAAATATGGATAATTGATAATTAATTCAATTGGGTAACTTTATAAATAAAATAATTTAGGATCATTAATTTAAATAATTAATGATGTGATTGAGGATTGATTAATAAGAACAATTAATCAATGAAGGTATTAATTAATGTAATTAATTAAGGATTAATTAATGAAGTAATTACAAGTTAATTACTGATTTGGTTTGGAATAATTAATTTGTGAAATTAATTGGAGGTTAATTACTTGAATGTAATTAAAGAATAATAAATCAAGATGATTAAATAGGGTAACTTATTTGAGAGTAATTAATTATTTGATTTGTAATTAATTAAGGGAAATGTAAGCAAGATTTATATGGGTGAGTAATTAATTTAATTCATTTTAAATTAATTAAGGAAGAAGTAATTAATTTAATTCATTTTAAATTAATTATAGAATAATGATTAATAAGTCATTGCTTATGAATGATGATTGATATTTATTACCCTGAATGGTTGAGATCTCAAATATGAGATAAATGATGTTGTGTGATTTGGATGCTATGGTTGCATTGAGTTGATGATATGAATTAACTGTTTGGAATGATAATATAGATTATCTGTTGTAATGATAGTATTGATTATCTATTATGATATTGTGAATTATCTATCTGTGTGTATATAGATAATATTGAATTGAATTGTTTTAAACTTTAAAACAACTTGGACCTAAAAGACACGCTTTGGATCTCGATGAGACCGGGATCGGGTTTCCATATTTGGATATCCGAAAACCACATCGATGCAAATTAACGATAGGTCGTGAATCTTATGTGAAGAGTGAAGACTCGAGGTGTAAGGACTATACGTCCGTATAACTCTGAGGGTGATCCCGTGATGAGTTTGACGGAACTAGTTCTTATAGGTTCGAGATGAAGATTTAGAGTGCAAGGGTTATCGTCGTTAACTCTGAGGGTGATTCCAAAATGAGTGTAACGAGATAATGCCTTCGGTTTCGTTCGACCCCAGAACGAACTTGTGTGGATTGAATGCTTTCAGAACATGGTCAGGTGGACGATGAGCATTCTAAGAGATGTGTTCTCTAAAGGTAATCGTAGCCTCAAGCCTCATCAACCGGGAATGGCTAAAACAGGGGAGGTGCAGCAAGGCTTCGTGGGTAGCTCCCACTGGAGAGCAAGATTGATCCATGTCTAAAAGTCCCTTTATATTCGGCTGTGTGGGCAGTTGGTTGCAAACAACTGCGGGGTTGTCTTGTTTGGAACTGTTCAGTAAGGAATGGTTCCGGCTTTGTGTTGTAGGGGTGCGGGCGTACTCCTCGGTACGGTGGTCTAGGCCACGTACTGTGACGGACGGTACCCTAGTAGCCCTGCCATTGTATGGAATCAAAATCCAATAAGTGCCAACGGTTTTGATTGTATTACCCACTTTTGTGGCTAGTAGATGGAATTTAATAGATGTAACAATTTCGGCTATTTCTTATTTACTTGAAAACCCTAGACACTATTATAATATCATCGGATTTCCTATCAAATGTTTTGGTTAGCGTAAGGTAAATTTTTTTCCATGTTTATGTGTGGGAAGTCCTACATGATACCTTTCTTTTCAAAGGTTTTTAAAGTTAAACAACCTTAACCTGTTACTCACACCAGACCCATGTCTGACCCAGAGTTTATCTTTATTTTCTTAAACTCTTGGGTACTCAACTTTTTACGAGTAGCCAAGGGATTCAGGTTGGCTTTGACGAATAATGGAGGAGCAATGGAGCAGGAGGCTTCTGCGTTGTAGATATATAGTTCCGCCATGTGTTCTCTGTGTTGTGATTGTATTGAGTTGTAAATACTAGACAGGTGTTTATAACTGTCTAGTATACGTGATGTGTATGCTGCGTATCTCTGATTGATATTGTATATTATGTAAATACTTATGTTATTAATATAATTTATCCGTTCCGCTGTTGAGATTCTAGTGTTATTTCTTCTTTCTCTTCTTTCTTTTCTTCTTCTATCCCTTTCTTTCTTAATTGATGATGCGATTTTCTGGGAGTGGAAAGTCGGGTCGTCACAGATTACCACCTAAGCGAGCAATTGAGTTCAAAATTAATCTAATCCTTGGAGCTCTACCTATCACTAGTCCTCCTTATCGTATGTCCAATAAGGAAAATAAGGAGAAGCATAAGCATTTATCCAAATTGGCAGCAAAACAATTTATTCGTTCTAGTTCCTTTCCTTGGGGAGCTTCAGCTACCTTCGTAAAGAAGTCCGATGGTACACTTAGGCTTTGCGTTGACTATTGCAAGCTTATTGATCTTACAATCAAGAATAAATATCCCTAACCTCGGATTAATGATCTATTCGATCAACTTTGTGGTTCTAGAGTCTTTTCACAGTTAGACTTAGCAACCGATTTTCATCAGCTTCAAATTGCAGAGGATAGTATTCCTTTGACATCGTTCTATACCCGTTATGGATCTTATGAATGGTTTGTTATGCCATTTGGTTTAACGAATACTCCAGCTTATTTCGTTGACCTTATGAACTGAATTTTCAAAGACTTCCTCGATCGATTTGTTCTCATTTTTATTGATATTCTTATTTATTCTAAAACTGAGGAAGAGCATGAAAAACATCTTCTGGAAACCCTTAGGAAAAATCAATTGAAAGAAAAAATTTCTAAGTGCCACTTTTGGCAATCCCTGTGAAATTTTTAGGACATATTATTTCTGAATCCGGAATTTCCATGGATCCTTCAAAGTTGAGGCGATTCAAAATTGGAAGAGACCGGAGAGTGTGATGAAAATCTGGAGTTTTCTTGGATTGGCGGGCTATTACCGCCGTTTCATAAAAGATTTTCCTAAAATTTTCGTACCTCTTAGTACTTTGACAAATAAGGGAGTTAAGTACATTTTGTCAGACAAATGTGAAGCTGCTTTTCAGAAGTTAAAAAAACTCATTTCCGATGCTCCTATTCTTGTGATTCCCGAAGGGAACCAGGACTTGATTGTATATACCGATGCTAGTCGTGTTGGTTTGGGACCAGTTCTCATGGAAATGGAATGTGTTATCACTTGTGCTTCTAAGTAATTAAAGCCTGCCGAGACTAGATATACCACTCATGATTTAGAGCTTGCGGCCATTATTTTCACCCTTAAAATTTGGCGTCATTATCTTTTGGGAGAGAAATTTGTTCTCTACACCGATTAAAAATCTTTGAAGTATTTATTTTCTCAAAAGGAACTTAATTTGATTCAACAACGTTGGCTCGAATTCCTTGCATCTTATGGTCTTGATATTTTTTATACTCTCGAAAAGGGAAATCGTGTTGCCGATGTCCTTGGTCGTAAGCAACAAGCGGTTGTTTCTATGATGATATCCGAATGATATGATCTCGAGACTTTGTCCACTTATGAGATTCGAGGTCGTGAATCTGATTCGTGTTCATCTCTTGTTTTATGTAGCCTTGAGGCTCATCCTTCTTTTTTTGACCTCATTCTTGAAGCTCAAAAGCAAGATCTCGAATTGTCTCTTCTTAGCCAAAGTTGTAGAGATAAAAATAAGGTTGATGGTTTGAAAGACTTTGATATTGATGCTCGTGGTGGCATTTGAAAATTTGGTAGACTTATTGTGCCAAATGTTAGTGATCTTTGTAAAGACATTTTAGAAGATTCTCATCGTTCTAAATTTACCATTCATCCCGGTAGTAGTAAAATGTACGTGGACATGAAGCGACTTTATTATTAGGATGGAATGAATTCTGATATTCCTAACTTTATTAAGCGTTGCATGACTTGCCAACTTGTAAAAGCCGAGCATCAAAGTCCCGGTGGGTTATTACAACCTTTAGACATTTCCATTTGGAGGTGAGATCGAGTTTCCATGGACTTTATTGATGGTTTTCCTTGTTCTCGTTCGGGTCATGACAATTTATGGATGATCGTAAATAGACTTACAAAATCCGTCCATTTTATTCCCATTCGGTCCAGTCGGACCGTATCTCTTTTGGCCAAACTTTATGTCAAAGAAATGGTTAAATTGCATGAAGTTCCTACTTCTATTGTTAGCGATCATGATCCATTGTTTACTAGTGGATTTTAGAAAGATCTTCAAAAAGCTTTGGGAACAAAGCTTAATTTTAGCATGCTCATCATCCTCAGTCCGATGGACAAACAAAGCATGTGAATCAAACTCTTGAAGGTCTTCTTTGTGCATGCGTTCTTGATTTTGGTGGAAATTGGGAAGATCATATTTCTCTTATCGAGTTTTCTTACAATAATAGCTTCCAATCTAGTATTGGTATGACACCTTTCGAGGCACTCTATGGAAGGCCATGCCGATCTACTTTGTGTTGGCTTAAAGCCGGTTAGAACCTGGTTATAGGTCCATATTTTATTCATGATTCCACAGAAAAGATTGACCTTATTCGTCATAGGATGAGAGAAGCTCAAAGTAGACAAAAATCCTATGTTGATAACCGAAAGAGGAAATTAGAATTTTCTGTGGGATATTTGGTATTCATTCGTATTTCACCTATGAAGGGTGTTGTGCATTTCAGTCGTTCGAGAAAATAACCACCTCGATATATTGGCCCATTTCCCATCACCGAACGCATTGGTTCCGTGTCTTATTTCCTTTTATTACTAGTTCAATTTTCTGTTATTCATGATGTATTTCATGTCTCTCAATTATGGAAATGCCTTAGAGATTCCGATTATATTCTTGAGTCTGGTGTTATTGAAGAAATTAAAGTTTTACCTAATTTGACTTATGAGCAACTACCTGTTCGTATCATTTCTACGGAGGTTAAATGCCTTCGTAATAAAGATGTTCCGCTTGTAAAAGTTTAATGATCCACAAATCCTAAGGATTGTTCTTGGGAATCTAGATAATTCGTCGAGCGAACACATCCGGACTTACTCTCTCGTACTCCTTAAGGTGAACTTATCATTTATTTATTTTCTTTTGTGTTTTTATGGCACAAAATGGTTGTTACCCTTTATTTCCTTCTTAAAATATTGTGAGGAAGCAATTTATATAAGGAGGGGGTGTCTGTAACAACCCGCATATTTTACGATATCATATTTAAATATTTATTTGAATACAGCATTGTTGAATTAATTTAAAGTCTGAAATATGAATTTTGTAATCAGCCGAATTCGAACTCGAGACCACTTTCATTGAGCTCAAAACGATGTTTACAACTTGTTTGAGTATAAACATTAATACGTATGGAGTTGATTAGGATTTTGGTATTTTCGTTTGGGCTTTGGATTTGGTTCTAGCTCACCAACCCAATAAGATAACCCAAACTCCTCTACAAAATACCCTAACTCCTATCCTTTTCATTCATTCCTTTCATAATTTCCTAACACTCTCAGGAAAATGGAAAATGAGGGAAAAGAAAGGAAATTATAATTCCTAAGCCCTAGCTTTTCTTAGGAAATTCAAATTCAAGTTATAAATCAAAGAGAAGCTTAGGTAAGCATCCTCTTCTTCTTCTCCATCTCAATCTCTCTTTAATTTTCTGAATTTCTTATAACCTAACTTAGGAAATCTTTGCATTTAATAATATATTAAAGATCTCAGAGGTGCAGTTGAGGAGGAATTGATCTTGCTTTGTTCTAGAGCTTCTCATTCCTTGTTTTTGAATTTAAAGATGAGTTCTTAAACTCACATCTACATCTATAGCTTTCATTGTTGTTAGGTGTGAATTCCTAACATCTATTTCATGTTCAATTACTTTTGAATTGAATTGGTTTGGTGAATTTTTCAATTTTTGGTATTTTGAAGTCAAAATCTATAAAAATCCTACTATGGCTGTTTGGACATGTTATTTGGGGTGTATCGAAGAGCTCATAGGGCTGAGTTGTCGCATGGCATAAATCCCTAGCCACCATTTTTCATTCAATCGCTTCCGAGTTGATTTGGCCATCAATGGCTTAGACAAATTTTGCCCCGAGCTTCAACTCAGACGTTTGGGAAAACACACAAACGTCCGAGGCATGGGAATAAAAATTCCAGACCTTCAGCACAAAACGTCTGAGGTTATTCCCAGACATCTGAGCAATCTAGAAGAAATTTTCAAATCTTCAGCTCAGACATCTGGGAAAACCACCAGACGTCTGGCGCTGTTAAATTCAGTCAATTTTCCTATTTTTATGTGAGTTTCCATTTATAGATTTTTGTTGATCCGGTTGGTTGTTGTCATTTATTATCGACTTTGATGACTTCTTTTCTGGATTTTTGGAAATTTCCATTTGATGGATTCGATATCGATTTTCATGTTTTTAATTCACGTCATCTAATGTGAATTTTTGGTGATAGATTGTTTTTACAATCGTTTTTGTGATTTGTCACTTTAAAATACAAAGGATTCTATACTAGTAGTAAATACTCAAACTCTTTCACAAAAATGATTTCAACATTACTTTTAATACAAAGCTCGTTTTTAAAACCATTTTACAATCTATTGGTATATACAAACCTTTACCTCATTCGTATGAGAAATCCAATTAAACAACTTAGAAAAATAAGTGGTATGAAACGCTTACGTTTACTTTGTCGGTTAATTTTTAGAATTGTTCGATTGCAAATTTGTGATAATTTTCAAGTGGAAATCTATAATTTGTTCGTAAATATTTAAGTTAAGCCAGTGGTTATGGGACATGAAGCTAAACTCGTTTATTTACTAGCTTGGTGTAATTTACACTTATTGATCTATGATGATCATTTTGAAGTTTAGACTAGCGATATGCGATGTCTCTTTGTCCGCGTGGGGGATTATACCCCATTCTATGGAGCTTCGTCTCATTTTTATGGGCTAGCGACCCATGGTATTTTAACCGTTTTATGGAGTTCGGTTCATCGGACATACCGTTGTACTACATCGTTGTTTCGGCTTATTTGAGTTTTAGGTTCCTCGAGGATACCGTTTTACTACGTCGTTGCACCGGATCTATGGGTTAGCGACTCATGGGATAGCGCCCCATTTGTGATACACGTGTTGGTGAGTTTTCATGCTCCCATTTGTGATAAGCCTCCTCTTTTTGTGTTTTCTGGATTTCTAATTATTGATTTCTAGAATTTGTGTTTCTCCAATTTCTGTGATTTGCATTGATAAGCTCTATCAATATTTGTTGTATGGTGAATAAAAATAAAGAATATGGCATTCTTTTTGGTGTTTGAGAAAATCTGAGATATTGTATGATTTTTGTTGTTATCATATATATTTGTCATATCTCTTATCCTATCTCTTCTTATATGATATTTATAGCTAGATTGGTCCATTTATTATTTTTCTTCTTAAATAATACTCGAGTTAGACCGAGGTGTTTCAGGTGCCTCCACTTGATTTCTTAGCAGGGACTAGCTTCTGACTTTTGGCTAACTACTTTAGCTTAGTAGTTTTTGTTTTTATACATTTGAGATGGAAACTCCTTGATGTATACATATTCTTTTGTCTAGCACTTGTACCTATTCTTTTGTGCTGTAGTGGATCTGTTATGACCACTACTTTGATGTTCACTTCTACGTATTATATTCATATCTATTTTCGCCTTTGTGATATGAATATCTATGACTAATTTATGTTATGATTATTTTATATTTGTTTTCGAAGGCCACATAGCCACCGTGTAGTAGCTTTGAGTTGTATTTGATATGTCACATTTCCTCTTGAAATGAAATGCATGACATACAATCTGATATACCGGTACTCGTAAAAAGCAATTACACAGGTGGTCATTGCTCAACAGCCTTATTCTTCGTACTAATTGACGGCATTACCCAGTAGTGTCCTTGGTTAGTGTGAGTATAGAGGTGGGGTGTCACACTTTTCAACTTTTACTAATTAAAAATTAGGATTTTTAACAAAAAACATTTATTAGGTTTTTCTTTTGAATGCTCAATTGTTAAGCCAAACCCTTTTTTTTAAATGTACTTTATAGTATTTCTAACCATCCTTTATAATTTTTAAACAATATAAACTAGAGTAGATAAGAACAACACTAACTTTATCATTTTCTTATCATTCATACTATCTCCTTCCAATACTTGGTGGAGTCTCTAATATCATGTGAGGGGGGCTTTTAATAGTTATATGCAATATATGCGCACAACAATGGAAAATGTCCATTTTCCTTTTGCTTCGCCTTTCGATTTCCTATATTACTTCTACTAAGATTACTAGCATTATTTTTGATATAATCTCCTAATATTATTAATAATTACTAACATTATTTTATATAAATTCCTAACATTATTTTTCACTGTTATTACTATTTAACTTTCTAATACCTAAACTACTCTTGTTTAAATGGCTTATATATTTATATAGTTCTACTCTCAATTAACTATCTTCTTAATTAAACCATCGCAATGCACTCACCTATAGTTTTATTTTTGGGGCATTTTACCAGAAGGACAAACTTTATAATACAATTAGTTTTTAGGATACACATCCACATGAATTAATTTCAAGGCCAAAGTCAACAGAATAATTACTTTTAAGGACAAAGTCAGCAGTCCTATTACTTTCAAGGACATAATTCATAGGTTTTTAGGCCTTAGAAACTAATTATTTTGCATGTTGTCCTTAAAAGTAATTATTTCAGTTGTATGTCCTAGAAACTAATTGCAATTGCTAAAGAGGCCCTTGTGGCTAATTTCCACTTTATTTTTGGATTCTAATTTTTTTTCGTTCTTTTTACCCCATTTAAACTTATGCCACTTCCTATTGTCCACCCCTAAAAAGAATTTTCTAACTTAAAAAAAAAATTCATCTTAGAAAAATCAACGAGCTACATATGTTCTACTATTTTTTTGAAAGAATTAACCATTTTTTTAATTAAAAACCCATTTACTATTATTTTTGGTTGAACAAATTTTAAATATTCTACTAAAAACCTTTTATTTGATATACATAGCATAGTTATTTATATTTTTTTTTGAAAATGTAATATTTACTTACTTTTCAACAATAGGATTTTTCTACCTTCAAATAATTCCTTTGAAAATCATTTCAAATATAATATATGTATATATATATATATATATATTCTTAAATTTTTATATTAAAATCATTTCAATTTTTGTACTAATTCTTTTATACGCGGTCGGACTCGAAGTGTATTTTTATTCGTCCATTCCTTTTGACTTTTCTTCTTTCTACTTACTTTCGATTTATCTTTTTTTTTTCAAATACTAACATTCATCTATTATCTTGGAGAGATTACTTCATGTCTTCCTTTGGGAACTCAATTGCTTTTGGATATTTACAACAGGATCTTATTTTCCCCTTATATGGACCTGTTGTACATCATCAATCGACAATCATATAAAGATCTACAACTATTGGGCTTGGGGCCCAACTAGAAAGTTACGTATTATCCAACTTTAGGGACCTTCCATATGTTTTACTCATGCTCTTTAAGGTCAACACCTTTCATACGACCTATTTTCCATGGGGTAATTGGGTAGATGTATATCTTCAACTTTATCCGTTATTCCGACTCATAATCGACTTGTCAATCTTTTATGGATGCGGCTACTTTATAGTAAGAATTCCTAGGTTTGGCGTATATTATATTTAAGTTTATAGGAAAAATACAAACACATTCACTCAATGTTTTCTAATTTTTCAATATCGACTAGATACCAAATGTAACGGGCCATACCCCAGTGGATCCGAATTTTCGCTAAATCAAAAATCCAAGTCCGCCAAAGTATGGATCGTTGGTTTGATATCCTACACGTAAAATAAATGAATAGGTATCAAAGCACTAATGATATAACTCATAAAGAAATAATAAAATATAACAAGTCACATAGTTGCTGACCAAGATTGACACTTCCAATGTCTACTGTCCTTGTCAGCATCGAGCATGCATAAGTAACCTATCATTTTATTGTTCCCGCCTTGTACTAGTACCTATCTGTCTAGCTATCATGTGTGTTGTAATGAGGAGGGGTTCAGAACAATGTTCTGGTGACTGGTAAATCATACACCTTATACATAATGCTAGTTTATGTTGATTGCCTTCTACCACATGTTATGTCTTTATTTTTGTATTCTTAGTTAGTCGTTTTAACTTTAAGGACGCGTACGATATGCTTCATCTACCCATAATAGACCATATATATATATACATACATATATATATATACATATACATACACACACACACACACACACACACATATAAGTAGCACGGTCCTCCATTGGACCAAGATATTATCCGTGCTAGTATCCATAACTCAACACCCCATCAGGATCCATCACCATCACTGTATCACCTTCTTGTCGGAGCGCATATCGAGGAAGTTCCATAGTGCCTAATAATGGCTTTTCAATAATTTATCCGTACTCTATCTCGCTTTCGGAGATTTTTGTTTGCTTATTGATTTTTAGACTTGGCTCTACGAACTATAGATGATAGTGTACCCAACGCCATGGGCTATGATCTTAGCTCTACGGACTACCCCATGCATTTTTGAAAGACCTCTCTAATAAGGGTTAGCTAACCATATTTCCTAATAAATAAACTAGCAAGCAACTGTGGCGGTGCATGACCTAACATGGACCGTACACTTGTCGGGAGTGTAGCCTGTTAAGTATAAACCTTGTCTTTCCCGTTGACCACTCAGGACTGATGACGTTCTCGACCTACGTACAGTCCCTACTCCTTAATTTGGCACGAACATATTGACATAGCGCCATTCTTCATTCATCATCCTATTTAGATCACTTATTGCAATCAAGGAAATACCTCCCCCTTCTATTTTAATAACGCAACTCTACTGGGGTATTCCATCATCTACACGCAAGCGTATATGGTGCACATGTCCTACGGTTGGATATATCTCACATTAGTATAATGTATGCACAATTACTAGTAGACCTTTGCAGTTGGCAAACTTCTATTGTGTAATACTACTGACCTCGCATTCCAAACTATTCTAATGACTATATCATTCTACTCATTTAATCATTTATTAATTTTAATGGAGCACTGCCATCATAAACGCATACTTGAGGCTACATACATATACCTTTATATATATATAGAAATATATATATATATATATATATATATATATTCATTCATCCTTACTTAACTATTTTGCCTCTACAGTTTGTTGTTAATCATAATTCTTTACTTCTTTATGCGTTTATATCTTACTTGATTCAAGACTATTTACCGCTTTCTGTTTAAAAGTTTTAAAATGCCTTTTACTATTCTTTTACTTTTTTGTATTTCCTATTTCTATTCCCTTTTAAATTTTAATTTATGCTTGCTTACTCTTTGATTTCTTTTTATTTAATTTCAATCTTTATTTGTATCGTGCATTTTTTCTCTTAGAACGTTCTTATCACATATATAATTCTTTATTTAACACTTAAGGATTTTTTGCATTTTAATGCGTTCAAGTTACGTCTCTCCTAAATGGAAAGGTTAACACTGTAAATTTCTATATCTTATCAAGAAGGAAGATTTGAGCTGCGTTTGGAATTACGAGAAATTATCTTTTCATAGTTATTGAAATAGACCGTAAAAAATACAGTAAATATATATATTTTATATATCTATTTCTTTTAGATGTATTCCTTATCATTTCAAACGAAACGCTATTATTTATTTTAAACTTGATAAACTATAGAAATTCACATTGCAACATCTTGTATTTCAACGAATTAAAATACCATTTAAATCCCTAAAATTTTATTGTGATTACTTTATTTTACATTCTTATTTTTCAATGACCATTCAGAAAACAAATCTGAAATTATTACATCATTTACAAGTTCATGATCTATTGTTACTCAATAATAAATTCAGGGACTACTTTTCGATATATACATTCATACAACACACACACATCAAGTTAACAATTACAGAATATGTAGGTAGAGTTTATAACTTCATTGCATGTGTATAGAATCAGCCTACAACTCTAATTTACATTTCTGGTATATAGAAATTGATCTATAATATAAATCTAATGTTATACTAAAGTATATAATTTTTTCCACTCTTCTTTTTATTCTTTCCAAATATCCAAATCTAATTCTTGTTATTCCACTTTGACTATTTTTTTCCCTATTCGGATTTATATACCGCAGGCACATAAATCTGATCTATTAGAAATATAGATTGGTAAAGAGAGTTGGACTTTGATTTTGATTTTAGATCCAGATTTATAGTTTACCTTGACTTTGCAATTAGGTTTGTTCCTATTCTCTTCCTAATCATTTTCTACAATCCTCCAATTATATATATGTATAAACTAGAACTATTTCTAAGAATTTAAAAATTTAGCGGAGAAGAGAAAATGGTAGAGCTCTGGTATCGCTTTGAAATTATGAGTTTAAAAGTAAGGGTCTAGGTCTATATTTATAAAGGTTCAAATCAATGCTAGTCGTTTGATAAAACTAGATTAAATTCGAGCCATTCAGGTTATAATTTACTATCGATTTTACATTGCCAATGGTTGACTGCTTATCGCCTTAGGTCATTTATTGCCTTAGGTCGACCACGACCAATCGACCTGGGTGCTTCAGGGGTCGACATGTTGTTTGTTTTAGCCATGATTAATTGGGGGTCTTTGATTTGTTTTATTTAATCTTTTGTTTCATTCCTTTTAAGTCAGATTGTTGTAATTTGTTTCCACCTATATATATTTTCTTTGATTTAATTTAACATCAGCATTTCATAACGTCTAAGTTTCCACTAACATTAGTAATTAATGTTAACTAACTTTTATTACTATAGTCATATATACAATTATTTTCGACTTAAAAATTTCAAACGTTAATAACTTTTTCGTTTGAATTTCGAGTGAAAAACTTTATATATGATAATTTATCAAAAAATCGCCTCAAGCCCAATGGTGCAAGTTTTGCAACCAAATTCTAACTTTTACAAAAATTCTATTTTTTGGGTATTATTTATTTAGTTCCTTTCAATCAATTATCATTAAAATTATGAGATGTTACACACTTATAGTACTTATTAAAATACAAAGAAACCCCGAGAATATCTTTCAAAGCTAACTTTAAAAATAGCCAAAAACAAGGCATTTACAAAGGGCATTCATATTGGCCTTTTCATTTCTAAATTTCATGGCTTCGTTCCACAATTTCTACAACATTCCAGATCAACTTCCTTATGTCAAACACACCAAAACTTGTGTGAAGAACATCCAAATATATATTTACATAATATAACCATATTTTAACCAAGTTAACATATGTTAAATACAGGGGATTTCAAAGTGTGTTTATAACGGCTATTTTTCTTCAACCATTCACAACACACTATCAAACATGTAAACAACAAGTCTTGTCCACAATACATGTTTTATAGGGTTATAAGAGATATTATACTACATATAATGTCGTCACCTGTTTTCTAAAGCAAGGAGAGCCCAAAAGTAATAACTTGCATTGTTGTCTATTTTAACATATATTTCAACAATAACAAATGCATACAACATATACGAATAACATGGTGAGTTAACTCATCCAAGTCCAAGACAAACCAAGATGTAGATAATTTCACTATGAGTGCAATGGTTAAGACAGCTTTTATAAATATTCAATATTAGTTTATAAAATACTAAAAATCAAAAATAGTTTTATAAAGTGCTTCTCAAAATCGACTAATATATGTTGACATACCATCCTATCGTATGTCGACATAGTAACCACTACGAAGTTTTATTTAAAAAAAATCAACATGGATATGTGGACATACCCAATCACCATATGTTGACAAAATGACCGTTGGAGTTTTTTTCTTTCAAATTTAGACGAATGGGCACTTCTCTTCAGCCGTTTGTCAAAATACATATCTTTTTATCTTCTACATAAAGGCTATGGAAAATGAATTTTTACCAACATGTTCTCATTCTTCTCTCACTCTTTAATCACCATTAATTTGATACAAATTCTCTTTCTAATTTTTAATTTTCTTTCCAATCCACACACTTTCACACTAATTCTTCATGGATTTGCAAACCACATAAGATCAAAGAGTTCATACTTGATTCTTGATCATTTTCTCTCTGGCCTCATCCTAATCCTCTCAATTCCAAAGACAAACTGCTACCAAAGGCCAATATATAAGAACGTTTTGATGATCGTATTAAAAGGTACAATTATTTTTCGTATTACTTTAAAATTTGAAAAGAGAAAAGATGCATCCTGCTGTTATCCTGCTTTTTGGCAAAACCGTGATACCAAAAGGTCGATCGAAAACAAAGGACAATTCGTCTCAGAGATTGGT
This sequence comes from Allium cepa, assembly GCA_030765085.1. NCBI lineage: Eukaryota > Viridiplantae > Streptophyta > Magnoliopsida > Asparagales > Amaryllidaceae > Allium > Allium cepa. The sequence goes on from CM060933.1 coordinate 56,816,605, forward strand.
CATACTTCGTTTCACCATGAATGTCGTTGAATTTTGTCCGAGTCCAGATTGAGCTACAATTGATAGGACATGACAGGAAAGATCATAGAAGTCAGCATCTCAAATTTCAAGTCAATCCGAGTTCATACGCTCAAGTTATGATCGATTCAATTTGAAGGGAAAAGCACTAGTTTCGTATCCATCATTGTAGGTGTCTTCAAATCCATTGCCGAGCTCTAGTTCGAATTGGTCATCTTCGAATCCATCATAGTATCCCAATTCATATCGATCATAAGCGGCCATGTTCGAATCCATCGAGTTCGTATCGATGGACTTCGAACCCATCAGCAGGTGAAGCATTTCGAATCCATCAGCCAGTGCCTGCTTCGCATCCATCAGATCGTCGTCCTTCGAATCCATCGAAGGGTTCAAGTTCGCATCGATTGACTTCGTATCCATGGAGAAGTTACAAAGCTCGTATCTATCAGAGAAATGCAAGTTCGTATCCATCAAGCATCGGTCGTTCGAATCCATCAATGAAGCCTTGTTCGAACCCATCAATGAAGCCTTGTTCGAACCCTTCAATGAAGCCTTGTTCGAACCCATCAACGAAGCTTCGTTCGAATCCACCAAGTCAACTAGCCATGGTGATGTGTCATTCATCGGTACGAACACGCCGAGATATATAGAGCCGATGCGGTCAACTCGGAGTGAAGACCGGATCGATTCGAGGTTTGCGCTCCACGTCATCAAAAAGGCGCGTGCCACCATCGATTCGAAACCATCGATTCGAAGGGATAGTTTCGAACATACAGCTGCACGAAGAACGTCATCTCGTATCCATCATATCTCTCAATCTACTGATCCAACTGCCACAAAATTTTCACTGAAGCTTGCATACATGTTGAAGAATGTCCACGCCAAATTTCACCTCGATTGGATGATTTTCTGATCGATTCGAATGGAGTTCGAATCGATGCCAAAGTGGGCCCAAATTTCCTGAGGTCGGGCGCGTGGGCCCCCTCATGTGCCAGAAGTGGTCTCCCGAGTTTTCAGCGAAATATCAGCATCCTACGCCTATAAATAGAGCCCCAGAGCCAACAGAGAAGGGATCTTTCGACTCTCAAGCGCTCAGACTCTGCCGGATCGAGATCTCCATCATCCTACATCATAACTTTGCTGTTGATTTCGAATTTCCAGTTGTAACTTGCTGTTGATTGCTGTAACAACTTGTAATCATTGAAAGAGAATCGATAAAACTGCAAAAAAAACTTCACAGTGGACGTAGGCAACACGCCGAACCACTATAAATTGCTTGTCTACGCATTTACTTTACTGATGATTGAATTTTTGTTAGATAATACTTGCTTTGAATTTGCATTCTTCATTATTATCTCTTCAACGACTCCCGAAGAGTGTTGTGACCAAATTTGGTTCAAACACTTTGGTGCTTTCACTGAGAAAACCCAGATTTTCTCCTGCTCTTTGGATCAGTCATCGATACCGGATTGAATAAATCTAAGAGAGGGATCCAGATCATCAAGTCAAACTTCCTTCCCTTCTATTCAGATTTGCACAAAGTCAAGGAAAGGAATTTAATTTTCAAGATGGTTAGCACAAGAACCACCTCAAACGCTATCAATCAAGAAGAACAGGATAGACAGAATCCTGCTCCAGTACCTCCATCTAATCAAGATGCTACTGGACACTCGGAACCGTCAGTTCCGGTTACCCGACAATAGTTACAGTTGCTACTCCAAGACCTGACCCAGAGTCGGCAACAACTAGCAGAACAGCTACGTGCTAACGCCAAGCTGATCAACAAGCTGGATCGCCAGAAGCGAAAGAGATCCACGAGAGACCATGCTTCTCGCCCCTCCAGCGAGAGTTCTTCATCTTCTGATTATCATAATCGATCTTCACGACCCCATCTAGATGGGAGTCACATGCCAGCCACTGGAGATCAACCAACACTGACCGTTGGACAACTGAGAACTGGTCCATCAGCCAGTTTCCAAACCGGACCCTCCTCCCGAGGAGGTGTCGTCCCTCACCACACCACAGAATACCGCACCCACTAACGTTGCGGCTGAACCAGGGGTCAACGCCCAAGATCAGTCGAACCTGGGCCGTCATCATAGAGAATGTACTCCTGAACCATACGTCCCAGAAGACCATGAGCCAAGAAGGCAAGCCTTGGACCGTCGACAACATCCGGTCCAACCCCAAAGTATGGAACGTAATCATACTCCGACGCAAGCCGCACAGAACGCGCAATTGCCGGATCTTTCAACTATGATACGTCAGATGATCTGTGAGAGCCAAGGATTCACAAATGACGATTGGGGAGTTTTCCGAAGTCACACTCCTTTTATGGACGATATCCTTACTGCTGAAACCCCACGGCGATTCAGAATGCCAACCCTACCCATGTACGAGGGAAACTCCGACCCCTACCAACATACTCTGAAATATGAGTGGTCAATGACCGTTGCTAGAGCCTACGATGCAGTGAAGTGTCGTAGTTTCCCCTTATCCTTTGGGGGCATCTCTACCATGTGGTTCACTCGATTGCCACCTCGATCCATCTCTTCATTCGACCAGTTGGCCACAAAATTCGTTGAACAATTCCGCATGCACGTTGCAAGGCCCAAGGATGTCAACACTCTGTCTAGTGTCACTCAAGCTCCTGGAGAGATGCTCAGACATTATTTAGAGAGATTCTATACTGCATGTGCGGAGATCAGCAATCCAAATGATAACTCCATCCTTATGGCGTTGACTAAGGGGATCGACCCCGATTCTGAGTTCAGCAACTGGTTAGCTGGAAAGCCGCCTGCATCGTTGGACCGTTTCCATGCCAAGGCGGCTCAATCCCTGAGACGGGAAGATGCGAAACAGTCTAGGAAGCAAACCGATGCGGGGCCAAGCACGGAAGGGATCCAAAGCAATGTTGCAATTAAACAGTCCGACGAGAGCTCCGAAAAAATTCAGTTGAACGTTAAAAACAAACAAGCTCGGCGAAGGGAGAGCGTGAATCAAACTAGAAAACGATGTTAAAATCATGGCCCGCAACGCAAGAATCCAATATTTGAAAGTTACACTCCTCTGAATACATCACTAGAGGACTTGTACTTACAAACCTGTAATACAATTCAGTACCAAAAACCCGCATCAAGACCGTCATCAGAGAAGAAAATCCGGACGGAAAAGTTTTGCAGGTTCCATGAAAGCTATGGGCACAATACGAACGAGTGTCGTCACTTACAAGATCTCGTTGAAAACTGATCAGCGAAAGGAAGCTTGAACGGTTTGTGCGGGCACCGCAGCCTAGAGAAGCGGGCCCATCAAGTCAAAACAATGAACCCAATCGGCCGAGACATGAGGACTCAACTTGTCCCCGTGGAAGATTGGTGATAAACGCCATCAGTGGCGTACCAACTTTCTCAGGAGCCTGGAACGACGAAGATCCTCGTCACTGTCACACATGACAGGCTCTATTCAATCTATGAATACTATGCAATTTCCTTTACATTCTGAAATTTGAACTTGTAATAAGGCACTGACTTTTCCATATTTTCTTATTTCAGCAATAAATTACTATCTCTTCAAGCTAGAGCTGTGATTCACCGAATGCAACGTTCAACAATCACGACACACGAAGAGCTAAGTTCCATCAAACAATGGAATTTATTCAAATAGCGGGTGACTGTGATACGACCGGCCACTCACTAAGTGAAACCCCAGCTCGGGGGCGAGCCATCACATCAAAGGATGAACAGGACCAACACACGACAGTCCTACAACTAACTCCAACTTCCCAGAGTGTGATTTGGAGTATAAACATCCAATAACTCGTTCCAAGAGTGCGAACGGACTCCAACTTCCCAGAGTGTGATTTGGAGTATAAACATTCAATAACTCGTTCCAAGAGCGCGAACGGACTCCAACTTTCCAGAGTGCGAACGGACTCCAACTTCCCAGAGTGTGATTTGAAGTATAAACATCCAACAACTCGTTCCCAGTGCGCGAACGGACTCCAACTTCCCAGAGTGCGAATTGGAGTATAAACATCCAATAACTCGTTCCCAGAGCGCGAACGGACTCCAACTTTCCAAAGTGCGAATTGGAGTATAAACATTCAATAACTCGTTCCTAGAGCGCAAACGGACTCCAACTTCCCAGAGTACGAACTGGAGTATAAACATCCAATAACTCGTTCCCAGAGTGCGAACGGACTCCAACTTCCCAGAGTGCGAATTGGAGTATAAAAATCCAATAACTCGTTCCCAGAGTGCGAACGAACTCCAACTTCCCAGAGTATGAATTGGAGTATAAACATCCAACAACTCGTTCCCAGAGCGCGAACGGACTCCAACTTCCCAGAGTGCGAATTGGAGTATAAACATACAACTCGTTCCCAGAGCGCGAACGGAATCTAACTTCCCAGAGTGCGAATTGGAGTATAAACAACCAACAACTCGTTCCCAGAGCACAAACGGACTCCAACTTTCCAGAGTGCGAATTAGAGTATAAACATCCAACCCATCGTTCCTAGAGTGTGAACGATGTGAACGAATTTCTAAAAAGCCCAAACAGGTGTGACTGACCATCTATCAGCTAACTCCAACTTCCCGGAGCATGAATGGAGTATAAACATAAATTACAGGTTCCTGGAGCACGAACCCAAACATACATGCTATCTCCAAGTTCCCAGAGTGCGAATTGGAGTACAAATACCAAGTCAAAGTTCCCGGAGCGTGAACCGAAATATCAATTCTAACTCCAAGTTCCCAGAGCGTGAAGTGGAGTATAAACATCAATTCCAGGTTCCCGGAGCGCGAACCGTGTTACAAACATCGATAACTCTCAAATTCCTGAAGTGCGAACCAGATTATCGATCTCAAATTATCCTAAGTCCCCAGAATATGGACATGTGCTTAAGATTTGCAATAAGTGCGATCAACCACCAAAATACAAATGTTGTTCCCCGAAACTGGAGGGCAAAAAAGCTAAGTGTTAATCACTAATCAAAGTGATACAATGTCTGAAGTTCAACTTATTCATCGATCACAACTTGCGACCAAGATTTTCAGACTTGGCAAATAAAACAAACTCTACTTGACGGTAAAAACACCACAAGTACACCGGACTGAAAACCGAACACTACAAACACTTAAGCACAATATAAATGAGAATTGAAACAAAGAAATTGAATTTTATTTCAAATAAATAGAGACAAGGACTTACATGCAAATAAGTTCTTCCAAAAAAGAATTCCTACTTGCAGGGGCCGAACCTGCGTCTATACACGGTCTACTAGCCGGAAAAAAACACAAGTTCCTATCTATCAAAAAATCCGCTTAAACGGCCCATCTATTTCTTCTTTTTGAATCTCCTTATCAGTGGTTCGTCCTCGGACTCGCTAGAAACAGAGATCCTTCATTTGGAGTGCTTCCTCTCGGTGGCTGCTCTTCGGCTGGGGGCATAATGTCAACATCCTCCTCTGAGCTTGAGTCTACATGAAAGCTTTCCACCGGAGGAGTAGGAGGAACTGGACCTGCAACGGAAGATGGGATAGTGCCACCCGATGATATTACCCTTAAAGGTGCTGGGCTATGCGCCGCCGCACTGCCACCAATACTACCACCTTGCCCCGCAGCCTCTAATTCTGCGTTAATCTCGGCCAGAATTTCTTCATCACGAATCGCTTGGGCCTGGATGGGGGCATCTGCAGTCTGCATTGAAGAGCTAGAGGTTGGCGGGAGGTCCCTAACGATGAATGGCAAGTCTGTGGAGAAGCCACCATGCTGGCCGAGCAGCTCGCTCACCATTTGCTCGTCAAGGGATAGTGCGCTCCCCTGCGTCACCTCAGTTGACACTGCTGTCACGGCGGTTGTCTCAGTGATAATGGCCTTCTCCCCTTTACTTGATTCTTGAGTCGCGGCAATCGGCGCAACTCCAGTCACTAAGCAAAAATAAGAAGAAGTTATTAGTAACTGCTTCAAAACAAACTCCCTATTTGGAATACACTTGAGATAAGTTCGGAATACCTTCCTCAACGTGGCCTGCTGACGACTGAGCAGCTTCAGAAACGTGCTCCCAAATAGGAGATAGCTGCGATTGCTCTGGATTATAGGCAGGGACTGACTGCGAGTCAGCCGCAGATGTGGGCTCTGACGGAAGTAGAGCGGTGATCTCAAGAACTAAAGCTCGATGCTCAACACCAGAACCTTCTCCGACTTCCAAATGACGGGCGTCGACTGTCTCCTTCTCATAAGAAATCATGGCATCATGAAGGGTTTTCTTTTCATCTTCGGTCAGCAACCGGTTTTCAAGCTCAAACTGGTCAATTGATTCATCCGGATGCGCTGCTTTCTCCTCCTCAATCAACCAATTCCAGGCGCTGTGGAGATGTACCGGATAATTCTCGAGCCAAGCCAAATTCCTATGCCTTAACACGTTGGCATTGTAAGTAATACGGAGGTCTTCAATGTCGGCCTCCAGCTTGGACTCGACGATCTCAATCTTTCTATGAACATCGGCTTCGATCTCCATTATTTTAGCCATCGCAGCATCACGCTCGGTCCGGAATTCTACCGCCTGATCACATGCCTCCTATGCAGAAATATTGGCGGTATCCCTTTCCTTCATAATTTCAGAAACTTTAGCCTTAAGCTCATTAAGCATTTTCAAAGCCGCATCTCCCTCGGCGGTGACGATGGTGTTCCGGTGGCCCATGTCTTCCACCGTGACATAGTGCTCTTTTTCATCCTATCCATGGCCGCTTGAGCTTCATCGACCTTCGTAAGAGCCTCCATCTCTGATTTTCGAGATGATTCAGCTTCTGTATTCAGCACTTGTATGATGCGATCTTTTTGAGCCAGCTCGGCTTGAAGCTTTTCGATGGTAGCCGCTCGTTCGAAGGCTAATGACGACGCTCGCTCGGCTGCCTTATACCATGCCTTGTATTGGGCATAAAAATCGTGCACATAATCGTGCGCCACCTACTCGGCCTCCGACGGGATTCTTTTCAAGTGAAGAGGAAAGATGTAGTTATCAAAGCAAATATTCGGGAAGTCCTTCTTCAATTGCGCAAGCCTGATAGCTTCTTCACCCGAAATTTCAGTAGGAGGTTGTTCCGCAACTATCAGGGACATTGCCTCAGACCTAGGATGATGGGGCTCGGATCTAGAAGACTGAGAAGCTGACTTGTATCGGGAAGGTTCGGAAGGACGAGACACATAGGTAGGAGGTTGTATAGGAGCTATGGGAGGAGGAGTGCGAGATCGAGACCGACGTCTGTAGTCCCTATCTCTTTCATACCGCTCTTGGCTGGAATACCCGGAGTACCTGCGATCGTAATCCCTATCTCCTTCTCTTCGTTGCGACTCGTAATATGAGGAAGATTTACGAGCATGTCGCAGACTTCCTAGCATCGAGCCGCGTCCAGTCATAATATCTGCAAAGCGAAATGAGAATAAAGTTAGTGGTTTTTCGAAACCGATGACCTGCGACTAAGGGTTATGTAGTGTCGTGAAATGTGTATGAATATGCATTCCCCCCGACCAACTAGAAGTGTCGACCACGCTAGTAATAAAGGGATCGCTCAATTCTAGAGTACGATGGAATTCCTCCAACCCGATATCATGTTGAAAAGACACATCATTCCGGATTGGAAGATCGGCAAGCCCTTCAAAGAGACTTTATGTTCTTGAGGGAGACCTCTTCGAAATTCTAATTCCGGGGGTGAGCCGAGACATGAAGACCGACTTCCGTCTTCCCTTTTCAGACGACTTAAAAACGGCTGCCTTGCATTTTCTCTGCTCCATGACATCCTGGACTACATGTGTAGGCCCGGCCAACGGCTCATCATCAGTATGGGTTCTTTCAGAATCAGCCTCCTCGGCTATAATAACTTTGGGCTTCTTGTGCTTGACTAATTTTTTCGAGACGGTCCTTAATGCCCCGTCAAACTTTATGATTTGCCCTCGTTCGATCAACCTAAAAGTCCGGAGATTTCCATCCGTCAAAAGCAACTCGATATCCCTATCTTCGCTCGGGACTTCACGGAGTACTCGCACTATCTCCTTAAAGTGTTCACCTTCGGGTCGCTGAATCGTTGCTGTAAAAAGGAAAAAATATAAGTTTCACTTCGACTGTAATTGCCTTAGTAATTATTTGAGAACTCAGTTATACTCATGTCTGAATAACCATCGCCGGACAAACCCTGGAGGACATCTGACGTAAAACCATTCCGTCCTGTAATAGCTTAGCCTGGTCCAGGACCCAGTGACCACTTGACAATTCCTCACCGCTTCCAAAAATGTGAAGGAGGGGTAATCACTTCGAGTTTTGAAATTGAACAGATATCTGATCTCGGTCGGGATCGGTGGTCTATGAAGGTACTCCATGAAGATAATGAGCAAGCTATTCACGGAAGCATATCTGTTCGGGTGTAGTTGAGATGGGGTGATCCGCAAAAAAGACAGTACTTTCCTTATGTACTCATTGAACGGAGGAAGCTTCCGGCCGCGCACGCGTGGTAATTGAATGCGGTATATCCCTCCGGCGGATTGTGTGGTCTATCATTCAGTCCCGATAATAACACGTCGTCCAGTGACAGGCCATGCCTTAAGCATATTCTCCCTAACATATCTTCAAAAATATTGGATTGAACGGAATCCGATGGATTGGCGATAAAAGACGCATTGGGAAATTCGTCCGGGGCTGGACCGATGATCTCAGGTTCAATATCCAGAACCTCTAGTCTCAAAGTAATTGTACTTTGAATCTCCTGCTGCTGCGAACTTGAAGGTTCCATGACTAGCTAACTCATGAGAAACCATCGTTAGACGACAAAGGACCCGTGCATTCCCCGATGTAAAGTGTATGAATGTGTGTTGTGTAGTGCCGTGCATTACTTGAATAAATGTCGCAGAGTTAAAGGAAATATGCAAACGACAAAGCTACGGAGTCCAATTATAATGACCGTCGTCGCTGACCGTCATCACTAAATTATTTATATGATGGAAATTGATTCGGATAGAAGTTGTTATGGTTCCATCGACGAGCTTCGAAAGGTGGTCGAGTATGCAGTTTAATTATCAAGTCCAAATATGCAGGAATGAAGCTCGTCAGAATTATGCTAAGAAAATGTCAAACTTTCATATCCATCATAGAGGGTTTCGAACCGATCATAGGAAGCTCATTCGAACCCATCATAATACCACTTCGAATCGATACAGAGAGGCGCGCTTCGAATCGATGATCAAGTGCCGAGTTCGAACCGATCAATGAAGGATGACTTTGAACCGATCAATGAAGGATGACTTTGAACCGATCAGGAAAACCTCAACTTAACATCGATCATGTTCGAATCGATATCTTTCGTATCGGTCATAAAGATGTAATTCATATCGATGTAAAGTTAAGGATTTCGAATCGACCAATAGCTATTTCTCGTATCGGTCATTTCGTATCGATGTGACCCATCAAAATAGTCAATCGGTGCGAACTGCGTCCCCTCCAAAGGGCATCCCAGGGATCGATGCGAAATCCAAGGAAAGATGATGTCGCCCTCATCGATTCGAACACGAGTCCCCAGATCGGTTCGAAGCCTCTCCAAACCAGATCTGGCTTTATCAATCACCAGAGTGGTCAATCGATGAAGAAGAGGTAGGTTTGAAATAGCCTTGCCGTTTGGATTCGTGGTTAATTACCTAATTTGAGTGTAGAATTCAAGGAATTAAAAGATTTGGATCTTGATTAGTTCGAAAACGTGACGCAATGCTTTTCTCTCTGAGTCTTCGAGTCGATGCAAAACACAGTGAACACAAGGCAACGGTGAAAAGTAAAAAAGTGAAAAATGGCAAAGCCCCTGCTATTTATATGAAACCTAGAAAGTAACCGAGATGATTCGCCTCCCAGTAAACTTGACCGGCCGCAACCAGTCAAAACACGCATCGGTTCGAAATCTCCATTCGAACCCATTTGCCTAAGGTCTTATCGATGTGAAGTTAACCTCATGCTTCATCGGTACGAAGTATACAACCAAGGCTGTACAATGGACATTGAGCTCCATCGGTGCGAAACAAACAGTGAGCACATCGACTCGAAGCCTTCGTTCGCATCAACAAATTCACAACTCCATCCAAAACCGATCGATACGAATGGTAATTTCGTATCCATCCTTTCTCATCGGTACGAACGGGTGATTCGTACTCATCCAAGCCATCGATTCGAGTGTCGGTTTCGTACCCGTCATAGCATAAGCATACTTTGTCAATACGAATGTTGATATCGTATCCTTCGATGCTCATACCCATCGATTCGAAATATTACATTCACGCAACACAAAGTCGATTCCTTCAACCTTCTATATCGGTTCAGGAGAGGATCGATACGAAGGGACTTTCCAAAACAACCATCAAGCGTTGTCTCAACTCAAATTTCCAAATCGGTTCAGGAGAGAACCGATACGAAATTCAATTGCAAACAAAACTGATAACAACTCGTGGACGCACGACGTTAACGAAGGTCGAATAAACATATGTGCATATATGTCAGACTAATTTTGATTTAAACATTTACAGGGATCGAATACTCATCTTGTTACGAATACAACAACCAACAGCTAAGCGCTATTATACAGCAATCAATCATATCAACGCAAGTTTACTGTAAGACAGAGTACGAGTCTCAACAAAAAGAGAGCAATGATTGTTCAAAGAGAAATTGCAGCTTTACAAAGCACGTCATGTTTCCACAAGACGTACTTTGGCGGGCAAATGTTATCCCGCTTTTTGGCAAAACCGTGATACCAAAAGGTCGATCGAAAACAAAGGACAATTCGTCTCAGAGATTGGTCATACTTCGTTTCACCACAGATGTCGTTGAATTTTGTCCGAGTCCAGATTGAGCTACAATTGATAGGACATGACAGGAAAGATCATAGAAGTCAGCATCTCAAATTTCAAGTCAATCCGAGTTCATACGCTCAAGTTATGATCGATTCAATTTGAAGGGAAAAGCACTAGTTTCGTATCCATCATTGTAGGTGTCTTCGAATCCATCGTCGAGCTCTAGTTCGAATCGGCCATCTTCCAATCCATCAAAGTATCCCAATTCGTATCGATCATAAGTGGCCATGTTCGAATCCATCGAGTTCATATCGATGGACTTCGAACCCATTAGGAGGTGAAGCATTTCGGGTCCATCAGCCAGTGCCTGCTTCGCATCCATCAGATCGTCGTCCTTCGAATCCATCAAAGGGTTCAAGTTCGCATCGATTGACTTCGTATCCATGGAGAGGTTACAAAGCTCGTATCTATCAGAGAAACGCAAGTTTGTATCCATCAAGCATCGGTCGTTCGACTCCATCAATGAAGCCTTGTTCGAACCCATTAATGAAGCCTTGTTCGAACCCTTTAATGAAGCCTTGTTCGAACCCATCAATGAAGCTTCGTTTGAATCCACCAAGTCAACTAGCCATGGTGACGTGTCATTCATCGGTACGAACGCGCCGAGATATATGGAGTCGACGCGGTCAACTCAAAGTGAAGACCGGATCGATTCAAGGTTTGCGCTCCACGTCATCACAGAGGCGCGTGCCACCATCGATTCGAAACCATCGATTCGAAGGGATGGTTTCGAACCAAACAGCTGCATGAAGAACGTCATCTCGTATCCATCATATCTCTCAATCTACTGATCCAAATGCCACGAAATTTTCACTGAAGCTTGCATACATGTTGAAGAATGTCCACGCCAAATTTCACCTTGATTGGATGATTTTATGATCGATTAGAATGGAGTTCGAACCGATGCCAAAGTGGACCCAAATTTTCTAAGGCCGGGCGCGTGGGCTCCCTCACGTGCCAGAAGTGGTCTTCCAAGTTTTCTGTGAAATATCAGCATCCTACGCCTATAAATAGAGCCCCAGAGCTAACAGAAAAGGGATCTTTCGACTCTCAAGTGCCCAGACTCTGCCGGATCGATATCTCCATCATCCTACATCATAACTTTGATGTTGATTTCGTATTTCCAGTTGTAACTTGCTGTTGATGGCTGTAACAACTTGTAATCATTGAAAGAGAATCAATAAAACTGCAAAAAAACTTCACAGTGGACGTAGGCAACACGCCGAACCACTATAAATCGCTTGTCTATGCATTTACTTTACTGTTGATTGGAGTTTTTGTTAGATAATAGTTGCTTTGAATTTGCATTCTTCATTATTATCTCTTCAACGACTCCCGAAGAGTGTTGTGACCAATTTTGGTGCAAACACCTGCCACCTTTTGAAAGTCAAGATTGTATAGGTGTGTCACGTCATCCATAGAAAGTTAGGAAGTTGTTCTTGTCATCTGGTTCAAATTCAAGATGTTAGGTGTATCCTGTAACCCATGGAAAGTTAGGATTGTATATGACTGCCACTCGTAGAAAGCAAGTTGTTATAATTAAAAATATTTATGGAGAACAAGACTAAATGAAGGATTTGGAATACGAACCAATATAAAAATTCATTGTTGTTTACTTTACTGCTTTGATTTCTTTGTGCATTTATTTATTTATTCATTTACTTATATTTGTGATTCGGATTGAACAATTTTGAAAAATACAAGTAAACTGTTAATTAATAGATATACGCTATTCATCCTCCTCTCTAGTGTAATAATAACCTTAAGATCTTCCACATCAGTGGGTTATGGTAATTCGCGCACCCCACCGCTGTTAGGTGCCTTCAAGTAATAGAAACACGTAGAGATTTTCGATTCATTGAGTGAAGGTGATTTATAAGCTATTCGGCTATGGCAAAGAACAAACCATTGAGGGGAGTATAGTGTTATTCTATGTTCAAATATGTATAATCGTGTGGCTTACGCTTATTAATATTTAATATATGGCATGGAAAAGTGTATGTAGATCAATTATATATATAAGGTGTAACAACCTAGAATCTTGGTCATTGAATTTTAAATGTTTAATTAATTTTAAATATTTAAATAATTGGATTTTGAATTTAATAACTTATATCCAAGTATAGGGATTACTTAAGTATTTGGATTTGTGAATTAAATACGGATTTAATAATTTTATTTAACTCCATTTAATTTATAAATAATATTGGTCAATTGAATTTGTAAATTTAATTAAAAAATAAACTGATCGGATAAATATCGATAATTGAATCAAAAATATAGAATGATATTTTAATTTGTGAAGTAAGCATTCTGGGGTGCTGTCTTGAATTTTGACGAAAATAATGTCATTGGATCCAGAATAATAAATTGTTGTATGCCGTCGAGTTTCGTGACAATCGGATGTATTGTGTGATCGAGCGATCTCAAAACGCATAGCAATTAATTTCTTAATTTATGATATAATTTTATTTTAAAAGCTAATTAACTTCTGTATATGATTGAATTAGCTCTCTAAAATAGTTCCCTTGAGTTCGGAATATGTGTATTTAGTTAGAAACGCCAGTGAGCACGCCTTGATTGGAGGTCGTGAATTTCAGGCGTGAATAGTTCCGGTTAGAAAATCTATTTAAGGACCATCATTTCTCATTTTATTTTCCCAAACCAAAACAAATCCTAGCAGCCATTTTAAACTTTCCCCCATCCAATGGCCGCCAACAAACGGAGCCACTAAAGGACGTTTCAGGTAAATGACCTAACTAGCGAAATGTTCGGGTAGGTGAGTTAGGCACGTTGACTAGTTGGATCGTTGTTTGGAGGAGTAAGGCAGCGCAAAACTTGGGTTGATCGAAGTTCAATATATGGGTTGGTGGGGAAGAAGAGGCGTCGTGGTGGGCCATGGTTTGTCGTGGGAGGTCCGTCGTCGTCTGGGGAGCTGGCTGGTGTAGTGCGGCGGTGTATTGCGGCCTGTGGCAGCGGCCAGGCTAAGTTGATTGAGGCGGCTGAGTTTGTGGTTTCATGTTTGGGGGGGTGGATTTGCGGCCGAGTTTAGGGCTTGATTAGGGTATTAATTACTATAATTAAATAATTAATTATATTATTTAATTTGAAAATCTAATTAAACCAATTGCTTGTTCATACGAGGTCAGATTCAATGCGGTAAGTTGCATTGTACTCATGGAATCGATGTCTACGTTATGGAATTGGATTGAAGGAGATTGGAGCTTGTAGAATTTCAAGCTAAAATCGAACGTCCTTTCGATTTTAGTTCAAACTGGAATGCTTCGGCAATAACTGGAATTTCTACGAGTGTACTCACCTTTAAATTAGCTATATAATATATGTAATTATGTAAATTTAGTATTAAATGCTTGGTTGATAGTTTGGATATTATTGTTGTTGTTTGATTGATTATTTGATTGGATTGTTTGGTTGAAAATCCAGTTTTGGAAACGAATGACATATTAACTTAATTGTTGTGAACCCATATAATTATATATATTGTCCATAACCATTATTTTGCAAGGAATATTTATAGATAGACCCTAGGGGTGTCTTGTCAATAATAATTATTTATTGCTTTATGCTGCTTATATTAATGTTTAGCTGAAATAAATCATGATATTCTACTTAAGTTTTAAAGTGTCTTTATAGCAATTTTCGCTATAATGTCAATTACTGAATATCATCTCCTAAACCCTTCGTGTGTGTCGTCTTGAGCTTGTATTTTCATAAAATAGATAATTAGATTCATTAATCATTTTGATTTATGATATTTAAATTAATTAATCATTTTACTTAATGATGTTTAAAATTTATCAAATCGTTTTAACTAATGATGTTTGAATTTAAATTAACCCATCTTGTTAATGATATTTAAATTTATGTAATCATTTTAAGTGATGACGTTATATGTTAATAAATCATTTAACTAAAGATGTTTAAATTTAATTAACCATCTTAATTGATGATATTTGAAATTGATAAATCATTTTAATTAATGATGTTTGAGTTTAATTAATCATTTTAATTAATGATGTTTTAAATGTAGTAAATCAATTTAATTAACTATGTTTAAATCTAATTTATCATTTTAATTATTGATATTTGAATTTAGTTAATCATTTTAAGTAATGATATTTGAAATTTAAGTACTCATTCTAATTAATATATTTGAATACAATTAATCTTTTTAAATAATAATATTTAAAGTTAGTTAATTAATTTAACAAAGGTATTTAAGTTAATTAAACGATTTAATAAAGTGATTAAAGTTAATTTAAGGAAAGTGTTACAAAGTGAATTAACTGATTTAGTGTTTTAAAGTTAACTTACTGGTTAAGTGAAAGTGTTTTGTAAATAATTAACTATTTAAATAAAGATAATTGGTTGATTTATAAAAAGAGATTATAAATTTAATTTATCATCTTTCGAGATAATTAATATTTTTTTTTTAAATTTACGAAAGATTATAAATGTGATTAATTATCTTTTACGGTAATTAACCTAGGTTTTAATTTATATAAAAGATTTTAATTTTGATTTATTTTCTTCGTGGTAAATTAACATTTGTTTTAATTTATAAACGCAATTTAAATTGGATTTATTATCTTTTGGGATAATAAGTATTGTTTTAAAATTTATAAATAATAGTTTATAAACAAAAATATCTCTAAAAAGAATTGATTCAAATAAAGCTAAGTGTATATTGTTTTGGGTTTATAATAAACAATGTTTTGACATTTGTTTTGACCTTGGTTATAATACAATTAGAAAATATAATTTGCCTCTTCAAATGAATATTCTTAAAGAGCATTTTTAAAGTGTCTCTAAAAGTATTATGATTGAAAATCAAGCGCGAGTGAAAAAAACCATCTTATCATTCCCGATAGTTGATTTATTGATTATCGACTCTAATTATTCTTGCTTCTTTATATTTCGTCACTCTAAGATATGTGTTACTCATTTGAGTCTTGTTATCCTTTGTTGGAAATGGCTAAACCCAAAGAGCAAGTGGAAGCCAAGTTATGTGGGGTTGCTCCTATTAGGGTTTTTCACATCCACTTTAGATTTGATTCGGTTTTGCGCATAGAGATGTAAAATACTCGAATACTCGATAACTGTTGGCGGCGTCCGGCTTGGACGTGTCCGAGAGCCATTGGAGTTCTCAAGTATATTTCTAGAGGTATACTTTCGCTAAAGGGAGGCACACACTCTAAGTCGTTGTTGGAAAATTTTCTTTTTCCCATATTGTTAATCAAATCTTTGAATAGTTTCTTTAATTTCATGGAGAACTACCTTGTGACTATTCTTTCAAGTTCGGAATTTGATATTATTTATGCCTATCATTCAGTTTGGAATTTGTTCTTACTAGTACCCACCCTTTTATTTAGACGTTTCTGTTGTTTATTTCCGTTCTTTCTTGATTGGATTGTTGTTCTGATTGTTTTTTATTTTTTCATTTATGGATGTTTTTCTTGTGAGGTAAAAACTTGTTCTGCGTTAAAAGCATGGTCTCAAAGAATTTTTATATGTTCATCATATTACTTAAGTTTTCTAATAGTAGTTTTCCAAACTGGCCCGGGTGTTATTTTATTATAATGCTCGGGTCAGACCGAGTTTTTTCTAAGTTGGCTTTGGTGATATGGAGTTATTGGAGAAGAGCTGGATGTTCACCTATCATAGTGTTTTATTTTCCATTGTATCGTTTGTTATACCTATCAGTAATTTGTAAGGTCAAAATTTTATAACTTTCCAACTGATAAGTTTTGTTTTTAACTCTGATGTACTATATATTTTTGAGTGGCGGTTTTTATTATCTTTGTTGTATTATATGTTGTCAATTCCACTTTTAGATTTTGATTTCCCTTATTTTCTGTTATTTTCTTTTTATTTTACCCTAACAATCTATCTTCCTGACGGTTAGATGTTCGGCATTTGAATACCGTGGATGTATTCGGTGTCGACTTTCGATGATCGAAAAAGCAGGTCATCACATAAGGCCTTAATTATGTCGGTGCCTTTGCACAAGAAGCATTCATAAGAAACACTTCGATTTAAAATGAAGATAAAGCCTGTATGGAGAAGGTACATTATGTTACTGTAGTTTAGTGTATGCTATAATGTGTACTAATCTTGATAATGCACATATATTTGACACGAGTAATCATTATATGGCTAATCTTAGGAAATCACATCGGGAAGCTATGAAAGTTATATTAATTTATCGCATGAGAATTAGAAAAAATGAACTTGTCTTTGATGGTAGCAGTAGTGATTGTAGATTTATTGGTCACTATGATGGAGATATAGATCGAATGAATTCCAAGATATGTTTTTGCTCTTGGTGGTACAACTATTAGTTAGAGAGAACGGATGAAATATGTGTATCGGTAGTCACATTATCTACATAGAGGTTGGATTGATGATTTCATTGATCAGTTAAGGAGACAAGTTATTTGAAACACTTTGTGAGTTGATTTGAGTTTTGCAAATGACAGTGTTTTAGTAAATCCTAATAGTCAAAATGCAATTCACCTTACTGGAAATTTGGTTTTTAGTTATAAAAAAACACAGTAAGGTAATAGATAGTCATTCTTGTTTATAAATGAAGCCAAGTCGGTCTACCTTTCAAAGATTCACACAAAGGATAATTAATGCAAAAATGTGTTTACTAAGTCATTGCCATTTGGAAAGCTCGATAATTGCTCAAACCTTGTTTGGCTGTAAATGTGTTGTTTCCATTAAGTGGCAAATTGTGGGGAAAGAGAATTTCCTATATGTTGTAGAGAAGTTATTAGTTTTCTTGTATGCAACATTGACTTAGTCCACTCTCTGGTTTGGGTGCTTTTAACCATTTGTAAGTTGAAGATGTCCTTATCGAAGTTGGAGTTACTGTTTCTCCACTGGTTGATCCATGGATATGGAAAGGTCGATCAATTAGGTTTATTGTGTGAATGATGGGTTGCAATTGATTAACCATCCTCCACAATTCAAATGGTGGAGGCATGAAATCGATTTTAGGAACCTTGACCGATCAGACCTATTTATTGACCAGATTGAGGTATGTCTTAAGAACACGTAGTGCAATTATTGGTGTTGGGAATTTAGGCTTAACTTTTCTTGATAAGTGGATCTTATTCCCATTATATTGGACAATTGAGACATAATTTGATGCCTATAACAATTATTATTTCTCCTATATGTCAGACAATTGAAGTAAAAAAATTCATCGATTATTAGTGGTCATGATTCAATTGAAATAAATAAAATCTTGGGCTAAACCCTAAGTTAATTACAACCAATTCATCTAATTTCTTATATCTCTCTGGCAATGAAATTTCTTTACTTGGGTGAATGTATACTATCACAACACAGAATCATTATAAATCCGATGTGCTCACTATTTTTAGTTTGTCGGTTTTTTGTTACTCGTGTTTGATTAAATTTTGATTAAGGGTGGCAATCAGACCCGTTAAGTAGGACCTGAACCTGACTCGATGGGTATTGGTTTTGGATGTGTCAGGGTTCACTACTAAAAAGGCTCTGATTCCGACAGCAAGGGGCAACGACTTCCGACGGCTGGTTTTCGACGGCTTTCGACGGGCCATTGGCGACCGTCGGAAGCCGTCGAAAATTCGCGGATTATAGGGCTCAATCGAGCCTTATTCCTCCTCAGTATCACATACGAATTTTTTTAGAAAAAAACCCCAATTCCCTTCTCCAAGCTTTCAATCTCTAATTTCGAGCTTCAGGATCCTCGACGGCTGTCTAATCAACCTATATTGCTCTCAATCTTAGGTATAATATCTTATTTTCGTCAAAAATCAAATTTTAACACAAAATCTAAATTTGCATAAGTTGATAAATTAGGATTAATTAGTAATTGAATTTGTTTCCAATAGCGTAATAACAATTTATAGCATCACATGGTATACCTATTTCATCTTTTATCGTGAAATTATGAAAAACATGTATAATTTGTGGTTGTTCATGTATATGTAATCGTTGTGTATGCCTTGATTCTACGATTGTATATATGTGTAGCGCTACTATCATTGTATTTGTTAGTAAGATAAAATGAATGAACGAGCTAGGAGTATTATATTGTGCATGTATTGACTTATGAAACAAAAAAAAATGCATGAGTCTAAATTATAATTGTGTGTATTGAAAAATGACAAAAATGTTAAACCAGCCTTAAGTTGATGTAATACGTCGAATAAATGTGTTTAATTAAAATATAATTTTGTAAATGTGAACAGTTAGTAAAACGGTATTTTTTCGTAAAATGCGTACATTAAATTAACTAATGTCTCTTAGACAGTTTTTGGCCCCGTCTGACGAGTGTTGTACATGATCGTTATACAAATAGTCGTTTTTTTCATAAAACGACCATTTATATTCATCTGGTACAATGTTTGTTGGATTTGTCCCTGTATTGGACAAGTTATGAACGCAGTAAGCATTTACATTTTGTATACTACTTCGTCTCAAACGGTGCATAAAATTTTGGCCTAACTTTTCTTTTTTGTTTCCTGCGTACACACATTTGTGTACAATGCAGGGAACAAAAGGGAAATGCTGCAGAAATTTTGTTGAATCGTTTGAGACGAAATACTATACGAAATGTAAATGCTTACTGTATTTGTAATGGGAAGTAGGATACCTGACTATGGAAAAAAAAAATTATACAATTTTTTATATCGATACGCTAAAAAATAAAATGTGCCCTATTTGAAAATATTTTTAAATTTATGAAGTAGTTCTTTAAATTCAAATATTATACGACCATGAAAATAATCTTTTTCAAATTTGTATTCTTGAAAATAAATATTAAAATTTGAACTTCTCATTGTATCAAATAGGAAAATTGATTGATTATTTAGTTCATCGGAGGAGATGGATGTACCAAAGAAAAGGACTGAGAGGCTCAATAAAAGAAGATTTTTATAATGGTATAAACGTGTTTGTTGAATTCGCTTTAAGTAATAACGGAAACGATCCAGAAATTCGTTGTCCGTATACTAGGTGTAGACATTTGAAGTATTTGTTACTAGATATTATGAAAGTTCATTTGTGCCAAAACTGTTTCGTACCCGAGTATATGTTTGGGATCGGCATGGAGAAGTTGTGGCAAATACTCCTGTAGAGTCTGAAAGTGTAGTTAACGAAATAGTTATGACGACCGGTATAGAAAATATGATCGAAGGTGCAGCACGATCAATGTTTCCTATAGTTGAAGTTGACGACGACGATGGAAATGTTGAAGAACCAAATATTGAAGCAAATTTTTTTAATGATTTACTAGATGCTGCTAAGAAACCTATTTGGGATGGTTGTAAAAGCGGCATACAACTGTCAGTAATCACAGAATACATTGCGATGAAGTCAAAATACAATATCACTGAAGCTGGGTTTACGGCTGTTGTACAAGCTGCAAAAAGACATATGCCGCCCGATAATCTAATGTGTGAAAATCACTATGAAGTTAAAAAACTTATGTTGGCTTTTGGTTTACCTTATCAGAAAATAAATACATGTTTAAAAGGCTGCATATTGTTTTGAAAAGAAGAAGCAAACCTTAGAAATTGTAAAATTTGTAACCAGGAGAAATACAAACCAAGAAAAAAGAAGGGGAAGGAAGTTCCGTATAAGCATATGCATTACTTACCCATAACTCTAAGACTTCAAAGATTATATACATCTTTTGTAACTACATCTAATATGAGATGACATAGCGTGAGAACGGAGGAAGAGGGTACGTTGACACATCCGGCCGATGGAGAAGCATTGAAGCATATCCAAATTTTGCAGCGGAGAGTCGAAATGTTAGATTAGGATTATGTACGGAAGGTTTTTCTCCATTTTCTCAATTTGGTTGTAAATATTCATCCTGGCCCATTATCGTCACACCATATAATTTACCTCCATGGATGTGTATGAAAACGCAATATATGTTTCTTACTGTTGTCATTCCTGGCCCCAACAGTCCGACACAAGGAATCGATGTATATTTATAATCGTTGATTGAGGAGTTAACAATACTGTGAAACGAAGGAGTATAAACATACGATGTGTCCAAGAAGAAAATTTTTCGTATGTTTTCTTTTTTGTTGTGAACTATAAGTGATTTTTCTGCCTATGCAATGCTTTCAGGATGGAGTACTGCCGGTCGTCTAGCATGTCCATATTGCATGGATGAAACATGAGCGTTTTCTTTACCTCGTGGTAAGAAAATTTCATGGTTTGACTGTCGTCGATGTTTTCTCTATATAAATCATCAAATTTTCGTAGATGTGTTGACTTTTAAAATGGTACATTGAGCGGTATGAAAAGTCACGACTGTCACATAATGATGGAAAATTTATTTCCCGTTATGTTCAAAGAACTAGTACCGTTAAAAGTTTGAAAGGTAGTAACGGAGCTTAGTATGTTTTACAAAGGGCTTTGTTCGACTACTTTAATAGTGCAACGTTTATGTAAACTTGAAGTGGATATTTCTATATTGCTTTGCAAATTAGAGAAAATATTTTCGTCAGGTTTTTTTAATGTAATGAAACATTTACCTGTTTATCTCCCATCTGAAGCACGACTTCGAGGTCCTGTCCAATATGGATGGATGTATCCATTTGAGATGTATGTAATATGTTATCACGTAATTTACTTGCATTTGAAAGATGAAGTTAATATAAATTAATTTTGCATAGATATTTGAATCATCTGAAGAAAAAGTGAGGCAAAAAGCACGAATTGAAGGTTCGATATGTAAATCTTACATCGAAGAAGAAGCTTCGTTCTTTTTCTCTCACTATTTCAGTGACCATGTGAATATTTCATTTGAAAGTGTTCCTCGTAATGACGAAGGCAATGAACAAGAGTCCTCTCAAGCAATGTTATCTATTTTTAGACAACATGGTCGGCCTTCTCGAAAATGTGTAGAAATATGGCTAGACGATAAAGATCATGTAGCACATACTTATATTCTTCTAAATTGTGCCGAGGTTGCATCGTTTGTTAGGAAATCTGAAATAATAATTTGTGCTTTATTCTTTTCTATAATGCATGCACGTGTATAACCTACCGTAATAATTTGTTTATATAAACAGTATTTATGAACGTGAACATCCGAACAGAGATCTCAGTAAAGAATTTTCCGGTTGGTTTTCAAATTACGTTTATGAGTCGAGAGATTGTGTTGTTGACGAAGGGTTGAAACATCTTGCGATGAGACCAAAAAGAGTGGTCAAGACATATCCAATATATTTCGTCAATGAATATAAATTTAACACCAAAGAATTCGGGGCAGAAAAATTAACAAATAATACTGGTGTATTTGTTAAAGGTAGTGACGATCCAGAAAATCACTTAAATGATATTTATGGCGTTCTAACACAAATTTTACAACTGTCATATTTCTCACGACCCGCAGAGGAGGTGTTTCTATTTAGATGCAATTGGTTTAGCAATGTTCCAAGTTTTGGAATTAATATGCACAAGGACTATAATCTTATTGAAATAAAGCATACATCGCACAATCACAAGAATGATCCTTTTGTATTAGCCAAACAAGCATTGCAAGTTTATTACGCTCCTTATCCGTCTCTAAAAAGAGATAAAGCAGATTGATCTGCAGTTTTTAAAACAAAGGCCAGATTCACATTCGATGGGAAGAATATTCTGGACGAACAAGTTTATCAGGCAGATTTTAAGCAAAATAACGAAATAATAATTACAGACGACCATACAGATTTTGGTCCTTTGATCGATGAATCAAATGTTTTGGTACAAGCGTTTGACAGTGCAGAGGAAAATATCGTAGAAAATGAGACCGATTTTGAATCAGAAGACGATGATGACTGATATAAATCTAAATCTGATATTTTTGCAATTGATGTAGCTATGTTGAATTCTTGATGTATTATGAAATTGATGTGACTATGAAACCAAATCTGTTTACCATTGTTTACATGTTTTATGGCATTTTCATTTGTCATTTATTTAGCAATTTTTATTAAAAATGCAATGAAATCTTGTTATCGTCGGAACAGTACACCCATTATGAATCAGGTATAATGCACTTCCATTTCTGTTTCCATTTCAGTCATTAATTAAGCAATTTATACCGTTGATGTCATTTACATATGAAATATATTTCATTATCATGCTATTATTCTCTTATATAATGATGTGTATATATGTCACAGGTTTATCATAATGCCATATAGAGGTAGGAGCTCTTCCCGATCATCAGGAGGCGATGGCAGTGGCCCATTCCAAGAGTCACAACATCCAGTGGTTTCGTTAGTCCCTAGAGCAGAGGGGTAAGAATTAAATTTTATTCGGCATCTTATTTTTTTATGATATACGTACGTACTTATCTGTATCGTACTTAAAAACAGGGGGTTCGACCTATTTCCTTCGAAGGTTGTGATGGATGCCTCTAGAGCTTCTTATCGCAGTAGAATGAGTGCCTACTGGCCAAAGTGGGATAACATCCCTCCTCACATCCTAGAGTGTATGTGGCAGGATATCCTAATATGTATATTTTTTTGTTTTCCATTTTTAATTCGTTTTGTCGTTTTTCTACCGTTTATCGTTTACAGTGTAATCTTTTTTTATACTTTTTATGGTGAAACACAGGCTGAGATAGACATCCAGACAGACGATATGCTGCTGGCATGAGGATGCTGGATGAAGAAGATGCGCAAGAACTACAGGGACTCGATAACTGAGATTAAGAAATCTGGTAAGAAATCACGGTGGATGGGAGAGAGTGTATGGCAAGCTTGGTTGAGATACTAGGAGACGGACGAGGCGAACGCAAGTATACTAAATTTTTTGATTTATTAATTTGACGTGATCGAAAAATAATGTATCAAATTTTGAATACAGGCAGAGTCGGATAGAAACTCTGCAAACAGAAATAAAAATCCCGTCACTCATCGCGGAGGGTCGAAGTCATTTCAGCAGTACCGGTAGGAGTTGGTAAATTTACTGAATGATAATTGTAAATAGTTTATGCTATATAATTTTAAATGTATAATAAATGTATGTAAAAATCAACTTCAGGAAGTTGAGGCGCATGGTCCCGTGGGCTATATGGACGTGTTCACTCGTACGCATGCTGTCGGGCATGTAAATCCGGACGGGACTGTTTCGCATACATGGCAGAATGATAAATCCAACAAGAGTCATGTAAGCAATTTCATTTTATGTAGTATTAGTAATTGTTCTGCTTGTTAAACTATAATGAAATAAGATATGATGTTATTAATTTGTTAATGCAGGAAAAGTTTATGGAGCAACGCCAGAAACTCCTTACTGATACAGGTCGAGATCAGCTGACGACTGACGAGGAGGACGCTATTTTTGAGTCCGTTATGGATCCAGTAGAGCATGGCAGACGATACGGATTCGGCAATCAAGTGGTAAATAATTTATTTTACTGCTAATTTGATATTTAAGTCATAATTCTATGTTGGATTATATAATTTTATCTTAAAATACTTCAAATATGCTATTTTGACCTTTTCAAAACAAAAAACTTGATCACGCCATATTGAATTTGAATTCAAACTAACCAAATGACTTTATCACACCAGTAAAATACAAGAAGGCAGAAGATATGAACGTTATGTTACTTACTAGCTTACAGAGATCATATAACTAATTAAATATTTATTGCAGGCCAACAGTCAGAGACGGGGTCGGCGGAATAGAGCTCATAGCGATCTCACAGATATCGAAGAGTTGCGGGCTAGAGTGTCCCGGCTGGAGGAGCAGAACCGCCAACAGGTCATGCAGACCGTATAGTTGCTAGAGTACATGCAGCAGTTTGGTGCCCGCGTCCCTTTCTCGGCTGGCTCTGCATCTGAAGGAGATTGATTCATTGCTTGCTTGCTTTTTCAGGTATGTTTTTTTAGTTTTGTATGATTTGGTAGACGGTTGATTTTTGTATGATTATGTTTGATACACTTAATTGTGTGGTTGTATGATGATGTAAATGTTGATGATTTTGTGTTATGTTGTGTATGTATGACATGGTAGAACACTTGTTGTTGGGGGTGTTGTGAATGTTGGAATGATTATGTATATTAAGCATTTTATTTTGATGTAATTTGATGTATTTGTGTGCTTGATGAATTTTGTGTAGTTGGATTTTGATATTTGGTTGGAATATTGTATACTGGATTGTGCAGTATTGATGTAATAGTGTTTGGATGAAAAATGTGGATGGAAGACTATATTGCAGCAGTTATAAAAAAATACAGCAGATTTTCGACGGCTCCCGACAGCTTCTAGGTGGTCATTTTCCGACGGCTTCCGACAGCCTATATGTCATTTTCTCCGACGGTTTCCGACGATTTCCGACGGATTCCGACACTTGTCGGAATCCGTCGGAAATCGTCGAAAACTGTCGGAAATATGTTCGGCGCTCTGTTTCGAAAGCCGTCGGAAACACTGCTTCCTGACGCCTATTTTTCAGACGGCCTTTTCCGATGGCCGTTGACGGTTTTCTGCCGTCAGAAATCACTGTTCACCTTATAGTGTTTTGTCTGATTCTAAACAATATATTTTAAAACCTAGACTCGACTTGAACAATGGTTCGGTTCGAGTTGAGTAGGTCCGTTCAGGTCTCTTTGGATGATTACACTTAAAATACACACATTTTTATGATATTTTCAGGTCTTTCGGGTATGGTCGAGTTTGTCGGGTTTGATCAGGTCTAAATGGTATTTTTCATAACCTAGACAGGATCTAAGAGCTATCGAATTCGGGTGGGGTTTGGTTCTTCTGTGGTAAGTTCGGTTTGGGTTTGGGGTCTCGGTTCTATTTGTCAGCCATATTTATGATATTTTGTGAATCGAGAATTGAACCAATTAGTTATCATTGCTTTTTCACCAACTTGTAAATAGGTCTATCGCTTGTTTCAGTTATGCGGGATTGATGTAGGCCGATTAATACTCAAATTTTTTTCTAACGTCCACATCACAAAGAACTCTTGAATTTTGCAATGGAATCATCAAAGGATAATGTCAAATGCTTTATTTACGTGGAGAATGTTAATATGCGTCCTAAAAGCATATATTAATATTGTTAAATTACCAAAATAAATATAAACATGTGCACACATTAACAAATACATGTTTAGGAGAGGCATATGATTTAGAAATACATTCCTGGGAGACAAACACATTCTTAGGAGAGGCGTCTAATTTACAAATATAAAAAAATAGAGCTCAGTCATTGGCTTTGTAATTTTTATATCTTGTTACTAGAATGAGAAGTGACACAGTACGGATTTCTTTTTCCGTTTTAAGGAAAAAAAAAAAACTAAGCCTTTTTATATGCATATTCTGTAATCTCATCTATTAGTATTTGGTATTCATTATTGGTATTCATGTTAAGGATACATTTAATGCAACAAAGTGATTACTTAATTGCAATCATTTAACATTCTTTTAATATGCTTGAGGAGACAACCACAGTGATGCCTTAATGGTATAAATCTGCGCGATTATTACATTATCAAACCAACCGTTAAGGAGGTTTGCTTACTGTCACTGGTCAAAATCAATTTTTTTGAAACAAAAAAAACGTGGATCTTGTTTCATCACAGTTTATCTAAAAACGTAGATTTTGTCTCATCGCGGTTTTTCTAAACTTTCTCGTTTTATTTCGCGCATCAAAGATTTCAAATTCAAATCTATTATGATTTTCAAATTCTAAAATTTCAGCTCCAAATCGACAATTTTGAATACTTTGATTAATATTTAAATTTGAAATTCATATTTTCCGATTCAATTCTCAATTTATTCTTTTTCAATATTTTATCACTTAATGTTTAAGTAATATTAACAAAAAATTTAAATGTATATTTCTTATCAAAATTATACAATCGAACGGTCGGTTTCTTCACCGTTGTACGGTTATGCTAGTATTGTGGTTAGTCTGGATTCAATTTAGGTAATATAGGAAGTAGGATACGTGACTGCCTATTAAAAAAATTGAGAAACCTTCTCATGTGGCGTTGGCTGTCAATTCTTGTTGCAGAATGTTTCCGCTAATATCCATTTCCAACATACTTAAACTGAGTAAAATATATTAACGAAATGAACAGCATCATGTTAATTATTGTATGCTCTTTCTTTGACAAGAATAATCTTGTTTAAACAACACAAGCTAGAGAAATCATTGATCAACATTTGCATTTCCAATCTCCTAATATCACCAAGGTAGTGATACATAAAAGCGACACATATTTACATTTTTCCTGCTGGTAAATAGAAAAATATAAACGTCACAATTCAGGCAAAAATACCGAGTGCATCAAAACTTCAATAACTGTCACATATAAATTATAATAACAACATGATTTACTCTTACATAAAACACATAAGATCGTTAAACAGTCAGCAGATCCAAAAAAAATCAAAGGATCCACTGTTGTACATACATATTATATGTCTGCATGCATTACATAAACATAAACAAAAGCAAAACAAAAGGAGAGAAAAAAGTTAAGAAAAAACATTAAATTTTGCATGATGAATATATAGTACCAAATAAAAGAAGTACTAATACCATTCAAATGCGCAGAGGCTTACAAAGATCATCAGCCGCACTAGCTTCTACCTTGCAAGAACTCATAGTATTCTTCTTTCCCTCCCTTGGCCTCATCAGCAACAAGCTTGGCAAGGGAACACTGCTGGCCGGCGGGGGCGATATCGTAATATCAAACGTCTTCAACGACGGCTCTTTTTCCTTAATTATTTCCTCTTTAACTTCTTCAGTTGCCGGCTTCGCTACTTCTATTTCTTCCATCTTCTTTGTTTCCTTTCTCTGCTGTTGCTTCTTCTTCCTGTTCTGGCTTCTCGGTTTGATGTTATTGATCTTCATATTTGTAGAAGGAAGTGTGTATGATTTGATAGGAAGAGGAAGAAGTGGCGGTTTGTGAAAATGGTTAATGGGTAGAGATTGATAAAGAGGAGTTGGAGTAGTATGAATTCCTCCTCTCACGTTATTAGTGTTTAATACATGATGATACATAGTATAGTTATTGTTGTGAAGATAATTGTAATATCCATTGTTATTCATTTGATTGTTGTTCATGCTTTCAATCTCCATCAATAATTTATCCATGATATTTTTTGGTTTTTCTAGTTTAAATTAGTAAAAAGAAAAAGAAAAAAACTGAAGAAGAAAAATTACAGATTATATGGAAAAAATACTAATCTGCAATGGAACTAGTTATTAAAAAAAACTTGGATAAGATAGAGAACAAGATATAGGATAGAAATTTTAACAGAAAAATGAAAATGAAAATAATTATATACTTAGCTAGCAAGTTGGTGAAGAGATTTTCCTCCCTCCTCTTTCTGGGCATTTGAGAGTAATGCCTTGGGTACTAATTTATAGAGGGAACTACCTAATTTTTCTCGTACTTTTCTTGTTATTTTAGGTATTTTGATATCATCACCTATGTTTCTTCTTTTGTCCACTATTTTTTTTAACTTTATATATATTTATAATAATAGTTGATGTTATCCCATTTTTTGGACAAAACTGGAATATCAATGTTGTGTGCATTCCCATCACGACCGGAACAAGAAGAAGCAGCCAGCAAGCCATACCAGAGCTCATTCGGCACTCATCTCATTCGGTGTGCCTCAGTTCATTCGGCATTCACAACCCAAAGTTCACCCAAAGTTCCATTCGGCCTAACTCATTCGGCATTCCCATCCGGTAGTACAAGACAAAAGTCACATTCGGCACTCAGAGCATAGAAGTACATCCGGCATTCGCCATATACAAGTTCATTCGGCATTCACATTCGGCCACCGAACCAAACTCCTCACCTATGCCGAACCAAACTTCCCCCATGCCGAGTATAGCCTCACCGGTCCAAACCCTTCCCATGCTACCACCAAGCTAACAACCACCGAACCTTGCTACCACCGAACCAGTTCCATTTCCCACCATCACCGGACAATTCATGGCCGGACCTCACCACCGAATGGACCTCCATCCCACTCCATCACCGGCCCATGCTCCATACCGAATGGAGGCTCGCCGAACCAGAATTGCCAGTCCAGATTGCTTCAGCCCGGGCCCACCAGCAGCTATATCCATCCAAGACCCCTGCCCCCTACCTCATTCTATAAATAGAGGGGCAGGGGTACAACAATGGGAGACAAGTTTGAGAGCTCAAGCCTGGAAGGAACTCTCAAACAACTTTAGATACTTGTAATCAAAGCTTTGTACTTGTAATCTGAAGGAAAAAAGGAGAATAACATATAAAGTGGACGTAGGCACGTTTTTGCCGAACCACTATAAATCTGTGTGTCTTTTACAATTTAGTCCCTGTTTTTCATATATTTGCATAAATCATCCAAATCACTAAATACAACATAAAATCAACCAACTCATACGACTTTGGGTGTTTGCGGCCATTTTTTACGCAAACATTTTGGTGCTTTCACTGAGAATAACCGACTCCCGCTACATCGGATATAAGTTGAATTTGGAAATCTAAGAGTTCAGATCTAAGAGTTATGACGAGACAAACAAGTAGAAGGCAAAGGCCAGAGAGAAGTGAACACCAAGGAAGTCAAGAGGCTTCCTCAGGAGGGAATCAAGCGTCGGTCTTCATCACTAGGGATGAGATGGAGGCCATGATGAGAAGACAAGAAGAGATGATCCAGAACTTACTTCAACAAATTGGGCAAATTGGAGCACAGATCCAAGGAGCAACTGGAGTTCAGAACGGAGCAGAACCGCCTGACACAGCACCAGAGCTAGGGGGCACTCACGCAGAGCATATTGATCCGACCCCGGGAAGAGAGATGGGGGCATCCGAGCTACCTGGTAGCAATAGAGGAATGAACGTTCAGCCAGGGAGGCATACACATGGAAACTCCCGCGGACTTGGGGGGCAGGTCGAAGAAAGGGAACGAGAACTACAGCTTGGAGACAATGACAGATTAGCAGAGATGGTTAGAAGAGCTATGAGAGGCGGTTTAGTAAACAAAGACTTGGAAGATGTAAACAGGAGTCCTTTTTCTTCCGCGATTAGGATGGCTAGGAACCCACCAGAATTCAAGCTACCATCATTGGACATGTACAACGGGAAAACGGACCCCACGGTCCATCTAACGAAGTATATGAGACATATGGAAGTGCTGGGGGCATCAGAGGAGGTTATGGCCCGGTGCTTTCCACTGTATTTGACGGACATTGCAGCGTTATGGTTTAGGCAACTGGAGAGCGGCTCCATAGGAACATGGGCAGATTTAACTGAGAGATTCATGAGGCAATTCAGGGTTCATATTGCGAGACCCAAGAATGTGATGACTTTGGCAACCTTGAAACAGAAAACTGGAGAGACTTTGAGGAGCTTTCTAACGCGATTTAATGCGGCGGCAGCATCAGTGGATCGACCAGATCCATCTATGGTCATGATGGCGGCTGTATCTGGAATAGCTGGTAATACAGAGTTCAAGAATTCATTAACCAAGGACCCGCCTATGAATCTGGGAGAGTTCTATCATGAGGCTGAAAAGTTTCTGCGTTTGGAAGATGCTAGTGTAGAAAGAGAGGAAGAGGATGACGTTTACACAATCAAGAGCGGAAACCTACCTGGAAAGGGTGCGGAGACTAGCAAAGGAAAAAGAAAGGCTGAGGATAATGATGACAGGACAAAGTGGCTACGAAGAGAGCCACGATTCACCACCTATTCAGAGCTCACTGAGAGTTTGGAACGGATTTATCAGGATACCAAGGGGCAGGTTCCGTATCGTAGACCAATGCGAAGGGATCCAACCTCTGACAAAAGAAAATCAGATAAGTTTTGTGTATTTCATGAATTGAATGGTCATAACACTAATGATTGTAGGCACTTGAAGGACGAGGTGGAAGGGCATATCAGGAACGGTATGCTCCTTCAGTATGTGAGGAGGCGAACTCCAGCGGTGGAGCCAGAGCGACCACCCTCTACATCAGCTAGAGGTGACCCTAGATCAGGGCACCATTTGATTATCCATTGATTGCTTGATTAAAATAACGATGAACAAGTCGTAAGCTTCCACTAAAGCAATTAAATCATTTACACATGTACGAGATCGCGAACGATCTCCAGGCATGCTCTGAATGATCATTGACTGCTTCGGAGTGGGAACTTACACTTTGACATCCTTGCTTTGCTTTTTGTTTCGATTTGAACATTTGAACTCTTCCTGTTTGGACAGTTCTGCTGTAAGGTACTATTGCTTTAACATTTACAATTCCATGGAAAAATTTACTTGTATGCCCGTTGGATCGCGAACGGTCCACGAGTACCTATTGCATGGCAATGAACTGCCGAAGTCTTTGATTCGAAAACTCCCCCAAACAATAACTCCAACACTGATAATATTAAGTCCCCCCCGGGCACACTCATTCGCCTCGAACGGCACCCGACTTCGAACAGTCACAACTCGCCTCGAACGGCACTCGACTTCGAACAGTCACAACTCGCCTCGAACGGCACCCGACTTCGAACAGTCACAACTCGCCTCGAACGGCACCCGACTTCGAACAGTCACAACTCGCCTCGAACGGCACCCGATCGCGAACGATCACAACTCGCCTCGAACGGCACAACTCGCCTCGAACGGCACAACTCGCCTCGAACGGCACAACTCACCTTACCTCAAATGGCTTGATCGCGAACGGTCGTCATTTGAGGACCGCCACTTGACCGCACACTGTCGCACCTTACCTCGAATGACTTGATCACGAACGATCGTCATTTGAAGTTAGGCGCTTGACCCTGAACGGTCACATTTCATCACAAATGGCTCGGTCTCGAACGATCGACGCGTGGATTTACAAGCTTGACCGCGCACTGTCGCACTTTACCTCGAATGACTCGATCGCGAACGATCGTCATTTGAAGTTAAGCGCTTGACCTTGAACGGTCCCCACTCGACCGCGCACTGTCGCACTTTACCTCGAATGACTCGATCGCGAACGGTCGTCACTTGAAGTAAAGCGCTTGACCTTGAACGGTCACATTTCACTGCAGATGACTCGATCCCGAACGATCGACGCACGGATTTATGCGCTTGACCGCGCACGGTCGCACTTCACCTCGAATGACTTGATCCCGAACGATCGTCATTTGAAGTTAGGCGCTTGACCATGAACGGCCGCGTTTCATCCCAAATAGCTCGATCCCGAACGGTCGTCATTTGGGGCCATATAAACTATCAAATTCTTTACAGGTTGATGATAGGATATGAACATCCGGCTCATGGCATTACAAAACACGCCTTCCTACCGCAAGGCATATTTTGGGGGCAAAGTGTTATCCCATTTTTTGGACAAAACTGGAATATCAATGTTGTGTGCATTCCCATCACGACCGGAACAAGAAGAAGCAGCCAGCAAGCCATACCAGAGCTCATTCGGCACTCATCTCATTCGGTGTGCCTCAGTTCATTCGGCATTCACAACCCAAAGTTCACCCAAAGTTCCATTCGGCCTAACTCATTCGGCATTCCCATCCGGTAGTACAAGACAAAAGTCACATTCGGCACTCAGAGCATAGAAGTACATCCGGCATTCGCCATATACAAGTTCATTCGGCATTCACATTCGGCCACCGAACCAAACTCCTCACCTATGCCGAACCAAACTTCCCCCATGCCGAGTATAGCCTCACCGGTCCAAACCCTTCCCATGCTACCACCAAGCTAACAACCACCGAACCTTGCTACCACCGAACCAGTTCCATTTCCCACCATCACCGGACAATTCATGGCCGGACCTCACCACCGAATGGACCTCCATCCCACTCCATCACCGGCCCATGCTCCATACCGAATGGAGGCTCGCCGAACCAGAATTGCCAGTCCAGATTGCTTCAGCCCGGGCCCACCAGCAGCTATATCCATCCAAGACCCCTGCCCCCTACCTCATTCTATAAATAGAGGGGCAGGGGTACAACAATGGGAGACAAGTTTGAGAGCTCAAGCCTGGAAGGAACTCTCAAACAACTTTAGATACTTGTAATCAAAGCTTTGTACTTGTAATCTGAAGGAAAAAAGGAGAATAACATATAAAGTGGACGTAGGCACGTTTTTGCCGAACCACTATAAATCTGTGTGTCTTTTACAATTTAGTCCCTGTTTTTCATATATTTGCATAAATCATCCAAATCACTAAATACAACATAAAATCAACCAACTCATACGACTTTGGGTGTTTGCGGCCATTTTTTACGCAAACAGTTGACTAGAATGACTTTCCAGAATGAAATAAACAAAACACATTAAGATCGGTAGTAACACGCAGCCGACCATAATTAATTATTTTGAACCATGTACAAAGTTTTTTTTTTTTCCTTCTTTCTTTTTATTTTTATTTATTTTATTATAAGAAATGTCATATATTTTTGAAGTATAGGAATCTGTTCTATGATGCAGATTCTCATAGCATCTTTGATCATAAGAAGCTTGAAAACAGACCTTTTCATGGAAAAACAGGGAGTAATATTATCAATACCTTATGGCACCATTAAAAATAATGAAGGCCACTAAATAATAGGAAAACAAAATAAAATCATTGATATTACCGACAAACGAAGGAATAGGCTTTACATCAACCGCCAAACAACAGACAACCGTGAGATGAGCATAATATCTTAACTGCCCTCATTCATCCGAACCGTCCCTTTTATCTTCAACTCCCGAAGAAGATGACACGCGGAAAGCGACTGCTTTTTTTCTGTTTCGCCTTTGCTGTTGGATTTGCTGGGACTACCTTTGGATATCCTCACCCTTTTTTAACGTTTGTTCGCTTGGCCTCGGTGTAAAATACACGAAATTTTTTTCCCACGTTTATGCAATTATTCAGTGAATATTGCAGACAGCTATGTAATTATATCTAAAAGTTGCATAAATGTCCGCAAGTATTCAGCGCATAATTGCAGAACATTATGCAAATTTTCAATCAATAATTGGGCAAATATTTACAATTTTTTGATATAATTGCATAAATATCTGCAATTATTTAATAACTTAATTATAGTAACATAATTTATATACTTTTTTGGCAATGATGTTTGATATATTTTG
Organism: Allium cepa; assembly: GCA_030765085.1. Taxonomy (NCBI): domain Eukaryota; kingdom Viridiplantae; phylum Streptophyta; class Magnoliopsida; order Asparagales; family Amaryllidaceae; genus Allium; species Allium cepa. The sequence goes on from CM060933.1 coordinate 56,850,626, forward strand.
AAACTTAATAGGAACTTTAGTCAAAGTCTCCCTTTTTTTGAAAAAATAGTAAAAGTTTAAAAGGCCCACGTTCCGAATAAAATGGGTAAGAATACCCAAGACAAATACGACACAGGAGTTAATACGAATCCCTAACCGCTACTTTCATTTGCTACTTTTACACACAAAAGCTAAAAAACCTCAAAAATGGCTAATTAGTCGGGATTGGATAATCTCTTCACATCGCAATTATACCAAGCCTCAAGCCGGTTTCCACTGCTCCCCTCCTTCCTCTTGCTTTTAATTTCTATTAGTATTTTCAGACCAAAACTAGCATTTGCATTACTGTTTTCTCCTTTTTGCCAGTAAGATAAGTGATATATCTTATGATTAAGCTAACTTATGTAGAAATTTCCATTCTCGATTGGAATAATGTCTAATACACCTAGATCTACATTATGATACATTTGTTGGTGCTCGAAAGGCTGCGAAGACTGAGAGTTGTAGTCCTTCTCCGTATCAAGTGAGTAGCTTTTCCAAAACCAATGTTCATTAAGCGATTTTGCTAATTGTTGCTAATGTACTTTCTCTTTGTCTTTGCGGGTATTGTATCTGATATGGTGTTGTAGACGTACGACCGCCTCTTGACACAACCTCGTAGCAGCCTCTTCTGTCTCCAAAAGAATCCATCGTGGAAAATATCATTAGAATGTATTCCCACATTGTAAGTATGCTTTTATTCATTCCTCATAATTATCTAGCTCCCATAGATCTACAGTTTGATCAAAATCTTTCATTTGCTTTGTTGCTATGTTTTTTTTTTTAAGAATGATTCGGCTCTCTAAATTGATTAATTTCCAAATTTGCAGTGAATCTGTTTCCTTCTTATTATGTAACCTTGCATTTCTTTCTATCTATAAATGGTATATTGTTGTAATGAAAACGATACAGGCAAAGTTGAACTTTTCAAGTTTCAATTTATTTTGCTCTGCATGAATTGAATGCCGCTTCTAATGTCTTGTAGTACTTAAAATTGACCAATTTTGAGTTTTGCTTTTGCAAATGACCATACGTTCTCGAGTAGATACAATCAAAGAATAAATGTTTATTGCCTTCAAACTTAGTTTTACATAGTAGACAAAATGTTTCACTGTTGGGATTCTAATTTTTACATCTCTTTAGTTGGTAGTCTGTTCAGAAGTGCAAGGAATGCAAATATGGATCTGATATAGTGCATGTCGAGCCTAAATTTAAATTCAAGTTCCCCATTTCATAATTCTTTTTCTCTACATGCATCAAAACCAACTCTAATTGTCGAACCTGACCCAATTACTTTGACTTCACACTTCACTCTCCATAAGTAGAAGTAAGTCATGTGTGCTCAACTATATAAATTTTATTTTGAATTTAAATATTTTTTCCTCGAGATTAAATGGATCCTTATCATATTCTGTGTATTTAATAATAATAAATTAATACACAAGTGGAGTTGCATAGCTCCAAGCACTTTGAGTTTGGTCTAACTTAACCTAGAATATAATGTGACATAATAGAACTCGCAACTCCTAACAAAAATAAACACTAAATCTAAGTGTTTAATCGTCCGAAAATACTAGAACTGTAGTCTACGACTATGGATAATAATCAAAGCTACAAACTATATTTTGTCCAATAAAATCTTGGCATTGCACTTGCTTTACTAACCAAAAGTACCTAGTGTTAACTCATCACTCAGCATAGTGTAATACAACAGTCTAGAATCATTATTGTAACACCCCGTAAAATTAGATAATTAACAAATAGTTTCTAAAGCTGAAAATGGGATTTGAGAAAACGTCGAAATTTGGTCACGGAACTTGTATTACTGCATTCGAAGTGATTTTTTGAGAAACTTTCATATTTGGAGTTTTGCGATTAGAGTTCAAACGGAAAGGTTATTAATTAACGTTTACATTTTTTGAAACAAAAATATTTATATATGAATAAAAAAAGAATGACCGGTCGATCCCTTACCTGCGCCTGTCGACCACCTATAAGGGAGCGGTCAATCGGATGAGAGCATGGTGGATAAGGTTTAACCTTGGCCGAATGGCTCAGGTTCAATTAAACTAAATCTAACAGATAAGATTGATTCGAGCGTTTATAAATACAGGCCTAGTCCCTTACTTCTTTTCTCATATTTTCTAATCAAAGCAGCGAAGCTCTACCATTTTCCCTACTCTACTATTTCTCTTAATTATAATATAATATTATATATATACATATAATCGGAGATGGGCAAAAAATAAAAGAGAAGGAGCGAATCGATACTTTAGAAAAAGGTAAATTTCATAATTATAAATATATATTCTCCTTAACCTCGAATCATTTTTCAGTTCTGCAATTTTAACAGTATGTATATATCTTGTTATATATATTCTTTTAGATTGAAATGAAAAAAAGATTCAAACTAGAGGGATGAATTCGAATTTGGAAGATTTGGAAAGCTTGAAAGATGAGTGGGAAATTATTTATATATAATGCTAAAATTTATATCGTTGTGTTTTATTTAATTATTATGTTTATGCAAGATCTATGGAGTTGTAGGCGCATGAAGAACACCTTTAATTGAAATATCGCCTAAATATTTTGTAAGTTAGGAAATTGGAATATGAATGGTATTTATACCATAGGCTGGAAATTTGAAAATCAGTCTCTAAATTTATTAAGGTAGATAGTTGATAAGGTTGCAAGATTTATTATAGATTTATAGTAATTAGGTTTTAAATTGTTGGTGTTCATTTAGACTTCTCTAATTTAAATTGGAATGTGAATTTCTATGTTTTAATTTATTGGGAGCATTATGGGCGTGTAATATGTTGAATATGCGAGCATATGATTTTTGTTTGATGATAATAAACATATATATATATATATATATATATATATATATTCATTTGAATGTATTTTTAATGTACTATTTTATTTTTCACTTAATTAAATAAATTGAATAAAATAAATAACACGGAATTCAAATTGAAACAGATATTTTATTCAAACAAATATTTATTACAATTTTAAATAGTACAAATTTAAGCTCTCACTATACATATACAATTTTGATTACAATACAAATTCAATTACATCAGAAGCTTTCATTTACAAATGTCCTTACTACATATCGCTCATTCACTCATCATTTATCTTCAACTTCATTCCAGATTGAATTCAGCATCTGAGCAATCTGCAAAAATAAATTTTGAAGCAGTAAAATTGAAAAAAAAATATTTTTGCAGTATAAAATAAAATGTGATTTTGGAAATTTTATTTGCATCAGTTATTTGGTTTGTTCGTCATCATTTAATTTTGAATTCATCACACACGAACAACTTGTGACATGCACAGTGTATCATTGCACATGCCACAAGGCCGCGCACACCGATATATACACTTGATAAAGTTACAGGGACAGGTGAGCACAGGTCAAACCCAAATGAAAAGACGGGTTCAACTCAAGTGCAATACAAATAAAGTCACAATACGAGCACAAGGTTAAACCCGAGCTTTAAGTTGGATTCAACACAGGTGCAACTCCAATGTACACTTGAATGTTATGACAAACACGTACTCAAGCATCAGGTCGAGTATGTTACAGCATGTACACATGAAACCATTCATGAAATCAACTCAAGATCAATGCACATGAAGCAAGCAGACCTGACTGGAAGGTTCAAATGTGAGTCATAAATCAATATCAAACCAAACTGCATAAGTGCTCAATTCACATGACTTAAATGAACTGGTCAGAGAAAACCAAAATACAGAATGAAGACAACTGCAGTCTTACAAGAACCAAACCAGACTCAATGAAACAACCCTGCAACACTGCAGACGCAAGCATACTCGAGTCACAGTGCATCTAATCAAACCAGTGACAATATGCAATAATGACCAGACAACAAGCACATATATGTACAATGGAACCAAAAGAACAAAGATGTAAGCAAAGATAAGGCAATATGTATGCAACAGTCAGCATGTCAAGAATATGAAAACAATTACAAGACTCACAATGCAACTGGAATGCAAACTGTCTCGAAGTAAATACACTGCCTCAAAGCAAGTAGCAAGACTACATGAATCCGACTCAAGTTTTTACTGAAGTGCAGGCCAAACTTCAAGCAAATTACATAGGAGACAGGACGACTCGACTAACAGGATCAGATAGACCAGCAAAGCAACAACTCAAGTGAAACAAACATCACATGTAACAAGACACATGACAATGAACGTGAAGAACAAATATGAATGTGTGTACATACATATAATGTATGTAGTGATAACTAGTATCACATTTCGAATGGTACATGTGCAATGACCAGAAATGATGAACTAATATACTATGCAACATAAATAGCGAATTGCAAAATCAAGGCAGAGGAGATTTCAAACTGCAGTTCATAGCAATGCCGAAGTCACAGTCGAAAACGAGTTCGAAAAATCATGGAACAGCAGCTTCAAATCAAGACAGTGCCAAACCCAAAATATTTTCACAAAATCAATTTTATCAAGGCCAAGGTCAAAGCAAAGCATAACCGAAGTCACCAGAAAATCAACGCCGTGACGACCAAGGCAACAATGAACGAAATCGAACCAAGTCAGAAATCAACACCGTGGGTATCAAGCAATCAAGCAACGAAAGTCATGAATTTGAACAAGTCTGAAATCATCACAAACGTTCAACTTAAATCAAATGGCCGAGAAGAATTCAAGCAAATTATCAGACGAACGAAAATCAAGGAATTCAAACCCTATATAAACATTAACATTATCGGAAATTTTTATTATCGAGTTCAAGTATTCAAACCAGAGAGCAAAAGGCATAAATTACATACCAGAATCAAAGTCGAACTCAATCAAATAGAAGCAGCCGAAAGCATCGAAAGAGACGATCAATCGACAGAGCCAGCAACGCATAATCGAATATTCGATCGATCAATTTGAAGTCGGCGGCTTCTAATTTAACAAAGTCCTAATTTCAGAGCAAAGAGGAACGAAGAAGCCATTGTCACAAACGAGAAAAGAAACCGGCCAAATAAAGGAAAAGAAAAAGGGATACATTTTTAATAATATATTTGGGCCGGCCTTCATTTAATTATATAAGGCTTTAACTTTTTAAATTAGGATTTTGATTTAATTTGTGTTTAATTTGTATTTTTCTCTTTTAAACATTGTAATTTGTAGTCATATGAATAGGGGACAAACTACATGGCGTAGTTTGAGAATTCGTAACTCAGTGGCTGAGTTGTGGCAGGGTTTTGAGCGCAAAGTTCAGGCTAGTCGATAGCGGGTGTCGCGAATTTACGTGTGTCAGTGTCTGACTACTTAATTTCTAGTAGAAACCTTGGGGGCAGCACGTAGGCAGGGTTTTTCCGAAGCTAGGTAAAATCTGTGTCGTTTTATTTCTGCATTTATTATTCTGCTATTATCCGCGCTGTTATAATTCTGATATATCTGTGTTGAAATTATTTTATACAAACTTTCACAATAATTTTTATAATTGATAGCATCACCCTATTCACCCCCCTCTAGGGTGAAATCAATCCTACAAGTGGTATCAGAGCTAGGAACAAAAGCCATTTTTGTTTTAAAAAGTTTGATTTTTCTAAAATCAATTTATTAAAAAAAAATGAATTTTTAAAATGGCTTTTTTTGATAATGCTTTTGTGGAGGGTCATTCTATAGTTAGACCACCAATGTTCAATGGTGAATATGCTAACTGGAAAAATAGGATGGAAATTTTTATGAAAACCATTGACGCTTGGGATATTGTTGAGATAGGGTATAGAGCACTAACTATAATTGTAAATAATCAGGAAATAAATAAACCGAAGGATCAATGGACAGATCTAGAAAATAATTTACAGAATACTAATGCCAAAGCTATGAATTCGATTATTTATTCATTAGATCAGTTTGATTTTAATCGTGTCTCACATTGTCTAACTGCGCAGGAAATATGGCACACACTAGAAGTGACTCAAAAAGGAACATCTCAAGTCAAGGAATATCGCCTTGCCATGTTGAGTAGCGAATACGAGAATTTTACAATGGCCAAGGAAGAAAATGTTAAAGATATGTACGGACAGCTTTCCAATATCGTATATAAATCAAAAGCTCTCGGAAAATCATACACGGAATTGGAAATAGTCCGAAAAATCCTCATAGTCCTTCCACGAAGTTTTGAAGCAAAAGGGACTGCCATTCAAGAATCGAAATATATAAAACAAATAAAAGTTGTAGAACTTATCGGAAATCTCACCACTTATGAGCTAGAAATGAAATTCAAGGAAAAGCGTGAAGGAGGAGATACTCGAAAGAAATCAATAGCTCTCAAAGGAACAACTGAAAGTGATGACGATGACGATGGAGCAGCAGAGTTGGAAATGGTAACAAAGAGATTAAAAAAGTGGAACCGCAAATACATAAATCCAACTCTAAATCAAAAATTAAAAAGCAGAATAATCAAAGTTCTAGATAACACAGAACAACAAGAAATCATCTGTCATAAGTGCAACCAACCCGGACACATCAAACCCAATTGTCCTCAAAATCGACACGACTTTGAAAAGAAATCAAAAAGGAGAAAGTTTGCAGCCACGTGAAATACAAGTGATGAAGATAATAAAAGTACTAGAACTAAGAGTGAGAAAGCAGATTTATGCCTTCATGGTAATATAACTGATAGCGAAGATGACGAGCCAAACGAGGTATCAAAACTCACTCACTCGGAATTACTTATATATTTCCACGAAGTAAATGGCTGTTTTGAACGACTTAAGGAGAAGTATGCCAAACTTGAATCACAAAAAGATACTTTGATAGATTTGAATAAACAACTTGACCAATTAGTTAAAACCTATCACAGTAGGATCTCTAAGTGTGATAAGTGTCCAACATTCGAAGAAGAGATTAAAAAGTCAGAAACTAAAATTAAATCGCTTGAAAATGAAATTCTGATTTTAAAAAAAAGTGAAAATACAAGAAGGGAAATTCTATCAAAAAGTGCACACAATTATTAAACGAAATTGAATCTCTCAAAACACAAGTCCAACAACTGTCAACGACTTTAGATAAATTTTCCAAAAGTGAAAAATCGCCGAATATGCTGTTAGGGAAACAAACTGTTAATACAGTCAGACAAGGACTTGGATATAATCAATCTGAACCTGTTAAAAGAAATATTAATCAAGTCAATTCAATGTGCGCAATTTGTAGAAAATTTGGATATAATTAAAACAATTGTTGGTATAGACCCAAACACGTGAAAACTATACCAATTTGGGTTCCAAAAGGCACAAATATAAAATCTCTCAAAGTTAAACAAATCTGGGTGCTGAAAGGAACATATATAAATAGTTTTGGGTCTCCAAAAAATTATTTTTCAAAATATTCTGCCACTAATAATCATGGACCTATAAAAATAAATAAGTCACAAAAATCTTTTATCGTGTAGGAGTGGTGGCAAGCTAAGGAACAAAACAATGTTATCTGAATTCTGGCTGTTCCGAAAACATAACGGGTGACAAAGCAAAGTTCCTTAGTCTAGTACAAAGGTGGCAGAATCACAATGGACAACAACGAAAAAAATATCATAAAGGTAAAAGAGGTAATGGTATATTCATCTTGAACAATATATTAATGTGATAATCTGCACCATATCGGATTTGAATTAAAACAGCCAATAATGTGATGATGAAATGAATGATGACTTTGATTCTGATTTATTCAAAATTGTTGGCCAATTATATTCATATGTAATAGTTTGGATTAATGATAGTGTTTTATTGGTAAATGATAATACATTTGGTTATTTCACGACTGACTCTATATTTACAGTTTTTTGTTTATTGGCACGGCTTCAATTAAAATTCAAAAGAATATTCATTTAAAAAGTTAAAAAAAGGGATTTTAAGAAATTGTTGAAAATTTCACAGTCTGGTCTATAACATTAACCAAATGATAATTTTGAGTGAAAAAAAATTCAGATGCAGATTACATTGGTAATCTACATGATAGAAAAATTACTAGTGGAACGTGATTTATGTTGAGACATTTAGCGACTGCATCGTTTTTCAAAGAAAACATCTACATATTTTTCATTTCAAATAATTTTCAAAAAGCAAACATTTTTTTTATAAAACCCCTTCTAAAAGATCATTTTTGACCCTGTTTCAGATTAGTCATTTTTAAAATTTGACCTGATAATTATTTTTGATTTTGAGCTTAAATGACTACATTGCCTAATCTGACTCCCTACTAATTATCCAAAAGATAAATAGTGATTGAAAAAGTGATGAGTGTTAATATTTATCATATATTATAACTCGAGACAGTGTAATTAGTAAATTTCTTTAGAAATTTAAATAAGAATTATAAACACTTTTGTTGGTAAAAATTTCATGATCATTTCTATTTCTATCATTTTCTATCAACCATCACTCGTCATAATCCATTACAATATGTCAATATGTGGTGATTTAAACAGGAATCATTCAATTTTCATTTTATATTTTTTTTAAACAAATAAAATAAAATAAATGAATAAATAATCCAAAGTATTCACTCTCATTTAAAAGTCCTCACGGTTATGCATGGGTGAACTACATGGAATTTTTGACTATATGCTTCCATGCTCATTTAAAAGTCATCACGATTATGCTTGTATGGAACGCATATCAAAATTGATTTATTAAATTAACAAGTTGATTCTAATCCCATTTAAAAGTCCTCACAGTTATGCGTGGTTAGAAGATACTTGAATTCATTTTTAAAAAATAAAATAAAATTGGAAAACTACTAATCTCATTTAAAAGTCCTAACAGTTATACATGATTGGTAGATATTCAAATTCCTGATGTAAATATACCACAAATAGACAAAACTATATGGTTCTATATGATGACATCATTCACATCATTCTAAAAGTGGAATATGCGCCTAACAGAGTATTTATGATTTTTGTTTGGTTTTTATTGAAATTTAATATTTATATTCGATTGAGTTTTAATGTTGTATTAATAACTATCACTTTATCTCTATTTTTCTAACACTATTACTCTTTTGCTGATAACAAAAGTGGGAGAGAAAAGTTAATATTTTGTCAAATAAAATCAAGTAAAGGTCAAATATTTTCTATTTGCATCTAGGCTTATTTGCATATTTTTAATTGTACGCATATATGAAGGGGGAGCTTTGTGTAAAGAGGATGCATTCAAATAGGGGGAGCAAATTGAATGATCAAATACATTTAACAAATTCTCAAAATCTTAAATATATGTTTGTTATCATCAAAAGGGGGAGATTGTTGAATATGCGAGCATATGATTTTTGTTTGATGATAATAAACATATATATATTCATTTAAATGTATTTGTTAATGTACTATTTTATTTTTCACCTAATTAAATAAATATTTAGTGAATAAAATAAATAACATGGAATTTAAATTCAAACGGATATTTTATTCAAACAAATATTTATTACAATTTTGGATAGTACAAATTCAAGCTCTCACTGTACATATACAATTTTGATTACAATACAAATTCAATTACATCACAATCTTTCATTTACAAATGTCCTCACTACATATCGCTCATTCACTCATAATTTATCTTCAACTTCATTCTAGATTGAATCCAGCATCTGAGCAATCTGCAAAAATAAATTTTGACACGGTAAAATTGAAAAGAAAATATTTTTGCAGTATAAAATAAAATGTGATTTTGGAAATTTTATTTGCCTCAGTTATTTGGGTTGTTCGTCATCATTTAATTTTGAATTCATCACAAACGAACAACTTGTGACATGCATAGTGTATCATTGTACATGCCACAAGGCCGTGCACACCGATATATACACTTGATAAAGTTACAGGGACAGGTGAGCACAGGTCAAACCCAAATGAAAAGACGGGTTCAACTCAAGTGCAATACAAATAAAGTCACAACACGAGCACAAGGTTAAACCCGAGCTTTAAGCTGGATTCAACACAGGTGCAACTCTAATGTACACATGAACGTTATGATAAACACATGTACTCAAGCATCAGGTCGAGTATGTTACAGCATGTACACATGAAAACAGTCATGAAATCAACTCAAGATCAATGCACATGAAGCAACCGGACCTGACTGGAAGGTTCAGACGTGAACCATTAATCAATATCAAACCAAACTGCACAGGAGCTCAATGCACATGACTTCAATGAACTGTTCAGAGCAATCCAAAACACAGAATGAAGACAACTACAGTCTTACAAGCACCAAACCAGACTCAATGAAACAACCCTGCAACACTACAGACGCAAGCATACTCGAGTCACAGCGCATCTAATCAAACCAGTGACAATATACAATGACGACCAGACAGCAAGCACATATATGTACAGTGGAACCAAAAGAAAAAAGATGTAAGCAAAGATAAGGCAACATGTATGCAATATTTAATAGCATGTCAAGCATACGAAAACAATTACAAGACTCACATTGCAACGGGAATGCAAACTGTCTCGAAGTAAATACACTGTCTCGAAGCAAGTAGCAAGACTACTTGAATCAGACTCAAGTTTTTACTGAAGTGCAGACCAAACTTCAAGCAAATTACATAGGCAACTGGACGACTCGATTAACATGATCAGATAGACCAGCAAAACAACAACTCAAGTGAAAAAAACATCACATGTAACAAGACACATGACAGTGAACGTGAAGAACAAATATGAATGTGTGTACATATATATGATGTATGTAGTGATAACTAGTATCACATTTCGAATGGTACATGTGTAATGACCAGAAATGATGAACCAATATACTATGCAACATAACAAGTGAATTGCAAAATCAAGATAGAGGAGATTTCAAACTGCAGTTCAAAGCAATTCCGAAGTCACAGTCGAAAACGAGTTTGAAAAATCATGAAACAGCAGTTTCAAATCAAGACAGTGCCAAACCCAAAATATTTTCACATAATCAATTTATCAAGGCCAAGGTCAAAGCAAAGCATAACCGAAGTCACCAGAAAATCAATGTCGTGACGACCAAGGCAACAATGAACGAAATCGAACCAAGTCAGAAATCAACACCGTGGGTATCAAGTAATCAAGCAAGGAAAGTCACGAATTTGAAAAAGTCTAAAATCATCACAAACATTCAACTTAAATCAAATGGCCGAGAAGAATTCAAGCAAATTATCAGACGAACGAAAATCAAGGAATTCAAACTCTATATAAACATTAACATCATCGGCAATTTTTATTGTCGAGTTCAAGTATTCAAACCAGAGAGCTAAAGGCATAAATTACATACCGAAATCAAAGTCGAACCCAATCAAATAGAAGCAGCCGAATGCATCTAAAGAGACAATCAATCGACAGAGCTTGCAACGCATAATCGAATATTCGATCGATTAATTTGAAGTCGGCGGCTTCTAATTTAACAAAGCCCTAATTTCAGAGCAAAGAGGAACGAAGAAGCCATTATCACAAACGAGAAAAGGAACTGGCCAAATAAAGGAAAAGAAAATGAGATACATTTTTAATAATATATTTGGGTCGGCCTTGTTTTAATTATATAAGGGTTTAACTTTTTAAATTAGGGTTTGAATTAATTTGTGTTTAATTTGTATTTTTCTCTTTTAAACATTGTAATTTCTAGTCGTGTGACTAGGGACAAACTACGTGGCGTAGTTTGAGAATTCGCAACTCAGTGGCTGAGTTGTGGCAGGGTTTTGAGCGTAGAGTTAAGGCTAGTCGATAGCGGGTGTCGCGAGTTTACGTGTGTAAGCGTCTGACTGCTTAATTTCTAGTAGCAAACTTGGGGGTAGCACGTAGGCAGGGTTTTGCTGAAGCAGGGTAAAATCTATGTCGTTCTATTTCTGCATTTATTATTCTGCTATTATCTATGCTGTTATAATTTTGATATATCTGTGTTGAAATTATTTTATACAAAATTCGGCAATAATTTTTATAATTGATAGCATCACCCTATTCACCCCCCTCTAGGGTGAAATCGATCCTACATAATATTCACAAATTATCTAATTTCAACATTAAAACTATGCACTTTTAAAATAATAAGAAATATATCAAAAGAAAAGAGTTGGGTAAGGTACGTATGTTCTTCTTCATTGTTTGCACTATCTATTTCACTAAAAGAAAAAAGACAATTCCTTATCATTTCAAACGGAGCAAAAATCTCACTTTTGGATAATTTATGAAAAGTTATAATGGTAGTTCATTTTGGAAAGGATAGCTTTAATATATTATAGTGTATGAACAAATGTTCTTTAATTAAGGTACATGTAAATGTATGTTCTGGAGTTCCTAAAGCGTAAGAACTAATAAGTTAGGGTTCGAAATACACACACACACATAACCATACCTATCGATTAAAATTATAAGTATATATAGCATAATATAGTATGATATTTGTATTGGTTATAATTAGGAAGACTAGTTACTAGTGGCGTAGTTTATTATAGGACTGTGCAGTTGAAATGGAAAGGGAGAGTATCTCCAAAATTAGTAGGGCAATAAATGTGCAGTTTAATAGGGAGTTGTAGGAATTAAATGGGGACATACAAACGTTTAATGGGACTGATTAAAGGGGTTAATATGTCATTTGTGGGGAAATGAAATGGGTATAATAGTTTGAATTAGAAAGAATAGTTAAATATCATTAGTGATTGTCCAATTTGAATACAAGGATCCTTTGTTGCGGACAACTGACATTTATTACTGTAAGAGTAAAATATAGAATATACGTAATAAGCATATAAAATAGGAATTAAACGCTACATAATAGGAAAATGGGATCTACTTCATTTCTAACAAAAGGTATTACATAGCTAGAGTGGATATTTACTTTGACTTACCTTAGGTCAGCCTAAACGGGATTTCGAGTATAGGAGGTAAGCAGGCTATGTCATTGTTGTTTTTGGATTGATATATAGTTATTTGGTTGGCATATAAGCTATGAACACCAATGGTCCCGAGTGATCTTTAGCAAAGACTTGGGCTATTCCCTGACGGATTTCGCTTTCTATTAGTGTAGAATCTGTATGGGATATGCAAAGACCTCATTATTTAATTAGTTATTTGTTTGTCGTAGGTGGGCTAGTTAACCCTTAAATGAGTCTTTAAGATGCATTACTAATACGATAATTAAATTACAAAGCCATATCTAGGGGTCAGCGATCTTTGTAGCTAGAGCCGATTGACTAGTGATTATGTTACGGAAGACCCGCTTAAGGGTTGAGGTATTAAACAACGGTTGAGTCTGCCTCCTCCTATTTAAGAAGTATTAAGCGTCCAAGGTTTTCTTTTGGGTAGTGTAACTCTTATATATATGTATGTATATATGTATATGTATATGTATATGTATATGCATATGCATATGCATATGTATATGTATATGTATATGTATATGTATGTATGTACGTATGTATATAGTTATACTTCAAAGAAAGTTAGATATATCATATGCATAGATGGAATTACATGTAATAATCATGAATAACGGACATAACACTTCAATGGAAATCAACCGGTTCAAATTAGTTTTATATATAAAATGTGTAATTTTTCAGTCATTGGTCCCGGTTGCATGTATAGTCGATCATAGGAAACAAAATATGTTGTGTTAACATATATGTATTTTTACCTATATATACACATATATATAAGCCAACTCTATAAACTTCGACTATAAAAAGAGTTGCAATCATATTCTAGAATGGTGGATGAGGAAACTATGAGTTAGAACAATAAGTAGAGTTAAATTTATGCAACTATGAGTTGGACCGAAAAGTGCATAAGCAGCTGGATGGTACTTGACTCCTTTGTTGATCTTAGGCTGCCTCATGATTCTGGATTGCTGATTAATGACGTACATTTCATCCAGATGGATGGAAAGTAAGAACCTATATGTTGCGTATATCCAAAAGTAAGATGTCGAAAGGGACTAAGCAAGTTTTGCAAGAAGGTGTGCATTAATCAACACAAGAAGATAGCCGGATTTTCAATATGTACTCTTATAAAAAGAAGCTGAGAGTAAAGAAAAAAGAAGTGAAATTCAAAGGAAAGGACATTAAAGTCCATTTCTAAGTCCGACCCTATGTGAAAGAGTTTAACAAGAAGAAATTTGAGAATCCCTTAAAACGTTTGAAATGGATTTTCGAAGGATTTACTGTAAATTTATTGCTTAGATAAGAAAGGTATTTTTGAATTTCCTAGTTTACTATTAGTTTAGTCAAAGTTTTAGATTCAATTTTTTTTATTAAAGAGGTTTTTTGTTTTGAAATGAATGGAAAAGAGGACGTATGTTTAGCTCGATGATTTTTCCTATTTTTGTAAGTTCTAACATTTTTAAAATTATTTCTCTTAAGGGTGGATAAATGGAAATGGTACTTGATTTAAATCGAGTAAAGGGAAAGGAGGACAAAAAGAATGCTCCTCTATAAGGAAAGTATGAAGAATAATAGCTAAAGTATTTTTGGGTTTCGATGGCCAAGCGATATAAGCAAGTGCACAGCGAAATTTATTAAAAAGGGAAAGCTATTAAGGAAGGAAGAAGAGAACCCGATGAACTAGACGGTAGGCTATAGCACTGTCATGTAGTAGACAAGGATTTCTCGGAGCATTACAGATCGTGTCGGACTAAAGAAGACAAAGGAAAAAAATGATATAATAAATAAATTTGACCCAGCTCGAATAAAGTTCAACCTGGACTCAAAAACGACAATCGGTCAACTGGTTAACCCTAGAGCAGTCGATCGGTTGTCGGGTAAATCATGCAACCTGAATCTTAAACGCAACATATAGCTGCGTCTAGGTTTTTAGCCCCCTCCTCTCTCCCTCTCTTTAAGAGTTAATGAGCATTCCCCGTTCCTCCAAGCCAGCGATGAGCGCCTCTATGCCAAGCCCTATGACAGTAGGCTTGCTTCAGATCTAGCCCCCTCCCTCAATCCAGATCTGAACCGAAACCTCCCTCCCCGATGACAACTTAGTCCATAACACCACCATGAGCCGCTAGTACATCCTCGCTCCACCTAAACTTTACTCCCTAAGAGGTTACTTGGCTCGACAGAAACGATCAGAAAATCTCCATTTACGGAGACTCGACAAACTTTGCCTTTCTTCAAGAACGATCGATGAAATTCAGTAACTTCACCATCTATGGACTAGGGGATCTGTTCACGGCCTAAGGACTAGCACTAATCCTGAACCATGACACTTTTAAGTGGGAGTGCTACTCGTGCTACATGCGGTTGTTTGACGCCAATTTGCAATATGAGTTTAATGAAGACATTGATAGTCTTATGTTAGAAGTTAAAGAGTAGCAATTACTCTGAAGGATGATGGCTTTGGAGATATTCTAGGAATAGCCGTGAAAGGAGCGGATTTGGTGGATATTGCGACTATTGATCCGGTGATTCTGCAACGGATCTTTCTTGGTGATGTTGGTGTCTAGAGGCAAGACAACTTGCGATATACAGCCTGCCTCATTATTCACATTATTCAGCATAACATCACCCCAAAGATAGGGATTTTTGACCAGATTTATCTGCTACTGTAGAGGCCACTTATGCTATTATGATAGGAACAATGGTGAGCTATGCTCACACTATTATAAGCAACCGCATGAAGCCAGGAGTAGGGACTCCATGGAGCTATAGTCCATACATCTTTTCACTAACATCTTTAGGTGATATAAAATAAACCTCCATGGAGAGAAAGTCCAAAAGAAGGCTCCTACTCCATTTAATAGCGACTTCATAACGAGGATTGGTATAGTGGAGGTGCCGACAGAGAGAGCGGCCCCGGCAGCTGAGTAGCAAGAGCAACATGCAGCGGAGCAAGGACATGGTGTTATAGGGTTGTAATGCTCCAAGCTAGTAGCAACCTAAGACTTGTAATTCTGGACTGAGGCCAAGTTGTGAAAGATGTGTGCTGAGCAGCAGAGCCAAAGCCATGAGCTCGGACGCATAGCAGTCATATTGCACCCATTCAGCGGTCGTTGCAATGGTTCAACCTTCCATAAAGGATCATGACCATCCTCTAGCTCCTAGGTACTGTTTAGAATTAGTAGTTTTTGTTATTTTTCTTTCATAATTTGTTCATTTTCTTTAGGTTATTTGGTTTGTAATCATCGATTGTCTATTTATACTAAAATCACATATGACATACTATGATTTGTGTTCCTATTTACTGTGCTGATGTTTCCAGGTATATTAACCGCTATAATATATTTATGAAAAATAGTATAAATATGGAAATCTCATATAGGAACTTAACTAATGAAAAATGCAAAGTAAAACTAGAAGCTTATAAAATAAATTTTAGCAAGCGAGTGACAAGTAAAGGTTGTTGTGAAATCATGCGTCATTATTCTTGTGTCTTAAAAGCTAAAATTTAGAAACAGGCTTATGTGTCATTGTTTCAAACAAAAGGATAGGTTTTCAAAATCTAGGATTATTATTCAATACTAGGGTCAATCATATGTATTAACTCAGTGATTGAATCCTGATTATGTTAAAATATAGCTTGATTGTTTTAAGAATGGAAAGTCAAATGTTTGAAAGCTGCTTCCAATTACTTTTGAAAAAAAATTCGGTTTAAATGCTTTGTTCAAACACTCTTAAAAAAATGGTGCTTAAATTCTTTTGGAGTTTTAAAATTTCAAACTATTTTTCCTGTTTAATGAAAAGAGGAAAAGGTTTTTATGGAAAACAAGAAAATTTCTAATTTTCAAGGGCCACATACTTAGCATAAGGAAGGTCGACGTGTTAGCGGATATGAATTTTTCTTCGTAGTAAGGGTGGCAGTATGTGAAACATAGATAAGAATAAGAGGAAAAACTATTATAGCCTTGGAATTTCTATTTGCATACCATTTTGATAGTGTACCGAACTTGCATTTAGAATAATTCCATTTTTGAATTTAAAAATAAACCTCCTTATGCGTACTATACTTGGAAAAATCGGAGAGGACTCAAGGACAATAGAGAAAGTTCCAAGGTATAACGAAATTGGTATCTAATAAAAAGGTGAAAATAAATAGTTCTCCATTTAAATTCCTTTTTCGACATAGGAGTATAGGTTTAGAAAACAAAATTTTGGTCTGCTAGGTATTTGGATGGTATAGACTGGATGCAAAATTGTTTGAACCAAACTCCTACTTGTAAGAGTGTGGAAATTGTTGTGTGAAAACAAGGATTTTTTATTTCTGGAAACTTGCATACATATAGGAATGCCAATATATATAGTTTGTTTGCATCATATTTTTAAAAGAATGCACTCATATAGAAGTCACCGATTTAGAATTATCCATACACCGTGCATTTGTATACATTTCGCTGCAAAATTGATTGTACACCAATTGGTTGGATAGTTTAGAATGTATGCGCGCTATATTACATGATTCACCTCTTCAGGAATTTCAAAGACAAAGTTCCTTTAAGAGAGAAGAATATAACATCTTGTAAAACTAACATTAATTAATAAATAATTTTTAAAGCTCAAAAATTGAATTTGAGAAACATTAAAACTTGGCCATGAAACATGTGTCATTGTGTTCGCTGCGATTTTCTAAGATTTCATATTTGGAGTTTTGTGATCGGAGTTCAAATGAAGAAGTTATTAATGCTTGAAGTTTTTGAAACGAAAATAATTATACATGAATAAAAAAGGAATAAATTAAATTAACCGCGTGGACCCTACTGGTCGACTCCTTAATTGGGCCAGTCGATGTCTAGGGGTCGACCAATTATATGGGCTGGTCGATCGGTTGAGAGTGTGGCGGCTAGGGTTGAATCTTAGTCGAATGGCCTAGATTTAATTAATTTAAATCTAACAGATACGATTGGTTCAAACCCTATAATACAGGCCCAGCCCGTCACTTCTCTTCTCGTGTTATCTAATCAAAGCAACAGGGCTCTGCTATTTTCCCTTCTACACTATCTATGTTAATTATAAAATATTATATTTATACATATATAATTGGAGAAGAGAAGAAAATGAGAGAAAAGGAGAATGAGTGAATTGACACAGTGGAAAAGGGTAAATTTCAAATTATAAATGTATATTCTCCTTAATCCCAAATCTATACTCAGATCTATAATTCTAATAATATGCTTATATCTTGTTATACATATCTTTTGGGATTAGAATGGAAAAACAAGTCAAACAAAAGGGATGAATTTGGATTTAGGAGATTTGGGTTGAAAGATGAGTGGGAAATTATATGATTTATATATAACATAGAATCTATATCATTGAGGTTTATTTAATTATTTTAACTAGTAAAATTTGTGGCGTTGTAGGCTTAGGAAGAATGTGTTCATTTGAAATCTCGTCCATATATTATGTAAGTTAGGTAATTGGAATAAGAATGGTATTTATACCATAATCTGAAAATTTGGAAAATAGTCCCTAAATTTGTTAAGGTAGAACGTTGATAAGATTGCAAGGCTTATTCCAGACTTATAGTAAATGGGTTGTAAATTGTTAGCGTTAACTTAGATTGCTCTAATTTGACTAGGAATGTGAGTTCCTATTTTTTAATTTATTGGGAGTATTGTAGGTGCAATTTAGTTATATCTATTTCCATGTAATTTCCATAAATTATCTAATTCTAGTACAAAAGTGCACTATTTGAAATAATAAGGAATATTCTAAAAAGAAAAAAGATGTGTAAGGTACGGGTGTTCTTCTTCATAGTTTGCGTTGTCTATTTCAATAAATGAAAAGATATAATTCCTTATTACTTCAAATGGAGCAAAAATATCACTTTTGGGTAATTTATGAAAAGTTATAATGGCAAACTTTTTTGGAAATGATAGCATTAAGGTATTAAAATGTAGAAATAAATATTCTTTACAGAAGATACATGTAAGTGTATGTTCTGAAATTTCTAGAGTATAGGAATTAATGGTTAGGGTTAGGAATACACACTCACACATACGTGTAACTATGCCTATTGATTAAAAATATAAACATATATAGCGTAATATATGATGATATTCATATTAGTATTAGGACGACTTGTTATTAGTGGTATAGTATATCATAGGACTAGGAGGTTGAAATGGTAAGGAAGAGTCGGTTCAAAATTAGTAAGGCAATAAATGTGCATTTTAATATGTAGTTACAGGAATTAAATACGGATATAAATGAGTTTAATGGGACTGATTAAAGAAGTTAATATGGCATTTATGGGGAAATAAAATAGGTATAATATGTTAAAGTAGAACAAATAGATAAATGTCATTATTGATTGTCCAATTCGAATAATAATGATCCTTTATTATAGAGCATTGACATAATAGAAATTAAATGCTAAGAGGCAGAATAAGTTTCATAGTAGAAAATTATATAGCCTTAATAATACATTTAGGATGAGCGCAAAATGGTGGGTCTAGCCTAATATTTAGGCATAGGATAATTGGTTGGGTTTAATAAGGGTTGGGACGTGAGGTTAGTACAGTTACACAACATAAGTCTATCCTTCACTTGGAAGCTACTAACAGTTGTGTATATACTATTAATGTAGGACATCTTCAACCATATGACCCATGAGGAAGGCATATGCGTTTGCGTATGGTAGAGGAAAATATACCAGGGTGGTATTATATGAATCGGTACTTTTAGGGATGTCAAAGGGTTTACTTCAGGGCGGAAGTTATTAAATGGTCGTTGGGTCTGCCCCTCCCTATATAAGGATTTTAAAATATCTACGACGATACCTAATTGGGAAATGGGGTCTGCTTTATTTCTAACAAGAGGTATTAAGTAACTAGAACGGGAATTTTCCTTGACTTACATTAGGTTAATCTAAACATGATTTTTGCTGGAAGGTCGACCTGATTCCTAGGATTAGTAGCGAGCAGCCCTTGCATCGAAGATCAAACGAAGATACTATTGCCATATATATGATAATGAGAAATTTCCCCCGAGGGTCAGTGACAAGCAGCGCTACATTCCATCTTCTAATTTATTATCATTCCATGATTTCACCTTCAAACGCATAAATTGGTTTAAAGTTGTTTTTAGATAGGAATCACCCAAATCCGATCTCGGTTCCTTTGAACCAATCATCGATAAAAAAAAATGTTAAGTAAGCAGGTGCTTATCATTTAATTAATTACTTTCTGTTTATCAAAAAATATCTTCTAGATATATATATATATATATATTTAAAACATTTCTTTAAGGTATATATGGAATCATTAAACCTCTCTTTAACCATGAAAATACCAAATCAAAATCATCTCTCATAAATCACATTGCAAAACCTTATTGAGTAAAAAAGGTCGATAGAAATTATACTATTTCTACTTAATATCAATTTCTGTATTCAATCTTTACCATCCATCGAATAACGGTGAAATCACCTTTTAAATTAACATGGATAGTATGTATTCCCTCCTCGTAATTATATACCAAGTATAAAAAGATTATCTCTATACAATCCAAGTTGTATTAAATTTGGAAAAATTAATTCTTTTATACTTGCCTCATTTCCAACATTTCGACCTTATCTATCCCTCGCCCAGGAAAGAGACTAGGGGAGCTAGGGCATTGGTTACTCCTGAACATCTCCTTAATTTAAGCACTTCACATCTAGATCTTAGGGATAGAGAAATCCAATCTACTCATCGGCATATAGAGCCAAGATTAAAACACTTAATTATAACATCTTTTCTTCAAATCATTTTTAAACTCTTTAAAATAAATTATAAAACCTCCAAATCATCTTTAAAATACTTAATAATTTATTTGAAAATATTTTTAGAAGGTTTGGGAACGAATAATTAAGTTTGAATCTATATTTCTAAAGTTATTAAAAACCGTTGCAAAAAGTGATGCGAATAGTATTTTAAAATCTTATTTGATCAAAACAACTTTTCAATCATTTAGAAGTTCATTTTCATAACTCAAATCTTTTTTAATCTTTTTAATATATTTATAGAATTTATTTCGTATTCCAAAAGAATTAAGCATATCAATTTTAAAGGATTTATCACTTTGGTTTTCGAACTACCAAAGCGCGATTATTTTGAAAACTAGTTTTGCTCATATTTCAAAATATCCTAAACGAAATCTTGATCATTTTATTTTGTTTAAAAACTGTGATTATAATAGTTCAAAAAATACTTATTCCAAAAATTTCTGACTTCAATTCCATTCTATAAATGAGCTTGACTTTTTATGGCGCGAAATTGCGAACCCGTTACGCGACGCGCCTATTTTAACTAATTTTTCATATCCTTTCCAAATTTTTTCAAAACACTTTTAAATGTTTATAAAACATTTATAAATCATTTTTAACCTTTTTAAATAGGTTTAATAATCTCATTTCACCATTTAATTTGTTAAAGAAAACCAATTTCCTTTGTGATATTCGACGTGTATTAGACGTGAATTGTTTACACGGCCAAATAAACATATTATCATACCCTGACATGGTTCACAATCACCACAAACAATCCTATCCAAACATATAATCATCCAAAATATCATAATAGAAATAGAGTTTCTCACCTTAGATTTAATCGAACTAACCTTAAAACGACTATAGCTCCGTTATTCAGAAAATTTAGCTTTCTAAGCTTGCACTAAAGCTCCTAAGGTAGGAAGCCATTAAAGTGGAGTATAAAGAAGTGAAGAAGCTTAGTAAGGAGGAAAATGTGAATTGAAGTAAAGATGGATGGTGGTATTTATAGGCAAAGAAGTGAATAAAAATATCATGATATTTATGTGCACACACAACACCATTACTTCAACCATTTGCCTTCCCCTTCCATCACCTTGCTCGGTCGAACAACCCCCTATGTTGCTGCTCCTTGTGCTTGTACACTAGGTGTAAGAGGTTGTCTTTGGGTTGCTTGAGGATGAAGTTTAGGAAAATATCTTAGATATTTTATACTATATATATGTATCTATGTAAATGTCTATATATGCTATATATATGTATATGTGTGCATGTTACATGTGTTCATGTATATGTACATGTATGTATGTTTATGTACATCTCAAATGATTCATAGTATTGCACAACTTTTCTACATTGAATCGTTACGGATTTCAATTTCGATTTTCAATCATATTTTCACTTCTTATTTGTTATATATATATGTATGTATGTATGTATGTAAAAAATGTTTGATAATAATATTTCCATCATTATGTAATAAGTAAAAGGGCTTACTTAATAATTAAAATAATTATCAAATCACTTAAACTCAATTTAAGTTAAAAGATCATTTATTCCAAGATAGTGATATCATTGATGATGTCAGAAAGGGATTTAAATTTCAAAAATAAAATAAGTAATTTTATTACATATTCTCACTCATATAGATAAATGAGTGTATGTATCTGCCCCGTGCATGATGTCGGATGGTCTAAGAGCTATTTATTGATAAATAGTTTACGATCATTTTATCGATATTTTCTAAGGTGTATACCTTTGTAGATATTTGTTCAAGATAAGATTACAAATATTATTTATTGTTCAAAACATTATCATTTATGTTAAAAAAAATCTTATACTTGAATATATTTTTTAAAAATTCGAAGTGATGAATTTGCGGGTTGTTACATACTCCATTCCCCCATAAAAGAATTTCGTCCTCGAAATTATGAATATGAAGAAAATGATTCGAAAAGGAATATATATTTAACATGGGGAAATTTATACAAGATATGATAAGTGACCACACCGCAGGCGGTGGGTACACTATCTCAATACCACATGCACTACTATATATCAACCCTAAACTCAGGATAAGCTTTCCTCATTTTGTCTTCTGTTTCCCAGGCGTAGTCTTCGGCATCACCACTCTATTGAACTTTAATCAACCTTACAACCTTCCTCAATTGCTTATCATCGTGATCCACGATTTGAACTAGTTGTCTGATAACTGTCAAATTTGGTTCTATTTCTAGATCTTCCTGAGCAGCTCTTTCTATAATTTGTTCCCAATCATGATTATATTTCCATAGATGAGATACGTGAAAGACGTTGTACACACCAAACAACCTTCGGGTAGTTCCACATGATAAGATAATAGGCTAATCCGCTTAAGAACGGGAAAAGGTCTAATAAATCAAGGAGCTAACTTCCATGCTCATCCTAATCTTACCACTGCTCTCATTGGAGAGACTCTTAAGAATGCAAAATCTCCAACCGAGGATTCCAAATTCCTACGCATTTGATCAGCATAACTTTTCTGCAAGCTCTGGGCTTCTTTCATCTTCATTCTGAAAATGTCTACCTTTTTTAAAGCTTCTCAAATCATATCGAGAAATTCTAACCAACGATGATATCTCATATTCAAATACTTTGGAGTGAAAAGATATTTAAAAGATTTATGATCTGTGAAGAGTTCGAACTTTACAACTATTTGAAGAAGGAATATTATTTATCAAGATCAAATAAAATTTATCAGAATAAACCATAATGAATTCTTACCTAGTAAATAATGCCTCGAAATCTATAATGCGAACACAACGACTAATAGTTCTAAGTCGTGTGTTGCATAATTTTGCTCATGCGTCTTTAACTGCCTACTAGCATATACGATAACCTTCCCATCTTGCATTAGTACTGCGCCTACTCCTTCTTCACAAGCATCAGTATAAACAGTTAAACTGCCGCTTTCATCAATAATACTAAGGACCGGAGCAGTAGTTAACCTTTTCTTAAGTTTCTAGAACACTTCTTCATATTTTGATATCCATTCAAATTTAACATCATTCACAGTCAACTTTGTTAAGTGGTAGGAAATCTTGGAAAAGTACCATTCTTCGGTGGTATCCTGCTGATCATAAGAAGGTACGCATGTCCTTTGGAGTTTGTGGTTGCTTCCAATCTAGAACGGCTGTAATTTTCCCTGTGTCAACTGAGATTCCTTCCTTTGACACAGCATGTCCAAGGAACCTTACATTTTCTTCACTGAAGTGGCATTTTGAGAACTTAGCCTTAAGCACATTCCTTTTTAATATTTCTAGTAAAATCTTTAAATGTCTTTCTTGTTCTTCTTTGGTCTTTGAATACATAAGAATATCATCAATAAAAAACAATACGGATTTGTGAGCACATCTCCAAATACTCTATTCATAAGATCAAAAAAATAAACGGGCACATTAGTTAGCCCAAAAGGCATAACCAACCACTCATAGAAATCATTTGGTCCTCTGAATGCAATCTTCTACTATCCTTAATTGATGGAATCCTATAGCTAGTTCCATTTTGGAGAATATTCCAGCATCGTGAAATCGATCAAAAAAGTTATTAATACGGGGTAGAGGATACTCATTTTTAATCGTTTGCTTATTTAGGTCTTGATAGTCTACACAAATTCTTAGGGAGCCATCTGACTTTACAACAATAACTACTACTGAGATGCAACTTGAGCGACTTGGTCTAATTAGTCCTTTCTTTAAGAATTCATCAGTTTGATTCATTAATTCATTCACTTCCTTGGGGGCCATTCTTCAAGAAGAGTAAAAAAATGACCTCGCACCAGAAATTAATTTGATTCGAAACTCAATTTCCCTATATGAGGGTAAACTTTTAACTTCCTCAAAAACATCCAAAAATTCCTTAACGATTGGTATTTCTTTGTTTTTGAAACAAATTTAGGGCATACATAAAACTATCCATTACCGGACTTGGTTCTTCACATGTTATTTTAGAAGGTTCATATCTTTTATTTTTTAAGTACATTTCCCTTTCAACACAATCAAGAACAGCCTTATATTCAGACAACTAACACATACCAAGTATAATCTCATATCTAATAAAGTAGAGGATGATTAGGTTACATGAATTTTTTTGGATAGGTAAGCAACTTGTACTTATTCACAAACTATATCGAAATTAGTTTTACACCTATGGGGTTAGAGACACATATAAGGATACATAATATTTTCATGGTGACTTTCAATTTATCAACCAATTCTTTAGAAATAAAGCTGCGGGAAGCCCCAATATCAAATAATACTTAAACTAGATTTTTGTAATGAGAAGAATTTCCCCATCTCCAAATATAAAATTTAAAAGTGATTTTAAATATAAAATATATAATATTTTATGGTTCGAATAATATTAGATATGATTTGAAAATAGAAATATACAGAAAAATTGGAACATTTGCTTATATCGACAAAAGTGACAAAATGCTAATTTAAGAAAAGTATGTTTCAATGATTAAATAAATTATTTTAATTAATTTATGAGTGTTTATATTTTTAAATAATATTATACAAATTTATTTTTAAATTTGGATTACATAAATAAATAGTTTAACTAAAACATCAAAATGTGACTGTAAAACATTTTGTCGAAAATTTTGTCGATTAAAAGTTGTCGTAATGTTGTTGCACCTTTATTATCATATACATGAACACTTATTTAAATAAGGTAAGTAATAACAAAGTTACCAAACAAGTTTACTTTTACTAATCGTAATTAGAAAATTCTAGAATATCATTAGTAAAAACTAAGCACAAAATGAAAAAATAAAACGAAGTGCAAACTCCTCCTCTCCACCTCCTAAACTCATGGCCACCACCTCCCCAAGTCAAGGCCGAACCTAAGTGAAGAAAGAAGGAAGTTTCGGAAGCGCCGAAGCAAGAAAAAGAGAAGCAAGTGCTGCCGAAATTAAAAGAGAAGTCTATGAAAAGTTTGGTGAAGCAGAGCCATAAGTAAGTACTCAATTTTTATTGTATAATAATTAATCTCTATTAATATTTTTAAGTATCATAATATGACTATTTAATCTCTTAATGATTTGTATGAATTATTGATAACTTGAGTGATTTTATGGTTGATTAGATAGATGTTGATATGGTTGATAATTTGGTTGTGATAAATTAAGAGAAATCATGATAAAATTGTTAATTAATAGGAATGAATTCAAATAATATGTGTCTGGAGTTTTTTAGCCTCTTAATGGTTTTGAAAATATAAAAAGGTTAAAAATGAATATTATAATAATATAATATTATGAAATGATTTAAAAGCGAAAAAAAGATTTAATATTGAAAAATATTGATTTAAATGTTTGAAAATAATTTGTAAATGTTTTATAAACATATGAAAGTGTTTTGGTGAAGTTTGAAAGGTAAATGAAAATTTTATCAAAAACAGACGTGTCGCATAACGGTAGTTCGCGATTTCGTGTCGTAAAAGTTAAATAAGTGTATAAAGTGGAATATAGCTTGGAATCCTTCGAGATAAGAATTTTCTGAACTATTATATCCATAGTTTTCCAACGAAGATAGAAAATCAAGATTTCATTAGGCAGATTTTTGTAACGATCCCGATTTTTGTAACGATCCCGATTTTTGAGTCGAATTTAAATTAATGATTAAAATAAAATTTTGAACTAAATTGTGGATTAATTTGAATTTAAAAATTTAATAAGATATATACTTATTTATTTATATAAATAAATTTTTTAAAATTTGAAATTTAAAATTTGAAACTCAAAATAAATATTTTAAATAGAATTGGATTGTGAATAAGGAAATTGATTTGGAAATCCAATAAAGTGTGTTATATATATATATATATATATATATATATATTGTAGAAAGAATTTTGGTTTGAAATTCTTTAATAAATATATGGAAAACAAATTGGATTTTTACTTTGGAATTAATATAAAAATTAGTTTTAAATTCATTTTCTTTATACGTTATGCAAGTATAAATAATAGTTTGAAAATGTATAAAATGTGATTTACAAAATTATAAAATGATAAGGTTTAAAACTTAATTTATAAATTAATTAAAACAAAGGGCTAAACATAAATTTCTTTGTTTAAACAAGTGTATGCATTTTGTTATGAAAATTAAACAAGTGTTTATTTATGGTAACAAGTGGCAAGTAAGTGTTTTTTCCTTTTAATTTGATTTTTTATAAAAATGTATTTGCGAAAGTGAAAAAGGGTTTTACGGTAAAGAATTTTTTTTTTCTTTCATATTCTTTTATCTCCACTTTCTGAAATCAAAACAGAAAAACAAAACTACAAAACAAACCTGAGAGGAAGTTCAGATCAAAATTTGAGAAAATTTAATCAAAACAAAATCAAGGAAAAATTATGAATATGAGAATCAAAAACTTGAAAAGCAATTAAAGGTTTCAGCTTCAACCTGGGACTAAAAAAAAATGAAAACTTGAACCTGGAAATCAAACAACAGACCAAATACAAATATCAAACTTCAACAATCATCAGCTTCAGGTCAGATTCAAAGATTCCAGATCAATCAAAGTAATATAGATTCCCAGATTTTTGTTCAAAACCTCTTTGTTCTCTGCCTTATCAAACTCCAGGGAGCAAACCTTTAAACCAAAAATATTTATTCTGGTTTGCACGTATTGGATATATGTTGTTAACTATGTTTGTATGAATGAAAAATGTATGTATGTATGTTCATTTCTGTGTATTCACAGGTTCAAAGAACAGAAAGAAAAAAAATCCATATCATCTTAAAGAATAAGTTTTAGATCCTGATCTTTAAAAAGTAAAAGCTTAAAACAATGTAATTTATTCTCTAAAAATAATTCTAGGTGTTTATCTTAAGTTATAAATTCAAAAACAAAGAATTACAGTAAAAATAAAATAAAGTCAAGAACTCGATCATCAAATTTTTCATGAATTGATCATATGATTAGAATCGTCACCAAAAATGATGAATTTTAGAAATAAAATGATGATTTTTAGTTTGGAATCGAGTGAGTAATTTGAATTTGATCGAAAATTGATATTTTGTCAATTTATGGAAACCACGTGAGCTATAAAGGTCGTGATTCTTGGTGAAGATGGATGGAGCATCTGGGGACTTGGTAAAAATCTTGATTGAATTTATAAAGTGCTGTGGCGACAGGAGTTCATCGAACTAGGGTTTTATTTTTCTTTTTGCTCGGCGAAGTTTGGAAATATAGTTCGTCGGCGTGGATGAATTGGGAAGGACCGGACCTAGGAGAATCGAAGCTATGGATTATGGTGTTTCTTTGAACGGAACCACATGGATTTTGGTAAACTTGAGAGTCGTTGGCGATCATTTTTTTTGATCTGGGTTGGGTTTCTAGGTGGAGCTCGATAGCTTATTTTGATTTCATGGTCAATTAACAATACTGGATGGTTGTTAGGGGTGAGGAGTTCGTTGGCGACTCATTGAGAGGATCGACGATGGTCGGAGCCACTGCTGCCGCCTGTGCATGTGCACGAGATGTCGGTAGTGACTAGGTTGTTGGATATTTTAGGAAAGAAGG
Organism: Allium cepa; assembly: GCA_030765085.1. NCBI lineage: Eukaryota > Viridiplantae > Streptophyta > Magnoliopsida > Asparagales > Amaryllidaceae > Allium > Allium cepa. Next base: position 56,878,935 of record CM060933.1, read on the forward strand.
GTCTGCTCGAGGATGGATTCGGGGAATCTTGTGGTTTGACTCGGAATCTATGTGGTGGGAGGAAACTCGAAGCAAGGATCGAGAGAGATACGGGTTGAACCCGAAGCAAGGAAATAAATAGTTTTAAAATTTAAAAGAAAGCAAGTTTTTAAATCTATAATTAATTAAGTTTAAATCTATTTCTTAGAATCTATTCCTTTATAAAATAAATGTTTTCAAAAGTATGTAATTCGTTTAATTTTAAATTTGTTAAGATGAAATTCTTTTTAAGCTATCTTTGAAACTTAATTTAGAAAATATAATTAAATGTTAAGTGAAAGATAAAATGTTTTAAAATGTATGTGCTGATCAAAATTAAGTAATTAATAGAAATAAATGGTTTATCTCAACAATGTTTTGATTATTAATTAACTTAAAGATTTTAAAAATTAAATTATCTGTTGATGATAATTTATTTTATTTATGAGATTTAAATGTTGAAATTAATTGATCAGTAATGATAAGAATTTATCTTGATTAATTAAGGTCTTAATTAAAGGACCATTATTGATTCTTATTGACAATTACTTAAGGTAACTAATGAAGGATTGATTACTAATGTGAGCAATTAAAGATGATTACTTAATGAAATTAATGTAATCAATAAAAGATTATTACTTAAGGTAATTAAGGTATAATTACTTTATGTAATTACATTTAAGGATAATTAACTAATTTAATTAATGATAAGTAATTAAAAGGTAATTAATTAGTTAAAGATAATTACTAAATGAAAGTAATTAAGGTTAATTAATTAATGATTTAAGTTTGATTAATCCAGTAATTAAAAGAATAATTAATTAAAGAGTAATTAATTATTATCGTTAATTAATTAAGGTAATTAATTATTATGGTTAATTAATTAAGGTAATTAATTTGAGTACAATTAAAGGTTAATTAATTGCTGAAAATAATTAGGGATAACCACTTATTGTAATTAATTAACGATGATTAATTAATAATTAAAGGCTAATTAATTTATATTAAAAGTAAATAAATAAGTGATTAAAAGGTTAATTAATTAAGATAATTTGTAATTAATTAATGTTAATTAACCAGGATTAGTGATTAATCTGGTTTAAAATTGATCAAATAATTAATTGATCTTACTTATGGATGTTTGAATTGTATTGAATGCTTGAATTGTTTGATATCTCTGCTGTGTGATGCTTTATGGTATGAATTATTTTGATTCGAGCTGTGATGAATATAATTTATCTGTGATGAATGTATATTATTTATCTGTGAATCTGTGAATGAAGATAAGTGTTATAGATTATACCGCTTATCGATACTGATGTGCTTGAATCTGTGATGATTGATGATGTTGCACTATTGTGTAAAACCCCCTGGACTACACTATACACATACAAATATGGATTGCACAAGGAAATGGGTTAAGTCACAGATTTTTGAAATGGTTTTAAATTTGAATTTTGAATCCAAATGGTTTTGGAAATGGAATTGGGTTAAATATGAAAAGTTTTTTAAGGAGTTTTAAAAGATAAAGGTTATTTTGAATAACGTGATAAAGTTTTGAAATTTAAATAATTTGATTTGAATTTGAATTAAAGATTTGAATTATGGTTTTACAAGTTATGTAATATATATATATATGGTTTTTAAAACCATCTTTAAAGTATTTTGAAAGTATTATTTCGGGAATTTAAAATTAACCCAAGTTTATACTTTAAAGACTATAACTAGTGCATGTTTGATCGGATTTGGCCGAAACGAAAAGTATTTGTTTTCAAATAATAATAGCTTTCAAATAAAGAAAGAATTTCCAATTTGTGTTGAAAAGATTTTCAAGTTTGATATAGAATTGTTTTGGAAGCTATGAATAAATCTTTGTGAAAAATTGTTGAACTTTGTTTTGAAATTGATGAGGATCTTAAAAGTGTACCTTTTGTATAAAAGATTTGGAACGAAAATTGTTTTGAAAGCTATGAACTGAGTCTTTCATTGGATGAGTTAATATAATTTGAAAAGGAAATTGTTTTGAAAACCGTGAATGACTCTTTGGAGAAGATTAGTGAACTTTGTGAAGTGAATCTTTTTGTTTAAAGATTTGAAAATGGTAATTTGTTTAAACCATTTGAAAGAAAAGTTTTGGGTAATAAGTTGTGACTTAACCGAGATCCCATTATCCATATGGTTTTAAAATATTGTGCTCATTATTCCATTTAGCCGGGAGAGGATTTTGTGTCATATAACCCATTCCAAATAATGATACGTCGTAAATGGATAACATTTGAAGACCGATGGTGAAGACCGGCTATTTTCGAGAACGAATGGATTAACCGTCGAATGTCACTACACAGAGTCGCGCCGGTATCGAGATCTCCATATGTGATGGAGAGTCCTATCGGGATTGGGAATTTTCGGAGTGCAAGGGCTTCTTTGTGAAGTGCCTTTGGTTATGTTCGAACCCGGAACAGACTTGTATGGATGTGTGTCTGACATTACACTTTGAGATGTAAAACTGGTTTCTATCAAATACATTTCTGTTTGGTGGCAGAGAATTTATTCTCTTAGCTTAACACCCTTCTCTGAGACATATGAGCTCAGAGGTTATGTAGTTGATGGTTACTAGTGATACATTCCCAATTTGGTAATGTGGCATACGAAGTGTTGTTGATCATTTGTTGATCAAAGCATGGCTTTTGTGTAAAGCGTAGCTTTGTGGATGAGACTTCGTTGGGCCACACAACCCAGTAATGGTCGAAACGGGAATCGTTACAGCAGGTTATTTGGGGGTAGCGCCCCCTGAGGGTATGTCCATTTCCTTCTGGATAAAAGGTGGTATTATGGTATGGATCCCAGATATTTACCTATGTGGTTGCTGCAAACTTATTGCTTCGTGGTTGTTGGTGTAGAAGTATCTCGGATAAAGGTTGGTAATGACCGGGGGATGGCATGCTCGTGTCTAGTTACCTAGTTTAGAGGTAACCCGGCCTTGTGTTGGCAGAGATCTGGTTAGGTTCTCGGGGGCGTCCCTCCAAGAGCGTCCCATTCGGTGTGGGAAGTTCCTTTACCTGACCATTGTTGGAAATCCAATCATCCAATACGCGCTCTGTACGGTTTTAGTTATAGAACCTGCCATTTAACATTGTAGCTATAGTAGGCATACTATGTTGGTACATATGCTGGCTAAGATTTATATTATACTTGCAAAAGTCTTCAACTATGCACTAATAATAATAACAAAAGGATTTTCGCGTATTAAGCATTTTTGACTGTCATAAGGAGAAATCTCCTCCAAGTTTGCGCTTGCATTGTGCATGTGGTGGGAGGCATTATGGCAGTTTCATTTTCCAAAAGCATAGCGAATTTTTTCTACTTCTTTTGTTGTTTGTTTTAAAAGAGAAAACTATTTTTTATGTTTACTTACACCAGTCCCATAACTGACCTTGAGTTTATTATTCCCTTTCTAAACTCTGGGTTCCCATAATTTTCCACAAGGGCATTCTAGAGTTGGATTTTTCAGATAGTCGAATAGTAGGTGTAGATTCGATAGCATTCAATCTCTGCATAGTGGCAATTGCATTTGGATCGAGTTGCTTCACTTTAGTATTGATGGTGGTTCTCGCTTTTTGGTTTGGAGTCTTTCTAGTCTTGGAGAATTAACAATGGTGTTGCAGTTAATTGGAGTATCTATCTTAAGGACGTCTAAAGATATTATCTTTTGGAGACTTTCTTCAGCTGTTATTTTTGTATCTCTGATGTTGATATCAATTGTGTCAATGTATCATTGTAATCAACTGTTATGCACCAATGATATTATTCTTTTTCTTCCACTGTATTGTTGTACTTAATGTGTTATAAGTTCCGGCGAACCAGATTCGGAGTTTGAATCTACGGCATTCGAATACGGGTGATGTATTCGGTGCCCATTTTAGAAGGCCGAGTCAGGGTCGTTATAGTCGTATCAGAGTCGAAGTTTGAAACTTTAGCTCAGAAGTATAACACATTAGGTAGCTCATTAGAGATAGGGATATCAATGCCCTAGAATGAGTGTATCCCAAAGATATCTTGTTCGTATGCCTCAGTAAATTCTCTTACTATCCATGATAGTAAGTATAAGTGCAAGAAAAGGACGAGATAGGGGATAGGGGAGTACCACTACAATTGGTCGATGCCCTACAACAACGGAAACAACTTTCTTCTCAATCTCCTTTGATCCGATTTTAATTCTTTGATGGCTTCGTGGCAGCTACAAGGAGAAGCTTCGGTGTTGTGGTGGCCCTACGAATCGTGTAGATAAGTTCCTATTTTGTATTCTTTTCATCGGTTCCTTATCGGCTTTTCGTCTTAACTTTAATGAATTTAAAATTATATTTGAAATATAAAGTTAAAGTTGATCTGTATCAATAAAACGATTTCGGTTAAAATCAAATTTGAAATTATGTTGTAATTTCTTGTGAAAGATCAATGTCCGAAGAGGGACAAGTTGATCTATACTTTGGAATATTCCAACTTGAATTTAGTATCCATTATTTGTTCTTTAGGGTCCAGATTTATTCTACGAGTGGTTAGTTATCCTTCGAACGAACCAATACCCATGTATATTTCGTAGACTGGATGACCCGAGTATTTTATGAGATATTGAATAGATTCGTTCCCGTATCTATTATTGATATTCGGATTTGGTAAGCCAAATGCAAAATAAATATTCATCTTGATCTGATAAGTCGATTCTCTATCTTTGTGAATCTGTCTTTGGTTGTCTTCCTGTCTAGCAAATTTTAAGGACGAAATTCTCTTAAGGGGGAATCTGTAACGATCTCGATTTTTTAGTCGACTTTAAATTAATTCTTAAAATAAAATTTTGAATTAAATTGTGGATTAATTTGAATTTACAAATTTAATAAGATATATACTTGTTTATTTATATAAATAAATTTTTTAAAATTTGAAATTTAAAATTTGAAACTCAAAATAAATATTTTAAATAGAATTGGATTGTAAATAAGGAAATTGATTTGGAAATCCAATAAAGTGTTTTTTGTATATATGTGTGTATATATAGATTGTAGAAAGAATTTTGGTTCGAAATTCTTTAATAAATATATGGAAAACAAATTGGATTTTTACTTTGAATTAATATAGAAATTAGTTTTTAAATCATTTTCTTTATAAGTTATGCAAGTGTAAATAATAGTTTGAAAATGTATAAAATGTGATTTACAAAATTATAAAATGATAAGGTTTAAAACTTAATTTATAAATTAATTAAAACAAAGGGCTAGGCATAAATTTCTTTGTTTAAACAAGTGTAAGCATTTGTTATGAAAATTAAACAAGTGCTAATTTATGGTAACAAGTGGCAAGCAAGTGTTTTTTTCTTTTAATTTGAATTTTTATAAAAATATATTTGAGAAAGTGAAACCAGGCTGTTACAGTAAAGAAATTTGTTTTCCTTCATATTATTTTATCTCCACTTTCTGAAATCAACACAGAAAAACAAAACTACAAAACAAACCTGAGAGGAAATTCAGATCAAAATCTGAGAAAATTTAATCAAAAAAAAGATCAAGGAAAAATTATGAATCTGAGAATCGAAAACTTTGAAAGCAATTCAAGGTTTTAGCTTCAAACTGGGACTAAAAAAATCAAAACTTCAACCTAGAAATAAAATAATAGACCAAATACAAAGATCAAACTTCAACAATCATCAGCTTTAGATCAGATTCAAAGATTCCAGATCAATCAATGAAATAGATTCCCAGATTTTTGTTTAAAACTTCTCTGTTCTCTGCTTTCTCAAACTCCAGGTGAGCAAATCTTTAAACCCAAATATTTATTCTGGTTTGCACGCATTGGATATATGTTGTTAAATATGTTTGTATGAATGAGAAATGTTTGTATGTATGTATGTTCATTTCTGTGTATTCACGGGTTCAAAGAACATAAAGAAAAAAATCCATATCATCTTAAAGAATAAGTTTTAGATCCTGATCTTTAAAAAGTAAAAGCTTAAAACAATGTAATTTATTCTGTAAAAATAATTCCAGGTGTTTATCTTAAGTAATAAATTCAAAAACAAAGAATTACAGTAAAACTAAAATAAAGTCAAGAATTCGATCATCAAATTTTCACGAATTGATCATATGGTTAGAATCGTCATCAAAAATGATGAATTTTAGAAATAAAATGATGGTTTTTAGTTTGGAATCGAGAGAGTAATTTGAATTTGATCGAAAATTGATTTTTTTGTCAATTTATGGCAATCACTTGAGCTATGAAGGTCATGATTCTTGGTGAAGATGGCTGGAGCATCGGGGGACTTGGTAAAAATCTTGATTGAATTTATAAAGTGTTGTGGTGGTAGGAGTTCGTCGAGCGAGGGTTTTATTTTTCATTTTGCTCGGCGAAGTTTGGAAAGATAGGTCGTCGGTGTGGATAAATTAGGAAGGACCAGACTTAGGAGAATCGAAGCTATGGATTGTGGTGTTCTCTGAACGAAACCACAAGGATTCTGGTAAACTAGAGTGTCGTCGGCGATCAGTTTTTCTGATCTGGGTTAGGTTTCTAGGTGGAGCTCGATAGCTTATTTTATTTCATGGTCAATTCGGCGATATTGGGTTGTTGTTAGGGGTGAGGAGTTTGTTGGCGACTCGTTGAGAGGATCGACGATGGTCGGAACCACTATCATCGCCTGTGCATGTGCACGAGATGTCAGTAGTGACTAAGTTGTTGGATGTTTTGGGGAAGAAGGGTCTGCTCAAGGATGGATTCGGGGAATCTTGTGGTTTAACACGAAGTCGATGTGGTGGAAGGAAACTCGAAGCAAGGATCGAGGGAGATACGGGTTGAACCTGAAGTAAGGAAATAAACAGTTTTAAAATTTAAAAGAAAGCATGTTTTTAAATCTATAATTAGTCAAGTTTAAATCTATTTCTTAGAATCTATTCCTTTATAAAATAAATGTTTTTAGAAGTATGTAATTCGTTTAATTTTAAATTTGTTAAGTTGAAATTCTTTTTAAGCTATCTTTGAAACTTAATTTAGAAAATATAATTAAGTGTTAAATGAAAAGATAAAATGTTTTAAAATGTATGTGCTGATGAAAATTAAGTAATTAATAGAAATAAATGGTTTATCTCAACAATGTTTTGATTATTAATTAACTTAAAGGTTTTATAAATTAAATTATCTTTTGACGATAATTTATTTTATTTAATGAGATTTAAATGTTGAAATTAGTTGATCAGTAAAGATAAGAATTTATCTTGATTTGTTGAGGTCTTAATTAAAGGATCATTATTGATTCTTATTGACAATTACTTAAGGTAACTATGAAGGATTGATTACTTAATGAAATTAATGTAATTAATAAAAGATTATTACTTAAGGTAATTAACGTATAACTACCTTGTGTAATTACATTTAAGGATAATTAATTAAGTTTGATTAATGATAAGTAATTAAAAGGTAATTAATTACTTAAAGATAATTACTAAATGAAAGTAATTAAGGTTAATCAATTAATGATTTAAGTTTGATTAGTCCAGTAATTAAAAGAATAATTAATTAAAGGATAATTAATTATTGTGGTTAATTAATTATAATTTGACTATAATTAAAGGTTAATTAACTAATGAAATTAACTAGGGATAATCACTTATTCTAATTAATTAAGGATGATTAATTAATAATTAAAGGCAAATTAATTTATCATTAAAAGTAAATTAGTAGGTGATTAAAAGGTAAATTAATTAAGATAATTTGTAATTAATTAATGTTAATTACCAGGATTAATGATTAATCTGGTTTAAAATTGATCAGATAATTAATTGATCTTACTAATGGATGTTTGAATTGTATTGAATGCTTGAATTGTTCGATATCTCTGTTGTCTGATGCTTTGTGATATGAATTATTTTGATTCAAGCTACGATTAATATAATTTATTTATCTGTGATGAATGTATATTATTTATCTGTGAATCTGTGAATGAAGATGAGCGTTATAGATTATACCGCTTATCGATACTGATGTGCTTGAATCTGTGATGATTGATGATGTTGCTATTGTGTAAAACCCCCTGGACTACACTATACACATACAAATATGGATTGCACGAGGAAATGGGTTAAGTCACAGATTTTTGAAATGGTTTTAAATTTGAATTTTGAATCCAAATGGTTTTGGAAATGGAATTGGGTTAAATATGAAAAATTTTTTTAAGGAGTTTTACAAGATAAAAGTTATTTTGAATAACTTGATAAAGTTTTGAAATTTAAATAATTTGATTGGAATTTGAAGTCAAGATTTGAATTATGGTTTTACAAGTTATATAATATATGTATGGTTTTTTAAACCATCTTTAAAGTATTTTAGAAGTATTATTTTGGAAATTTAAAATTAAGCCAAGTTTATACTTTAAAGACTACAACTTGTGCATGTTTGATCGGATTTGTCCGAAACGAAAGTATTTGTTTTCAAATAATAATAGCTTTCAAATAAAGAAAGAATTTCCAATTTCTGTTGAAAAGATTTTCAAGTTTGAAATAGAATTGTTTTGGAAGCTATGAACAAACTTTGTGAAAAATTGTTGAACTTTGTTTTCAAATTGAAGAGGATCTTAAAAGTGTATCTTTTGTACAAAAGATTTGGAATGAAAATGGTTTTGAAAGCTATGAATTGAGTCTTTGATTGGATGAGTTAATCCAATTTGAAAAGGAAATTGTTTTGAAAACCGTGAATGAATCTTTAGGGAAGATTGGTGAACTTTGTGTAAAGATTTGAAATTGTTAATTTGTTTAAACCATTTGAAAGAAAAGGATTGGAAATAAGTTGTGACTTAAGTGAGATCCCATTATCCATATGGTTTTAAAATATTGCGCTCATTATTCGGTTTAGCCGGGAGATGACGTTCTGTCATATAACCCATTCCGAATAATGATATGTCGTAAATGGATAGCATTTGAAGACCGGTGGTGAAAACCGAATATTTTCGAGAACGAAAGGATTACCCGTCGAATGTCTCTGCACTGAGTCGCGCCGGTATAAAGATCTCTATATGTGATGGGGAGTCCGATCGGGATTGGGGATTCCCGGAGTGCAAGGGCTTCTTTGTGAAGTGCCTTCGGTTTTGTTCGAACCCGGAACAGACCCGCATGGATGTGTGTTTGACATTACACTTTGAGATGTAAAACTGGTTTCTATCAGATACATTTCTGTTTGGTGGCGGAGAATTTATTCTCTTAGCTTAACACCCTTCTCTGAGACATACGAGCTCAGAGATTATGTAATTGATGGTTACTAGCGATACATTCCCAATTTGGTAATGTGGCATACGAAGTGCTGCTGATCATTTGTTGATCAAAGCATGGCTTTTGTGTAAAGCATAGCTTTGTGGACAAGACTTCATTGGGCCTCATAACCTGATAACGGTCGAAACAGGAATCATTACGACAAGGTTATTTGCAGTAGCGCCCTCTGAGGGTATGTCCATTTCCTTCTAGATAAAAGGTGTTATCATGGTATGGAGCCCAGATATTTATCTATGTGGTTGCTAAAAACTTATTGCTTTGTAGTTGTTGGGGTAGAGGTACCTCGGAAAAAGGTTGGTAACGACCGAGGGATGGCATGCTCGTGTCAGTAGTTACCTAGTTACAAAGGCAACCCGGCCTTGTGTTGGCAGAGATCCGGTCAGGTTCTCGGGGGCGTCCCTCCAGAGGCGTTCCATTCGGTGTGGGAAGTTCCTTTGCCTGACCATTATTGGATATCCAATCATCCAATATGCTCCCTGTACGGTTTTAGTTGTAGAATCTGCCATTTAACATGGTAGCTATAGTAGGCATACTATAATGGTACGTATGCTGGCTAAGATTTATATTATACTTGAAAAAGTTTTTCACTATGCACTAATAATAATATCAAAAGGATTTTCGTGTATTAAGCATTTTGACTATCATATGGAGAAATCTCCTCCAAATTTGCGCTTGCATTGTGTATGTCGCGGGAGGCCTTATGGCAATTTCATTTTCCAAAAGCATATCGAATTTCTTCTACTTCTTTTGTTGTTTTTTCTAAAAGAGAAAACTGTTTTTTGGTTTGCTCACACCAGTCCCATGACCGACCTTGAGTTTATTGTTCCCTTTCTAAACTCTGGGTTCCCACAACTTTCCACACGGGCAGTCTAGAGTTGGATTTTTCAGATAGTCGAATAGTAGGTGTAGATTCGATAACATTCAATATCTGGATATTGGCAATCGCATTTGGATCGAGTTGCTTCACTTCAGTGTTGATGGTGGTTCTCTCTTTTTGGTTTGGAGTCTTTCTAGTCTTGGAGCATTGGCAATGGTGTTGTAGTTAATTGGAGTATCTATCTTAAGGACTTCTAAAGACATTATCTTTTGGAGACTTCCTTCAACTGTTATTTATGTATCTTTGATGTCGATGTCAATTGTATCAATGTATCATTGTAATCAACTGTTATGTATCAATGATATTATTCTTTTTCTTCCGCCGTGTTGTTGTACTTAATGTGTTATAAGCTCCGGCGAACTGGATTCGGCGTTTGAATCTGCGGCATTCGAATAAGGATGATGTATTCGGTGCCGATTTTTGAAGGTCAAGTCAGGGTCGTTACAATTTTTAAATATGTCCAAAACAATTTTCTAAAAACATCGCGGTTTTGCAGTTTGGAATCCAAAACTGGATTTCTTTGGAAAGATGTTTTAAATGGTTTAAAAGTACGAAGTAAATCTTATAAATCTTTTAAAATGTTTTAAAGGTGATACGGGTAGTAAAAATTAATTTTCAAATAAAAGAAAGTCGTTTTGATCAATATAGCTTAAAAAGCACTTTCCGTAACACTTTTCCGCAGCATTTTTCTATAACGTTTGAAATATAGTTTTAAACTTAAAAATTCTTTTCCAATTACTTTGTAAATGTTTTTAATGATTAATGAAGTGTTTTAAAGTTAATATGAAGGATTTATGGAATAGTTAAATAAATGAATAAGTATTTTAAATAATGACTTGGAAGTTTTATAAATCATTTTTAAAAATGAAAAGAGTATGCGGAAACGACTAGTACATTTGTCCTGCCTATGAGATCTAAATGGAAAAATAAGGTGTGTAACTAAGGTTATGAATGGAGCAATCAGTGCCCTGAACTTAACTATCTTTTGTTTCTCTTTTGGATGAGGGGTGGAACAGTTCGAATGGAAAGACCGGATACTCTAAAATAATATTTTTCAATATGAGATTTACAGGAATGATTTGGAATTATTTTAAATTCTTGTACATAAAATTAATTGTTTTGGGTTTGTAGTAAACTATGTCTTAAATAACATAGTTTTTGATGTATTTAAAAGTTATGATTTGAAATGGAAAATCTTTGTTAAAGAGTTAAGTGAATGATTTGAAAAAAAAATCCGAAGCAAAAGGTAAATTGATTTGGAATTATTCCAAGACTAAAAAGGCTTTTATTAACTAAATGATTTGATAAACGAGGCTTAATGATTTCATATACTCTTGAAAAGAAAATGGAATAAATTGAAAAGAATATACCTAAGAAAGATATTTGATTTAAATAAAAGATGACGTAATTGATTGATGATTGTTATCCAAATATTAACTAAACATCTTTTTATCGATTATTGGTTTTGAAGGAACTGGGGTCGGATTTGGGTGATTCCCATTTGAAAACCACTTTGAACCAATGTATACGTTCGAAAGTGAAGACGTGTTAAAAATGATGATTATTGAAGACCGAAGATCTTCATTAGCAGAAGGACTGCTTGCTGACATTCTTTTGGTCGTTTCCAAAATAGAGATATTTATTATAGCAGTGGTCCGATCGTATTTTTAAATATTTAGATTGCAAGGGCTTCTCGCTTAGTAATGGCCGAGGAAAGGGCCTTCGGTTTCGTTCAGTTCCAGAACGAACTTGTATGGATGAATGTCTGACATTGCATTGCTAATACCACAAACATTGACTTTTACCAACATACTTCTATGGTGGTGGAGAAGGCAACTTCTCTTAGCTTATCACCCTTCTCAGAGGCATAAGAACTCAGAGGTTGTATGTTCGTAAAAGTCAAATGGTAATCGAAGGAATGGAAATGTGGCATTCTAAGTAGATTGTGCTTTGTAAAAAATAAAGCATGGTTTTGTATGAAAAGCATGGCCTTGTCTAAATTGAGCATAACCTCACTCCTAAGCCTCATATCTTGGAAATGATGCGGGAACTATGTTACATATTTCAGGCTTAGTATGACGAGGGTGGCGTATGATCCCTCAAGGTGACTGGCGGCATATGATCTAAGTCACCAAGGTGTCCAGATAGGTCCCTTATTGTATGGTATAGTGGCGTGTGAATCTTTGCATGAGAAGCCACCAGATATCAAGAAGTGTGGCAATATGAGGAATAGTGGCGTGTGAGTCCTTGCATGAAAAACCACCATGTTCCGGTTGCTATATGTGGTTATCGAGGTTCTTTATCATGTTGGAAATCCAATTCCTATACGAGCTTTATGGTTTTGATTGTATTCCCAAAATAGCTGTAATGCTTTGCAAAAATTCTAGATATATTGCCTTAGACTTAGTCCGGGTATTGATACCTTATTTGAGTAAGTTTTCTTAAAAGACGTTTTCCAAAAGAATGTCATTAAAGATAATATCAAATTATTTTGGTAATAAAAGATTATTGGTTATCGTAAGGTAAAAATCCATCCGTATTTATGTGTGGGCATGGTCTTACGGGATGCCCCTCTTTTCAAATGTTTTGATAACATCGTCATGAGCTATACATTTAAAATTTCGAGTATCTCATGCTGGTTTATCAAGCCTGATCCGGGTATTTTTAATCCTCGGGTCAGATCCGAGTAGTTTTAGGATTAGCTGAAGACGCTTAGAGTTTCCAAAAGAGAGCTGGAGATCTTCATCAACATTTGGAAGTAGTTTATTATCCGATGCATATTATATTTTTGTCGTTTGTCAGCATTTGTAGAGAGAGGTTTATAACTGTCCAGGCTGAATCTAGGTTAGACTCTTATATTTTAAAATTTTCTGCTGTAAAGATTATTATTGAAAATATATATGTTATTCCATTCGTGTGAGATTCTATTCTGTCTTTATTTCTTTCTACCGTTAATGATCACTTGTTCGTGCGATTTGAGTTGGACATGTGTGGTTTATTGTCGATTCAAAGGGTACAGGAAAACAGTTCATAACATTAGGTATCAGAGCTTAGGTTGAGTGAACACCTAGGCTTTGTTTGGGTAAGACTCGTCAGAGATAGGGTTAGTAATACCCTAGGACGAGTAACTCCTTGTAGATAGGGTTAGTAACACCCAGAATGAATTTTGAGAGTACTATATATATGAGCGTGTATTTGTTATTTGATATAAAAATGTTTTGTGTTGATTAATTGGTTGAGCGGTTTATAGATTCTAGTGATGTGCCTGATCACCGTTATCGATAGGAATTTCTAATCACTTAAATTAGGCAAGCGACACACTATTTTAAAAGGATTATATTTTAAGTATGAATGAATATCTTTTGAAAAATATAGATATTTTTGTGTGTCAGTTTATGGTCAAGGGAATAATAATATTCCATTATTATTATTTTTTGATTGAACAAACATCTTGTGAATTAAGTTTCACGTTTTGACTATAAGATGTTTGATAAGAATATGGGTTAAGTTTAATGAATTTGTATAAGATAATATAATAAGCATGTAGTATAAAAATGTATTTTACCAAATAATTTTGTAAAATGTGGATATGTAAGATATGTTATATAAATTCTTGAGAAACTAAATTTTGGGTATTTTGGAAATTCTAAAAGGAAGTATAGTTAATATAAGATGATTTTATGAAGAGATTTATAAAATGGATTTATAAACAAATAAAAAATGGTTGTATATAACCAAGGTTAAATAAGTGAAATTATATATAAGTATAAATTTATAAATGATTTATAAAGTAAATTTAAAAGAAATATGAAAAAGCACTAATCTCACTTTAGTCGTTGGGAAATAATTTGGGTGATCATTGCAGCATCATCAGTATTCATTTTCGAGTCTCTAAGTGATGAATTGCTACCTTAATAATTTACTATTGAAGTTTTTCTTTGGTAAAACGAGTTTTGATTGTAAAATACCAAGTATGATTTGATAAATATAAAAAATAACAAGTTTTTGAACTTATAAATTTGAAAATGGTATAAAAAAGAGGAATAAGTTTACGCCTTATTAATTTGAACAGGAAAGTAAAACCAAAATTTAAAAATGGTTGAACATTTTGGTAAGCAAACAAAAGGAAATTTAAAATTGAGATATGAACGAATTAGCTTAAGTAAGTTAAATGAAATAAAGTTAACTTAAGAAAAGTTGAGTGAAAGTGAATTGAATTTGATTTGTAATGAAATTAATGAAACAAGTTAAATAGAAATTAGGATGTGACATTTGAAATGGAATGAACTTAAGTTATAAAGTAATATAAACATTGGATTATGTTATTAAAATGTTTATGAGCTTAAGTAAATTTAAATTATGGAATGGATGGATAAATATAATGTTAATTAAGCTTCTATTTGGATTATCCTCTCAAAGCACTTCTTCTATCTTATATCCAATCAAACTTAATAAGATATTTTGAAATAAAGAATGATTATATAATATAAAGAAGTCTCTTTATAAAAAGTGTTTAATAAGAGATCATTTAAGAATATATTTTATAAAAGTATATTCTGTAAAATAAAGTGTGATTAGAAAAAATAAAATATGTTTGATAAAGATGGTTTTGAGAATTCATATCATAATTTTTTGAAAAGGTATAAAAGGGAAAGTTATGTATTATAAAAAAAAGTTTTGAATTAAATTTATAAGGACATTTATTAACAAAGGAATTTCAAAGGAATTTTGAAATAAGAATTATAATGGTATTATTCCAAATAAAGGACAATCGATTTCTTTTGGAAAAAGAATAATATAGATTACTTCTAAAATAGGATTTTGAAAACGAAAAACAATCTTATGGTTAATCGATCTGAGTAGCTCGAAATTAACTAAAAATGGACAAGAGATGTGTTCGGATGGTAAATGCTTCTCTGAAGTATTCCCCTTCTCATTAAGGAAATATGCGATAGTACTGGTAGTACCCATTTCCTTTAGTATCAATTTTGAGTTACTCAATCAATATAATCTTCTAAATAAAAAGCATAACGTGAATCACTTATTTGACAAATTAATGGCTGTCAATTTTTATCAAAGTGCATTATCTTAATTGATAAGCATTGGTATGCTTTGATCTTTAAAATAAACATTTAACGTTAATAATGAATCGATTTTTATTTGTAGTAAAGGATGTTTTAGCAACATTTGTTTTAAACCTTTGAATGACACTTTGGAAGAAATCTTATGAGTATATTTAGATCTTTGATAATGAGATTTTAAAGATAATAACAATTGTTAGAGTCTTTTATAAA
Source organism: Allium cepa (assembly GCA_030765085.1). NCBI lineage: Eukaryota > Viridiplantae > Streptophyta > Magnoliopsida > Asparagales > Amaryllidaceae > Allium > Allium cepa. The sequence continues at coordinate 56,894,426 of CM060933.1, forward strand.
AAGATGGATATTTTTATAATTAACAAGTTATAAAAAGAGAAGTTCATTTTTTCAATGTTTAGGTGGTACTTGTTTTAATCTCTTCGATTATATTTTAAAGTAAGTAGAACTTGTTAAATAAATTATGAATATACATAAAGCAACCGAATAAGTATATGAATACTTTTATATATTGAAACTATAAAGATTAAGAAAATATATATAAAGGAAGTTTATGGTGATTTATCAATTTAATGAATTATTTTGGAACTGATTTTTTAAAGAAACCATTAAGATATGTTTAGAAATATGTTATAATAAAAAGACATTTTTCTTTTGAAAAGAAATGTTTTTCTTTTAAGTTGAAATATTTTGGGAATAAAAATGTAAAATGGTATCTTTATAAAAGTTTGAATAAAAGATGAAATTTTTATGAAACATTTTCATAAGAATTTTGAGAAGGATAATAAATACATATGAAGTATATCAAATATTTCATCACACGATTTAATCTAAGATTCGGGTGTAGAACTTTGACGTGTTTGACACATATTTGAAAGAGGATTTATCACTCAATTATTGATGATGAACATTGATAAGGATTTTTGGTTGGATGCTTGAGTTTTCTATCATAGTTGAGAGCTATGCAAGGAGAACTAAAGTTCTGATTAGAAAACCTGATCAAAGTCCGCACTAAAGGATCAGGTGATTAATACTAGTTCAGAAATAAGTTGTGGATTCGAATAGTAGATCGAATCAGATATTCTTTATGGATAATCAATGTATATCATACGCATGTAGGTTTAAAATAAATATTATGGTCAAACCTTTGGGTTTTGTTTGGGTAATTTCGAGGAAGAAATTCTTTTAAGGGGGGAAGTATGTAACGGCCCAGAATTTGATCACCTTCAAATATAACATTTAAAGTGATTTTAAATATAAAATATATAAGATTTTATGATTCTAATAATTTTAGATAGGATTTGAAAATAGAAATATACATAAAAATAGAAACATTTGCTTATACCGATAAAAGTGACAAAATGCTGATATTAGAAAAAGGAAGTTTCAAGGTTAAATAAATTATTTTAATTAATTTACAAGTGTTTATATTTTTAAATAATATTATACAAATTTATTTTTAAATTTGGACTACATAAAATAAATAGTTTAACTAAAACGTGAAAATATGACCGTAAAACATTTCGTCGAAAATTAGCATTTTGTCGATTAAAAGTTGTCGCAACATTGTTACGCCTTTATTTTCATATATATGAACACATATTTAAATAAGGTAAGTAATAACAAAATTACTAAACAAGTTTACTTTTACTAATCGTGATTAGAAAATTCTAGAATGTCATTAATAAAAAGTAAGCACAAAATCACAAAAGTGTCAAAATCAAATCTAAATAAAATCTTACATTATTTTTCTTAATCCTTAAGTGATTATTACATATAGAGTGATGTGAAATGGTGATGGCAAGTGTCGAAAAAAATGAGATTACTTTAAGTTGAAGTGAGGGTATTTATGGCTTTATACGTAATAATATTTTATTCCAAACTTTTTCTATAAATAGCAACCCCTTTTCTTCACATTCTCCACACTTCTTCTTCTCCATTTTCAAGCTTCTTCTCTTTGCTTTCATGGCTTCCATGCCTTAGGAAAATAATGAAAAATATTAGGAAAAAAAGAAAGTAAAGTTAAATATAGTATTCCACCACAAAACCAAGTGCAAACTTCTCCTCTCCACCTCCTAAATTCACGGCCACCACCTCCCCAAGCCAAGGACGAGCTCCTCCAACCTCCTAAGTCAAGGCCAAACCAAAGTGAAGAAAGAAGGAAGTTCGGGAAGCGCTGAACCAAGAAAAAGAGAAGGAAGTGCTGCCGAAATCAAAAGAGAAGTCTACAAAAAACTTTGGTGGAGTGGATCCATAAGTGAGTACTTAATGTTTATTAGATAATAATTAATCCCTATAAATATTTTTAAGTATGATAATATGACCATTTAATCTCTCAATGATTTGTATGAATGGTTGATAACTTGAATGATTTTATGGTTGATTATATGGATGTTGATATGGTTGATAATTTGGTTATGATAAATTAAGATCAATCATAATAAAAAGTTTAATTAATAGAAACGGATTCAAACAATATGTGTATGAATTTTATTTAGCCTCTTAATGGTTTTGAAAATATAAAAAGGATGAAAATGAATATTATAATAATATAATATTATGAGATGATTTAAATGTGAAAAAGAGACTTCATGTGCAAAAATATTGTTTTAAATGTTTTTAAATGATTTATAAATGTTTTATAAACATATGAAAGTGTTTTAGTGAAGTTTGAAAGATAAATAAAAATTTAGTCAAAAATAGGTGCGTCGCGTAAAGGCAGCTCACAATTTCACGTCGTAAAAATATATAAGTGCATAAATTGGAATATAGCTCGGAATCCTTCAAGATAAGAATTTTTCAAACTATTATATCCATATTTTTTCAAAGAAGAAAGAAAATCAAGATTTCATTAAGTTGATTTTGAAATACGTCCAAATCAATTTTCTAAAACATCGTGGTTTTGTAGTTCGGAATCCAAAAGTAGATTTCTTTGGAAATGATGTTTTAAATTATTTAAAAATGTGAAATAAATATTTTAAAATGTTTTAAAAGTGAATCGTGTAATAGAAATGAATTTTCAAATAATAGAAAGCCGTTTTGATCAATATAGCTTAAAAAGCACTTTCCGCAGCACTTTTCCGCAGCATTTTTCTTGAACTTTTGAAATATAGTTTTAAACTTAATAATTCTTTTTTTTATTATTTGATAAGCATTTTTAAATGATTAATTAATTTTTTTAAATTTAATTTAAATGATTTATGGAATAGTTAAATAAATGAATAAGTATTTTAAATAATGACTTGGAAGTTTTATAAATCATTTCTAAAAATGAAAGAAGTATGCAGAAATGACTAGTCCATTTGTCCCGTCTGTGAGATCAAAACGGCTAAACAAGGTGTGTAACTAAGGTTAGGAAAGAAGTAACCAATTCCCTGAACTTACCTAGCCTCTGTTCTCTCTTTTAGACGAGAGGTGGAACAAATCGAAGGGAAAGCCCGAATGCTCTAAAATAATATTTTCCAAAATGAGATTTAAATAAATGATTTAGAATTATTAAAAATTCCTATACTTAAAATTAATTATTTTGGGTTTGTAGTAAACTATGTCTAAAATAACATAGTTTTTTACCTATTTAAAAGTTATGATTTGAAATGGAAATTTTTTGTTAAAGAGTTAAGTAAATGATTTGAAAATGTTTTTCTAAGAAAAAGGTGAATTGAATCGAAATTATTCCAAGATTAAAAAGGTTTTAATTAACCAAATGATTTGATAAATGAGGCTTAATGATTCCATATACTCTTGAAATGAAAATGGAATAAATTGAAAAGAATATATCTAAGAAAGATATTTGATTTAAATAAAAGATGAAGTAATTGATTGATGATTGATATCCACATATGTACTATACATCTTTTTATCGATAATTGGTTTCGAAGAAACTAGGGTCGGATTTGGGTGATTCCCATTTGAAAACCACTTCGAACCAATGTATACGTTCGAAACTGAAGACGTGTTGAAAATGAAGAATATTGAAGACCGAAGATCTTCATTAGCGAAAGGACTGCTTGTTGACATTCTCTGGGTCGCTTCCAATGTAGATACATTTATTATAGCAGTGGTCCTATCGTGTTTTGAAATCTTCGGGTTGCAAGGGCTTCTTGCCTAGTAATGGCCGTTGGAAAGTGCCTTCGGTTTTGTTTAGTTCTAGAACGAACTTGTATGGACGAATGTCTGACATTGCAAGTCTAAGATCACAAACATTGACTTTTACCAACACACTTTTGTGGTGGAGTAGATGGAAACTTCTCTTAGCATAATACCCTTCTTAGAGGCATATGAACTCATAGGTTGTATGTTCGTAAAAGTCAAGTGGTGATCGAAGGAATGGCAATGTCGCACTCTAAGTAGATTGTGCTTTGCGAAAAGTAAAGCGTGATTTTGTATAAAAAGCATGGCTTTGTCTGAGTTTAGCGTAACCTCACTCCCAAGTCTCATATCTTGGAAATGCGACGGGAAATATTTTACATATTTCAGGCTTAGTATGACAAAGGTGGCGTATGATCTAGGTCACCAAGGTATCCAGACGGGACCTTATTGTATGGTACAGTGGCATATGAGTCCTTGTATGAGAAGCCACCGGATATCAAGAAGTGTGGCAATATGAGGAATAGTGGTGTGTGAGTCCTTACACGAGAAACCATCAGGTTCCTGTTGCTATGCGTGATTATCGAGGTTCCCTATAGAGTTGGAAATCCAATTCTAATACGAGCTTTACGGTTTTAATTGTAGCCCCAAAATAGTTGTAATGCTTTTCAAATGTTTCAACTACTCCTTTTGGTATCACATATTCCATTCGGTATATTCCGTTTGACCTAGTCTGGATATATTCCCTTAGACTTAGTCCGGGTATTGATACCTTATTTGAATAAGTTTACTTGAAAGACATTTTCCAAAAAAATGTCATTAAAGATGATATCAAATTATTTTCGTAATAAAAGAGTTTTGGTTATCATAAGGTAAAAACTCGTTTGTATTTATGTATGGACGTGGGCTTATAAGATACCGTTCTTTTCAAAGGTTTTGATAACATGGCCATGAGCTATACATTCAAATTTTCGAGTATCTCATACTGGTTTATCAAGCCTAATCTGGATACTTTTAATACTCAGGTCAGATTCGAGTAGTTTCAGGATTAGCTGAATACGCTTGGAGTTTCTAATGGAAAGCTGGAGATCTTCATCAACGTATGGGCAATGACCAGCATGGATATAATTAGTTGATAGAGGCACCCTGAATTATTTAACATGTAATTCCTTCTCCTCTGTATTTAAAATGTTAACAATTTCTGCCTTCCACATAGCTCCTTTGCTAAAGAAAATCTGTGATTTAGTTTGGTTAATTCTTAAGCCGACGGTTTACTCTATTCTAGTGAAAATATGATTCATATAAGTAGCATTTTGTGTGGTAGCTGCTAGGGAAATCATAACGTCATCAACATATAATAAATAAGATATATTAGGCTGTACTTGTTTAATGGCTCTAACTTCTTATCTGCCACCCCTTCCTTCATAAGTAGTGAGAAAAATTCCATAGCAAGACAAAACAAATAGGATGATAAGGGGTCCTCTTGCCTCAACCCCCTGTTAGATGTGATAAATCCTTCAGGTCTACCATCCACCATGATAGAAAAAGTAGGAGTCGAAATACACTGGTAAATTAAATGAATAATGGATAGTGGAAACCCAAAACAGTGTAGTATATGACATACGAATTCACTATTAACCATAACATATGCCTTTTGTAAGTCAATTTTAATACATATTCTTGATTTACCCCATTTTGCGAAATCTCATACTTTTTCATGAGCCAGTAGAACATTTTCTCCTATATTTCTACCTGGTATAAATAAAGATTGATTTTCTGCAATTAACAAACAAAGAAACCATTTAATTCTATGCATATAATTTTTGATATAGCTTTGTATAGAACACTAGCACATGCAATAGGCCTATAATCAGAGATAATTTATGGCTTATCTTTTTTGGGAACTGAAGTAATGAAATTGTGATTAATCCCCTTAGGTAGCGTTTTGGAATGGAACACCTATGAAACAGCTTCATACATATCTTTGTGCAGGTTATCCCAATGGAGTTTGTAAAATTAGGCTGAAAAACCATCTGGTTGTGGGCTCTTGGAATCATTAATGGAGAATAAAGCCTCTTTAACTTCTTTCAGAGTTATTTGAGCAGATAATAAATTTTGTCCCTCTGAATTTATGGTCATTCTAGTATCTATTTCATGGAAAATTTGTGGTTGTGTCTCTATTAAATAGATTCTGATAGTAATCTATGGCTGCATTTTTAATACAAGTGTAGTCATAGATATATTGCCCTTGAGAATCAAGTAAAACATGTATTTTATTTTTGTGTCTACGCATGGACATTTTGGCATAGAAATATTTGGAATTTGTGTCCCCATAACCATTTGTTGTCACAGAAATTCTTGATGATGTTGAGACTGCTAATTTAACCTCTGTCCCAACTGATACATGGTGTCATATAATGTAGTATTCTCGGGGTCTTGATCAATTTGATAAAATGTAGTTTCAAACTCTTCCTGTTATTGAGTAATGAGGTTTGTCTGCAGCTCTCAACCTATTCCATTTTTTCACCTTAGCTTAACTGCCTTTACTTTATGAATAAGTTTATCAAAACTGGATCCCCATGCATAGGCAACCATGCCTACATCAAAACAGTGACTATAACCCTGTGCATAACATCAACTGTTGACATATCAAAAGGGAGCACATTTACGACGTTGGTGTTGTGGGTTGAAACAAATAAAGATAGGGGTGCGATCATTAATATACGAAGGCAGCGCGATAGTAGTCAATTGTGGGAACATAGACATAAATTCGTAGTTTACTGAAACTTTATCTATGTTCGTCGTAATTCCCCAACGTTGCCAAGTATATTTACAACCCTATAGATAATATACAACCAAACCGCAAGTAAATAAATAGTTTTTAAAGGAATTCATATAGAAGAAGGGGATTGGAAAACCTCCCTTTTTATCCTTTATGTTGAGAGCATTATTAAAATCCCCATTGCTAGCCATGGAGACCTTATAGTTGAAGCGTCGAGACGAAGCAAATCCATAGCTATTGTCGCTCTAAAAAAGAATTGCTCGCGTAAACACATGTGTAGTAAAATTGAAAGCCTTCTCTGTTGTTAAGCAGTAAGGTTATGTGTTGTTATGACGAGCTCATAGCAACATATTCCCAAACTGATTTATCAAGCGAAATTAATATTCGAACTTTACTACCAGTATCATTTTTGTGAATAACAGTCCATGTATGCAACTTCATTTGCAAAATGTCTATTTCACTTGTAGGCAATTTAGTCTCAACTAAGCTTTAAATCGGTAAAACGTACCTAGATTGGAATCGTGGAGAAAGAATCTATTACGACACAATTTTTGGGATTAACGAGGGAATTAGTCGAATTGGTAGCGCAATCGATTTAAACCTGTTATGATCTGATTTTTTAGCACAATATTTGGGATTATAAAATTTATGGACTATAAAACCATTCTTCCTGTAACATAAATCAAACATACCAGTAGGCTTCCAAGTTTTATCAATAAATGTCTTAAGCTTTCATATAGAGTCCTTCGTCCTAAAATATACACGACTAAAGTATGCTTCCACTTGTCTATCGTAGAGGCGAAAACCGATTCCGGCATGATGCCTGCAACTGTCTGGCCATTCTTTGAAGGAGGGTAGAAAGTAAGATCTGTGACTTCCAGCTCTTAGTAGCCACGAAATCTTTATCAGTCTCGGCCCATGACCGTTGCCAAGGTTGTCGATCTGGAACTATGGCAGTCTTCGAAGCATTTGGGGTGTAGGATGGTGAACTGCTATCATTTGAGACCGTGTGGTCTATAACATGCACAATGTCTAAGGTTGTGGGGGGAGGATCGGTTGGTTTCGAGGGAGGAGGCAGTTCTATAACCATTCCCTTCTTATTATCTTTGTTCACCATGGCTTCTTTTTTTAGTGTATTTTGTAATATATATATTTATATGTATGTATGTATGTATTTGTGTGTATGTATTTATATATGCTATATGTATATATGTGTGTGTGTGCATGTGACATGTGTTCATGTATATGTACATGTATGTGTGAATTTGTATATCTCAAATGATTCACAACGTTGCACAACTTTTTTACATTGAATCGTAACGGATTTCGATTTTGATTTCCGACCATATTTTCACTTCTTATTTATATGTATACATACATATACATATATATATATATATATATATATATATATATATATCTGTAAACAAAGATGGATAATAATATTTCTATCATTATATAATGATTGAAAGGGCTTACTTAATAATTAAAATGTTATTAAATCACTTAAACTCAATTTAAGTTCAAAACCATTTATTCCAAAATAGTGATATCATTGATGATATCATAAAGGGATTTGAATTTAAAAAATAAAATAAATAATTTTATTGCATATTCTCACTCATATAGATAAATGAGTGTATGTATCCAGCTCTGTGCACAATGTCGGATGATCTAAGAGCTGTTTATTGATAAAACGGTTTTCGGTCAGTTTATCGATATTTCCAAGGTGTATACCTTTGTACATATTTGTTCAAGATAAGTTTACCAATATTATTTATTATTCGAAACATTATCATTTATGTTAGAAAGTATTATATTTGAGTATTTTAAAAAAATTGCGAAGTGATCAATTTGTGGGTCGTTACAACGTTAAAATTAATTTCATCTAAATAACAGTTTACGAAATCATACAAAATAAGGGTTTATAAGAAACCCTCAACATATCATAGGCCAGGGAGTTGATAATTTGTGCGATTCGAAAGACTGCATATAATAATTGTTCATGAAGGATCTTGTATGAATCGTGCCAAAAGAAATTTAGGAACGACTATCATTAGATGACCAATTTTTGTTTCGAACATAATTATTATAAACTAATACCAGATCAGTTTTATATATAAGGAAATTCATAAAGTGCTTATGAATACCTATTCTATTGCAATGAGAAACAATTATTGTTTCAAGAAATACCAACTTCGTAGCGAAGAAATTTTATAGAAATTATTAGGAGTAAAATGGATTTTGGCATGATCCAAAGCTAAACCTGACTATGAGGGATGAAATGAAATTAACCAAACCTAAATGAACATGCACATTAGAGTATCTATTTAGTTTTTCACACATTGAAGAGAAATTATGAGTTTCTTATCAATTTTGTGAACAAATAATCCTCAGTTGTTAATTAAGCTATTAAGAGTATTGACTCTACCATATGATATGATGCACAAATTCAAAAGGATTACACGTACATTATGAAAATATAATTTTGATAGTTGTAGCTGAACGGATATGACCTATCGGGTGCAAATGTGTCTTTAAAAGTAAGACTAATTAGTTGGAATATAGTGAGCAACTTATAACATCGTAAGTTTTAATTGTTGAAATTATTCTAGTAGATTCGTTATTCAACATGCTCAAGTTAATTTAGATTTACTCGCAAAATGATTGCTTGATACGAATTTGTGTTTTGGTACATAAATGTTGAAAACAAAATTTTAAATGATGATTTAGATTAGATTATTTGCACATAAAAACCAAAGTATCTTGAATTTATAGTGGGAGTGATATTGAGTTTTTGAGTTTTTCGAATATGATATGAAATATCATTCTATAAGCATCAGAATTGATAAACAATTAATAGAAATATTAAATAGTTTGATTTTCAATTAAAATGAAGGGTAGTGTGTGTCCATAAGAAAAACCACTGAAAGGTACATAGGTATTTCTACACTATAAGTAAATAATGTATTACTGCTTGTTAAAGATGTACTTATATTAAAATCGGTAATAGTTTGGATATTTAAACTCGATATTGGATTTGTAAATTATATCTTTTATAATAAGTAAAGTATGTTGGAAATGTCCTAAATGATAAGCAAAACTGTGGGTTGCGGAACTAGGGATCTTAAGGATAAATAAACACCAGAGGAGGTGAATAATGTTTTCTAACTTTTGTAAAACCTTTTAAATTTCTTCCAAGTTTAATGTTAAATCATAGATTTTCAACACTGAATTGTATCAACAATCAATAACAAATGAAAACATAGATAAAATTAATGAAGTAAAGTAGAGAGTTTGAGAGATGACACCCGAGACTTTATACTGGTTCAGATTTCTCTTACATCCAGTCCCCGTACGATTGCTTGTATAGATCTCTTTGCAAATGCCAATCTTTAAACGGACAGAAGGCAAGCCCAACTACAATCTCAATTCCAATGCTACGAGACATATCCTCTTGATTTTCCAGGCTCAAGGCATACCCACTTGATTTGGATGGGCTATAAGCACACTTACTTGGATTTTCGTGCTATCAAACACATTCAGTTGATTTGAATGGGCTACATTCACAACCAAGCAATTACAATAAGAGTTTGATGGTTTTTCTAAAGAAAATTCTTGATCTTCGGTTACAATAAATCCTATTGCATATTGAATAGCAATATGATCTTGGATTGAGAGAGAGAGATGATTGAAATCAGATAGTAAATAGTAGAAAATCAATACAACGAAGATTGAATTCATTCCGGTGCAATTTGAAGAGATTTGAATAAAATTTTCACTAGAAATTTTGGTAGAGTAGGAGGATAGAAGAAACAAGAAATAAGTTATTACAAAAATTCGTCTGAAACTCCCTATTTATGGAGAATAAATAGATATGTCCATTCACGAAGAGTTACAACGATAGGCACTTCATTTCAAAATTTGAATTTCAAATTTTCGGCATGTATGTCGACATACTGATAGGGTATATGTCGACATATCCTTTTGAATATTAAAAACTCTTTTATTTTAAAATATTTTGAAAATCGTATGTAAAAGATTAAACATAGTTTATAAACATTTAAAAGCTTAGAAAAACTTTTGTAAAACATTTTTGAAAATATTTAAAAATCTATTTTGTTTTAAAGATAAAGGATAAGAAAATGGGAAATAAAGATCAAAGATTGCTACTAAGGACTTTAAAAATATTTTATGACTCCATATACTATAGTCTTGAGATCTTCATATCTTGATCTTTAAACTCATGAGCCTTCATGTCCATTCTTTGAGTCTTTATATTATACAGTCTTCAATTCAATACCTATACAATATCCTCTACTGTATACCATATAACTTAGCAAAACATTAGTATTCATATTTTATATAAATATATTTTGTTATCAAGGTTGTTATCATCAAAATCAATAACTGAGGTGTTAACAATCTCCTACTTTTTGATGTTGATAACCATTAATATTCTGTATATAAAATATGATATAACTCCCTCTGGGTTAGATAACTCCACCTGAATATATGCATATGCATATTTTATGTTTTTCTCCCCCTTTGTATCAATAAAAATAGGTGAAAAATAAAAACTCCCCCTAAATGAAATACTTAGAAACTATGTGTTCAAAATAAATAATCTAAGTTAAAATGATATGTGTGATGATATGTGATAAAAAAAATACACTATTCTATATTAAGCATAATGATGTATGGTGATGAAAAATTTATAATGTAGATTTTATTTATGCAATTCAAACTATACATAAACAAATCCAGTTATGTACAAGCCAATGAAACCAAATCAAACATACAAATTCAAACAATCTAAATCAATCAAATTCATTTCAAATATTCAAACCAAATCCTAAGGGTATGTGTGCGCATGTGTATTTATATCAAATCAAAACATAATAATTAGACGTTTCGAGGAACTTCAACCTAACCGTCGGACCCAAAGATTAAATTTTCTTTAATGGCATCCTAATCTTCATTATCCTTGTTAATAGTGCACTATGGGTGTTAGTTGGTTGATCTTTGACTAAGGAAGAAATCATTCATTAAAGGGCATCAAAATGGTTTTGTTTCTCCATGATCATCTGCATTGACTTAACTCTAAATGTATTTGATTTCTTAGGATAAATGAGAGAATATCTATGAAAGATTAAAGATTTTGTTCAAGATTTTCACATAATTTTTGATGTGGAAAAGACTATGTTTGAGAATGAAAAGTGAGTATAGAATAAAATGATTAGTGAGTTTTCTAAAAGAAATAGGATTATATAGGAGTAAAAGTCGTTTGGACTGAATTAATGGATGGTAATTATTTATAGTTTGAAATTTCAAAAAATTGTTATCTGCCCATTATATGTCGACATATAGGTAACATGTATATCGATATACATAACTAAATTTTCAAAATTAGTGTATTTGTTATAGTTTTTGTTTTTATATTATACCATTAATATTTATTACTTTTGGAGACTAATAAACAATATAAGACAGTAAGAAATAAATTTCGTTACCAAAAATTAAAGGGTACATGGATTTAAAGAAAAATACATGAAAATGACATGAACTTAAACTAAAATCACATAACACTGGAAATACGAAACTATATATGCTTAGAAGGATGCGGATGATGATGATGATGAAGAGCCGCCAAGTTTGCGAATGATGTTTCCAAAGAATTTGTCTAATTTGTTGGAAAGAGAGGTCAACATTCTTTTAAATGAACGCTTAAGCTTCTTTTGATTTTCGAGAAGCTTCTCTTGGTTCTTTAGCATCTCTTTGTTGGAGGGATGTGATACTTTGTCAGAACTTTCTAAGGAAGTATCCACTTCTTCCTTATCCTCCTCCTCTTCCTCTTCTTCATCCACCTCTGTTTCATTGCCTTCTTCTTCTTTGATCTCTTGTTCTTCTTCTTATGCCAATCTTTGTTTCGTTTTGGGAAGTGTCTCGTATGGTTCAAAAAATGGTGGAATATACATAAAAGAGATGTTGGCTTTGTCAAAACAAATTCGACGAATAGTTTTTCGCCTCTTAAATAAACACCAAAATAAGTGAAAAGTCTAGTAAGATACACACCATGGAAGAGTGTGTTCTCATATCTAGAAATTTTCTTTTGAACAAAGTCATCTAAAATGGCTTATGCCTGATTGATATTGTAATGACCATAAAAAGCGAAAAGAGCTTTATAAATTTTTTGAGTAGGGTTATTGTAATTACCCATCCTTAGAGTTGTACTTTCTAAAATGAGACTCATTAGTCTCGATTTTGGTCAAAGATTCTTGTGTTTAAATTCAAATTCCTCATCACTTTCAAAAATATCGTGAAAAATTCATGATTTTGTTCATCAATTTGAAAGTGGAGAGGTCAATTGCACTAGATTTACAACCCAGGATATTACCTAAAAGTTCAAAATTTAAAACAATTTGAGTACCATTAACACTACTCTAAACTTGACCTTCTTCTCCTTGAGAAAATTTTCCATTTAAATTTGTATAATTTTTTTGACCAAAGCTAGATAACAAATAAAATCTTTTTGAGAAGATTCAATCAAACAAGAATTTAATTTTTAAAACAAAGATCTTGTAAATCATAAGAAGAAGAAAAAATCTTTGAATTTGGCAAATCTTTTGGGAGAACCTTTTTCGAAAGTAATATACTCAATATAAGTTTCAATGACATCTTTCTCAATGAAGAGAAACCTTTTAGTTTTCTTAGAGAGCCTTACGGTTTAGGATTTTATCTTGTGGAAGCCATTTTTGAGTTTTTTAGGAGATAAGGTAATAAGAGATATACAAAATTTGAAACAACTGAGTGAATAAATTGGTAAAGATTGATTAAATTAATAGAGCATATATGTTAACATATATCATGTGGATATGTCAACATATAGCCTGAAATTTTCAAAAATAAAACTAGGCTAATATATTCCTATATGTATATATACTTATATATATATTCATCTATTCCTAAAAACCAAAATCAACCAAAAAATAACATGGAAATCATTAGAGAAAGATACCATTTTTGTCGCTTTTCATTGACCAGTTCAGACTAGTATGTTGTTGGCGTGAAACAGACATTCACTTTTTCAGTATCTGGTTCATTGTCACCACATGAAATGTCTGAATCATCCAAAGTTGCCATATAAGCCCTTTTTCTTTCTCTAGATGAACCATTTGCTGGTGAGATCGTTGAATGTTAGGATGCAGGCAGTCTTTTTGAAAATGACCGGGTTTATCATAGTTGAAATATCCAGTTGCTGTTCCAGTTCCAACGTTTTGTTTTTAGGTTTTCAAAAATTGTTCATCTTTCTATACTTCGGGAATTTTCTAAAATTTCTGGTCATGAAAGCAATTTCCTTGTCATCGTCATCGTCTAAATCATGATTACAAGTTATTGCATTGAAAGCAATGGATTTATTTTCTATTGTCTGGCTTTCCCTACTTCTCTACAAATGTGCTTCATTGGACATTAAATTGCCTATTAACTCTTTAATTTTCATAGTACTAATATCATTAGCCTCTTTAATTTCAAGTATCTTTTAACCCCATTCCGAAGAGAGTGAATTTAGGATTTTTCTGACTAGATCCACTTCAGAAAAGTTATTTCCTAATGCAGTTAATGATTGCACTATACCTTGAATCTACGGTACATGTCAAAAATTGACTCATTTGGATTCAAGATAAACAATTGAAACTGATTAGTTAATGTGGAAGTTTTAGTCTGTTTCACTTTATGCGTGCATCCTTATAAATAGATACTTTATCAAATTCATTTTTATCTAGTAAAAATGTAAAATATTCATGACTTTAGAATTATTTTGTGCACGTTCCTTTTGGTCAGCAGTCCAAGTTGAAAAATTAGTCTGGGGTTCAATGTACTCATTCTGTGTAATATTCTAAATATTTGGACCATTTGACTATAAATAAATCATGATCCTACATGGCCAATAAGTGTAATTACTGCCTTTAAAAAGTGAGAGTCTAGCAGTAGATTGACCTTCAACAAAAGTTTTAAAAAATAAACTAACAGTGTTATTAGCCATTTAAACTTTTCAAAAATCAAATTACGAGTCTTTGAAAACCTAGTGCTTTTGTACCAAATGTGGATTGCAGAATTATGGATCTTAAGGCTTTATAAACACTAGAGGAGGAGTAGATGGTGTATTCTAGCTTTTGTAAATCTTTTTAAATTTCTTTCAAGTTAAATGTTAAATCATAAATTTTCAACACAGAATTGTATCAACAATCAATTACAGATGCAAATACAACGCAGTAAAATAAAGTATAGAGATTGAGAGATGACACCAAGGATTTAATACTGGTTTGGATTTCTCCTATATCCATTCCCATACAGTTGCTTATATAGATTTCTTCTCAAATGCCATTCTTTAAATGGGTTGAAGGAAAATCTAACAACAACCTCGATTCGAGGCTATGAGACACACCCTCTTGATTTTTTGGGATCAGGGCACTCCCACTTGATTTGGATGGGCTACAAGCCCACCCACTCGATTTTTTTTGGATATCAAGCATACCCAATTGATTTGGACAGGCTACAATCGCACCTAAGCAATTACAACTAGAGTTTGATGGTTTTTCAAAAGATAACTTTTTGATCATTGGTTACAATGGATCCTATAGCCTCTTGAATAGCACTTTGATCTTGTATTAATAGAGAGATGATTGAAATTGGATAGTAAATAGTAGAGAATCGATACAATGAAGATCGAATTGATTCTAGTTGAATTTGAAGAAATTTGAATAAATTTTTTACTAGAAATTTTGGTAGAGTAAGAAGAGAGAAGAAACAAGAAATTATCTGTTAAAAAAATTCATTTGAAACCCACTATCTATAGAGAATAAACAAACAGGTCCATTCGTGAAGAGGTACGATGAATAGAAACTTCATTTCAAAACTTGAATTTCAAACTTGGGGCATGTATTTTGACATACTTATAGGGTATATATCGACATATCCATTTGAAAATTGAAAACTCTTTTGTTTTTAAATATTTTAAATCTAATGCTTTGTAAAATATTTTGATATTTTGTAAAATAATTCAATTATATTTTATAAACATTTTAAACATAGAAAAACTTTCGTAAAATACTTTTAAATATATGTTAAAAAATATATTTTGTTTTAAAAATAAAGGATTAAAAAATTGAAAATTAAGATCAAAGATTGCTACCGGGGACTTTAATAATATTTTATGACTCTATATACTACACTATAGTCCCAAGATCTTCATATCTTGATCTTTATACTTATGAGTCTTCATGTCCATTCTTTGAATCTATATTGTATAGTCTTCGATTGAATATCTGTATAATATCATGCATTGTATATTATGATGACATATTAATATCCGTATTTTATATAAATGTATTTTGTTATCAAGATTGTTATTATCAAGGTCAATAACTGAGGTATTAACAAAGATATCTTGTTAAAATGTTAATAATGAATATGCAAGATGGATTCCTTATGATTTAGCAATAGAAATTATCATACATGTGTTGTCCACAAAATCGTAATTTGATTATGTATTTAACATTCCAAAATTTTATCATTTTGATTTTAATATTTAATTAATTTAAAACATTTAAATAATTTTTTTAGAGTTTAATAACTTATATTTAGATATAGCGATTATTTAGATATTTGAATTGTGAATTAAATACTAATTAAATGGATATATTAAACTTACTAAACTCCTTTTAATTAATAAATAACAATGGTGAACTCATTTTATAAATTTATTTACAGTAATAAATGGTTCGAATAAACGTTTGGTCATATTAAACCTTTGTGTGTGTTGAACTTGTGCTTGTGGTTTTATAAAAAAAACGTTTGGTCATGTTTTCGCACTTTGAAAGTTGTTTAAATCATATTTTTTAGTAGTTTTGATGACTTTGAAATAAAGGATAAGTGTCATATAAAAATTATTAAAGGAGTTATAAATTTTATTAATTATCTTTCGGAAAACTAAAGTTGTTTTAAATTTATAGAAAGGTTATAAATTTGATTAATCATCTTTCGGGATAATTAATGATTGTTTTAAATTTATAAAAAGATTATGAATTTGACTAATTTTCTTTTGGGATAATTAATGTTCTTTTAAATTTACAAAAAGATTATGAATTTGATTAATTTTATTCTAGGATAATTATTATTGTTTTAAAATATATAAAAGGCTATAAATTTGATTAACTTCTTTCAAGATAATTAATGTGGTTTCAAATTTATAAAAGAGTTATATTAGATATCTTTTCGGATGATTTACACTATTTTGAATTTATAAAGATATTATAAATTGATTTATTAACTTTTGAGATAATAAATGTTGTTTTAAAAGTTATAAGTGATAATTTGTAAATAAGAAAATCTTTAAAAGGGAATATTTAAAATAAAGCTAAATGTAAATTGTTTTGGGTTTATAATAAATGATGTTTTAGTGACATTTGTTTTTGAACCTTCTTTTTAGTACACTTAGAAATATAAATTAGATCTTGAAAAAGTATATTATTTTAAATTGTTTTACAAATACTTGTGATCTGAAAATTAAGCACAAATGTGAATCAAATGTTTTAAGAGATTTAATTTTCATATACGACCATTTTGTTATTCTCGATAGTTGATTCATTGACCATTGATTTGCTCTCTTCTTTGAGTTTTTTCAATTTAAGAAGATTTGTTGCTCATTTGAGCGTTGATATGCTTTGCCGAAAATGATTAAAACCAAAGCGCAAGTGGACGTCAAGCTTTTAGGAGTTGCACCCATTCATATCTACTCTAGATTGGATTCGGTGGTATGTGCGAGGAGATGTGAAAAATATTCGGATACTAGGTATGGTTGGCGGAGTACGACTTGTAAATTTTTGAGAGAGTCGTGGTGTCATTGACCCTCTCAAGTATATTACATAGAGGTATACTTTCAGTTGAGGGATGCACCATCCTAGTCGTTGTTGGAAAAATTCCCTTTCCTTATTTGATTCAAATCTTTGAATAGTTTTCTAAATTGCATCAAGAAGTTCCTAGAGATCTTCTCGACGTTTAATTATTTGTTTCCATTCTTTGAATCTAACTTTGTTCCAAATTATTTCCATTCTTTCATGTATGGATGTGTTTCTTGTGAGGTAAAACGCATTCCGTGTTTAGCGGTGTGGTCTCATAGAATTATTATATGTTCACCATATTTCTTGGGTTTTCTCACGCTGGTATGTTCACTAATCCAAGTGTTATTTTATTATAATGCTTGGGTCAAATCGAATATTTTTTACAAGTTTCTATTGGGGGGACATGAAGCTTATGGTGTGGAGTTGGATGTTCACCTACCGTAATTGTCAGTCCTGTAATTGTCAGAGTGACAACGTGATAGGAGGTTCTCGCATTGTGAACTACATGATGAAGCTTTATCTCTCACCCCTCCACGTCCCTTTACAGATTGGTTAGAGTAATCACAAAAGGCGAGTCGTTACATTTGGTATCATAATTGAAGGTTAAGTAAGAACCTTGGCTTTGGTTTGTGTGTGTGTGGGGGGGAGGGGGGTAAACTCGTTTGAAATAGGGTAAGAAACACCCTAAAATGAGTTTAGAGTATGATATATACGAGAGCGTATTTATTATTGCTACAAAAACATATTTTGTTAATTAGTCTATTGAATTGTTTATGAATTCTGGTCGAAACGTGGGACGCCGCAATGTCAACAGGGTTTCCAAACACTCAAACAAGGAAAACGGACACGATGTTGATTTTTGAAAATGTATAAATGAGATATTTTACCTAGGATTGTATATTTTATATATATATATATATATATATATAAAGAAATTATTTTCAAATTGATATGGCTATTTATGTTGTGTTTGTTTGTTTGTTTGAAATTGATAATGCTTACTTATTATCATTGTTTTTTATTTTTCATGCTCAGATAATTTAGGGGCATTGACTATTATTTATTGATTATTGATTTATGCTTGACCAGTTTATGGGCATTTATTGTTTGATAATTGTAAGTACATTAAAGAGAACCTCTTGTGAATTGAGTTTCACAGTTTGACTATATGGTGTTCGGTAAAAATGTTAAGCTAAAGGTCATCCTTTAATAAAATTGTTTAATTTAATCAAAATGAGAAGGTAAGACATCTAGAGAATAAATATTTGTGAAAAGTTTACTATAATAAAGGAAAGTTATTATAAAATAAGATGATTTATAGGTACATTTGATATGAGTATGGTATGTAAAATGTTTTGTATGATTTATAAATGGTATATTATAAGTAAAAAGAGTTTTTGGGAAATTAGATCCAGATATTGATTGAAAATTATTCCAAAAAGATTTCGAGAAAAGAAATGGTATTTTTACTTGGAAATATTTGTAAGCATAAATATTTCAAAGATAATTTAATAAAAATACATTTTCTTTGGATAGTTCGTAAAAAACATATTGATTTGTTTGTGGCTACTGAATAATCTTCTAAGTGATGATTGAATGTTTGCTTATTTGAACGTTGTAGTGCACTTAGTAAATTATTCTCTTTATCATTGTGTGATCAAAATGAGTTCAAATCTGGATGTACCCAAAGTAGTGTTAGTGAATAAATTGTTAAAGTTATTTTATAAATAGAAATATATGTAGTATGATTTCAAATGGAGTTTTGAAATAAAAAACCGAGTATTTAGTTCTTAAGTTTCCTTAAAAGAAATTGATTTAAAATAAAAGGTATTTAAATAACTGAATGTTTTGATAAATGAAATTTTAAACCCTTGGATGGAAAAGAGATAATTTAACTCAAGTTTTAAATGGCATAAATTGGATAGGAAGGTTTTAGTAATCGTTGTTTTATAAAAATTGTAGTTTTTCTTAAACATCTAAGTCAGGTAAACTATTTGATGTCGCTGGGCCAACCCATAACATATTTGCTTAGAACACTTTAAGATAAAGAGGTCGAAAGGTTGACTCGGATTTAAGACCCATATTTTGTTTGGGCCTTCATTTGAATTTCAAAAAGTAAAATGAAAAATATTGACATTTTGTATATATGCTCTTAGAATGTAGAAGAGTATTATACAAGTAAATAACGGTGGAATAAGTTTTTAATTTAATGTTTTATAAAGACGTGTCTTTATAAAATGTTTATAAACTTAAGTAAAAGTTTATGAAGTAATTCATAAATAACTTTAGTATTAAATAAAATGCTGTAAATGAAAATGAAAGCGATTTAGAAAAAGGAATTGATATAGTTAGGAAACCGATTAAATTAAATACGTAAGTTGTAAGTAGGTCATTTTATTTGCACTGTTCTTGATCTAGTATTCGAGTACATATCTTCAGGGCGATTCAAACCAGTCCAAAAAAGAATTTCTCACTTGATTCTTGACTGCAAACACTTGATTCAAAGTATTAATATGATATTGAGGGTTTTTCTCATAGTATATGGCTATGTAAGGAAAATGGGAGTTTTTAATTAAGAAACCTGATTGGAGTCCGCACTAGAAAAGTCGAGTGAGTGATACTAGTTCAAAAGTAAAGTTTATGAATTTGAACCAATTGTCAGATCGGATACTGTGTATAGACGAACTATGTATATCATACGGGCTTTTAAGTATACTTGTTTGATTTGCTATGTGACTTAGGAAATTTTAGAGAATGACTTTCAATTTTTGTTTGAGGGAGCTTAGATAATCTTTTAAGCAACAACCAAAAACTGATGAGAATGATGGTATGCTTAGGAAATTATCTATCTCGTGAATGATCGAGAAAGTTGTGAACCTAAGAAAAAAATTCTAGATCTTGTTGTTTTGCCATTTAACATTTTAAATATTGTTAAGTTTTAGTTTATTCTTTTATGGAATATAACTTGATTAATAATGTGGTTATATATATATATAATATACTATGGTTTATAAATTTTTTGTTTATGAGGACTTAAATCCCGATGCTTTTGAAAAAAAGCCTATTTTGAAAGAATTTATGAAAGAAATATTAATGTTATTACTTGGAAAATTTTGGTGAAGTGTTATTATTTCAGGATATTTGAAAGGAGTTTCTATGAAGTGGTTTTTTCAAATATTTCTGGCTATAACAAAGTTGGGTGATTGGGGTTTTTTTGGTTTGGGAGACTCTCGAGGCATATTTGTCTATCTGGTTATTGCTTTAAAAGAAAACGAAATGCCACTGGATGCTCCATATTATTTTGATTCTAAAGTTATACCATGCTTCTGTAGGAGGAGCCCGCTCTTTGTTATAATTGATCTTAGTTTTAATATATTTCTCTTTGGAGTAATTTGAAAATATATTTTCAATATAAAAAACTGGGCATTTAGTTCTAAATTTATCTTTTGAAAGGATTTGATGCGTATTATTTTATTAAAGAATATTCTCTAAATTTTTATTCCATATAGTTATTATATTGCTTTTGACTGCATGTCGCTTTATGTCACACTAGAGTCGCGTATAAATTTATATCACGCGGCCTAGCTGCATATGGATGTTATATTTTGTATGTTGCTTGAGCTTATGATAGAAATAGCTAGCGTATTACTCTTTTGTCAGCATGGTTCTCTTCTGAATTATGTAAATATAAGATAGGTATAGAGTAGCAAGAGATTTCTATTTGATTTCTAGCGCACTTACATTCGCATCGAGATAGTAAGTTGCTTGCAAAAATAAAAATCAAAAGCAAAGGAGGTATGCGATAGATTTAGAAATTGGTGGTTGCTTGATGATTTTATGCCACAAATATGGAAGGCCACTTGGCTTTTGTTTTCTTTATTGATTTAGGCCAATTGAGGCTAATTGTAATTTTTTTGGATCTAGCTGTGCAAAGGAGGCGCTGTCGAAATTTTCCATAACATAAGGGACTTTAAGATTTCAATAACTCATTTTAACTAATAGTTTTTAAACCTTCAGGGTTCAGAGATTTTTCTTTCTTTCAGAATTCGAGGACGCGATTCTTTTAAGGAGGAAGAATGTAACATCCAGAATTTTATCATTTTGATTTTGACTATTTAATTAATTTTAAATATATAAATAATTGATTTTTTAAAGTAAATTACTTATACTCAAGTATAGTGATTGTTTAGATATTTGAATTGTGAATAAAATATTAATTAAATGGATTTAATTACCTTATCGAACTCCTCTTAATTAATAAATAGTAATGCTGAACTCATTTTGTAAATTTATTTACAATAATGAATGGTTTGAATAAATAACAAAAAATCAGTTGTTAATAAAACAACTTGATTTGACCCATTTTTAATTGAGTTTATAGGATTTTTCCCATAATTTTTACTTTGGAAAATATTTAAATTTTCATTTGACTTATTTTTCGGCAAACATTGGTATTTTTTTGGAATTTGAAATAATAAAATAATCTGTGTATTTTATTGTGGATTTGTAATCGTGTCACATATTGGTACATAATCATAATTTTATATCCGTCATTCGCGGTTTGTACACAGACAAAATATTGCATAGCGGAATACCGAAAAGCTTTCTTTTCAATAAATTTTAAATAAAACCAAAGTTCAAATTTTTTTGCAATGCCAGCCGGTTTATAGTGGACCACCCACTTTTTACAACAAATGTAATAAGACATTACAAGGAGCAAGAGATACTATGGTTCAGAGAAAAGAAAAGAAGGAAAAAAAAATAGAAAAAACAAGGGAAGAAAGGAAAAAAACACAACAAAAATAAGAGAAGGTAAAATAACAATCCAAAAGAGATAGAAACCTTCAGAGCACTCGCTCATCTTAAGGCCATGTGCAATTTCCGAAATCAATGCATTCAATATAATCAAGGCAGACCTTCTCTTAGCTTGAAATATCCTTTTATTTCTTTCTTCCCACACCATGTTTAGGTATTCTTTTCAAAAAAAAGAGCATGGCCCTTTTGTCCTTCCTTCACCTTATAGCTTTGCTGATGATATCCCAGTCAGCACATGAAACTCCAGTAAAACTATGATAACCAGCCTTAGCCGTAACAGATAGCCACAAGTTCTTAACAAAGGGGCAGGCAAAAAGAGATGGTATATGCTTTCACTGTTGGACTGACATATTACAAAATGCCACTTGCAATCAGGCTCAGCAGCATGGCCAAAGAGAAGTGGATGGACAATAAAAAAATTATATTTGCTTCCTTTCTAACTAATAGTGTCTCTATCACTAAAAGGGATGCCAAGTTGATGATGCAGCAAGGCATATAGGAATTCAGAAGTTAAACCATATTAAATCATGCACGAGTCAAGGAGCTTCGGATTTAACTCGTAAGGCGTACACAAGTTTAAAACATGCATGCTTGATGAGTCGGTCACGAGATAGGGGGAGCATGAGACGGTGCCGATTTAACAAAGCTTGGAGGAGTTCCTGCTTGATGAGTCGTCCACAATTTAAAGTGATGAGTCGTTTCCGGTTTAAGAGTTTACAAGGGGGAGATAACATAGGTCGAGCAAAGTGGGCTTCGGAGATGTGTCGTTTACGACTTAGTATGAGTCGTTCCCGATTCAATGGAACACAGGAAGGAAAGGTGCGAGTTAATGCAGAAAGGATGAGTCGGGACCGAGCTAAGGGGCTACGACCTAAGATGAGTCGGCAAGGAGATAAGCTGTGTATCTTGAGTCGGTCGTGTTGAGACGAGTCATGTATATACTATATGAGTCGGTCTTGTATGAGTCGTATGTCGCGAGTTTTTAAGTCGGTATATAATTGAGTCGTGGGTTGCTGGGTTTGATGAGTCGGTTGCATTTTTTGAGTCGTGTATTGTTGGGGCTGTACATGTGTTGAGTCGTGTGACCCGCTGTGTCTTTAAGTCGTGCCTTGTTGAGTCGGCAGCGACTTATGTTGAGTCGGCCGAGATGAGTCGTATTTGTTGAGCCGGTGCCGACCTAGGAGTTGAGTGTTGTATGTTGTGTTGAGTTGTAATGCCTATAAATAGCGGGTGTGTTGTAAATTTTTGGGTTGTTGATTTTGAATAAAATTTCTCTTTTGTTAGCTTTGTGCTTTCATACCAATTGGTAGTTGAGTGTAATCTCCTATCTCCACTTACGTCGTTCGAGTGCGCTCGAATCCACGTTTGTTGAAGCCGATTCACGGAATCTAGTGCGCTAGATCAACGTGCGAAGAATCGTAGATCTTTGAACACGGTATAGTGCGCTATCAACGTGTTTGAGATAGCTAGAGTTCGGTATCTTTGGATCAACGAACTTGGGCATTTTTGGTATCTTCAACTCACCGATTGCTACAATCCATCGATTGAAGTTTTGTTTGATTAATCCGCTGCGTCAGTTTGGTATCAGAGCCATACTTAGCCAATCATAGCTAAGTTGATTCTTGGAGCCAAGTTTTTGAAGTTTGAAGTTGTTCATTGTGTTCATATTGAAGTTGCATCAAGTTTGGAGTGTTTGATCTATTCCATTTTGGATCAAAAGGAGCAAAGAAGTTTGAATTTAGACTTGTGGAAGTTTTGCGCGCCAAGGGTTGAAGTGTAGAACCTTGCCGAGCTAAGTCTTTGCCGACTTAGTGGTGATAAGCCGTGAAGTGTCATGGCCGAGACATTGTTGAGCCGTGACTTGTTGATTGTTGTATTGTATTGAAAGTTTTGAAGTCTTGTGATTGAATTGTTGAAGTGTTGTGAAGTTTTAACCATGCCACCAAGGAGAGCCAATCGTCATCAAAACATTGAAGCTTTGTATCGTAGAGAAGAAGCTGAACTTATGGAACAACATATTAATGAAAAGTTTGATGAAGGCATTGGTAAATTGGAGAGATTGATGAATGATTTGAATCAAAGGAGGAGATCACCAAACTCGAACCATGGAGGAAACCAAGTTTCGCCATCGGTTACGGAAGCGAGGAGGGTATCGCCACATTCTTGTAGAGATAGAAGAGAAACATCAATTTCATCACGAAGAGATCATCATGACTATGCACATGAAGAGAGAAGAAGTCAACGTGAATTTGACCATGAAGCATATAGAGATGAGGAGAGACATAGTCAAAGAAGCATGCATGAACAAAGGGATGACATTGGTCGAGATCGATGTAGGCGTACTTTTGATTTTGTTGAAGAGGGTGATAGAGCAAGTATTCATTATCGAGATCGAGACCAAGTTCGAAATTCTTACCGTGATGTGGAGGATGACCGTCGTTGGGAGTCGGGTATGAAAATGGAGATTCCGGAGTTTAAAGGCGGGATGGTTGCTGAGGAATTCTTAGATTGGTTGTCTAATGTGGAGGAAATCTTTGATTTCAAGGAGGTGCCGGAGAATCGAAGGGTGAAGTTAGTTGCTACAAGGCTGAGGGGGAGAGCATTGGCATGGTGGCAGCAAACTAAACTTACTCGAGAACGAATGGGGAAGTCAAAGATAGAATCTTGGGAGAAGATGAAAAAGTTGATGAGATCTACTTTCTTACCTTATAATTACCAGTCACTTATGTATCAGAGGTTGCAGAATCTGAGGCAGGGGACAAAGTCTGTTAGTGATTATGCTGATGAATTTTACCAACTCATTGCCAGGAATGATATCATGGAGACAGAAGAGCAGTTAACTGCTAGATTCGTTGGGGGTTTGAGAATGCAGATCCAGGATATGGTTAATATGTTTGATCCTAGATCCGTTGTAGAGGCACATCAGAAAGCGTTAGCTTGGGAGAAACAAGGAAGGCGTGGAGGTGGTGTGTTTACTAATTCCAATAACCAAGCAAGGGGTGTTGGCGGAAGTTCTAATACTCCTAAACCAGTTACCAAGCCAGTGGTGAAGGAGGCTGAGAAGGCAAGGGCTAGCAGTATTTTCAAATGTTATAATTGTCAGGAGTTGGGTCACAAAAGCAACGAATGTCCGAAGCCGAAGAAGAGAACCATGGTTGCAGAGGTTGAAGCAGATGATGGTGAGGAGGCAGAGTATTCAAATGTACCTTATGTTGAGGAGGAAGAAAAAGTGTCGGGTGATGAAGGTTGTAATCTTATGATGAGGAGAAGTTGTTTGACACCTAAGCAAGAGGAGGATTGTAGTTGGCTGAGAAGCAATATTTTTCAATCGACATGTACTATTCTGGGGAAAGTTTGCAAGTTCGTTATTGATGCGGGGAGTTGTGATAATATTATTTCTACAGAGGCAGTTAGGAAGTTGAATTTGAAGACCGAGAAGCATCCTAAACCATACAAGCTAGCATGGTTAAGGAAAGGAGGTGAAGTGAAAGTGTGTCGAAGAGCTTGTGTGAATTTTTCAATCGGAAAGAAGTACAAAGATGAAATCTGGTGTGATGTCGTAGATATGGATGTTTGTCACTTATTGTTGGGCAGACCATGGCAGTTTGATAGAGCAGTTCAGCATGACGGTCGTGCCAACAGTTACAGTTTCATGTTCGAGGGTACTAAAATCACTTTAGTTCCTAAGAGACAGCAGCAGAAGGAGAGCAAGCTAGAAGAGATTGAAGAATTGAAAACTCTGTTGACTTTGAAGGAGTTTGTTAAAGAAGTGGAGGAAGAACCGGAAGTGTTTTTGTTGATTGGGAGAGAGAGTAGTGAAGAAGTTGAGATTCCCGAAGAAGCAAAGCCAGTTTTGGAAGAGTTTGAAGATGTCTTTCCAGAGGAGTTGCCAAAGGAGTTACCACCACTTAGAGACATTCAACATCAGATTGATCTTGTTCCCGGAGCAGTGTTACCACACCGACCACATTACAGAATGAGTCCGAAGGAACATGAGGAGTTACGAAGGCAGGTGGAAGAATTACTTGAACAGGGTCGTATTCAGGAAAGTTTGAGTCCGTGTGCTGTACCTGCATTGTTAGTACCAAAGAAGGACGGAACTTGGAGAATGTGCACTGATAGTAGAGCTTTGAATAAGATCACTGTTCGTTACAGATTTCCTATGCCGAGGTTGGATGATTTGTTGGATCAGTTGAGTGGGGCAACTATATTCTCGAAAATTGATTTGAAGAGTGGTTATCATCAAATTCGTATCAGACCTGGAGACGAATGGAAGACAGCTTTCAAAACTAGAGAGGGGTTGTACGAATGGTTGGTTATGCCATTTGGTTTGTCTAATGCACCTAGTACATTCATGCGGATGATGAATCAAATTTTTAGACCATTCATTGGAAAGTTCGTCGTGGTGTATTTCGATGATATTTTGATTTATAGCAGGAGTACGGAGGAGCATGTTCTACATCTGAGGGAAGTGTTGCTTATTCTTCGTGAAGAACAATTTTATGCTGCTACAAAGAAATGTGTGTTTATGACACCTACTGTTTTATTCCTGGGTTATGTTGTTTCAGGGAAAGGTATTCAAGTTGACCAGAGCAAAGTTGAAGCAGTCAAGAATTGGCCACAGCCAAAGACAATTACAGAAGTGAGAAGTTTTCATGGGCTAGCGTCATTCTACCGAAGGTTCATACCACACTTCAGTAGCGTGATGGCTCCAGTGACTGATTGCATGAAGGGTAAACAGTTTGTGTGGTCAGAGGAAGCGGGGGTTGCCTTTGAAAGGATCAAGGAATTGTTGACGTCTGCACCAATTCTTGTTCTACCTAATTTTCAGTTGTTGTTTGAATTGCATACTGATGCTTCGAAGGTTGGTATTGGAGGAGTTCTGAGCCAGAATGGGAAGCCAGTTGCTTATTTCAGCGAAAAGTTGTCAGGGGCAAAGATGAGATACAGTACATACGATGTTGAGTTTTATGCTGTTGTTCAGACGGTTAAGCATTGGAGACATTACTTATTTCAGAAGGAATTTGTTCTGTACACTGATCACGAAGCTTTGAAACATTTACAGGGGCAAGATAAGATTTCTGCGAGACATGCGTCATGGATTGCTTATTTGCAGCAGTTTACTTTTGTCGTTAAACACAAATCAGGGGTGACGAATCGAGTAGCAGATGCTTTGAGTAGGAGGAGTCATTTACTAACGACAATGAAGATTGAAGTGACGGGGTTTGAAATGTTGCCAGAGATGCTTGAAGAAGATCCTTACTTTGTGAAATATGTTGAAAAAGTGAAGGATGGGATTGCCGATGAATTCATGTTGGTTGATGGTTTTCTGTTTAAAGGAAATCGTTTATGTATTCCGGATTGTAGTTTGAGGATGAAGATTGTGAAGGAATTACATGAAGAAGGGCATGTGGGCCGTGATCGTACTTTACAGTTGATTTCGCAATCTTACTTTTGGCCATCGATGAGAAAAGAAGTTGAGAGATTTGTGGAGCGATGTCATATTTGCCAAGTTTCAAAAGGGACAGCAACGAATGCAGGGTTGTATATGCCATTACCAGTACCATCTAAGCCATGGGTTGATATCAGCATGGATTTCGTTTTGGGTTTGCCGAGAACTCAAAGGGGAAATGATTCGATATTTGTTGTGGTGGACAGATTTTCGAAGATGGCACATTTTGTTGCTTGCAAGAAGACAGCAGATGCAGTTCGAGTAGCACAGTTATTTTTCAAGGAGATTTATAGACTTCATGGTTTACCAGAATCTATTGTTTCTGATAGAGATACTCGTTTTCTGAGTCACTTTTGGTTGAGTTTGTGGAAGATGGTAGGAACGAAACTGAAATTTAGTAGTGCTTATCATCCGCAAACTGATGGGCAGACAGAAGTTGTTAATAGGTCATTGGGGAATTTGTTGCGTTGTCTTGTACAGGATAATTTGAGAAGTTGGGACATGAAGCTATGCCAGGCAGAATTTGCTCATAATCATGCAGTAAATCGAAGCACAGGATTCAGTCCGTTTCAGATTGTTTATTCAAATTTACCCAGGGGGCCGTTGGATTTAGCAGTTGTACCACAGTCAAAGAGAACAGTTAAACGAGCTATTGATTTTGTTGAAGAGCTGAATGAATGTCATAAAATCGTTCAGGAACGATTGGAGAAGTCGAATGAGAAGTATAAGAAGTCTGCAGATTTGAAACGTCGAAATGTTGAATTTAACGAAGGTGATTTGGTTTATGCTATATTGACAAAGGATCGTTTTCCAGTGGGTGCTTACAACAAGTTGAAAGCCAGAAAAATTGGTCCAGTGGAAGTTTTGAAGAAAATTAATGAGAATGCTTATCGATTAAAGCTACCAGATGATGTTTATACTTCTGATATTTTTAACGTTAAACATTTAATTCCGTATCATGGGGATGAACATTTTGATGAGAAAGAATTTGCAAATTCGAGGTCGAATTTTTCTCAACCTGGGAAGGATGATGCAGCAAGGCATATAGGAATTCAGAAGTTAAACCATATTAAATCATGCACGAGTCAAGGAGCTTCGGATTTAACTCGTAAGGCGTACACAAGTTTAAAACATGCATGCTTGATGAGTCGGTCACGAGATAGGGGGAGCATGAGACGGTGCCGATTTAACAAAGCTTGGAGGAGTTCCTGCTTGATGAGTCGTCCACAATTTAAAGTGATGAGTCGTTTCCGGTTTAAGAGTTTACAAGGGGGAGATAACATAGGTCGAGCAAAGTGGGCTTCGGAGATGTGTCGTTTACGACTTAGTATGAGTCGTTCCCGATTCAATGGAACACAGGAAGGAAAGGTGCGAGTTAATGCAGAAAGGATGAGTCGGGACCGAGCTAAGGGGCTACGACCTAAGATGAGTCGGCAAGGAGATAAGCTGTGTATCTTGAGTCGGTCGTGTTGAGACGAGTCATGTATATACTATATGAGTCGGTCTTGTATGAGTCGTATGTCGCGAGTTTTTAAGTCGGTATATAATTGAGTCGTGGGTTGCTGGGTTTGATGAGTCGGTTGCATTTTTTGAGTCGTGTATTGTTGGGGCTGTACATGTGTTGAGTCGTGTGACCCGCTGTGTCTTTAAGTCGTGCCTTGTTGAGTCGGCAGCGACTTATGTTGAGTCGGCCGAGATGAGTCGTATTTGTTGAGCCGGTGCCGACCTAGGAGTTGAGTGTTGTATGTTGTGTTGAGTTGTAATGCCTATAAATAGCGGGTGTGTTGTAAATTTTTGGGTTGTTGATTTTGAATAAAATTTCTCTTTTGTTAGCTTTGTGCTTTCATACCAATTGGTAGTTGAGTGTAATCTCCTATCTCCACTTACGTCGTTCGAGTGCGCTCGAATCCACGTTTGTTGAAGCCGATTCACGGAATCTAGTGCGCTAGATCAACGTGCGAAGAATCGTAGATCTTTGAACACGGTATAGTGCGCTATCAACGTGTTTGAGATAGCTAGAGTTCGGTATCTTTGGATCAACGAACTTGGGCATTTTTGGTATCTTCAACTCACCGATTGCTACAATCCATCGATTGAAGTTTTGTTTGATTAATCCGCTGCGTCAGTTGATCAAACTCCTACCATAGAACTCTGACTACCTGGTTGCTAGACCTAGGAACATGCAACGTACCATTATTGATGTGATCAACTATTTTTGTATTTCGATTTATTGACGTCTGATGGATCTCCTAAGAGGTTAATAACCTGGATAAGATTGTCCCATCAGCCGACCAAGGGTCATTCCAGAAACAAGATGGACTATTTGATGACAAGTTGTACTTGATGTAGGGAAGAAGATCACTTCTTAAACCAAGAAGCTTTCTCTAAATCCAGCTGCAGTTCTTTGTCACATCCATGGCCAAGAAATTCTTACCACCAAGAAGTTTTCTTCAACTCGCTTTAGTGATGATTTGCTTGATAGAATGGTTAGCTTGAAGTTTTTGGCTAGCTTGAAAGTGAAGGAAAGTAATTATTTGTTTAAAATTAGCAACAACAACATTTGGACTATTCTTCACCATTCTCACTTTCCCTCTTACTTTTCTACCCTTCCTCATTTTCTCTCTACAAACAAATGAAAAGAAAAAAAAGCAAACCATCAAATAAAATTTGACATCAAATAATATAAGCAACGAAAAAATACGAACAAGATTTATTGTACTCGTATTGATAGGATCTACAAATTTATATAAACTTTGGGAGATGCTCGACGTTAGTAAGAACAACCTAGGGTTTTAGGTTTTAGGCGACATGGTCGAAGATGGAGGAAATGACAACTAGAGTTGGCTTAGTGAAGGCGAGAGGCACTCAAGGATGCAATTTGAAGTCGTGCAATCATCATTTAAGCATTGTGACATTTCACGGTCAAAGTTAGGGCTTCAGGTCGGGTTTTCTTTAGTTGGGTCGAGTGTCACTTGGAAGTGATGGACGCAGAAAGGAGGCAACACATGATGCGTAGGCGAAGTCGGATTGCGATTTCATGAAGGAACGAGGAAGATATATGGATGAATTAGCGGCTATGGTTGGGTTAGTGCACGGTGTTCATGTTCAAAAAATAGATTAGTATGTGGCAAGAAAGTTTAAAGTGGGGTAATTTTTTTAATTAAGTAATTAGTGAAATTAATTAATTGTTTAATCTCAATTTGTTATAAAGTTAATATCTCGCTCATACGAGGTCGGATTTGGACGTGATCTTCTGCGTTGGACTCATATCCATGTTATCTACTCAATGAAGTTGAATTCATCAAGTTTGGAGCTAGATGAATTTTGAGCTAAAATCAAACTCTGTGGAATGTGAAAGTGTCAATTAGAATTTCAGTGAGTTTACTCACAACTAAATAAACTATATGATATCTATGTTGCTATATATTATTGTTGAATGCACTTTAAACTTTCTTCCCACATGCTAATGATTAAATATTTAGCACTAATATGAAATATAAATTAATGACAAAACTATAATTGGCAATATAAACTATATAGATTGTTGATTTCATATAGTTTATACTTCATATTAATGTGTTGAAATAAACTATATCTGTGTTGCTATATCTGTGTTGAAATAAGCTATATGGTTCGATTTCATATTGTTGATTTATTTACTGTAGAAACTATATGATATCTGTGTTGCTATATTTGTGTTGAAATAAACTATATGATGTATAAATTTAGTGATAAAATTATAGTGATTTAATTTAATTACGTTTAACATAGTTAAATTAGTTATACTGTAACAACCCACCATTTTGAACCATTCAAATCGACAATCATCCACTTATGTCAGACTTAAATTCCTCAAAACAACAGATTGTTAATTTATAACTGGAAAAATTTAGCATATACAGTAAATAAATAAATCACAGAATCACAGACACAGAGTAATACAACAATAAGCAGTGGAATAAATAAATAGTAGTGCATAAAGCTACTACATACGCATTAGAGTCTGAAACAAATACTACAGAAAATCCCAAACACGTAGAAGTCACTGATACAAAAGAAACTGACAAGTCTGAACATAAAACTGGAAATAACTGAAAGCTAAATAGATATAAGACAAATCTACAAGCAAAGCTCCAAGCTCCAAAGTTGAGTCTTAAATGTTGTGACACTCAGTCTGACCCGAGCATAAAGCAAAACACAAAACACTCGAGTCACGATTAACATTCCTATGCTAGTAAATTAACTCAAGTGAAATACAAACTGACTCAAAGGATGTTTTGAATTCCACCCTTTAAGGATCGGTTAAACTATTTGCCTATACAGTACAATACACAACATAGAAAATGTCTATAGTAAAGTAAAATATTAAAGTAGCGTAAGGCGTTACCCATATTCCCCTTATCACATTTTGTATAAATGTCATAGTCTATACAGTACTGTAAACTCCGCCAAATCGGTGGGCTATCAGGGAGCACTCTATAGGTACAACACAAACCAAACTCGTAGAAGATACAATAAGGCATGTGACAAGGCACACGAGACAATGCCAAAGTAGGATTCTACCGATTGCACTCCCGGACTGGTGGTAACGCATAGCAGCTACTACCGCCCACCTCGAGACACACTCCCAAATCAAATGTGCATCCAATCAAATCAAAAAGCAATAATATTGTATCGAAGAAACATGCTCGATCAGAGGTGCGACCTCACTTGGTCCGGTATTGCTCCTATTTTAGCCACATCAAGATGACTTGCGGAAGTCAGAGCTACGTTAATACCTCATACAGAATTGTCGCCAAACCATCCTACTTCGTTCTTGATCCTCCATCACGTACATGGTTGTTAAACTGAAAACGGTCTTTTTAACAACCAAACGCTTATTTCCCACCATGGTCATTTTATAAAATCACTTTTATAATCATGTCAAACGGTTCATTTTCATATCAAAATATCATATTCATTTCAAAATTATATCATTTCGGAAATCATATTCACTTTTGAAATCATACCACTTTTGAAATCATATTCACTTTCAAAATCATAACCACAAAATAGTTTAAATCATCCTAGCAAAATATTCGCGTTTAAATCCATTAAATCTAAATCATAATGGTTCCAACTTAAATAGTTTAAATTTGAAAATAGTTTATATTTTCAAATAGTTATAAATTAAAATAGACTATATTTTGAAATATTTCCAACTAAAAATAGGTTATATATTTAAACAGATTATATATTAAAAGTAATTTATATATTGAAAATAGTTTCTATATTACAATTAGTTTATATACCAAAAAAAGTTTATAGCGAAAATAGTTTCAAATTAGAATTGTTTCCTCCATTTTCATAAATCAATTCAAATTCTTATTAAACCATATTTGATTTATAACGGTTTCAAATTTAAACCACTTCCAATCCAATAGTTCTCAAAGTTTAAATATATAAATAATTTACAATAACTCAATTTGATAAATTTCATTTATATTCCAAAATTCAACTTTAATTTTATTTCAATTTTAAATATTGACTTAATCACTTTAAAAACATTTAAATAAAATATCAAATTACTAATTTAAATAAAATCAATAATTAAATATCTAGCTTCAATTATATTTAATTATAAAACATTCACCTAATCACTTTTATAAATATTTAAATAAAATCTCAAATTTCACATTTAAATCAAAACTGAATATTCAATTTTAGTTTACTTAAATTTGAAAATTTTCGTTTAATCACCTTTAATCAAACTCGAGTTATCAAGTCACAAATTTCATATCTTTAAAATCACAATATCAGTAAGTCCAAATCTATTCTTATTTAAATCTAATTCTTAACAAATTAAATTTACAAATCAATTTTAACTTATCCTTCCAACCTAAATTTATTAAAGTTACTACAAAATCTATTTTCAAAATATATACATAAATTTTAAAGAAATATTTAAAAATATTATATATATACATATACTAATTAAAGTAAATTCTATTAACTTAATTATTGTTAAATTAAATCCTATTTTACTAAGTATATTGTATAAAATCTTATATTATATATTTAAAGATAATAAATTATAAGTAAAATCTAAAAATTTATATTTTCCAAAACCTAACTTATAAACTTAAAATTTCAAAATATATAATTTAAAAATCTAAATTTTACATATGTTAAAATAAAATATTTATATTGTATTTTAAAAACCAATATTTACAAAAAAAACCACATATTTCTCTTTTTTCAAAATTTTGGAAATCATTTAAAAATAGGCCAATAGTGTCCGCATATAATTTTCTATCCTATGGCCAAGTGATAAGAATATTTATCATTTTAGTCCGTAATTATTTAAATTTTATGGGTTATATCATTTCAACATGCAATCTCAAAATTTAAATAAAATCGCTTGGGTTTATCATGTCATCCAATAATGATTTTCCATAATCTATAATATCATTCGGGTATATATCATTTCAACTCATAGGGAATTTCTAACTATCAGAGAACTTGCAAAGTGAGAACAATATGATAATAATATAACATATCACCATCAGGCATGTATATCATAATTGACAATCTAACATATATATAATAGGTTATTGGTAGCAATATTGTTAATTAGCATAGGTGAACAAATGCAAATAATGACATATCATATTTAATGGTTAACTAACTAACAATTTAAATTTAACAACATATTTCAATCGTCATTTCATGTGAATTTAATTTACTAGCATATGAATTTTAATTGTGAGTGATCGCTTACCTTTCGAGGTTATATAAGACAACGAGAAGGAGGAAGCAACTGACACGGATATGCACACGGATCACAACAACGAATTTGAACAGCGAAAAGCAAAACAAATATAAGCGACAAATTTTTGGACAGCGGCGAACTAGATGCCTAGAATTCATGGATAGCAGATATATAATTAGACCTATATATTAGCATAGATTGAGAAAACCAATATATAACCTTTCTACCAACAAATACACACACACACACACACACACATCACATATGCAACGTATATGCAAGGGTGGCTTGCGGTATACATATGCAAAAATATATATACTAGCAATAGATGGTCTGAGTGCAACATAAAAAAATTCGAATATATAGTTGGACATGCATATATATACACCTACACTGACATATATTCACTGACATATATACACACTAATGTGTATATATAATACACATTGTCATATATATACACTGACATATACATATATATAGGGTTTGGAGCAAGCATGGACGGATGAAGGCAGTGGAGTGGGTAAGGCTGGAGGTGGCTGGTGGGAAGGAAGGGATTTGGTCAAGAAATGTTTGAAGATGCTGCCAGAGAGAGAGATGGCTGATGGCAAGGGAGGAGGAGAGGAGGGTGTCAGGTGAAGGTGATGGGATGCGTCGCTTGGCCAAGGAGCTGCTGCACACAAAAGAGAGAGGGTCAAGGAGGCGAAACAGTGGCTGGTGTTGGGATCTATAGGCAGATGGAGAAGAGGGGATGGCATACATTCGTTGGTCCGTGAAGACGAGGCCGAATGGGAAGGGAACGGTTGTGGAGGAAAGGTGGGGTTTTCTAGCACCAGCGAGAGGATAGGAGGCCGTTATTGGGTCGGATGTGGAGTGAGCGGCGGTTGATGGGGAAGGGAAGAATGGTGGATCGGGTTTTAAGGTGGGTGAGTTGTTCGGTTGCTCAGCAAGGATAGTGGCGGATCTTGGTAGAGTTCGAGTGCAAATAGATAGGTGCTTGTGATCGAAGCTGCTGGGTGTGGCTCAGGTCTGGGCGGTAGTGGAGATAGAGAAGGAAGGTCGCGGTGGCAGAAGCTTCAGCTAGCGTGGAGGTGTGAAGGGACGGCCGGTGGTTGGGCTATGAAGTCTGGACGAGCTCTAGAAAAAATGAAAGTGAAAGGGAGGAAATTTATAAACAGAGTTAGAGCAGTCCAAACTTAGCGAAACGAAATACGACACCTCACTCAGAAAATGATTACAATTTTATTATATAAAAATATTCAGATTTCAAAATATTTCATTTCCATTAAATTTAACTGATTTAAATTAAAATTGAAATTACACAACAGAACTAACTTTCATATTTTCTAATGAAAATCTGCCATTCGCTATACTTTAATAGCGCATACCAAATATCAAATTATCATTGCTAAATATTATATTTTTTCATGAAAAATTTAGTTAATTACATTATTTAAAATCGTTAAAATTTCCAGGTCGTTACACTCTCCCCCACTCAAAACTTTTCGTCCCCTAAAAGGAACGAGATAGGAGAATAGAAACAACAGAAAGAAAAAGATAGATTCGAAATACATAGTACCAAATACAATAATTAATTCACACCATATAAATTTCATTAGTTCTTAAATTGATTAAGGTTCAAAAAATTTAGTTTAAATCCATTTGTCCAATCAATAAATGTTCGTTGTATTCATATTTGGTTGATTTCAATTTAATGTATTTTCATTCAATTGGTTTGTTTTAAATTTATTAACATTGTGAATTTCAAAACAAATTTATTTTATTCAACTCATTTATTTAATCCATTTGACTTCGCTTAAGTCAATTCCACCTCAATATTCAATTTTAACTATTCTAAGTTCATATTTATTTACTTAAATAACATTTTCTTTTTATTATTAAATTTATTTCACTTAACATTGCTTATAACATAAATTATATGGATAAATATTTATGATAACAACTAATTTATTTTATAAATCCCTTAAGAGAATTCCATTTTCCCTTTTCATCTTATTACTTACCCTTTTCGTATACTACTCAATTACATGTTCTTATTGCATCCAAAAAATTTTTTCAGGTAAGTTTTATTAATGTAACAGAGTGTTTTGAGAAGTATACAAATTTACCCTTTAATTTACAACATTATTATTAACCAAATTTAGTTTAAACATTTTATTACTTTGTATAACCTCAATTATATATTCATGCTAACATTCTAACTTTTTTGAATATTTTAGGTAAGTTATATATGTTTTTAGAATGCAACTGAGTATTG
Source organism: Allium cepa (assembly GCA_030765085.1). Classification (NCBI taxonomy): domain Eukaryota; kingdom Viridiplantae; phylum Streptophyta; class Magnoliopsida; order Asparagales; family Amaryllidaceae; genus Allium; species Allium cepa. Next base: position 56,931,152 of record CM060933.1, read on the forward strand.
TACAAATAATTTTTTTCTAACTATTCAAAATTTTCTTAGTTTAACTGTTTCAAGTTGTTTCAATTTCATTTCTCATTTTAGAACCATTTATTTAAATTTTTGCCTCATTTCAATAATTAGAGACCATCAGTTAACATAGAACTAGGGCTAAATTTTCGGTTTCACTTAAAACCATTTGAAATAAATAAATACATACATACATATATATATTGTATATCAAATCATACTTAAGAAATTCAAATCAAAATCCCTTTCCAAAACAAAAGTGTAGCAAAACAACAAAGTGGTCTCCCCACTTTAAGACTCGAAAATGAATGTCGATGAGTTAAAGTGAAATACTTTTAAATAATACATTTTTAATTCTTTTGGAAAAAAATTTCCTTCCAAAATACTTTTAAATAATACATTTTTAAGAATTTTAAAAACCAAATTTTGAAAGCATCGGAATTTTGCATTCTCAAATCCTTAATTTCATTTCTTTTGCAAATCAGATTTATAAACCATGTTTTTTTAAATTTCATCTCCTTATAACATACAACAATAGTTAATGGTTTTGAAATGTTAACAAAACAATAAATGATAAATCTAGTATTATCATTTCTAACAACCAATTCATTTAACTAACTAATTTATTTTTTAGAAAAATATACTTATATATAAAATATAATCATATATAAAATATCTCATTGACCGATTCCAAACATAATATTGTGTCAGTTTGCTCTGTTCAAGTATTTTTGGAATTTCTATCGATAGCTTGGCCCAGACGAATCGGTCGAAACCCAACATCAAACTTAACAACTCAAACAACACAATATAAAACATTTTTATATTAATTACAAGTAGATTCCCTCGTAGGATGATTCTAGAATGGATTTTGAAACAAGGATAGAGATTCAGATTTAGAGTGAACCTAATCAAAGAGAACTCTAACAATGAAGATAGCTTGAAAGGATGATAAGATATTTGTAACACAAAAGTTGAAGGATAGATAGACTTATATAAATTGTGGGTGACCTTAACCAAGTCAACCAAGACTTAAAAAAATGAGAACATCATCAACGAAAATGAGGACAAACTGTCGAGAACGTCACGACAAACACGATTCATGAGGTCGATGAAGAAGGAAAGAGCATTGGTTAATCCAAAGGGACTGACTAACCATTCATAGAACCATTAGTCCGGGAGGTAGGAAAATAGGTCGAGCTCCAGGAATAAGATCGATGCAGAATTTCAATTTTCCGCTTGGGAGGAGGGAAGTGACTTCACCAAAACATCAGGATAATCCCTGACTATCGGGGTGGAGTCGAGATCATTGGGCAGAGAATCAAGCAGAAATATAAAATTGCCTGTGAAATCGTGAGAAAACAGACATTCGATCAGAAGATAATTACTCGGGTCGTCAACTAGAGAAACGGTTCAGACTTTGCAAGAGATGACAACATCAAACCGAGGACAAAGAAATCTTCGGTGAATCGACGCTCGTTGTAAAGGAGTTTCACCCCTTTACATATCATGCTAAGATTGGTGGAACCACCGACGGGATTAGGGATGAAGTTGCCAATAGAGGTTGCAACGCTCATATTTATTACAGAGTTCAACAAAAATAGAGCTATGGGATGCTCCAGTATCAAGACAAACACGAACAGTAAAAGACTTGTAGAACAAAGGGGAAAGTTCTAAAATTCAAAAGAAACTCTAATCCAGGAGGATCTTAACGAATAATTTCAAGCTTGAACGAAGATAACTCTGTAATTAATTTTTACTCCATATGCTAAGTTTTGCCTAAAGAAGAGCTCTGATACCACCTGTAACGACTCGCCATTATGAACCATTGAAATCGACAATTATCCACTCATTTCAAACTTGAATTGTTCAAAACAATATATTGTTAATTTATAATTGGAAACACTTAGTATATACAGTAAATAAATCAATCATAAAATCACAGACACAGAGTAATACAACAATAAACAGCGGAATAGATAAATGGTAGTTCATGAAGCTACTACACAAGTATTAAATGGTAGTTCATGAAGTTGCTACACAAGAATCAGAGTCTGAAACAAATACAACAGAAAATCCCAGGTACATAGAAGTGACTGATACAAAAGCAACTGACAAGTCTAAACATAAAACTGGAAATAACTGAAAAATGAGTAGATATAACACAGATCTTCAAGCAAAACATCAAGCTCTAAAGGTGAGTCTCAAATGTTGTGACACTTGGTCTGACTCGAGCATAAAGCAAAACACAAAACACAAAACACTCGAGTCAGGATTAACATTCTTATGCTAGTAAATCAACTCAAGTGAAATGTCAAGTGAAATAAAAAATAACTCAAAGGATGTTCGGGATTCCACCCTTTAATGATCCATTAAATTATTTATATACATAGTACAATACGCGACTTAGTACAATATGCTACATAGATAATGTCTATAATAAAGTAAAATATTAAAATAGAATTACGACGTTACCTATACACTCCTTAACACATTTTATATAAATGTCGTAGTCTATACAGTACTGTAAACTCCACCAAACTGGTGGGCTATCAGGGAGCACTCTATAGGTACAACACAAACCAAACCTGTAGAAGGTGCGATAAAGCATGTGACAAGGCACGCGAGGCAATGCTAGGGTAGGATTCTACCATTTGCACTCCAGGACTGGTGATAACGCATAGCAACTACTACCGTCCATCTTGCGACACAGTTCCAAATCAAAGGTGCACCCAATCAAATCACAAAGTAATAGAATGATATCGAAGAAGCATGCTCGGTCGGAGGTGCGACCTCACTTGGCCCAGTATATCTCTTGTTTTAGCCACATCAAGCTGACTTGCAGGAGTCATGACTGCATCAATACCTCATATAGAATCGTCGTCAAACCATCCTACTTCATTCTGCATCCACCACCACGTACTCAGTTGTTAAATTCATTTTCGGTATTAACAGAGAGTATGATATTTGATCTGGTCTTTTTAACAACTAAATGCTTATTACGCAGCGTGGTCATTTTATAAAATCACTTTTATAATCATTTCAACTATTCATTCTTTATATCAAAATATCATATTTATTTGAAAATTATATCACTTTCGAAATCATATTCACTTTTGAAATCATATCATCTTCGAAATCATATTCACTTTTGAAATCATATCACTTTTGAAATCATATTCACTTCAAAAATCATAACCATAAAATAGTTTGAATCATCATAGAAAAATATTCGCATTTTAATCCATTAAATCTAAATCATAACGGTTCCAACTTAAATAGTTAAAAATTAAAAATAGTTTATATTTTGAAATAATTATAAATTAAAATAGTTTATATTTAAAATAGGTTATAGATTTAAATAGATTATATATTATAAATAGTTTATATATTAAAAATAGTTTCTATATAAAAACTAGTTTATATATTAAAAATAGTTTATATCAAAAATAGTTTCAAATTAGAATTGTTTCCTCCAATTTCACAAATCGATTCAAATTATTATTAAACAATATTTAATTTATATCGATTTTAAATTTAAACCACTTCCAATCCAATAGGTTTCAAAATTTAAATATTCAAATAATTTACAGTAACTCAATTTGATAAATTTCATTTATATTCCAAAATTCAACTTTAATTTTATTTAAATTTGAAATATTCACTTAATCGCTTTTAATAACATTTAAATAAAATCTTAAACTACGAATTTAAATAAAATCTCAAATTACGAATTTAAATAAAATCAATAATTAAATATCTAACTTCAATTATATTTAATTCCAAAACATTCACCTAATCACTTTATAAATATTTAAATAAAATCTCAAGATACACATTTAAATCAAAACTAAATATTCAATTTCAATTTACTTAAATTTGAAAATTTTCATTTAATCACCTATAATCATGTTTGAGTTATCAAGTTATAAATTTTGTATCTTCAAAATCTCAATATCAAGAAGTCCAAATCAATTCTTATTTAAATCCAATTCTTAACAAATTAAATTTACAAATCAAATTTAATTTATCCTTCCAGCCTAAATTTATTATAGTTATTACAAAATCTATTTTCAAAATATGAATATAATTTTAAATAAATATTTAAACGTATTATATATAATAATTAAATTAAGTTCTATTAAGTTTTATTAAATTTAGTATTATTAAATGAAATCTTATTTCACTAAATATATTGTATAAAGTCTTATTTGATATATTTAAAGATAATAAAATTATAACTAAAATAAAAAAAATTATATTTTCCAAAACTTAACTTATAGACTTAAAATTTCCAAACATTTAATTTAAAAATCAATACTTTACATATATTGAAATAAAATATTTATATTGTATTTTAATAATCAATATTTATTGAAAACCCTTATATTTCTCTTTTCTCAAAATTTTGGAAATCATTTAAAAATAGACCAACGTTGGCCATATATAATTTTCTATCATATGATCAAGTGATACAGATATTTATTATTTTAATCCGTAATTACTTAAATTTTAACATTTAACCCGCAATCCCAAAATTTAAATAAAATCGCTTGGATTTATCAATAATGATTTTTCCCTAATCTATAATATCGTTCGGGTATATATCATTTCAACCCATAGGGAATTTCTAACTATTAGGAAATTTCCAAAGTGAGAACAATATGATAATAATATAACATATCAACAACGGGCATATATATCATTATTGACAATATAACATATATACATAACAGGTTATTAGTATCAATACTGCCAATTAGTATAGGTGAACAAATGCAAATAATAACATATCATATTTAACAATTAAATAACTAACAATTTAAATTTAACAACATATTTCAATCGTCATTTCATGTGAATTTAATTTACTAGCATATGAATGTTAATCTTAAGTGACTGCTCACCTTACGAGGCTAGATAAGACAATGAGAAAGAAGAAGAAACTCACATGGATACGCACATGGATCACAAATACGGATCTGGATAGCAACAAACAAAACAAATCCAAGCAACAAATTTTGGATAATGGCGAGCTAGATGCCTAGAATTCAAGGATAACAGATTTGTAAGTAAACTTATATATTAGCTTAGATTGAGAAAGACCAATATATAACCTTTTTGCCAACAAATATGTTTATACATCACATATGCAACGTATATGCAAGGGTGGCTTATGGTACACATATGCAATAATATATATACAAGCAATATAGATGGTCTGAGTGCAATATAAAAACTTTCAAATATATAGTTAGACATGCATATATATACCTCCACCGACATATATTCTGACATATATATACACTATCATATATTTGTCACTATCACATATTTATATACACACACACTGTCATATATATACACAAACACACACACACATATATAACGAAACAAAATAAGAGAAGGCTACCAATAGAAGAGGCTGTGCTTCGAGTGCTACTGGGCGAAAGACGCTAGAGTAGTTGTGGGTTTGGAGCAAGCATGGGCGGATGGAGGTGGTGGAGTAGGTAAAGACAGAGGTGGCCGGTGGGAAGGAAGGGATTCGGTCATAAAATGTTTGGAGATGTTGTTAGGGGGAGAGATGCCGATGGAAAGGGCGGAGGAGAGTAGGGCATCAGGTGAAGGAGACGGGATGCATCGCTCGGCCAAGAAACTACTGCACACGGAATAGAGAGGGTAAGGGAAGGAGGAGGGAGAAGAGGGAAGGCTGCTATTGGGTTGGATATGGAGTGAGCGGCGATTGATGGGGAAGGGAAGAATGGTGGATCGCGTTTCAAGGTGGATGAGTTGCTGGGTTTCTCTGCCAGGATAGTGGTAGATCATGGCTGAGTTTGGTTGCAAATAGACGGGTGCTTGTGATCGAAGTTACTGGGCGTGGCATAGGTCTGGGTGGTATTAGAGTTAGAAAAGGAAGGTCGTGATGGCAGAAGCTTCTGCTAGTGTGGTGGTGTGAAGGGACAGTCGGCGGTTGGGCTGTTAAGTTTGGACGGGCTCGAGAATGAAAGTGGGAGGGAGCAAACACATATTTTCTTAGAAACAAAATATAACGCTAAATGTTATATTATTATTATCAAGAGCAAAAGAATATGAAATGAAGAGACACAATGAATCCACGAACCAGAATATATTTTAAACCAGTGGAATGACAAAAGTCATTGTCAGTTGAATTTTGGAATTATTAATATCAATTGGCTGTTTAATTTCAATAGGTAGACAAATGAAAGGCCACGGGGAAATCAAAAGGTTCAAAAAGGGATACTGTTATGGTTAACTGTTTCACAAATTTCGCCGCATACCGGACGTCGAAATATAGTAATGAATATACTGTGCAGATTAGCATGATGAGACAAGCATAGTGGTACACAAATATGAGTGATACGACTCACCTATCAAAACTCAAATTTCGCTGCCAAAACTGCTGCTAAAACTCCGAAAATATATAAATGGGGCTAAAGCAGTCCAAATTTGGCGAAACGAAATACGACGCCTCACTCGGAAAATAATTTACTATTTTATTATATAAAAATATTTAGATTTCAAAATATTTCATTTCCTTCAAATTTAACTGATTTAAATTGAAATTGAAAATTACTCAACAGAACTAACTTTCATATTTTCCAATGAAAATCTGCCATTCGCTATGCTTCAATAGTCGCATACCAAATATCGAATTTTCTTTGCTAAATTTTGTTATATATTTTTGTGAAAAAATTAATTAATTCCATTATTTAAAAATCGTTAAAATTTGTGGGTTATTACATATACCTTTATCTGTCATATCTATTTAGCAGAATAAAACACTGTTCTACTATAATTAAATTAAATAGATTAATTAGAACATCTATCGAGCGAAATAAACACTATTTTGTGCTTGCAAAGTAAAAAGATTATTTCTGAAGTTAATTACTGTGCGGATAAGTTAATAAATTATATTTTAGCTTTTAATTGCTAATTGTTGATAATAAATGTTTGTTATTATTGTTTGATTGTTTGTTTGGATTTGAATTCTCAGTTGAAAAGAATATTATATAACATTATTTTGCAGGAGACTTTTGTAGAGAGACCCTAAGGGATTTCTCGCCATTATTAATTTATTGTTATATGCATCATACTTATATTCTTATGTTGCTTATATTGATGTTTGGTTGAAGTATTTATGACCTTCTATTTGATTTGTGCAAATATCATTATAGCGATTATCGCTATACCATCACTTATGAAATTTCATTTCCTTAAACCTTTGTGTGTGCTAAATTTGTGCTTGTGTTTTTAGAAGATAAACATTTGGTTGCATTTTTGCACTTTGAAAGTTACTTAAACCATATTTTCAAGTATTTTGATGATTTTTAAATAAAGGATAAATGGTGTTTAAATTTATCAAAGGAGTTATAAATTTGATTAATTATCTTTTGGAATAATTAACGTTGTTTTAAATTTATATAAAGATTATAAATTTGGTTAATTATCTTTTGGGATAATTAATGATTGTTTTAAATTTATAAAAAATTACGAATCTGGTTAATTTTATTTGGGGATAATTGATGATTGTTTTAAATTTTCAAAAATATCATTAATTTGATTAAATTTTTTTTGGGATAATTATTGTTGTTTTAAAATATATAAAAAGATTACAAATTCAATTAACCTTCTTTCAGGATAATTAATATGGTTTCAAATTTATATAAGAGTTATCTTTTGGAATGATTTATATTATTTTAAATTTATAAAGATATTTTAAATTGATTTATTAACTTTTGGGATAATAAATGTTGTTTTAAAAGCTACAAATGGTAATTTAAAAATAAAAAATCTTTAAAAGGGAATGTTTAGAATAAAGCAAAGTGTAAATTGTTTTGGTTTGTAGTAACGATTGTTATACCATTTTTGGTCAAAACTGGAATATCAATGTTGTGTGCGTTTCTACCACGACCGGAACAAGAAGAAGCAAGCAAGCGTATATAAGTCTGGGATTTCACTCATGATTCAAGTACAAAGGTTCATTCGGTAGTTCAAGTGTATGAGTTCGTTCGGTATTCGAACTCCCCATGGCTCATTCGGCATTCTCAAATATGAAGGCTCATTCGGCATTCCCAACACAAGGGATCATTCGGCATTCTCAGTATAGGATCCATTCGGTAGTACCGAGACCGAACCAACTCACCACCGAGTCAAACCACCCACTACCGGTCCAACATCTCCACTAAACCAATGCCGAACCAAGCCCCACAGAATCAAGCACCGGACCAACCATCACCGGATGTCTCCCCACCGAACCAAGTCCTACCGAACCAAACCAAGACCGGACCAACCCTCTACACCACCGAATCAAACTCCACCAAGCAACGACCGAACCAAGCTTCGCCGAACCAGATGTGCCAGGCCAAATTGCTTCAGCCCAGGCCCACCAGCAACTATAAACATCCCAGACCCCTGCCCCCAACCTCACTCTATAAATAGAGGGGCAGGGGTACAACAATGGCAGACAAGTTTGAGAGCTCAAGCCTGGAAGAAACTTTCAAACAACTTTGATATACTTGTACTACAAGCTTTGTACTTGTAATCTGGATAGAAAAGGAGAATAACATATAAAGTGGATGTAGGCACATTCTGGCCGAACCACTATAAATCTGTATGTCTTTTACAGTTTAGTCCCTGCTTTTTACGTATTTGCATAAACCACCCAAATCACTATGAATAACATAAAATCAACTAAATCATACGACTTGGAGGTGTTTGCCCATTTTTGTGCAAGCATTCTTGAGTTATTTGCTGAGATCTGTGATTTGTGTTTGAATATTGCTGATTTGTATTCATACACTGGTGCTTTCACGGTATTTGGGGTTTGTGGCCAATTTTGGCGCAAACAACGATGTTTAATGACATTTGTTTTTTACCCTTCTTTTTAATACAATTGGAAATATAGATTTGATCTTAAAAAATATATTTTTAAAGAGTGTTTTAAAAATGTTTTTCAAATATTTGTGATATGAAAATCAAGCACAAGTGTGAGTCAACTTCTTTAAGAGATTTAATTTTCGTATACGATCATTTTGTAATTCCCGATAGTGGATTCATTGACTATCGATTTTGCTATCTTCTTTTAGTTTTGTTAATTTAAGATGATTTATTGCCTATTTGAGCATTAATATCCTTTAATGGAAATGAATGAAACCAAAGCGCAAGTGGACGTCAATCTAGGTGGGCTGCTCCCATTATGGTATCATCATATCTACTGCAGACTGGCTTGGGTGATATGCATAAGGAGATGTGAAATACTCGGATTCTCGGTAGCTTGTACATTTCCGAGAGAGTTATAGTGTAAATGACCCTCTCAAGTATATCGTCTAGAGATATTCTTTCGATAAGAGGGATGCACCGTCCTATTCATTGTTGAAAATAAATTCATTTTTCTTATTTGATTCAAATCATTGAATAGTTTTCTTTATTGCATCGAGAAGTGCTGGAGCTCTTCAAGATGTTTAATTATTTGTTTCCATTCTCAAGTCCAACTTTGTTCTCGACTTTGGTTTGGGTGTTTTTTGTTATAATGCTTAGGTTAGACCGAGTTTTTTTTCGGTTGTCATTGGTGGAACATGAAGTGGAGTTGGATGTTCACCTACCGTAGTATTTTTATTTTCCACTATATTATTATGTACGCCCATCAACAATTGTAAGGTCAGGAAGTTATAACTGTCTAGGCAGATGAATTTTTTTAACTCCAATATACCATGTATTTTAGAGTGACAGCTTTTACTATCTTTGTTATATTATATGACGTAGTTCGTACAATTGTTAGAGTGACAGCATGATAGGGGGCTCTTACATTATGAACTATGTGATGAAGCTTTATCTCTCACCCCTACACGTTTCTTTAAGGGTTGGTTAGAGTGGCAATAAAATGCGGGTCATTACATTTTGTATTGTTAGGCAAAATTTGGCACTTTTGTTGGAATTTCTCCAAATAATATACAATGTGCATTTTATTGTTGATTTGAGATCGTATCGCATTTTGGTGCACGATCGTGTTTTTATTTCTGTCGTTCGTGGTTCATACACGAACATAATATTGTGTAATGGAATATTGAAAAGCTTTCTTTTCGAAACTTTCTAAATCAAATCAAAATTCATAATTTTCAACTTGCATTAATGATGATTTGCTTGATAGGATTGTTGGCTTGAAGTTTTTTGCTAGCTTGAAAGAGAAGTAAAGATTTGTATCTTTATAAATTAAGCAACATCAACACTTGGACTATTTTTCACTACTTATCACTTTCCCATTTACTTTTCTACTCTTCCTCATTTTCCCTCTCTGTAAAAAAAATTAAAAAAAAAGCAAACCAAATAAAATTCAAGATCAAATAATATAAGCAATAAAAAAATGCGAAACAAGATTCGTTGTACTCATATTGAAAAGATCTACAAATTAATATAAATTTTGGGGGTTGTTGTGATGAACCATGTTTCAGAACGTTTAAATCGATAATAATCCACACATGTCCAACTTAAACAGTCTAGAACATAGATAATAAGTGGGGATAATTAAGAAAAATTAGAAAAGAAGAAGAAAACAAACACAGAATCTCGCAGCGGAATGGAAAAAAAAATATAACAATCAAATAAATAGTTCATGAAGCTGTTTATATTATACATTTGATTATAATTTATAAACATTTATCAGAGTGATATATACACGGGGATAAATAAAATAATGCAGCAGACATCATGTTGCAGGAATAATAATAGTAATAGTATAGCAAATCTTCGTCTTCGTCCTCTAGTGAATAATCTTCAATGGCTGAAAAACTCAGGACTGACCCGAGCATAATGAAAAGACAAAACACTCGAGTCAGGACTAAAATATTCTTATGTATCAATATCACATAACATGAGTGTTATAGCGTGAGAGATGTTTACAGGGTTTCACATCTTCTATCCAGTGTATAACGCGTGTGCAATAACTTAAGAGATGTTACGGGATTTTCCATCTCTTAAGGATCTGTTAAAATATTTATATGTGGTAAAATATGCTACATATATAATGTCTAATAAGTAAAGTAAATATTTTTCTTAGCATTAAGGCTTTACATTAATATCCCTTAACGCTTTTTTAAGCATTGTCATACAGTTTTCGTATAACGCCTCATTAGAATGTCGAGTATATGGATGTGCCGTGATACAACAACACTAAACCAAAATCGTAGGGGTCTCCTATAGGGATAAAAGTATAATAAGGCAGGTGAGCCAATGCCCAAGGTAGAATACTACGAGCTCAGGTCATAGGGCTGGTAGTAACGCATCGTAGCTACGACCATCCACCATGTCCATCCATCCCATATCGAGTCAAAGGGTGCACCTATCGAAACCAACATCAAAAATAATAGTATGGACCAACTCCAAGAAGAAAATCGAAAAACGGATGCCTACTTAGGATAGCTAGCCCACTTGGCCCTGTCAAGCCGTCCTGTTTTAGTCATATCAAATTGGCGCAAGTGTCGGGATCTATCCATCATCGTTCTCTTTCTTCAAATCCAGTAAGTGGTGCAAAATCCAACCACTTCTTTCTGGAGTCTCTTCTATGTACATAGTTGTTAAAGTGGCTCCAATATTGACAGAGAGTACGCCAATAAGAGGCTCCAGTCTCCTCAATAACCAAACGTCGTTTTACATGCCTGTTGGCACTTTTGTATTTTGAAAACAATTCAACCTTGATATCAAAGTATCATATTCGTTTCAAAATCAAATTCATTTCGAAATCAACATATTTCCCCCAAAATATACTATTTCAATTCAAAATTATTTCCGCCTTAATATCCAAATTTCTGTTCCAATTAAAAATTGCTTCAAATTTCCATTTGGGTTATAACCTCAATTTAACCCATTTTGTATTTAAATCCATGATTTAATTAGAAACAATTCTCGCTTTGACCAGTTTGAATTTTTAGAAATGGCTTGTATAGTTTTAAAATAGTTTAATATAAATAGTTTAAATATTGAAATGGTTTATGTAGTAAAATAGCTTGGAAAATCAAAATAATTTGAATATTTTAAAAAGATAGGTTTTAAACAGTTATATCAAAATAATTTATTGGAAAATAGTTTCAAAGTCAAACTAATTCAATTCCAAATCTTGCAATTCAAATCAATTTCAATTTCCATTTCCATTTAAATCGATTCAATTCCGACCTCAATTCGAATTAACTTCGATTCCAATTTTAGTTCAAATCAATTTCAATTTAGATTCCAAATTAATTCAATTTCGATTCCAAGATTAATTCAATTTTGATTTCAATTCCAATTAATTTCAATTCAATTCAAATTTGAGTTAATTTCAATTCAATTCTCAAATTCAAACCGTTAAGATTTATATAAATTCGAGTTCGATTTCAGAATATCGATTTAAATCACTTAATTTAAATTTAACTTCAATATTCAATTTAAGATTCAAATCGTTAAAATAATTCATTTCCTAGCTAAAATTTAAAAATATCCATATAAATTACTTTTACTTGGATTTATTTCAAAGTTCGAGTAAAAGTTCAAATCTTTTAAATAGATCACTTTCCATCATCCAAATGGTTTCTCAATTATATCTTCAAATTTTCAAATTCAATTCTTTAAACAACTCCGGTTGACAAGTTCATTTTTAACATTTCGAGCTCAAGTTCAAAAAAGATTCTATTTCCATAAATTCGATTTTATTTCTTCAAATCAAAATCAATTTAAATAATTTCGAATTCGAATCTTAAAATCATTTAATTTAACTAATCCGGTATCCGTATATAATTTTCTGTCCTATGGCCAAGTGAATCAGTTATTTCCATTTAATTCAGGGTTGGATATATATCATCTCAATCCAGAATAAATGTCATGGGTATATATCATTTCAACCTATTTCTTAAGTTATCCGAAATAATTCAATTTATAGTTTTATATACTATCAACAATATACAAGATGATAACATGGTATATCAAAATAAATAAACATCCAAATCATCTAAAATATCAATTAATAGCATTCATCACAATCAACATCCAAATCAGTCAAAATATCGTAACAATTTACTAGTTACCAATATCGGGAATTTAACCAGAAATTTAATTTCCATTTTGAGTTTGAACTGTCAATTCAAATTCCTACCGTTTAATTCATATCAATTTAAATACCAGTTAAATTTACCAAACAACAGTCGATAAATTTAAAATCACTTTACGATATAAATTTAACTAACATAAAAATTAGATTAGTCAATTGTGAGTATATAAAACACTCACCTTTTTATTTGAAACTGGAAATATTTCTTGCTTCAAATAAAATACCAAATCAAATCCACACCGAAGCCCTCGTCGATACGATTTCAGCATCTCCGTTTCATTCAAATCAGACCTCATACGAAAGAATTATGCAATAATTAATATAACGATTTTATTAAAGATAATGTACAACTTAAAAAAACAAAACAAAATAAACTAACCCAAAACTCGAACATGCAACAGTGCCTCCCTTTACTTCTTCTAGGCAATCGCGATTGGTTCTTTTTTTTTTAAACGGACGAATGCCAGCCACCATTTCCAAAACCCTATGCACTGCATGGCATTGCCCTAGCCGTGCCACCTTCATGAACACTGCCCAAAGCAACCTCACATGCCGTAGTCAAATCTCTATGTCGTACGCAAACTCGCCATCGACCCTAACTGTCGAACGTGAATCACCCTCGAGTCATCAAACCTCGCACTTGTTAGCTCTCTCCGAGGTCGCGACCATTAATGGTTGCATGCGCCTGAAATCTCGATCGCGAGTCCGGTCGATTTCCTTTTTTTCTTTTTTCTTTTTCACTGATACACGATTTGAAATAAGAGAAGGGAGAGGGAGTACGGGTAGACAAAAGGGGAGTGGGTTGTATGAGTGTTGACTATTGGGAAGAATATATTATTATACTTTGAAAATATCTTGCCTTTAAACGCTCAAAATTTCGAACTCCAAACGAAGCGTGCCGCCTGACATTCAATGTTTGACCCCTATTCCGAACACAATAGAACTATTCTTGAGGCCTAATTCGATCGTATTCAGAAGATAGCCTTTCAAATCAATTTATTTTAATCGAATTCCTTAAATTAATTTCTAAGCATTTCAAGCTTGCAGGGCCAAATGACAAGTCTGATCGCTACGAAATATGAAATCCTATAATAATTCACTATTATCGATCCGATGAAACTAGTTTCATTGAAATCCGAGATAGTGGACAAAATGGCTATTTTTACTCGTTAATTATAGTATAAAATTTTCAATTTCTAATCATTCACTTTTAAATCTAATTTCAAATGTTAACAATTTTCATTCTTGTTTGAATAACAAATAAATTTTCAATATCATTTTCAATCATATTAAATGCAGAATTCAATTATTTAAACAATTCCAACATTAAACTTAAAAAGTTTAATTATCTGATAAATCAACATAATTCGATATAAGTATTTAACTTATAAAACTTAATTTTAATACTAATTTAAATAATAAAACAACTACTCATTTTACAGTAATTCAATATTCATTATTCAATTCCAACTATTGATTATAACCCATTCAATATATAGAATTCCATTTCAATATTTGTTATCGCCAAATTCTTCGAATCGTTTATTTCAAAATTTTATTATATTCATTAAACTACAATAATAAATCATTAAATTGTTATTTCTAACCATTTCTAATCTATAATTATATCAAATTATATAATTTCAAAAATTTAAAAATACGAGTTGTAACTTTCTCCCCCATTCAAAACTTTTCGTCCTCAAAAAGGAACTGAGTACAGAATTTAATACTTGATATATTTTATTCAAAACAATTAATTTTTAAAACATTAAAATCTTATTTACAAAACCAATACTACGCTCTCGCTATGCCACTTTGATATCAGTTTTACGGAAATTATAACTTACATATAAAATTTTTACAACATCAAAAATTTTCTAACACCCGTATTTACGAAAAAATTTGGCAGCGTCTCCTTTGCACAGCTCGATCAAAATTTTTCTACAATACAATATATATATATATATATATATCAAATATACATCTTATCTCAATGATGAGGCATCCTATAGGGAAAAATGTAAAAATGTGGCATGTAATTCGAGATATGTACCTTATTATTATTAATACAAGCGAGTTCGCTCGTATTAGCAAGCAAAAGCATATAAAATCCACATATACGTCCAAATGGTTTTTTTATGTACCTATCTCAAATCAATTTAGAATATTAATCAATCATAATAAGATATAGAAGCATATATAAGTTTAATATAACTGCATAACATGAATTTTTAATCCAAACCATAAACATAAGCACCAATACACACCATACAACAATCATATGCAATCAAAAACAGTAATAACAATGGTTTGCAACAAAAGAAACCATTCAACCATCAATATTCACCCAATTAATCCAATAATTCATAACTATATGAATTTACATTATCCAATGCCAATATTTAATTTATACATTTCATGTCTTATTAACATCCAATTTGTATTAACATTTAATCGGTTTGCTTCAAATTTATTCACATATATTTCATTCGCATTCAATTTGTTCAATTTAGTTTGTTAAATTCCAATTGTTTCACTTTTTGTTTAACATTTCTCATATAAATTCATTTATGAACCATTTTTAAAAATTATTCCGTTTAACCCTATCTAAATTAAATTTTCACTTCATCGCCCCTTAGTATATTTTATTTAATACTAATATCATTTATAGATCATTTCATAAACCAATGAGTTTATTATAATTTTTTATAAAATGCAGCTCATGTTTATTTATTTTTCTTCATAACTTAAGTTCAATATTAATTCATTAATTTGCTTCATTTATTCATTTCATTTATTCAAATTCATATTAATAATTTTACTTAAGTAAATTTTATTTTATCATTCAAATTTATATTAATAAATCTTTTATGAACATCAATTTCATTCAATTTCTCTTAAGTTAATTTTCATCTAAAAATTCATTTCATTAACTTATTTCATATTCAATTAGTTACCATTCAATTTATTAAAACTCACTCCATTTGTATTCAATTTATCTACATCTAGTTTAAATTAAATTCAATTACCCATATTAATTTTACTTACACTCATTTATTTTTATTCAATTTCTTTCACAATTCAAATTGCATTTCATTTTATAATTGAAGTTGTATTCATTTTGTTAATTCATTTTATAGCTTAAGTGGAATTAAATCACTTTAAAAATTTATCTTGATTCATTCAAATCCAATTCAATTTATTTAATGTTAAGTTAAATTTCACTTCATTTTATTCCATTACTCGGTTTATTCAACATTATTTAAGCTAAAATTTTCTTTTCCTTTATTATCATTCACATTCAATAAAATGTAAAGCATGGTTCTTTAGCTTAATATTTCTCAAATCTATAAGTTATACAACTTATTCACTTAAAATTTCATTTTATTACTTTATTTAATTCATTTCAAATACAATTCACTTTCATTTAAGCTTTCTTGAGTTAAACTTCATTTTATTTACATCATGTCACTAACTCAATTTCTTTACCATTCCTTAGGTTAATTCTTTTATTTCATATCTCAAATTCGAATCTTCTTTTGTTTGATTTACCAACAATATTAAACAATTTAAAATTTAATTTTACTTTCTTGTTCAAATATGTAAGTTATAAACTTATTTTTATCTATACTATTTTCAGTTATAAGTTAAAACCTATTTTTGTATATTAATAAAATCATAATTGGAACAATTTTCACAACTAAAACCTATTTTAAATGGAAATAAATTTCTTTTCGTAGCAATTCGCACCTAGAAACTCAGAAATGAACAATAAAGATACTGCAGTCATCCCCAAAGTTATTTCACAGCGACCAAAGCTAGTTCAATGCTTTTATTTTTTTCAAAAATCCTTTCAAAAAATATTTCTAGTCAAAAAAATTTCAAATAATATTATTATTGATTTTGAAGGCTTTGAAAACAAATTTTGAAAGCAATGAGATGTAAATTTAAAATTCTCATCTTTTAAATTTTTTCTATTTATATGCTATATTATAAACATACTTATACAAATTTCATTACCTTACTACCAAATCATTTCATTAATTTACAACTTTGTTATTTTAAACCATTTTTATTGTAGTTAGATTTCAATTCAATTTAATTATCAACGCTTAATGAAATATGGTTCACAAAGTGTTCGTTTTAGTTTAGTTCAAATAAAAATCGATGATAACTAAAGATTATCATCCTTAACAAACAGCATTCATTAATAACTAACATTATATATAATATAATTAAGGTAAAATTATTTCATTTACCCTCTTTTAAAACAGTATTATGTCGATTTGTCTCTTTTAAGTGTTTAGAAACTCCTATCAATGTCATGGCATCCACGCACCGACCAGAATCCATAAACAACTCAACGGATAAATTAACATAATATAAAACATCTTATGTGTCGACCCACATTTCAAAGGGTTTAAATTGACAATAATCCACACATGTCGAATCCAAACAATCCGAAACATAGATAATCATTGGGGTTTATTAAGAAAGGTAAGAAAAGAAGATGAAGCAAACACAGAATCTTGCAGCGGAACGATAAAATATAATAATCAAATAAATAGTTCATGAGGTTGTTTATAATTTACATTTGATTATAATTTATACAACTATTATCAGAGTTATATATACAGCAGGAATAAATAAAATCAATGCAACAAACAACAAGATATAGGGATACTAATAGTAATAATATACCAAATCTTCATCTACGTCCTCCGAAAATCTTCAATAAGCTGAAAAACTCAGGACTAACCCAAGCATAATGAAAAGACAAAACACTCGAGTCAGAATTAAAACATTCTTATGTGAGTTAAATCGATATCGCATATAAAATGAGTGACACAGCTTGTTCTAGGCTCGATCAGTTTAGATGTCAAACTATCGCAACCTATCCAGCACCTTCCTCGTGAAATGATGAATTCGTGTCTAATACACCTATAGAACGATAAATGCTTAATTTCGTTGATCGAGATGATTCCGGAATCTAGCTATCTCCAACCCGTTGATCTCGCAAGATACCATGTTGAAAGATCTACAATTCGATCATTGATCACTCGAAAGTGATACCGAGAATTGGCTTCAACTTCGTTGATTCGCGCACGAATAACCCGAAGATGGAAAGTAGAAGGAGATTACACTCAACTTCAACAATGGTAGCCAAAGCTCACA
Organism: Allium cepa; assembly: GCA_030765085.1. Taxonomy (NCBI): domain Eukaryota; kingdom Viridiplantae; phylum Streptophyta; class Magnoliopsida; order Asparagales; family Amaryllidaceae; genus Allium; species Allium cepa. The sequence continues at coordinate 56,949,429 of CM060933.1, forward strand.
CAAAATTTTTATTCAAAATCAACTCCCCTTTACAAATGACAACACACCCCTATTTATAGGAAATTACAACACACGCGACTTAACACCATACGACTCACGACATATGACTTAACACAATTACAAGTTACAGCATCACACGCGACTTAATACAACACAAGCGACCTAACAGCATACGACATAACAACGTACGACTTAACAATACATACGACTTAACAATACAACATAACAACATACGACTCACGACTCACGACCTAAGAAATCAGCGACATAAGAAGAAAGCACGGCTTCAGGAACGGCTTGAGAAGATACACCGCTTCATGCGACATAAGAAACCATGCGACCTAGCGACATAGTGACATAGGAGAAAGCACGGCTTCAGGAACGATTTAAGGAAATGCGGCATAAGCGAACGGTTTAAGGGAAATGCGGCCTACGACTTACGACTTATGAACCCATGCGACATAAAATAGCGACTTATAGAAATGCGGCCTTGTTTTCTTGAGCCGTTATCTTTAAGGTAGGTCGTTGAGCGACTTAAGCATGCGACTTAAGGAAATGAATGACTTTAGGATGTGACATAAGGAAATGGCATACGATTGACATAACTCGCAGGCAACTTAACCTTGAGCGACTTAAGGCCGGCGAGCGACATAAGATGGTTGAGCGAATTATCATGGTGCGCTGCATCAATGAGTGTCATGGAGTCAGAGAAGTTTAAGGGATTCACATCTCTTATCCGGTGTATGACGTGCGTGCAATAACTCAAGAGATGTTACCGGATTTTCCATCTCCTAAAGATCCGTCAAAATATTTATATGTAGTAGAATACGCTGCATATATAATGTCTAATCAATAAAATAAATATTTTCCTTAGCGTTAAGGCTTTACATTGATCGCCCATAACGCATTTTTAAGCATTGGCGTACAGTTTTCTTTTGACACTACCAGTAGCACGTCGGTAGTCAGGGATGCACTGTGATACGACAACGCTAAACCAAAATCGTATGGATCTCGTATAGGGATGAAAGTATGACAAGGCACGTGTGGCAATGCCCAAGATAGGATACTACAAGTTTAGGTTGTAGACCTGGTGGTAACGCATCATAGCCATGACCGCCCACCACGTCCATCCATCCCATATCGAGTCAAAGGGAGGCTATCCCAATAAAGGTGCACCAATCAAAACCAACAACAAGAATAATAATAATATGGACGGAGTCAAAGAAAATCGAAGAACGGATGTCTGCTCGGGGTAATTAGCCCACTTGGCCATGTCAAACCGTCCTGTTTTAGTCATTGCAAATTGGCACAAGTGCCGAGGTCTATCCAATATCATTCTCTTTCTTCAAATCCAGCAATCGTCGTCAAATCCAACCACTTCGTTCTGAGGTCTCCTTCGCGTAATCAGTTGTTAAAGTGGTTTCGGTATTGACAGAGAGTATGCACATATCTGGCTTCGGTCTCTTTAACAACCAAACTTCGTTTTACACGTAGGTTGATACTTTGACATTTCAAAAACAATTCATACTTGATATCAAAATATCATCTTCGCTTCAAAATCAAATTTGTTTCGAAATCATCAAATTTACTCAAGTATACAATTTCAGTTCAAAATTATATTCACCTTAATATCTCGATTTCGATTCCAAACTTGTTTCGCATTTCAATTTTGGATTATAACTTCATCTAATCCAAAATTTAAATCCATGACTTAAAAATAACACTCTACCTTTGAACATTTTGAATTTTTTTGAAAAATAGTTTCAATGGTTTTAAAATAGTTTATAAAGTTAAAAATAGTTAAAATGGTTAAAAATAGTTTGAATGGTTAAAATAGTTAAAAATAGTTTGAATATTAAAATGGTTTATATAGTAAAATAATTTGGAAAACCAGAATAACTTAAATATTTAAAGAATATTGATTTTTAAATAGTTTATACTAAAATAATTTACTTGAAAATAGTTTCAAAGTCAAACCGATCAAATTCCACTTCTCGGTTCGAATTAACTTCGATTCCATTTTATATTCAAATCAGTTTCAATTTCGACATCAATTCCAATTAAATCAATTCAATTCCAATTTGAACTAATTTTATTTCAATTCTCATATTTTTTAATCATTTCGATTTATATAAATGCGAGTTCAATTTTCAAAATATCGATTTAAGTAACTTAAATTAAATTTTACTTCAATATTAAATTTAAAATCCAATTTTCAAATATAATTAAATTCTGAGCTCAATTTTGAAATATTGTTCCATATCACTTTTACTTAGTAATATTCAAAGTTCGAATTATAGTTCAATCCTTTAAAACAAATCAATTTGTGAAATTCAATCTTATTCCGATTTCAACTTCAAAATCTTAACTTCATTTATTTAACAATTTCTTTTAACCAAAAATTTATTTCAACATTTCAAACTCGAATTCGTGATTAATTCGATTTCTATAAATTGATTTTCTTTTATTTCTTTCAAATTAAAACCATTTAAATAATTTCAAATCAAAGATTTTAAAATAATTTAATTTAACCAATTCGGTGTCCGTATATAATATTCTATCATATGGCCAAGTGATCGGTTATTTCAATTTAATTTCAAGGATGGATATATATCATTTCAATCTAAATCACAGTGTCATAAGTATATATCATTTCAACATATTTCTTAATTTATTCGAAATACTTCAATTTTAATTTATATACTGTAAATAATATACAAGGTGGTAATAGGATATATCGGAATAAATAAACATCCAAATCGTCCAAAATATCAATCAATAGCATCCATCGCAGTAAATCATCCAAACAGTCAATATAATTCACTACAATTTCTTAGTTATTATTATCGGGTATTTTACTGGCAATTAAATTTTAATTTTAGATTTAGCTATCAATTTTAACGTCCTTAGTTAATTCAAAGACAATTTATTGGAAAAAAATTAATAAATTTATATTACTTCATAATTTCTAATTTAACTAGCATAACAATATTATAGTACGTGCGAGTGTTATAAATACTCACCTTGAGTTTCAATTTTTAATCGAATCGAATGACGTTTGATTTAACCTAAAACTTTAACTAGCTCCAAATGACTCCAAATTTATTCCAGAACGTAGTGCTCATCGCCACAATTCCATCGCTACTTGTTTCGTCCAATTTTGATCTCGTATGAATAAGATATACATTTTTAAAGATTTCATAATATATAGTACAATTAATATTCAATTTATGTTTTTTATATATTAAACCCAGATCCGCCGCTCAAAATCCATCGGAGAAATCCAGGCCGCGTTCTTTTGCTTCTTCCCTATTCGCTTCTACCAGGCTACAAAAGCACGCATCAACCCATTATCCCCCTTAAACCCTAATTGCCATGACCACCATGCTCAACGAGACAACAATCATGCGATGCCATTTTGAACCCCTCCACAACCTCCACCATCAGCCAGAGTCATCAGAAACTGGCCTCCCCTGCTCCTCGAAAACGTGCATGAATGGTCGGAGATAGCAACAACCTCCAGACCTCCATACTCCACTAAATCCAATCACCTCCGTATGGACCTGACAAGCTCGACAAGCTCTTCGATTTTTGTTTAGGAAGTTTTGTCTAAAAATGTGTGGATGAGGAGAGACTGAGGGAGGAAGGAAATCAATTTTCGGCCATAGAAAAAAGCTAGCAGCGCCTGAAAGATGACATTAGGGTTTACTGTACATGCTTATATATAGACGAGAAAGCCTATTATTTACTATTATTTTCAACTCTTCACATATTTTTCAGACGAACTCCAAAAGAAGCGTGCCACTTGGCATTTATAATGTTTTACCTCTATTTCAAACGCAGTGGAACATATTTCGATGCCTAATTCGATCGTATGTGGAAGATTGTTTTTTGAATCGAATCAAAACATTAAATTTTCTATATTTAGTTCAACGCGTTTTTATCCCGTACGACCAAACGATAACTCCAAACGCTAAAAATTTAAAATTCGATAATAATACACTATTATAGATCCAATGGAATTGGTTTCGTCGAAATCCGAGACTGTGCCCCAGATCGCTATTTTAACGTCTCGATTATAATATAAAATTTTTAATTTATAATAATTCACTTTTAAATCCAATTTTAAATGTTAACAATTATCATTGTTGTTTAAATAAAATTTACATCAACTTTCGACACCATTTTCAATCATATTAAATTCAGAATTCAATTATTCAAATATTGCAATATTAAATTTAAACAATTTAATTGTTTTTTTTTGGGAAAAATAGGTGATCCTATACTAAAAGAGGAGAGCACACATGAAACTATATGTATAACTCATAATAAGGTGCTGCCAGCATGCCTGACAGGTGACAAATCTATGAGCAAGTAAAAAGGTAAAAAACAGGTACCCCTATAATGAGCTCCGGCAAAGCCACCGCCCATTATGCCATAACACCGAGCTCTGGCATGGCCACCGCCCGATAGTAAGGTGTTGGAAGTACCTGGAAAAACTGAATAGTCTCAAAAGCCAAAGATAGTAGAAGCCAGCACTGTCTATAGGGAAAGCTCCGTAAAGCCGCCTCGGAAGGTAATAGCTAATCTGGAGAAGATAATGATCCAATAAGTAGAGCTCCACTCTGAAGACTCTATATAACTGAGAGTAGCGCCTGACATAATTAGCAATCCTGGAAATGACTATCCTGCACACCCGTAAAGAGATACAAGCTATCCTGCACACCTGTACGAGAGACTAACAACCTATCTATCCCAAACCTGTAATGAAAACTAGGCAAATAGTTAGAGCGAGTCACATATATGTATATAAATAGAATTTATATACATATATGCGTATATAAAATCTAATGCGGTAAATAAAGCAAAAATAATCTAGTATTAAGACTAACTGTTCTAAAAAGAAGGGGTAATATGGTTTATAATGAACAAAATTAACGAAAATATAAACAAGAACAATAATAACTTGATTAAAAATGAAAGACCTTTCTGGAAATAACTTTATGGACCTTCAATTAAAAGCAAATTATGGTACACCAAGGGATCATCGTTTATATTTGAAGAGACATTAATACTATTATTATTAATGTCAAAATTATTATTATTTTGTTTGAATATATTAATATTATTACAAACCTTGTTAAGATATTCCTTAAAAAATTGTTTTTGTCTAATTTATATTTAGGATTTGAAACCCAATTAAAGCAAAAAAGATGAAATTATAAATATCGATTTATTAAAGTGATTATTGTTATTGTTAAAAACGCTCGGATTTCTTTCAAACCAAATGCACCAACAAGCTATAGTGAATAAAGTATCAAGCAAATATCTATTATCCTTTTTGAACCTAAATCTAAAAGTGTTCTAATAGAAAAATCAATCAGTAATTCTAGTACTAATATTAATGTCAAAAATATTAAGGGTATTCATAAGAATAAAATAAGTATCCATACAATCATAGTAAATATGATTGATATCCTTAAGATGCATATCACAAAAATAACATTTATTATTAATGTAAATATTTTTCTTTTTTAAAAATTATACTGTATTTAATTTACCATGCATTATTTGCCACATGTGGATTTTGGATTTTGGAGGAGCGTTAGATTTCCAAATAAATTTAAAAAAATTATTAGTTACACCCGGAAAATTGATAAATCTATAAAAAGAATTATATGAGTATTTCTTACTCTTATCTCATTCCCAAATAATATAATCATTATCATTATCAATATTATAAAGATTTAATCTAGCGTAAAGCAAAATTTAAGCTGCCTAAGGGTTGAACCTACTAGAATTCTGTTAAATTAAAAATCCAAGGAGGGTCATTTTTAGGATCAAAAACTTCTGAAATAAAAGCATATTTAAAGTTACGAACATCATATAACTCATTAAACTCAATCCTAAGAGGGGTAGCGAAAATCCAATTATCATGCCAAAAAGAGGTATTATTATGTGAGTGAACAATAATGTTAATGCCTAAATTAAAAATCACATTATATTTTGAAATTGATTTCCAAAAATAAGACTGCTTACGAGAAACCGGTGGACTAATTTGATAAAGATTATTACTACCATTATATTAATATTTAGAAACAATTTCTTTCCAAGTAGCATTATCTTTTATGTCTCTAAATTTCCATAACCATTTACCTAGTAGAGACAAATTCATATTATGCAAATTAATTACTCCTAAACTACCATCCTTTCTAGAGTTACAAATAGTTTCCCAATTTATTAAACATTTTATGCAACTATTTGAATTTTCACCACTCTAAAGGTAATCTCTTCTAATTTTATCTATTTTGTCTATCACTCATTCAGGAAAAAGAGGCATAGACATCCAATAAATCGGAAGAGCTAATAAAAAAGAATTGATTAGAACTAGTCTACCTGCTCTAGATTAAAATCTCTCATTCCAATTAGAGATCCTATTTTTGTTTTTATCTATGATTATTAACCAATCATCGTGTTTTACTTTATTAGGCTTAATCACAAAACCAAGATAATCAAAAGGAAAATTCATAGTTTTACTGTTTAATGTATTAGCAACTAAATTTTCATGTTTTTCAAAATCATTTAAAACTAAAACAGAACTTTTATCAAGATTTATTTTTAAACCTGATACAAACTCAAAACTATATAGAATAAACTTAAGAGCAATTATGTGTCTAGGTAGATGAGAAGAAAAAAGCAAGGTATCATCTACAAATTGTAGGACTGATAAACCGTTACGCGATATATCATTACTTATGTTTCCCAGTGAACCTTTTTCAACTGCATTTTTGATAATCTTAGCAAAAACATCTGCAGCTAAGTTAAACAAATGAAGTGATAAAGGGTCCCCTTGTCTAAGACCTCTCTTAGGTTGAATTTTATTGCTTAATATACCATTTGCCATAATACTAGAATTACCAGTTTTAAGCAAATTCATAATCCAGTTAATCCATCTATTACTGAAGCCTCTAACAAGAAAAATATCTATTAGGAAACCCCAATCAATCGAATCAAAAGCTTTTGCGATGTCTAATTTTAAAATAGCACAAGTAATATTATTCTTACAACAATGGTTTATATATTCTTGAACAACTGCCATACCATCAATGATATTTCTCCCTTTAAAGACAGCAGATTGTGAACAGTCAATTAGGTCATTCATTCTTATACTAAGTCTATTAGCTAAAAAATTTGAAATAATTTTAGTGGAGCAGTTAATCAATGAAATAGGTCTAAAATCTTTTAGTTTATTAGCACCTACTTTTTTGTGTAATAAAATTACATTTGCAAAATTAAATCTACCTAATTGTAAATTTCCATTATAAAAACCATTAATCAAACTAATTAAGTAAAATAAAACTTCATGTTTTATAGAAGAAAATTGGGAATCCATCCAGACCTGGGGCTTTATCACCCGGTAAATCAAAAATGGCTTTTCGGTATTCCTCTTCAGAAAAAGGATCATCTAACTCCGAAAGATTGACATTGGAGGCAGCCGGATAAAGATCATTCCATCGAACACTAATTCTATGCTTATTTTTATAACTGAAAATATCTTTATGATATTATATGAAAGCCTTATTAAGGTCTCTTTGGTCAACTAATTCTTGTTAACTAAAATAGAATTAATCGTATTACTATGTTTTCTACCATTAACGATATTGTGAAAATTTGGTATTATTGTCACCTTCATTAATCCACTGAATTCTGGATCTTTACTTCTACATAACTTCCTCCTTTCCAAGCATAGAGTTAAGTTCTTCTTTTAAATTAGTAAGAACTTAGATGTCTAGTTTCTTCAATCTTATTTAGTTTAAGCATCACGTTAAGAATATTTTATTTTTTAATTTTAGTATCGCCAAAAATATTTTTATTCCAATTTTAAGTGAATTCCAAAGTTCTCTAAATTTTGAAACAAATGTTTTAGCTGAATTATCAGTATATTTAATGTTATAAGAACTCATAGACAACCATTTATTAATTACTAAATTAGATAAACTTGGTTCTAGTAACCATATTTTTTCAAATCTGAAATATCTACTAATAACTCTATGTTGATCACAAGAGTGAATGATGGGACGATGGTCTAAAAACGTGTAAGGCAAACTAGACACCCTACATAAAGGAAATTTATCCTCTATTTCATCGCTAATGAAAAACCTATCTAATAGGGCTATAGAGGGAGATTCTCTATTATTACTCCAAGTAAATTTTCTATTAGAAATAGGAATTTCAATCAAATTAGAATTAATAATAAATTTGTCAAATTCCTCCATAGCGGAGTAGTCACCCTCTCGAGGAGTTCGCTCCCCTATACAGCGAGTAACGTTAAAGTCTCCCCCCATTATCCAAGATCCAGGTGCTAAAGATCTGAATTCCAGGCGTTCATTCCAAAGAATCCGACGATCTATTTTGAATTATGCCTATAAATATTAGAAATATTTAAAAAAGAATTGTTAGTAAGATTAATTAGAATAATGTGTAAAGAGTGCGGTTTGTAAATACGTTGGAGTAATTTAAAGTAATTATCCCTCCAACCAATCATTAAACCCCCAGAAGAACCCACTAAAGGAAAAAAAACCTATTTTCTAAAATGATAACCACCTATTCTTCTATAAAAGTAAATATCCGGACATTCAATTTTGGTCTCTTGAAGAAGAGCAATGTCAATAGAATAGTCTTTAAAGAAAACTCTTACCTTATCGCATTTATTTAAGTCATTCAAACCTCTAATATTCCAACTAGTGATCCTCATAAACCAGTGGACCTAGCCCTATCTACTTCCTTACTTCTAATATACTCACGATCTACCTCAATATCAGAAAATATGAAAGCAGTATCATTAGCTAATTGACTAAACTTAGAAAAAGACAAATTACCTAAAGCGTAAGATGAATAAGTACTAGCCAAACTAGAATGCGCACTTGAGCCTGAATTCATAGCACCGCTCACGGTACTTGAAACAGGAAACTTACCTGTGGACTGTGAATGGCTACAACGAATCCTGACACTATGACAAACCGATCCGCTAGATGCTATGGCCTTCCTACGTCTACCTCTCTTCGATGAAATAGTGCAAGATGCTTATTTGTTACCAGATTCCCCATGTAGAACTTCAGAGAGAAGCCCAGATTTCCTTTGGACATCAAAACATTATTTGTCGTTTCCAATGATTCATCGTCTACAGTATCATTCCTAGCTACATTAACTAGCTTGCACTTTTGAATATGTACAGAATCTCTATCACCCCAATTCCTTACTAAAACACTCGACGCTCTTCAGTAGCCAAACCAACGGTAAAAGCTTCAACACCAATTGAATTCACAACATAGGCCTCAACAACTTCTCTAGATTTTTCAAAAACAACACCATCAGAAGAAGAACCGGAATTAACATTCAATGCCAATTTCTCAGACGAAAATTCAAACAAATTATCAACAAAAACATAATCTTCCAATTTAGAGCCTTCATCTTCTTCACTCAACTGAACAGATGGCCTAGTCCAATCACATAAGTTGCCAATTTGTAAGAAATAATTATCACCTGAACAAGCCTGATCGTCAATGGCAAGAGAATCGCCAAGCTCTTCCAGAACCACACCACCCTATATGCCAGATTCCATCATACCATTATGATCATTGAAATCAACTATGTATGAAATATCAGTCTCTGATATCTTCGACCAAAAATAAGAACATTTGTTTGACATATATAGCTGATCAACATCTAATTGAGCAATAGGATCACCATTATCATCTGACTTAGAATTCTGGCAATCAAGATCATATTCTAACCAAAATCCACTTAAGAAATAACTATCTTTAGATTGTTCACCGACATTATCAATAGAAACTTCATCATGAACAATCACATCTCTCTTATGATTTGCATCAAAGCCATCAGACGAAAGAGTAACAGCCATAACACTATCAACTCCTTTCTCAAATGAATCAAAATCAGTTATAGTTTTAGAGTTGAGACGTTCGAATTTGTTTGACGTATGAATCTCAAAATTTTCCTGTCTTCGAGAGTGAGATTTACCTTTTTTCTTAATTTGAAGAAAACCTTTATTTGGGATCGAATCTTCTCCGGTAATCTCAGTTACAGATGAACAAACAACCATTATTGCAATATACAATGTCAGGATCAAAAGTAATAGGATCGAATCGATCACTTATAACCGTATCTGTAAAGTCACTATCATTCAAAAGAACAAGATTCTTCTTTGGGGTATTGTGAACTAGATCGAGTTTACCAAAATAAGTCTCTGGATTGCTAATCTCTCTTTGTATCCCATACTAATGTGCGGTGAATTAACGATGTTAAAGTGATGTAACAATTCTTCTAGATAATTGATACCCTCAAATCTTTTTTGCCACAAATAATCCAACAAAATACCCTTCAACGGCAAGAACTTGACAACAAATTGAAAACCATTTTCAACCAGAGATGAGGAAGAGATTGTGATAATGGAAGAGGATTCCGATTTGTGAAAATACAAGTCTGGATCTCCAAATCTTTTCCTGTAGCCCTTCCCAATGTTCGGCGAATTAACAATTTTAAAATGAAATAACAAATCCTTTAAGTGCTTAATTCCTTCATTTCTTTTTTGCTGAAGATGATCCATTAGAATCCCTTTCAACAGCATATATTTAAGCACAGAAAGAAAACCATGTTCTACCAAGGATTCAGAGGAAACAGAAATGTTGGATTTGAACGAACAAACATTTCTCTTGTGACCACACTTACCACAAGAAAAGCATCTGATTGGATCACGACACTAAGAAGCATAATGATTATAGTCACCGCATCTGAAACAGTAATCTTTCCTAATTTTTGAATCAATCCATTTCTTGTTCGAAGATTGCAACAATGAAAATCTGGATCTAAGCGGTAGACATCGATCCTAAACCACTTGAGCATATGATCGATTAAAGGGAGGTGTTCGATAATCTAGAAGAAACGAAGATGATTGAGCCGATAAAGATGAATTTTAAGAGCAAGAACGAATTATTGCAGACGCCACGGCTTCGAGATCTTGACTAGCTTGTTAGTTTTTACATTTTATTCTTAAATGAACATACAATAAAAACAATTTAATTGTTCAATATTCAACAAACTCCAATATTGAATTTTAAATGAATTTTAGTTATCAATTAATTACCTTATTTACATCTAATAAATTTAACATTATTATTTAATCCAATTATTGACCGTAACATAACATTTATTTTCAATACTAATTATTAGTTAAATCTCTAGAATTTGTTTATTTTAAAATCTTATTCAAGTTTAAATCCAATACTTACATTTAAAATCATTAAATTTCTATTTTTAACCATTTTTATTCAATAATTACATTAAATTCAATAATTTAAAATAGCTAAAAATACGGGTCCTTACATTTTATAAAACTTACATGCTCTCATATATATACGCTCAACAAACTCATTCTAGGGTATTACTACCCTATTCTCTAATGAGTCAAAACCCCACAAAGCTAAGGTTACCGCTAAACTAAATCTCTGATACCAACTGTGACGACTCACGTTTCAGAAGGTTTAAATCGACAATAATCTATACATATCCAACTTAAACAATCCGAAACATAGATAATAAATGGGGTTAATTAATAAAAATAAGAAAACAAGAAAAATAATACAGAATCTCGCAGTGGAATGATAAAATATAATAATCAAATAAAAAGTTCATGAAGCTATTTATATTATACATTTGATTATAATTTATACAACATTTATCAGAGCCATATATACAAAGGGATAAATAAAATAATGCAACAGACATCATGATGCAGGAAAAATAATAGTTACAATATACCATGGCTAGATTCACATCCATCCATCCCATATTGAGTAATAATCCCAAGAATATGGTGCACCCCTATTGGAATTCCTGATTCTAGATCCAGATTCGCACACTTCGTAGTCATCATTTGAGAGCTAAGTTTTCAAAGTGTCATTTTTAGAGAGAGAGGTAAGTTTCGAGGGGCACGTAGTTTCAAAGGAAGGTTTGGCTAGGGATCCCGCCAAGGTTATTGCAGTGTAAGATTGGAAGTCCCCCAAGAACGTCACTAAGGTTAGGAGCTTCCTAGGAATGGCTGGCTACTACAGGAAGTTCATTAGAGAATTTGCCAAGATTTTGGCACCACTTACGCGCCTTACCAAGAAGAATAAAGCTTTCATGTGGGACATGGATTGTGAGGATTCCTTCACGAAGCTTAAGAGAGCCCTTACTAGTGCACCAGGGTTAGTTTTATCTGACGGAGCTAAGCCTTTCACTGTATACATTGATGCATGTGGGACGGGTCAAGGAGTGGTGTTGATGTAAAAAGGGAGGTAGTGTGTTATTGTAGTAGGCAGTTGAGGATGCATGAGAAGAACTACCCTGCCCACGATTTGGAGTTGGCTGCCATAGTTTCTGCACTCGAGTCTTTGAGGTACTATTTGGTTGGAGAGGGCTTGAGCTTTTTACCGACCACAAGTCATCAAAGTACCTATTCTCGCAGAAGGATTTGAACTTGAGGCAATAGAAGTGGATGGAGTTTTTAGCCTCGTATGATTTTGAGATTTCTTATACCCTTGGCAAGGGTAACGTGGTTGTTGATGCATTGAGTAGTAGGAAAGCAACCTTTAGTCCTATGTTTATAGAGTGGAGGAGCTTGAAGTTTATTTCTACTTTTGATTTTACGCCCTATATGGACATTACTCCCGGATTATTGGCGACATTAGAGGTAAGGCTCACCCTTATGGATTAGATTGGCTCGAGTAAGTGGGAGGATTCGAAGCTCATGGACATTATGGATAGGATTGGCTGAGGAGAGGTCTCAAGATATCTCTAATCCTATTTCATTGATAGCAGAGGGTGGCTTAAGAGAGATGGGAGGCTTTGTGTTCCATGCGCAAGTGACTTGTTGAGAGCAGTTTTGGAGGAGGCACGCCTTTCCCGTATGACTATTCATCCGAGTGGTGACAAAATGTATCGGGGTATGAAGAGGATGTTCTATTGGGGTGGCATGAAGAAGGACGTGGCAGAATTCCTAGCGAAGTGTCTCATATGCCAAAGGGTAAAAGCAGAGCAGTAGATGCCCGGTGGATTACTTCAGCCCTTTGATGTGCCAGAGTGGAAGTGGGACAGTATTTATGTGGATATCATTGATGGTTTACCCCGTTCTAGGAAGGGGAACACTAGCATTTGGGTGCTTGTTGATAGATTGACCAAGAGTGCCCTCTTCATCCCACTTAAGAGTAAGTGTATGGCTTCATATTTGGCATCCTTGTATATTCGAGAGATAGTCCGTCAACACGGAGTTTCTACTAACATTGTTAGTGATAGAGATCACATTTTCACCGGTGAGTTTTGGAGAAGCTTATAGGAGGCACTAGGGACGCAACTTAGGTTGAGTACCGCCTATCATTCCCAAATAGATAGCCAAACCGAGAGGGTAATAGGGTGCTTGAGGATTTTATATGGATGTGCATTTTGGACTTGGAGGTACTTCTGAGTCTATGGAGAAGTTATTACTTGGGCCCGATATGGTCAGGGAGACATCTGAGAGGGTGGATTTGATTCGGCGGAGGATGAAGACAGCTCAAGACAGGCAGAAGTCTTATGCGGATAAGCGAAGGAGAGACTTAGAGTTTGAGGTTGGAAACTTAGTTTTCATCAAAGTATCCCTACTTAGGAAGGTGGTAAGGTTTGGATCAAATGGAAAGTTAGGCCCTAGATTTTTTGGACCATTTCCTATCACAAAAAGAGTTGGGAATATGGCTTACCAAGTAAGGCTACCCCATAGGCTCGCAGGAGTGCATGACAATTTCCATGTTTCGCAATTGCGAAAGTGCTTACATGACTCTATGGACGTTGTAGAGCCTAGTCAGTTGGAGGAGGTGGAGGTAGAAACGGAAGCTTCTGTTCGGCGTGTCCCCACAAAGATTGTTGGAAGAGACGTCAAGCGACTAAGGAATAACGAAGTTCCACTGGTGAAGGTGCAATGGGGAGATGATGTTGCAGACGCCCCTTGGGAAGCAGAAGAGAAGGTTTGTACTTCCTATCCTCATTTTTTTATAGTAAGTTTTAGAATTCCTTTTTCCATCTTTAGATTTGAATAGGTTCTTTCCTTTATTATCCTTTAGGAGGGTAGAAAGGATTTAACCTATGGATGGTAGGATTTGATGTAAACATGTTAGTAGAACATGTTATGAATGATGTATGCTAGTGGTTGCAAGTGTTTGCTAGTTGATGCTAATGGATGCATATAGGTACACACTAGGCACTATTATTCCTTAGGGATCGGCCTAATTAGGACACTAGAGCATATGCATCTAGATGTATGTTCATTTTTACTTTATTTCCATGGTTGCTATAAATGGATGTTTATCAAATGATTGTTGCATTTGGATGATGGTGTAGCACGCATATAGAACTATCAGTTATCATTAGGAATTTTTGCATTCATTTGGATACATAACGCGGACATGATTGCACAAAAGGAGGTCAACTAAACCAGTGACCGTATAATCTTTTGCATTAGTTAGGGTCATTTACACTACACTAATTGCATAAGCATCATAAGCGGCATTAGAAAAATGTAAGGACAATGGATGAATGGCTGATGATTGAGTAGTTGTTTGTAGAAGTGGATGAAAACATTTAGTACATTCTTTTATCCTTAGAGATTTCAGGGATGAAATCCCTTAAGGAGGGGAGAATGTAACAATCCGAAATTTAACCCATAATAATTAATTCGTTAGGTAATTAAATAGTAAAATAACTTGGCGAAATTATCAGGATTGAGCCACAATTGCATCATTGTGTCCATGGTAATTTTCTGATCAATTTCCATATATAGAACGTCAGAAACTGAGCTAATATGAACGAGAAAAAAATTAAACAAAAATCAAGAAGGAAAAGAAAAAAATAAAGGGCAGGTCGATCGGCCGGTCGACCTGGGCACCAAGGCAGACTGCCCGATCGACCCACCTCTGCTAATTACGAAGGAACGAACGTTCGTTGTTCGAACGTTCCAGAGATTATTGATGACATGTTTTGCATTCTTCTAACCAATCCGGTCCATATATTTTTGCACCTAATGGTTCCTATTCAGCCTATGATGTGGTTGCATCCTATTCAATCTCCAAATCCAATGGTCCGAGATCCACTTCTACCCTAATAAATAGACCCCTAGACCAAATATTTTTTCCATTCTAGATTTTCTCCAATTGGGTTCACGATTCGAGGAAGGACCCTAAACGAAATAATTTTTCCACGAATAAAATCATTATAAATTAAATTATTTTACAACTCCAAGTGTATCCGGGGAGACCAAATGAAGAACTTAGGACTGGAGGTGAGTGATTGTAATCATTTTAAGATTTTTTTAAGTAATTTAAAATAATAGGGTTTCCAATAATTGTAGTTTTACTACGATTTTGGAATAGCCTTTTTTATCATTTTAGATCTTTTTTCAGTCTATTCCCTTTTAGTTATTCTTTTTCAGTTAATTATAATTTATTACTGTTAAGCATAGCTTTTTATTTATTCATAGTATATTTACAGATTTAAGTTTATTTACTGTTATTTATTGCTTATTTACATCTTTTTCTACATTTTGGATTTTATGTAGGCGTATATTCTCTTTTTCCTCCTTTTCTTCGCGTATGGATTAGAATAAATTAAACATGAATATGGATTATATAAGTGAGAACATTGAATGAAGAAAATAAGATGTAAACTATAAAGCGAATAAATAATGGAATTGGACTATAAATAAAGGAATTGGACTGAAATTATGGCTAATTATGACAAGAATTGGACTAATTAATTGGCTTAGCTATAACGTAGAAATATAACTAAAAAAAGTGTAAAAGATGAAAGAAGCTTATTTTCACACTTAGACCTTGGGTTAAGTAATAAGCATGATTATATCGTAGGTTATAATAAGAAAAAAGAATAGAATGAGGCTTATTTTAAGAATTGGGATAAATTAACAAGCGTAGAAAGTAAAGATGATAATAAAGGCTGGTTTAAATAATTTATCTAAGTTAATAAGCAAAGATGAAAGTAGAACATATACCATATAACATTCCTCATTAGACAAAATGGCATCTCACATTGGCCTAAAGTGAGATGAGGGAACACTTATGCCAAGAATGGTAGTAATTGGTCAAATAGAAGTCCAAGTCATGGGGTATTTGGATAAAGGGCGCAACTATATATTGTTTGGATGACGGGCCAGTACCAACAGCATTTCCCTTATAGTTTCTATGAACACGGTGATCTCACGTTAGCCTGAACTGAGATAAGGGGCATGCTTATGCTGGAGTTTGAGGTAATAAGAAGACCCAATAGGTAGAGCAAAAGATAGCATGGGCATGGCGGCAGTTACGCTTGGGACTTCCAGTCTAGTGCTCAGTAATCACTCTAAGTTCCAAGCACTTAATATGGATGTCTTTCGTTGGCACCATTGCCTTCTATGTATGGAGCTATATATGTCATCCATATCCATAGTGGGTACTTTATGCATCTTCCGTAGATACCATTGGCGGCTGTGTAGGGAGTTATATAGCATCTGGTTCGTAGTAAGGTCTATGGAGTAGCATGCCGATCAAAAAGGTTAGAATTAGGGTTACATCCAAATTATAGGATTATGAATTTAGCCTAATCAAAACAGAAATCAAGGGCAAGTGCAAGCAATCAAAATTAACCCATCTCATTAATTGAGCAGTATTTAATCGTATTTACTTCCAGTTTATCTCTTTCCAATTTCCTATTGTTTTTCTTATTTATATTAGAACTGTTGTATAGACTATTACTTTTATCTTGCTTAAACACTCTAGTAATTACTATCATTTACCAGACTTTTTGTCTGACCCACTCCTCTATTTTTTCCTCTATAGGCAATCAAGGGAGAGGGCAGTAGATTGCGGGTGCTTGACGGTTTCTTGGAGGAGTTCTCTACTATGTATTTCTTTTATTTCAGCTTTAGTTCTTTTTGTGGACTGGCTTATTTTGAGGGATATTATGTACTTTGATTTTGAGACTATGAGTTTTTATTCCATAAGACGTGATGAGTTTTGAGATTTGGATGTTGTATTTGGTATTTGACTTATTTATGAAGCAATTATGAAGTTTTATTTTAAAAGTTCTTATATTAGTTTTCACTGTTCTTACATATTTTTTCTTATGAATCTTAGTCTCTGTTGGCTTCAATTATATCTACAATGTACCTTGCCTTTTAATGTGTCATTTTGGGTATATTAAGGGATGTGGGCTGTTTCACTTTGGAACGTGACGTGACAGCGGCAGAGGCTAAGGAGCAGGAAGTTCAAATGAAGCAACCTTGTAAGACTTAGCATGAATTGATTTCTATCTAGAAGGAGTAGGTTGAAGCGATCAAAGCCTTGAAGGACTCCTGCAAATCACAGAAGTGCAAGGAAAAGAGAGAGTCTTATGAGAAGGTAGCGGAGTAAGAGGAGAACGTTGCCACCTAGGAGTTTGTTGATATTACAGGCAGCGACACCACTCTCGAAATGAGGCAGAAACTACAAACAAAGGGCGGAAAGGGGAGCGGTGGAAGGAAGTGTTGATGAGCTTGTGTGGAGATTGATCTTATTTTGGTTCTTTTTGAGTCATTTTATTCAAGTGCAGAGTCTGCACTTAATTTTTCTGTCATGGAGTTTGTATTTTCTTTTAGTTGGCTGGTGCGTTTGATCCTGTGTATAGAAAATTATAAGCATTACATTGATATTTTACTGTGCTCTTATCTGGCTGTCCATATGTGTTCTGCGAACTTGTGCTTCTTTTGTTTACACTTATACAATTTTTGTGCTTGCTGCCAACATTTTTATTTGGAGCAACAATTCTTTGTTTGGAGTAAGGAACTTGTGAACTTATTGTTTTCAATTGTTTTTATTTAATTTTTTTTAAGTATCGGTGGATGTCCCTCGGTTCACAAGCCTGTTTACTTCAAATGACTGGTGACTTATAGTTTAGATAATTTTTATATTAAACTTGAAGTTTGGTTAAGTCATAGATTAATTTTTCTTTCTTCGAAAGTTTTGCACGGGTTAACTGAGAGTAGTTTTAATCCTTAGGTGTTGTGAGTTAAACCTTTTTGTTGGTTGTAGCACTCCACTTTTGTTGGAGTTATGCCCATCGTTCCAAGTCATAGAAGTAGTTGGTGTTGGTCATGAGATGCACGATGTTCGGGATTGACATGGCCCATCGATCCGGTTCTGGTGCTCCTTAGCGCAACCTATCTTCAGGTAATGTGAGGAGTTTACGCTTTATGAGCATGATTTTTCAGCGATGTTCCTCGGTGTTTCCTACCTTTGGACAATGTCGAGGAGGTTGTGTTTTGAAAGTTAGTGCACGGCTTATTGGATGCACGACTTTTAGTTTTTCCTCAGTATTGTCTATCTTCGAGCAACGTGAGGAGTTTAAGTTTTTTAAGAGTAAGTGCGCGGCTTATATAATGCGCACTTTTGGTACTTCTCGGCATTGCCTATCTTTGGACAGTGGGAGGAGCACATGTTTTGGCACGGCTTATGCCTCCTCGGCACTGCCTATCTTCAGGCAACGCGAGAAGCATATGTTTTGGCATGGTTATGAAATGTACGTCTTTTGGTACTCCTCGGCTTTGGCTATCTTTGGGCAACGCGAGGAGCATATGTTTTGGCGCGGCTTATAAAATGCACGGCTTTTGATACTCCTCGGCGTTTTCTATCTTCGGGCAACGGGAGAAGCGTATGTTTTGGCGCGACTTATGAAATGCGCAGTTTTTGGTACTCCTCGGCGCAGCCTATCATTGAGCAACGCAAGGAGCGTATGTTTTGGTACGTCTTAAGGAATGCGCGACTTTTGGTACTCCTCGGCGTTTCCTATCTTCGAGCAACGCGAGGAGCGTATGCTTTGGCGCGGCTTATGGAATGCATGGCTCTTGGTACTCCTCGGCGTTGGCTATCTTCGGGCAACGCGAGGAGTGTATGCTTTGGCGTGGCTTATGAAATGCGGGGCCTTTGGTACTCCTCGGCACTACCTATCTTCAACAATGCGAGGAGCGTATGTTTTGGCAAGGCTTATGAAATGCACGGCCTTTTGTACTCCTCGGCACTGCCCATCTTCGGGCACCATGAGGAGCGTATGTTTTGGCGCGGCTTATTAAATGCGTGGCTTTTGGTACTCCTTGGCACTGCCTATCTTCGAGCAACGTGAGCAGCGTAATTTTGGGTCTTCCCGATGTTGTCAGAGCAACATCGGTTTTTTGAAGGAAAGGACTGGGTTTCGCCGATCCAGCGGTTTGAGTCGATTTCCTTCCGTCGACTTGGTGCGTAGTTATTATGAATACCGTTTTGTCGGTTCAAAGAGCGAATCAAATTTTATTGAGGAAAGCTGGGCGGATTTTTTGCCTATTTACAATGACCCCGACATTCCAGGGCGGCTTATTTGCTGGAAAATAGAAAGCACATAAAGTAGTTTTCAACTGAAGTAACGGTGGAGTGATTCGCTGTTCCATTCCCTGGGAATTTGAATTTCGTCAACAGTTTTAGCTTAAAAGTTCCGTCTCTTAGCTTTTGATTAATGACGTACCGTCCTTCCCAGTTTGGTCTGAAGGCCCACGAAACGGGATAGACTCGCTTGAGCACAAGATCCCCCACTTCAAAGGTTTGGTTGTGGACTTTGGAGTTGAAGTACCGTGCGATCCTTTTTTGGTGGGTGGCAGTTCTCAACTTGGCTTCTTCCCTTCTTTCATCGATCAAATCTAGCGATTCGAGCAGGAGCTGCTCATTTTGCCTTTGGTTAAAATTTTGCCTTCGGTGTGAGGGGACTACCAATTCAATAGGGATCATTGCTTCCGAGCCATACGCCAGAGCGAATGGAGTGTGACCGGTTGCCGCTTTGTGGGTGGTTCGGTAAGCCCATGGTGCGAGTGGAATTTCATCAACCTAGTTTCCCTTAGCTCTAGTTAGTCGCTTTTTGATGGTAGATTCAATGATCTTGTTTATTACTTCCACTTGCCTGTTTGCTTGTGGATGAGCTACTACTGAGAAGCTTTTCACAATCCGAAAGTGTTTGTAGAAGTCTCCGAACTCGAGGTTTTCAAATTGGGTTCTATTGTTAGTGATAATATTTTGTGACACACCAAACCTGCAAATAATGTTTTTAGTAACATAGTTAACGACTTTTATTGTGGTTATGGTGGCCAAGGGTTCTGCATCGGGCCATTTTATGAAATAATCGAAGGCAACTATAGCATATTTGGCTCCTTATTTTGCTATCAGTAGGATGCCAACAAAGTCTATTCCCCATATGTAATGGCCACGGGTTGACTATCTACGTTAATTCTGCTAAAAGAGTTCTTTTAATTTTGTTGAATCTTTGGTAGAGATCATATCTTCTGGCATAGTCTGCAGCATCGCGATTTATTGTTGACCAGAAGTATCCATACCGGGGGACTTTCTTCGTCAGGGTTTGCCCCCTAGCGTGGTCTCCACATTTGCCTTCGTGCACTTCCTTTAGGATTCATCGAGCTTCATCACCGGACACACACCTGAGGAGGGGTAGAGAATCCGCTTCGGTAGAGCACTCTATCTTGTATCATGAATCGCGATGCCTTTCGGAGAAGCTTTTTCCATTTATTCCGGTCTGTCGGAAGAGTCTTGTACTTTGGACAGGTATGAGGCATGATTCTCCCCATGAGCCTAGTACTCCTCTTTTACCTGACAGGCGACCAGTTGGGAGTTGCTGTTTATGTGAATAGATTTTATCTTGAGTTCTTTCACAACTTTCTGTCCAGCAATCAGTGCTTTGTATTATGCTTCGTTATTTGTAGCAGGGAATTCCAAGCGCAAAGTATAGCTAATGGCTCACACTTTGGGGGTGTCAAGCACTACTCTTGCTCCCGAACAGAGTTTGTTAGATGCTCCATCGACAAAGAGCTTCCATTGCGTGTCTACTTCCAGCTGAATTTCTTCCTCGTTATCCCGTATAATAAATTTGGCGATGAAGTCGGCTAACGCTTACCCATTGATGGTTTTCTTGGGTGGTATGTGATTTCATATTGACTCGATTCTATATTACACTTGAGTAGTCGTCCGAAAGTTTCTGGTCTGCATAACACTTGCTTCAGGGGCTAGTCAGTCAACACTTTAATTGGTTAAGCCTGAAAGTACGGTCGTAACTTCTTAAATGCAATCAAGACGCAACACGCTAGCTTTTCTTGTTATGGATAGTTTTCTCTGCTTCAATAAAACGCTTGGTAATGTAATGCACAGACGCTGGATCTTTGCTTCTTCACACACCAGAGCGGCCCTCAATGCATGGGGTGATATCGCTAAGTAAATGAACAGGTCTTCTCCATCCATGGGCTTTGATAGGATTGGCGGAGCCTCCATATCCGTAGTAGTTCTTCGAATGCTGTTTGACAAGCTTCACTCCATTTGAAGTTCTTCTTTCCTTTCTCCAGCGCATCGAATTATGGTATACACATGTCGGTGGCTTTCGAGAGAAATCAACTTAGCGCTACAACCTTTCCATTCAAACTTTGTAGTTCCTTCTTATTCCTCGGAGCTTGGACTTCTCGTGGTGCTATTATTTGTTCGGGATTTGCTTTGATGCCACTGGCACTTTGAATCCTAGGAATTTCCCGAAGGCCACATCAAAGTGACACTTGAGTGGATTGAGTTTCATTCTGCACTTTCGGAGTATTTTGAACATTTCGGCAAGGTTATCCAGGTGCTTAACAGCTGCTCACTATTTGACTAGCATGTTATCCATATAAGTTTCCATCATTTTTTCGATTTGATGCTTGAACATGGTATTTACCGACCTTTGATAAGTTACCCTGTGTTCTTCAAGCCAAACGGCATTACTCTATAGCACTATAGGCCCAAGTCAGTGATGAAGCTGGTGTTTTCTTGATAGGATTTGTGCATCAGGATTTGGTTGTACCCGGAGTATGTGTCCATGAATGATAGCAGCTCGTATCCTGCCATTCCATCCAAAAGTTGGTCTATTCTCGGGAGAGGGAAGCTGTCTTTTGGGCAAGCTTTATTTAAGTCTGAGTAGTCGATGCAGGTTCGTCACTTTCCATTGGATGTTTTGGCTAAGACCGGATTAGATACCTACTCTGGATAGGTTGCATTATGGATAAATCCATTGGCTATTAACTCATGCACTTCTTCTCTTAGCGCCTTGGATCGTTCGGGACATCAGCTGCGCCTTTTTTGCTTTACTGGAGTGAACTTTGGGTCTATGTTGAGCATGTGACATGCGATTTCTAAAGATAGCCCATATATATCAGAATGCGTCCATGTAAACAAATTCAACTTGGCACGAAGAAATTTAGTAAGCTTTATATGCATCTTATTTCTAAGGTGCGATCCAATTTTCAAAACTTTAATTGGATCGTCCATGTCGACAGGGACGGACACTACCAAGCCTTATCGAATCGGCTATGGTCCCCAAGCTAGGTGCAGCTCTGTAGTTGCTATTCAGAGGGGTCATAGATGTGGAAAGTTCTCCCACGTCCTTTCCTTTTTCCTTTCTTTTGGATTCACGTAATTCTGTAGTGTAACATTCTCTGGCAGCACATTGATCTCCTTTCTCCCCTTCGATTCCATTTGCAGTAGGGAATAACCATTGTGTAGAGCTATTTTGAAATCTGCTAGAGCGGGCCATCCTAAGAAGGCATTATATGCTGACATTTCATCCACAATTACAAAAGTCTGAATGAGGGTGACTCTTCAATCACCCTCTTTAAGCTCCACTGGCATGTCGGTTGTTTCCACAGGTTGCTTGGGCTCGCAAGTGAACCCTTGGATCTTTGTTTGGCATGCAGATATGCTTTTCATGCTGATTTTCATCTAGTCAAAAGTATATTTGAAAAGTATATTAACAGAATGTCACTATCGACCACACTCGTCGAACAACGGCGGGTCCGATTCCTACTGTCACCACCGTCAGACGAGAGTTGGAGCTTCGATTCCTTCGTTGTCTCGACTATGGAATATTATATCATCACTCAAAACATTCTACAGCTTGATCGGAGTTTCATCATCTATTGTGAGACATGATTCTTTCGGACCGTGTTTCAACGAACTCGCGTACCATTCCATTTCTCCCGAACTCCTTTGCGTGGGGTGTGGTTCCCCAGATATAATTCTAATAATAAGTCTTTGGTCGGTTCATTTTGACCCTTCATATCTAATTCTAGCTTGATATCATTATTCTCTAAGAGGCTAAGGGGTTGCAGGTTGATTGGGGTTTTGCGGCTTTTTCACGTACTATTGGGGCATATTGTCTAGGATCAACTCTTTAATGAGATTCTTTAGATGGCGGTATTCGTTTGTATTGTGGCCATGTGTCTCGTGGGAGCGACATAATTTCCCTGAGCGCATTTTTTGCTCAGTTGCCTTTCTTCTAGAGGGTTTCTTGTATTCTTCGGTTTCCTGCATTGCGAAATAAATATTTTCTGGAGTGTCATTTAAAAGGGTATAATCTTCCTGCCTGAACTCTTTAAATATTTTGTTACTGCCATTGCTATTTTTATTTGAATTCTGATTTCTCCTCTTTTAATTCCCATCTTTTCTTACGACTCCTTGAGCAGTTCTAGAATCGTGTGTGTTTCGATTCGCCGCCATAGTGCTCTGTCTGATGTTCATCGGTTGCACACTAGTAGACTTTCTTCCCATCTTCTGTGCTTCCTCCAATCTTAGGTACTGACTTGCTTTATGATTGAAGTCATTCCTTGTGCTAAGCTACTTTATTTTAATCCATTTTTCGAATTCAGTCTCCGAGTGAATGGCATGGACTAATGCCATAAAAACCATGTCCTCATTAGGGTTGCTTACTTATATCACCGCTGTATTAAACCGATTCATGAAAGATTTCAATAACTCATTGCGTCCCTAGAACAATCCAGACAGGGACATGACATCTTTTAGTTGCACGGTATGGAGCCTGAACTGTTCAAGGAATTTTGTTGCTAATTGGTAAAAGGTGGAAATAGATCTCGGTGGAAGTCTGGTGAACCACATTGACGCAACTCCTTCTAGAAAGATAGGGAAATATCCACAGCGAACAGCCTCTGGAGCGTTGGCTCCATCCATATACCAGCTATACTTGTATAGATGGGGTTTTGGGTCCTTTGTCCCATCGTAGGATGTGATAACTGGCATTGTGAATTTGTTTGGATATCTTTCATTCAAGATTTCATCAATAAAGGGAGTCCGACTTCGAGCAGATCCCCATTCAGCATCTCTTCGATTCTTACTCCCATCCATCAACTGTTCGACCATGTATGCCTCTGATGTTCGGTAATCCTGGGGATGATAATCAGTCACTACACCAAGTGTTTGGCTTTGCAAACGGTCTTGGCACGAGGGTTGAAGCCTAGGCTCTCCTCTTTTCGAGAGAGCCACTCCCGTAGGACCCCCGTTGGTTCACAATTGGCCTGATTAGGGTAGTTTGGAAATTCCTAGAATCATCGAACGTGTTGACATTCTCTTTCAATTAATTGTCTTGCTCTCCATCTTCTTAATCGGAGAGATCCATGGTCATATCTTCCTACATGGTCTTGGCCCCCTGATTCAAGTTTAGAATTGGTTGCCTTGCAATGAGTGAAGTATTCGCATTCTCTTCCACATTATGTCCTATTGTCACCCTTTTTTGTGGTTGTTTTCCATTTCTTCAATGTAGACCAGAAAAGGAAGAATTATCTTGTTCTATAGCATTTGCGGGTTCAGGCATAGACCTTGGAGCAAGGTTTGACTATAGGGTTAAGAGAGCATTAGGCTTATCCATTAGAACCTTTTGACTACTTTTCATTTTTTGGTTGATCTCATTAACCATCTTATTCAACCCATCCTTGGTCATAACTTCGTGTTGGCTAGAGGATGTTGGAGCATGATTTCCCAAGTTAGCACCATTTATTTTAGTTTGTTGGGGGTTCTCCAGCTATTAATGCCCCTGTGGATCTTTCAGAGGCGGTTCTTCTTCAAGAAGCCACTGATTCCAAGAGGTAGATTCTTCAGGCAAAGATTGGGGATCTAACTTCTAGATCTATGGGATCCAAAGTAGATAGCTAGATCTGGATCCTACGTTGGAGTTCTCAGTGAGAACACCAAAATGTTAACCCAAAATATGGATCAACAACCAAGTTTGCCTATGAAAGCACCAGCCTTGTCCTGACAGAGCAATAAAGCAGATAATAGGTATAGAAAAAGGCAGTAAAAGAAAGAAGACAAGGAATATTTATAGTGGTTCAGCTGTTAATTAAGCCTACAACCACTTTATATTTTTATTATAGACTGATTACTATTACAAGAAGTATTTGGTTACAGGGCTCATGATTATCCTTAGCTAGATTGAATCCCCAGTGTTGGAATCCACCGGAGAATCACAGTGAATCACTTTGGAGATTGTTATGAGGGAGGTAGAGAGTGAAGAAAGTTTCCAACAGAGCTTCACCAGCCAGTCTGGAAAAGGACCCATTTATGTTGCAGGTAGGATGGTATTTATAGATATCAGAGAGCTTCTAGGCTAGGCCACTTCATTAATTGCTTGAAGCTGGATGTAGGAGGATATATAGGAGTTCAGCTCGTGACCTGAGCCAAAAGCATGGATCGCTAGAGATCCATGGTCAATGGATCTCTCACGATCCATGGATTTAGCTCCCTCGTGAGCTAATGACTTAGCTGATGTCCCCATCATCTTACCATGCTAGGTCACAAGTGTATTATTGCTTCACATGGATCGCTCACGATCCATCGCGTATGGTTCTTTGGCGATCCATACACTTAGTGATTTTTGTGCTTTGCTTTCTATGCTCCTTAGCCTTTATTTTTCTCCATGAGGCATTATATTGCATGGATCCCTGGCAATCTATAGAGTATGGATCGCTGGCGATCCGTAGTGTATGGATCACTAGCGATCCAGGCACTTGGATTGTTTTTAGAGCTTGAAGTTCGGAATGTTGTCATGACCTTGTATTGATGTTGTTTGTGTAGTTTCATTGCACGTTGCTCTGTTTTTATGGCGATCTACTAACTGATTGTGTTTCGACTGCTGATTGGGTTGAACGGATGTTGGTCTCTTGGATTAGTCAAACTCAATCATTGCTTTTGCAATATGGATTGGGTCTCTTCAATCTACAACTTTAGCCTTTATGGTCAACTTCTGAGCCATTCCGACGTCATAAAACTATTCTGGCCTCTATTAGATCTTGATGGGTTAAAAACTCGGATAACATTAAATATCAAATAATTAATGGAAAAATGATATGGATTGCCACATCATCATAGTGTGGCAAGCCACGCTTGATAAAGAAGGCAGGGAACTTGAATTGGTAGGAGTAGATAAGAGATAAATGGGCAGCTATTTGTTTAAATATCTCTTTATTTGCCCTTAAAATCATAATGCAATTCATTCATTTTCTTAAATTTCTATTATTCTCTTGGCAATACCATTTTGTTATGGTGAATATTGGGCTATTATTTGATGAATTATGCTATTTTTGCACATAATTTTTCAAATACTGATTCATATTCTCCACCTTGATCTGATCTCAGTATCTTGATCTTTTTATTAAGTTTATTTCCTACTTCAGCCTTGAATTTTATAAATGATGTAATTGCTTTATATTTACTGTTCAACAGATTTACATAGCAATATCATGTATAATCGTCAATAAATGTGATGAAGTAGTTTTTCCTTCTCATCTTGGTAAGGACTTGAAATCACATAAGTCGGTATGAATCATCCCTAACGGTTCAATACTTTTGTCAGGAGTATTAAATGGTTTTTGACTATTTTTTGCCTCTATACAAGTCTTACATTTGTATTTTCATCTACTTGAAATTTTGGAATTAATTCGTAGTTTGCAAGTTTTTTCATTTTGTGAAAATTTGTGTCCTAACATGCAATAAAAGAGTTCCATGTACAACTAGATAAAGCTTCTTTTTTATTCATTTCACAGTCCGAATACGTAGTATTTTTGCCTATTATAACTACATTTTCCATAAATAGTCCATTCCATAAATATCTACTTCCAATATAAATTCCATCCTTAGACAGAATCATCTTGTTTGACTCAAAGACTATTCAGAATCCTTTCATGGAAAGCACAAATCCAAAGAGTAGGTTCTTGTGGATATCTGAAACATGAAGCACTTTATTCATTTTCAAAGTTTTTCCAAATGTAAACTTCAAGATAAAAATACTGCTGCCTTTAGCTATGGAAACTGCAGAATTACCCATGTAGATTTTTTCTTCATGGTCGAATTTTTTGTAAGCGGAGAACATGAACTTAACAAAACAGACAAGATGAGTAACACCCGTATTTAACCACCACCGTTTAGGATTTTGAACCAAGTTGCATTGTGATACAACTTCATAAAAGTTCAACTCCTCAATGTTTGAACTTGTTTTTTCCACCATATTTGCCATTGAATTATTACCATTCTTCCTGTAGATACAATCTTCACCATCATGTCCAATATGTCCACAAATCCAACACCGTACTTTAAAAGTTTGGTTTGTTTCTTGTCTCTGTCGGAGGAATAGTAGTCTCTGTATCATGCACATACTTTCAAAGATGAGACACATGAAATACATTATGGACAACTGCCAAACTGATCGGCAACTATATGCTGTATGTGAGCTTTCGAATCTTCTCTATAATCTGGAATGGACCTACATATCTTAGGGCTAACTTTCTTGACTTTTCTAATCGTACCACACCCTTCATAGGTGATATGTTAATGAAAACTTTATCTCCAACTGAGAATTTTAGGTCCTTACGCCTCTTATCTACGTAACTCTTTTATCTGCACCGAGCCTCCCCGAATTAGCTCAATCTTCTCTGACGCCTCTCTAACCAAATTTGGACCTAAGACTAATCCGTCTCCAGTCTCCAACCAACATGCTGGTGATTTGCATGGTCTTCCATACAAAGCTTCGAACGGTGCCATTCCTATACTGGTCTGTTAACTATTATTATAGGAAAACTCAACCAAATGTAGACGATCCTCCCAAGATCCACCAAATTCTAATACACAAGCTCTCAGTAAATCTTCGAGTACCTTATTGACTCTCTTTATCTACCCATCCATCTAAGGGTGATATGTAGTACTTATATTAAGCTTGGTACCCATCACTACCTGTAGACTCTTCTAGAATTTACTAGCGGACAAGGCGTCTCTATCACTGGTTATACTACTAGGAACTCCATGCAGTCTAAGTATGTTCTTTAGGAACAACTTAGCTAAAATAGGTGTCGTTCTGATTGACTTAAATAGAAAGAAATGGGCACTCTTGGTCAATCTGTCCACTATAACCCATATACTTTCATTTCCATTGTTTGACCTTAGAAACCCATCTATCAAATTCATAGATACTGAATCTCATTTCCAAATTGGAATCTGTAAAGGTTGAAGTAACCCACTTAGTTTCTGATGCTTAGCTTTCACTTATTGACAGTTTGCACACTGTCTAACCCACAAGCCAACATCCATCTTCATGCCTTCCCAATAGAAGCTCCTCTTCATATCCTGATACATCTTGGTTCCCCCGGAATGAATCGTAAACTTGAAACGATGACATTCTCCAAGAATTTCTTTCCTCAAGTCCTCCACATTAGGAACACATAACTGTCCCTTCTTTCTTAGCCATCCTTTTTGGTTAAGGCTAAAATCCCTTAGATTATCTATCTCAGTTCCAACCTCAAGCCTTCTAATCCTTTCGGGTAATTTTGGATCCTCCTTCTACTTAGAAGCAATTTTCTCAATCAATACTAGTCGAACTTCTAAAAAAGACAACCTAGCGGTACTCTGGCTAGAACCAGCAGTCGATCTTAACTGCATATCACAACTGACTAAAGCTTCTAAATCCTTCCACTCCGCCAACATAGCTAACACCACATTCTGATGTTTACTGCTAAGAGCATCGGCCACCTTATTACATATTCCTGGTGTATATTCTATACCAAAATCATATGCAGCCAAAAACTCCAGCCACCTCTGTTGTCTCATATTCAACTCATTCTGAGAGAATAAATACCATAAAGACTTATAATCGGCATACAACTCAAATCTCTCCCCTAAGAGATAATGTCTCTAAATCTTTAATGCGAATATCATAGCTGCCAACTCCAAATCATGAGTAGGATATCTAACTTCATGCGGTCTAAGCTGCCTAGATGCGTAGGCAATGACTTTACCACTCTGCATCAACACTGCTCTCAATCCTGTTTCGCATGCATCAATATACACCACCAATCCTTGGTTTCCGTCTGGAACTACTAACACGGCTGCACTGATCAACAAATTCTTCAACTTAAGGAATGCCTTCTCACATTTGTCGAACCAAACGAATCTCACCTCCTTCCCGATTAGCTTAGTTAAGGGTGCTTCTATCCACAAGAAATCCTTAATGAATCTCAGGTAGCAACCAGCGTCCAAGAAAACTCCCGATCTCAGTCACTGTCTATGGTCTCTTCCAATTATTCACAGCTTCGATCTTATCTGGATCGACTGATAACCCTTTCTCTAAAACCTAGTGACCAATAAATTTTACCTCTTTCTTCCAGAAATGGCACATAGTAAACTTCGCCTTTAGCTGATTCTGTCTCAGCGTCGCAAGCACCACTCTAAGATGAACTTCCTATTCTCTCTTATCCTTAGAGTATACTAGAATATCATCTATAAACACTAGTATAAAGCTACCCAAGTACTCTCGGAAAACTCGGTACATCAAATCTACGAAGAAAGCAGGTGCATTCGCCAATCCAAATGGCATCACTA
Organism: Allium cepa; assembly: GCA_030765085.1. Classification (NCBI taxonomy): domain Eukaryota; kingdom Viridiplantae; phylum Streptophyta; class Magnoliopsida; order Asparagales; family Amaryllidaceae; genus Allium; species Allium cepa. The sequence goes on from CM060933.1 coordinate 56,979,248, forward strand.
ACCACTCATATGAACCATATCTAGTCTGAAATGTTTTAAAAGGAATACGGTCCTCCACCACTCTTAACTGATGGAAACCTATCACCACATCCAACTGGGAGAACGCTTTGGCTCCACTCAACTGATCAAACAGATCATCTATTCTTGGCAAATGATACTCATTCTTAATTGTCCTTTCATTTAACTTACGATAGTTAATGCACATTCTTAATGACCAATCCGGTTTCATTACGAACATCGCGGTCGCTCCCTAAAGCGAATTACTTGGTATAATAAAATTCCTTCCTTCTAGATCCACTGCTACACCTTCAATTCCTTTATCTCAGTAGGTTTCACCCTGCTAGGTGGTCTACTTATAGGTTCAACTCCGGGCTCAAAGACATCTGCAATCTATTCTTTATCTATTTTAAACTCAACAGCTCTTTTCAAGGGTAGTCCAATGACGGGCTCAAAGACATCTGCAATCTCCCTTGCTACCTGAACCTGACTTAACTCATTTCCTACCTCCATAGCATTAAGCATGCATTAGCATTCCGATCAGTATTCTCTACTTAATATATCACTCGACTATGACTACAGGGTGTCTCAATGATATTTCTTTATCCTGGCAAAATATTCTAGCCTCATACCTACCTAACCAATCCATATTCAAAATGATCCAGAAATCTATGAAATAAATATCATACAAACTGCATGCGAACTTATGATCTAATAAGTCAAGTTCTAACTGGTCACATCATAACCCTAGAGTTGCATACCCTCCTATTAGGTTCACAACCCTTAAGGAAGTAACAAGGTAGGTGGGTTTCAGACATAATCTATCAACCAAAAATTGAGATATAAATGAATGTGATGCACTGGTATCAAAAAGTACTCTTATTGAAATACTTTGAATCAAAAGCGTACCTTCCATCACAGTCTATCTTTTATCTACTGCAGTTGTCCTAGCTGGTCCTATGGCAAAAGCTTTTCTTTTTTCCTCCCTAACTGGCTCTGGACACTGATTCTTGTAATGCCCAACTTGATCACAGTTGAAGCATTTCACATTCTTTTTAACTACAGCTTTCTTCCCATTTCCTGACCGGCATTCATTAACAAAGTGACATTTCTTGTCACACGTATATCAAACTACCTCATCCTTTTATTTTCCTAGTTGTATCCCCCCTCTGGGCTCCCTTCTTTTTAAAGAAATTCCTCTTCTTTCCTTGAGAACCTTGGGTTTTCACTAACTTCTCTATAGTTAAAGCAGCAAGCAACTCCTCATGGCAAATGACCATCTCCACCACTATATTACAAGGATCATGGACATGTTTTATGGTCATTCTAGCAAGCTCAGGTCTTAATTCCCGAATGAACTTCTCATTCCTTTTGATGTCAGTACCTATAATAGCATATTCATATCGAAATATCTTCAAACTTAGTAGCATATTCGACTATTGACATCTCCACTTGCACTAAATCCATAAACTTCGTCATTAGCTCAGACTTGGCAAATTCAGATACAAACCTTTGCTCAAATCTTGTTTTAAAATCAGCCCAAGTTAACTGCTCCTTCGAAACACCGCAATGACACTATTCCACCAATGTAGCACTGACCCCTGCAACTTTATAAAGGCCAACCTTCTCTTTTTTCCATTATTCAGACCCAAATCAGAAAATATATGCTCATAATGCAACGCCCAGTTCTAAACTTCTATGGCACTTTCCATTCCCAAAAATGGCTTTCCACCTAAACTAGTGTAATCTTTACTCAGCAAAGAAATATTTCCAACTAGAGCCACATGATTAGCTCCTCCTACATTTCTAGCAACTCCAGTGGTAGCTCCTGCTTGCATTAAACATACAAAGAACTGATACGTCGCCCCTATATCTACTGGTGGATTTCTAGCACCGGCATTGGCTTTAGCATTTAGGTTACTAATATTAGCCGGTCGACCAGGGTTTCTCTTGGTAGTGGATCGAGCATTTTCATTAGTTGTGGTGCTTCCTCCACCAAGATTTCCTCTTCCGTTTCCTGCTTCCATATCTTCTTTCTCGTAAATCTGCATACGAGCCTTAGTAAGATACAGAAGAATGGTCTAAGAAAGCGGAGAATATGTACTTATATATATGTAACGATATATAGCAAATAAAAGTACATTACTATAGCGTTAACCCAAAACCCAATCTTATTATCCGATTCACTAGATTATGTTTGGAAACATCTTTTAGGTTCAATTTTTTTTTTAAAGTTTCATATACCTACCTCTGATACCAACTTGTAATATCCCCCTAGTTGGAGGTCCAAAACTAACAGCTACAGATGCTGTAGTCATCCATAGTTGTTAATCCTCGATGACCAAATTCGGCAACAATAGATATATTGATACATAGAAACACAAGAATATGGGAAAAAATTAAACAGCAAACAAATTCCACATTCCATATCAAAATATTCCAATTTGATTACATAATCCCAATTCGCCGACCATGTTCAGAAATATATAATTAGTATAAAATACGTTAAGAGCGACATATGAAGATGGCCCTTGGTAGATCACAGTATATAGATAGGCATGAAAATAATTTGCCTTAACAAATAAAACACACAGCGAAAATAAAAGAACTATAATAACAAGCTTTCCTCCGGCACGTCTTTGGAAGCTTTATTCGTCTAAAACTAAAAGAACATCTGAAAACCTTAACTCTCAACCTACTCAAAGCAATTGAGTACCTGAGAGTTTAATGGGAAAATAAAAACTTCGAGTCAGAAATAAAACTTGGTATGAATAATAATTTTAGCATCTCAAACTATTTAGATATCTAGTGAGACTGCGCCGCTTAGCGGAATGGGTTTTCCCTTCACTAGTATACTAAAACATTTATAAAACTATATATAGTGCTTCTGCATCCACAATGGTTAAAACATGGCATTTCAAAACATTATGATGATATGCAAAACAAATAAATCAATTCGGAATTACCCATCCCCATTCATTCTTACTATTTGTCTCAAATTTAATTTCTAGGGTTACTATTAACTTGTTACATGTCAAGGACTATCTGTCCAATTAAGTAGTTTTGATGGGATCACTAAGAACTTATTGGTAGCTCGAATATCTTATTTCCTATCTTAGTTTTCATGGGCCAACTAGGAAACTATTGGCCTACTGCCAATATCTTAATCCGAATATAGTTTTCATAGACTAACTACAAACTTACTGGCCCATGCCAGTATCAAATCATAGTTTTTATAGGCTGACTATGAACCTATTGGCTCTTGCCAATATCATACGATTTTCATGGGCGTACTGTAGCCCCTGCCAATATCCTTAATTAAAAATTTAGCATCTGTTAAGTTATATTCACTACCGTGTCAACCTAACTAGTTATTCTTCCCTTTCCACAAAATATAGTTATGGGTTAATAACAATTGAATAATATTTCCAAAATCTTTATTTATGCCATTGTTTTTCTTTAAAATGAGAATGAGTTATTTGTTTCGAAACCTTACAACATCAATTTCAAAACCCCTGGATGACCTCCTTCGAAAGCATATAAAATCTCTTTTCAAAAATCTAAGTATATAATAAGTATCTAACTTTCGAAACGAATGATACCTTTCGATGATATCAAGCAAACATTCTTTAAAACATAGGTCCGAAACAAATAAAATACCCTTTCGAAAGCATTAGGTTCACTCTTTAAAAACATCAATTGGGTCAAAATGGTTATACACAAAAGTAACTCTTTCGAAACCAACTAAAAATTTTTAGGGGAAATGTTGATGGTGTCAGAATCATCTAGTCGAAAGCAAAAGACTATAGAAATCAAAACCTCGAAGGACAGAGTCGAAAACCCTTTCGGCTTCATCTCCTTTGAAACCCCAACCCCTTTCGAAAGTAATTAGGAAGCGGCTTAACCTAGGTAAAAACAAGGACAACCTTTCGAAAGTATTGATGACTTAGATACTTCGAAAGGAAAATAGCGGCTAGGTTTTGACTAGGTCGGAACCTACCCTTTCAAAAGCTTCTTATTTAAAGAAAAGGTTCCCCTTCGAAAGCTATTTATAAAGTTTATTTCGAAAGCACGGCTTTCGAATATGTTGAAAACTTAAAGTAAATCAAGGTAGGAATTTAACTTTAGAAAGCAAACTAAGGTTTCGACTTTATAGGGTATCGACTCAGTCGAAAGCCCTTCAAAAATTAGGCAGGCATTGATCTTTTTAAAGTTTGAACCTTGGTTTCGACTTTGATGAAAGCATAGCTTTCCACAACCTACCTTCCGCTACTTACCAATACACTTCGTACCAATTTCCATCGAAACCATGTGCCTTGGTTCTGACTTTATGGGATCCGGCGATGATGGTTTCGACTGAGATGGAGCAGAGGTAAAGGTGTCGAAAGGTGCCCTGAAATAGGTGGAACCTCATTTTTCTTGAAACGTTGTTTTATAACTAGCAATTGCCTTATAACAAAAATTGCCAATGTAACGCCTTAATTGACTACTTTGAATCTTTTCAAACACTTTTCCATTAAAATTGCCACATTAATTGCTTTAACAATAGAAATGTAAAGTTTTAAGTCCTTCCATATATCAAAAGTAATATTTGCAAAAAAGTTCTTCTTTAACAATAATTTATTTTCCCAAATAAATCAACTGTGAAAAACCCTTAAAACTCACAGAAAATCAATTCCATCGTGTAATCGAACATATTAAAAATTTAGATGAAAATTCTTCTAGGAATATTCAGAATAAATTTTTAACCCAAATACTTTCTATTTGCCATCAAAAATTCATAATAAAATTTTCATAGCTTGGAAAATTCCAAAAATTAAAACCCATCTTCAAAATCATGTTTTACTTAACATAATAATTTTCCACGGTAATCCGAAATCATATATCCTTGGTTTTACACCAAAACCATGCAAATTCATATGGGTACGAATTAAAATAAATCAACATAATATAACCTACGCATATCACCATCCATTTTTTCACAAAAATGAATTTAAATCATAAATCCGAAACCATATAATAAAAAAACAGATGGTATGAGATATTAATTCACCTTAAACTTGATAAGGAATTTGAGACTTGATGCTGATTAATCCTTCCTAGCTTTTGATCCTCAGCTTGTGATTAACATTCCTCTTTTCCATCTTGTTAATGGTCGACTACGTTTTATTTTTCTGATTTGTGTTTGTGATCGTAAGAAATGAAATATGAATGGAAAAAAATAAGAAGTTATAGCAGTGTATAATAGATTGGCTAATTTACTAATATGCCCATGTGTAATTTAATTATCTTATAAATTAATTTAAAGCCCATTTATCTTGTTAATAAGCATGAACCTATATATAATTTATTCAAATTTCAATCTCCTTATCATCATTATTCTATTTAATTTATCTAAATAAATTTTTTGAATAATATTGTCAAAAATTAGGGATGCTACAAATAGATTATCTAAATGTGTGTGTGTGTGTGTGCATCAAAATATTGTGTGTGTAAATATGTATCTAAAATATAATTAATTATAGTAAAATATTGGTTATATATTATTTATACCAAGCATTTATTAAAATACATACACACACACACACCTATAATCAAATTACAAAAAAATTTAAAATATTATTTTCTAAAATAATTTAAAATATGAAATTTGAACTGAATTATTTAAATATATTTATTAATTTAAATGTATATTACATATAAATTTAAAACTATTCATAAGTATAATTATATATATATAATAAAAATTTATAATTAAATATATATTATGTTGTTGGTTTTGGCCAGAGAATAAAAATTATTTTTTGGTTTAATTTTCGATTTTAAATAATTATAATTAAAAATTGATAATTAATTAAAACCATACGTAATTAATAATAAAAATATCATTTTCGAAACCATAATGTATGATTTATATTGTAAAATGTTTTAATGAATTCCATATTATTAATAAATATACGTACATACATACATTTTATTTATATAATCAATTTTGAATTAAATAATAGTATATATATAATATATCCTAAAAAAATTAATTTTTTTGTTACCGTTGAAAGTCTTTTAAGTATGAATACAAAAAATTTATAAAATTTAAAATATATTTATTACATGAATCAATTCTTTCATGCTTAGATTTAATTCATAAAATCATTTAATAATATTATTTTAATAAAAAAGTCATATTTATTTTAGTCGTGAGCATCATACAAGTATACATAAAAATAGTAATTATATATATGTATGTATGTATATGCACTTATATATACAATCATCAGTATACGATAATCCATCGATATACCGATTCATGATATTTCTAACCTGTGACATATGGAACAATGAATATATAAGCGCTATAATATAATAATAGATTAGAAATATATGGAACATTGAAAAAATAGACTCCTTGAATCCAATCCCAATCCCGAATTTGCTGGCTTCTGAATTGCCTTACCACCAATGATCGAATCGAAGCAAGCTGATGTGAATTAGTGCTTGGAATTTTTTGGGTTGTTATAGGGTGAGGGCTGTCTAATATGAGCATAAAAAATAATAATACAAAAGTCTTAAGAGAAGTGAATGCTAGAGGAAATAAATAAAGGAGGGATGAGAGAGTGAAATAAGGATCAAGACCCTTGTTCTTTTCTGACTAGTTCTCGCCTTTTGAATTCAAAATTCCTCCCTCTAAACCGTCATATGGTCAACCCAAATTTTTTTCCCTATAGCCACCAAAACCAAGCCCTAACTGGGCCTTAAAACCATTTCAAGCCTGAACAATATTTATAGCATTTAAATCCAATTTGAGCATGTACCAATATCGTGTATCGATTAGTGTTTTTGTAACTATCATATGCACACTATTTAGTATTGTTTAATTCACATCAAATAAATTTTGTAATTAACATTTCATAAATATTACTTGATTAAATTAATTTATAACAATTTAAAATTAATTAGATCGGGTGGTAAATAGGAGCATTCAACGTGTTGGTTATGTGACTCTTAGGTGTACATTCGGTCAGCGACTCAAACAATTCGAATATTTATAGCCAAATTTATGGTCAAATTTATTAGCTTACTTGGTTTTCGTAAAATTCAATTTTACTTTATTAAGCGCTAACTAGTAGTGACAATTTTTTATACTAATTCTCTTCATCAAAACTGTATCACTTTGGACCTATGAAATTTGGTAATGGTCAAAATTCCAATATCATTCGTATTCAATTATATAGTCTAAACACAAAATCTTTGGTTCAATAATAACAATTATTATTATCCAATATGCTCTGTCTAGAGACTTTGACTTTGAGTTGAATTTAATTGACCAAAATACTAATCTCATATAACTTAGGAAAGGAATCATCTTTTCAATAGTATTTCACTTCTAATGCTTCCACTCTACCCAACTATAGACATTTGATGGACACCATGCCATGATTTAACTATAATCAAAGTGCAGCTTCCACATTGAAGATCAACAGTATTCTCAGGTCAAAAGAACTGTGCAATATTATCACACCGATATTTTTTACTGACCTTAGTTATATTAACTAATAGAAAATTATCAAATGAGTCATTCCATAGTTACCCAATAACTATCAACATGTAACCCTTAAGTGCCTCCAACAGCTATGAGTGATAAACAGTCCAACATTTAGAGAGCGTTGCATATTGTAATCTAAATGGATTTATCGATATCAGTCTTGATACATCTTGACTAAATATATTTAAAATGGTATATTTAACTTCAATGTGGTAAATTACTCATTAAAACACTTTATAACTACTATCATAAAACATACCATTTATTTATTTTCTATCAAATATACTTTTAAATTAAACTAATTAATTAATATCACACATCATATCAATTATATAGTAGAAAGAAAGCACCTATTATTTCGAACAAGATTGGTTACCAGGTTAGATATATGTAATAATTATATAATTTTCCCTAGGAAATACCCCTAACTTTATCAATCTTCCACTTGCACATAGGGACAATTATTGAATCTCCATCCTATCGCTTCGATCAGTTTGATGAGAACTGGTCGAGTTATAACCTTCGTGAATGGATCTACTATGTTGTTTTAATTATCTACTCTATCAATTAACTCTTCCTAATGTCGATAAACTACCTTTATCATGTGGAACTAGTCAGAGTATGTTTCTCAACTTCTAGTCAGCTCTTATCATTTCGTTATTATCATATAACAATAATGTAGTATTCTTAATACTTGAAATAACCCCTACACCGGTTACAAATTTGAGCATTTATATTTGTACTTGCTTTGCTGTTGCACTATTCAAAGCGATGTACTTACCCCTTTCATTCAATATTTCATTTAGAATATTTCCAACATAAAGCTTCTTAATCAATATTAAAACATAAATTTAATATTGACATATTATACTCGATAGCACTTATGAAGTTCGAGTATGAAAACTCCTTGATAAGGAGTTCATAGTTTCTTTAAATAATTCTTTAGTATTTCATAAATACTTCGAATACACTAAATTACCATTTAGTGATCCTAAAATGGATTTGGTATTTGCTTCACGTAACAAAATACATGTAACGACCAGCATTTTCGACCCTCGAAAGTAGGCACTTAATATGTGACGACCCGAAATTTTCGAGCATTTAAAATCTGAAATTTAATTGATTTTAAATATTCAATAGAATAATTTTAACTTGAATTACGAATATCACAATTTATTTGATAATTAAATTATTGAATTAAATTATTTGAAGTTGGATAAAATATTGAACCTGGAATTTTAAGCTTGTTAAAAATAATTTGAAGGCTTATAAAATTCATATTGATAACACTGAAGATAATAGAAGTTGTAAAATTGAAATGAACCGTGGTTTGTTCAGTTTTAAAATTTATGTCGTTTAAATTGAATTTAAAAATAGTCTTCCGAGGCGCAGTCTCAGAATTTGAAGAAACCAGTTCCATTGGGTCCGTAGTATTAAATTATTATCGGATTTCAAATTTCGTATTGATCGGAGTTAGTGTGTGAGTGTACGATATATAAACGCGATGAAAATTTAATTGATAATTATCGATTCCAATTTGAATTAAAAATAAGTGAACACTGTACGTGATTAGTCAAATTCAATTTACATTTCAACCTTCCCAGTTCTTTCCTTGCCACGCTATCTTGCCTTCCTTTGGAAGCAATTCGACCCCTTAAAGATTCATCTCTATCAAACAAATCAGCTGAATCCCTAAGACTAAAAAATATTAAGAAATGGTGGCCGAGCAAATCTGTTGATTGGTACGCGCGTCTCTCTCCTCCTATATTTCTCTTTCCCCAAATCATTCGATTTCAGTTAATTAAAAAAAATACGCGGAACAAAAAGGGGGGACTCGCGGGCTCGAACACGCGAAGGCATCGCGTCGTCATCATCGAACTAGGAGGGGGGAAACTCGTGCTCGGCGGCAGGCCGATGGGAGCTTCAGGCGAGCAACTCGCGTTAGGGTTTCGCGAGGTACTTGGCGTTTGATTTGGGAACCGTGGAACTCGAGAGCGAGCACAGGGGTGCGACTGGGAAGGTCGTGGGAGGCACGGCAGGCGGCATCGCTTGGGGATACTCGCAGTGGAGTTTCGGCGGCACGCACAAGGATGGATCTGGGTTTGAATGAGGTATTCTCGATTGGCTCGTTTCATTTTTTTTATCTTATTTTTATTTTCAATTTAAACTGAATTTAAAATCATAATTATTTGTAGACAGAAAATAAAATTAAATAGGGACAATGAATATGCTTTGTTTTAAGTCATCCCTAAATTTATTTAATTTATATAATATATACAGGAAGTTATTACAATAAGCTATGGTATGGAAAAAAAAAAGAAAAAAAAGGGCTTTCACAGTAAAGAAACAAATCCTGTTTTGTTTATTCATAGAAATAAAATAAATATAAATATCTTATATACATATGTGTATATACAGTAAAGGAAGTGTTAGTAAATACACACATACCTACTTAATTTGCTAGGTTTATTTTTAATAATGGGTTTGGTGGAAAAAATAAAAAAAAATTGTTTAGCCAACCCATTTTAATTATTTTAGCTACTAAATAGATTATTAAAGGAAATTTTTAGTTTAAACTAAATCATTAGTAAATTAAATTTATTAAAAGAAATGGATTGTTCAATTAGTTCGAATATTAATATAACATTTAATATTTATACAAGGTCCAAATATCATGAAGGAAATAGTCGAGATGAAGTGGGTTGCAAAATCAAAAGGTGAGTTAATCTCACTCAGTTTAAATTCAGATTTAAAATGATAAAATTAAATAATTGTTTGTCTGGTTGAATTGATCGATGTGATATAGTATGATATTTTGGAAATTGGTGTATTATATGGTACTAACATCTGTGGATGCAGGGAAAACAGGTTGGAGGGATCCAACTGGATCCCTCAACATTTATTTAAATTATTTAATCCCCTCTGTTGTGGTTGTTTGATATTCTATGATGAACTTTATTGGAGTATTGAATGTTATGTTTCGATTGGATATAATTGGGTATAATGAATCACTGAAATATTTAATTGGATGTTGAAAAGAAATAAAAGAAGTGAATTTGTAAATAAAAGTAGTGAATGTGTAAGAAAATATTTATAGGGAGTTTGAATAAGGTTAAGAATGAATTGGAAAGAGATAAAGTGACTTTTAAATTTTAATAAATAAAACTAGAAGTATAGAAGGAAAAGTAATGAATTTTAAACTTTAGTGCTATTATTTAAAGATAACAAACATTTATTTAAAATTTAAATTATTGAAGGAATAAAGAAGAATTGGGAAAGACCTGAATTTGTATATTTCGGATAAGAGATTAAAAATCAACGGAAAATAATAACAATAATAATAAGTCCATAATTAATGAATGTTGAAATGAATTGAGTAAGTATTGAAATTTATTTCAAATGGAGTAATATTGGAAATCAATTTGGGAAATTGATTTAAGTGATTGAGATTTGAAATTCTCCCTGGATAACCAAGTACGTTTTCAAAGTAAATTTTTAATATAAGTTAAAAGATTGAAAGTTGTTTTAAAAATCAAATTTTGGAAAATTTCTTATTTCTAATATTTACATTCTAAAGTAAGTATTTTCTCTAATCTATTGTAGTAGTAATTATTTAAAGAATGACTTAATATATGTGCTTAAGAGTATAAATCTAGTTTTATATTTATTAAGTAACCTTATTATATAATAGGGGGAATTAATTTAAAGGACAATTTTTTTTATATTTTTTGCCTCAAGGACACGAGCTCGATATTTTTGCCACAAGGACAAACATTCTTCTAAAATTTATTCACAAGGACAAACATTTTCCAAAATTATTCATAAGGACAACAAAACTGATACCGAACTAAAAACTGATACCTAAAAACTGCTACCGATAACTACAAACTGATACCTAAAAACTGCTATCAATAACTAAAAACTGATACCTACAGAAAGTTGTCCTTCAGGATAAAATATTGAAGGTCTGTCCTTGAGGCTAAAAAGTTGTGAAATTTTGTCCTTGACAATAATTTCCTGTATATAATATGTATTTTTAACAAATTATTAAAGTAGTTTTATTTTAAATGTTTTAAAAGTATATATTTCAAAGTAAAATGTTTTAAAATTATTTTTAAAATCTAGTTTTGTGCTTGGCAATTTCAGAGGAGATAGAAAATATTTGGGAAAGTTTATTCTGGGAAGAAAGGTGGTTTTGAAACTGCTTTCAAAGGATTGAAAACAGAAATATATCTTGTAAAGATATTTTGAAGATTATAAATAATTTGGGAAATTATTTATTGTTTGATGGATGTTTGTGAATAAAAATTGATAGTTAAATCACCGACTATCAATATTGGCCAAATGCGTTGATCGTTTCGAAGAGTCCGGGATCGAGATTTATTTCTCGAAAACCATTTTGATCCGGTTTGTACGTTTCGTGTAAACGATTTTGGATTCAAAGCTGGAGAAGTGAAGTGCAAGGGCTAGTCGCTACTAATCCTGAGGATATTTCCAAAATGTATGTAGTAGGAGTAGTACCTTCGGTTCCGTTCGAACCCGGGACGGACTTGTATGGATGAATACTTGCGAAACATCGTCAGGTGGACGATGGGCATTCTAAGGGATATGTTCTATAAAGGTAACGCTTAGCCTCAAGCCTCATCAAATGGGAATGACTGAAAATCAGGGGTTATGCAACAAGGCTAGGTGGGTAGCACCCAAGCAGGGTGAGGTCATTCCAGTCTAGATGTCCCTTTTTATTTTCGGCTTAGTGGTGCGGTTGCTGATCCCAACCGCGGGGTGATCTCACTCGGGACTGTCCAGTAAGGGATGGTTCCGGCCTTGTGTTGCAGGGGAGCGGGCGTACTCCTCGGTACGGTGATCTAGGCCCCGTACTGTGACAGGTGGTACCCCAGTGCCTAGTCATTGGTTAGAAATCCATTCTCCCTACGAGCCTTGTACGAGTTTTGTTTGTATTACCCACTCTGTGCCTAGTAGTTGGAATTTAATAATGTAACAATTTCGTCTATTTTATAAGTATTTGTATATAGACCCTATTATAATATCAGAGGATTTCTATAAAAATTGTTTTAGCTATCGTAAGGTAAAAACCCGACATGTTTATTTGTGGCGTGGTCTTACGAGATGCTTTTGTTTTCAAAGGATTTTTGAAACTTTAATAATCAAATGGATGTGATTTTCTCACGCTGGTATTCCAGACTGACTCGGGTGTTATTTAACTATAATGCTCGGGTTAGACCGAGTATTATAGTATACAGGATATGATGCTGTGGAGCTCAGGAGACGAGCTGGATGACGAAACGTACTCTCGTACTTGTATATTTATATATGTATTCCGCTGTGTTGAGATGTGATTGATGTACTCTGATTGATGTAATATATAAACAGAGATATATTTGATTGAGTAAAGATTATTTATTATCTATTATATTTTATTCCGCTACGATGGTTAGATTTTGTTATTGTTTTCTATTTTCTTCTTCTACCTCTTCTTCTTAAACCCAAATGGTTCGTATTTCTGTGCAACTTGAGTTGATTGTTGTAGAATAGTGTTGACTCAAGTGGTATGGATTTGCGGGCTATTACAGTTGGTATCAGAGCTTAGGTTGGTGATAACCTTGGCTCTGGTGGAAATTACTCAAATAGAGTCCGCAGTACTCTATAATGAGTTTGAGCGTATAAATAGATATGAGCGCGTATTTGTTAATGAATATAAATTGTTTTAATATTGTGTTGATTGGTTTATAGAGTGGCATATGAACCTTCGTCGACACAGTCTGCGCAACTGTATTGAAGGGGTTTCTAAACACTTGAATAGAACAATAGACACGATATTGTTTTAAATATGGGTAAATGAAATAATTTTACCCAAAAACATATTTTGATATAAAGAAGGTTTTTGAAAACTATTTAGCTAATATATGGTTGCTTGGATGTTAGAAATGATAATATTAAAGTATTATCATTGTTAAGTAAAAATTTAAATAGAGATTGAAATATAACTAAAATTTAGGGGAATAAATTCATTATAAAATGAAATTTATAAATATGAATTATAAATGTAATTTATGAATTGAAATACAATCAAATGAGAATTTGTATAAATAAAGTGTACAAATGAATTATATTTAAAATTTATTTAAGCGGGATTTGGAAATTTAAATTCCCGGAGATTTTGGGAGTATTTTCGAAATGTTTTAAAGATAAATGATAGCATTATTATTTTGAAAGTATTTCTGAAAGGAAATTTGTTTAAAATGGGTTTTGAAAGTGATATAGCATTGAAATCACTTGGATTATGGGAAATTAATTATGATGATGACGGCCGCATCATCAGTATTCATTTTCGAGTTTCTAAGTGATGAATTGCTACCAAATTGATTTGCTCAGGAAAACCTGTTTGTTTTTGAAATTCCAAAGGAAATTTGTTGAGAATGAAAACCAGGATTGGGTTGGCCTTTGAGAAATACGATTTGTGATGTTGGAGATTTTAAATGATTTGAAACCAAAAGCCGGGTGTTTAAAAAAATCCTGATGAGATGGGTTGTAAGCTTACATATTGAGAAGGTTTTTAAATCAGGGAAATATAAGCTTTGGGTGTTGGGGATTTAAATTTAAAGAGGAAAGTTAAAAATGAAATTAACTTTGATTGGAGAATAAAATTTTAACTGGATTAAAATAAATTGAATAAGCTGAAAATAATAGTTGTATTCGAATTAAGTTGAAATCGAATTGGGCTAAATAAATCTGGGTTAAAATGAAATTGAATTGGAATTAAAATTCAATTAAGTTATTAAATGAATTAAATTTTTACCTGAATAACTGGGAAATAAGTTGGATAAGAATTAGATTGAGTTAAATAAATCAGAATGACTTGTAAAAGAATTAGAAATCCGTGAAATAAAAATATGCTTGGGTTATAAATAAGCATAAGGCTTGGGTTAAAAATAAAAGATGAACATATTCAGGCCTAGAATGAGTGCGATTGTATGAACTATAAGTTGTGACTTGTAAATTTAAAAATGGGATAGAAAATCCAAAATAAATAGTACTGATGAATTGGAGAATAGAAATAAAATCAAAACTTGAATTATAAACTAAATTGAACTGAAAATTTAATGGAGTGAAATTTGAAGTTAAAATTCAAGTATTGATTTATAAATAAAGGAAGAACAAGTTTGTTAATAAATTAGTTAATGAAATTTAATTGTGAGTTTATGATGAGGTTTGAAAATAAAACTCAAGTTATAATTAAATTCGACTTACATTGTCGATGAAGGAAATATAATTGAAAGTGGCCTTGCAATTAATTAATTGATTTGTGAATGAAATTGCCATGTAAGTTAATAAAATTGGATGGTAAATTAAAGAGTGAATGGTGAAATCAGAACTTGAGTTATTAATTAAAATTTAACTTGGAATGTTTAACAAACTAGATAAAATTGGAATGTATCAAAAAAAAAATGGAAATGGATTTAAAATAGTAATGGTATGAATTGCAAATAAAATCTAAATCAGTGGAAATAAGTTGGAAATGGCTTTATGATAAATTGAATGAGTTGAATCTGGGAAGTTCAATTCTATAATAACCAATCAAATGAAATTGTAAATTTTAAAATGAGATTTAACTGCAATAGAATTAAGTTGAATGGAAGAGAAAGGTTTACTTGAAAAAAAAACATGAGCTTAAGGATAAATTGGAGCGAATAAACTTAAGCTAAAGAATGAAAAGAAGTTGAATTGAATTCAACCTAAAATTAAGTTTAATGATAATGGATTGGATTTAAATCAAGTGAAAATAAATTTTTAATCGAAATAAAATTCGGTGAGTTATAAATAATATTAATGGAATGAAATTCTAGAATAAATAATTGTCAACCATTGAAAATCATTAAGGGATTGAAATAACTTGAGATAATAAGGAAAATAGAATGTGTTGAGTTTATTAGAATGGTTTGAGAGAATGTGGATAAACTAATTATATTGAATAACTAAATGATGGAATAAATAAGTATCAAATGAAGAGTGGTTTAAATAAGTAGGAAAATGATTATGGAATGCAATAGCTTGGATTGTCTTCGAGCTAAATATAATAGTTTGGAATAAACAAATATGGAATGAAATGCAAATAAATAGATTGTGAATAAAATTTAAATGGAATGTGTCGAGTTAAATAAATGGTTGTGAATGAATTAAAATAAAAAGGAAATTTAATTGGAAATCAAGATGAACCTAGGTTGTAAATGGTTTTGAATGAACTAGTTGGATAAAAAAAATGCAAAGTGAATGGTATTCAAATTTAAAATGCAAGGAAAATGAGAGTATATGGATTGTGAATAAATTGAAAATGGAATAGAATTAAGTATAAATTGAGTTGAAATCAATTTAAATACTTATTTATTCACATAAATCTCGTTGAATTGCATGGAATGAATTGTCGTTGGATGTAAATGGAAGTAATTAAAATTCTATGGATTTATAGGAGTAAAATAAATTGATTTTGAAAGCAATTGAATTAAATATGAGTTCAGCTTGCTTAAGAATAAATTAAATGTAAGCGATTGAGTTTTAAACCATTTAAATTGATGAAGATGTAAACGAATGGATTGAAAACCATTCGAATTGAATGTAAATGGTTATAAATAAATTGGAATGGTTGAATTAACATGGAAATTGTAGAAGTTGCTTATGGAAAAATGTTTGGTGTGAATTTCTTTTAGAATTCATATGTTTTAACTATTGCAAGTAAGTGAAATGTGTTAAACTTCTTAGATTCGGCACTTACATGTTTAAATTGAATAAGTACAAGTACCTGGAAGCCGTGTGGCTGGATTTGGTTGCGCTAACGGCTAAATAAATAAGCTACATGCTTAAAAATGCTAAATAAGGTACGTCTACACAATTAAAATAGGAAATATGAACTGTTTTTGGTTTTTTCGACCGCGTGGGTCGATGTATATATATTTATCTCTTTTATCAAATTGCAAAAGCTCCTTCGTACTAAGGAGACTCTGCCAAAAAATTTCAGAAATTTTGGGAGTTAGAAAATTTTTGAAAAAAAAATTGGAAAATTTTGCTAAAGACAAAACGATTTTAAACTAGAAATTGAAATAAGTTAGTGAATGAAATTAAATAAAATAATGACATGAATTAGTAATAAATGACTAATAAAATTTACATATTCTGAGTTAAAGATGAATTGAATTCGTATGAAAATGAAAGAATCAATTTGAATAGAAATAGATATAAACTAAAGTGTAAGATGAAAAGAAATATAAGAAGCATATAAAATGCTTAAACTAAATTTAAGAGGGAATGGTGAAGTCTTAAATGGAAATTGATACTACCAATGTAATTTAAGTCAATATTGGAATGAATAGATGTTGACATTTTGTGAGGAAGTCGATAAAATGTTTTGGAATATTGTGTTTGGATATTGGTGCTAAGCAGGTATGCAGGTATTATAAAGGAAAAAGAAAATTGGGTTTGATATCAAAAGATAAAATTTGAATTGCCCGACAAAAGGTATGTATTTTAAATTTGGTATGAAATTTGATTGGGATTTGGATTGAGCCACTTGGCCTTTTGTTTTCTTTTTGGATTTGGGAGGCCGTAGAGCCCTTTTGTAGTTGTACCGAGCTAGCCGCGCAAAGAAAACGCTGGCGAAATTTTTTGGGAATTTAGGGAGTTAGAAATTTTTTGATAAAATTGTGAAATTTCAAAATATGGTTTTAAATTAAAACTTGATTGGTTAAACAAATAGTATAGTTTGAAACTATGAGAGAGTTGAGAAGTTAATAAGAATGGTAATGGGTCTTCTATAAAAAGATAGCTGGAAGGATGTTGAATTGTTGGTTTTGGGAAAAAGGTAAACGGGTATTGGATCATTCTTCCTAACCAGTAATTTCGTGGACAAAATTCTTTTAAGGGGTGAGGAATGTAACGACCCAAAATTTTCGAGCATTTAAAATCTGAATATTTAATTGATTTTAAATATTCAATAGAATGATTTTAACTTGAATTACGAATATCACAATTTATTTGATAATTAAATTATTGAATTAAATTATTTGAAGTTGGATAAAATATTGAACTTGGAATTTTAAGCTTGTTAAAAATAATTTGAAGGCTTATAAAATTTATATTGATAACACTGAAGATAATAGAAGTTGTAAAATTGAAATGAACCGTGGTTTGTTCAGTTTTAAAATTTTATGTCGTTTAAATTGAATTTAAAAATAGTCTTCCGAGGCGCAGTCTCAAAATTTGACGAAACCAATTCCATTGGGTCCGTAGTATTGAATTATTATCAGATTTCAAATTTCATATTGGTCGGAGTTAGTGTGTGAGTGTACGATATATAAACGCGATGAAAATTTAATTGATAATTATCGATTCCAATTTGAATTTAAAATAAGTGAACACTGTACGTGATTAGTCAAATTCAATTTACATTTCAACCTTCCCAGTTCTTTCCATGCCACGCTATCTTGCCTTCCTTTGGAAGCAATTCGACCCCTTAAAGATTCATCTCTATCAAACAAATCAGCTGAATCCCTAAAACTAAAAAAAAATTAAGAAATGGTGGCCGAGCAAATCTGTTGATTGATACGCTCGTCTCCCTCCTCCTATATCTCTCTTCCCCCAAATCATTCGATTTCAGTTAATTAAAAAAAAATACACGGAACAAAAAGGGGGGACTCGCGGGCTCGAACACACGAAGGCATCGCGTCGTCATCATCGAACTAGGAGTGGGGAAACTCGTGCTCGGCGGCAGGCCGATGGGAGCTTCAGGCGAGCAACTCGCGTTAGGGTTTCGCGAGGTACTTGGCGTTTGATTTGGGAACCGTGGAACTCGATAGCGAGCACAGGGGTGGACTGGGAAGGTCGTGGGGAGGCACGGCAGGCGGTGTCGCGTGTGGATACTCGTAGTGGAGTTTCGGCGGCACGAACAAGGATGAATCTGGGTTCGAATGAGGTATTCTCGATTGGCTCATTTCATTTTTTTATCTTATTTTTATTTTCAATTTAAACTGAATTTAAAATCATAATTATATTTAGACAGAAAATAAAATTAAATAGAGACAATGAATATGCTTTCTTTTAAGTCATCCCTAAATTTATTTAATTTATATAATATATACAGGAAGTTATTACAATAAGCTATGGTATGGAAAAAAAAGGGCTTTCACAGTAAAGAAACAAATCCTGTTTTGTTTATTCACAGAAGTAAAATAAATATAAATATCTTATATACATATGTGTATATACAGTAAAGGAAGTGTTAGTAAATACACACATACCTATTTAATTTGCTAGGTTTATTTTTAATAATGGGTTTGGTGGGAAAAAAAATTGTTTAGCCAACTCATTTTAATTATTTTAGCTACTAAATAGATTATTAAAGGAAATTTTTAGTTTAAACTAAATCATTAGTAAATTAAATTTATTAAAAGAAATGGATTGTTCAATTAGTTCGAATATTAATAAAACATTTAATATTTATACAAGGTCCAAATATCATGAAGGAAATAGTCGAGATGAAGTGGGTTGCAAAATCAAAAGGTGAGTTAATCTCACTCAGTTTAAATGTAGATTTAAAATGATAAAATTAAATAATTGTTTGTCTGGTTGAATTGATCGATGTGATATAGTATGATATTTTGGAAATTGGTGTATTATATGGTACTAACATCTATGGATGCAAGGCAAACAGGTTGGAGGGATCCAACTGGATCCCTCAACATTTATTTAAATTTTAATCCCCTCTGTTGTGGTTGTTTGATATTCTATGATGAACTTTATTGGAGTATTGAATGCTATGTTTCGATTGGATATAATTGGATATAATGAATCACTGAAATATTTAATTGGATGTTGAAAAGAAATAAAAGAAGTGAATTTGTAAATAAAAGAAGTGAATGTGTAAGGAAATATTTATAGGGAGTTTGAATAAGGTTAAGAATGAATTGGAAAGAGATAAAGTGACTTTTAAATTTTCATAAATAAAACTAGAAGTATAAAAGTAAAAGTAATGAATTTTAAACTGTAGTGTTATTATTTAAAGAGAACAAACATTTATTTAAAATTTAAATTATTGAAGGAATAAAGAAGAATTGGGAAAGACCTGAATTTGTATATTTCGGATAAGAGATTAAAAATCAACGGAAAATAATAACAATAATAATAAGTCCATAATTAATGAATGTTGAAATGAATTGAGTAAGTATTGAAATTTATTTCAAATGGAGTAATATTGGAAATCAATTTGGGAAATTGATTTAAGTGATTGAGATTTGAAATTCTCCCTGGATAACCAAGTACGTTTTCAAAGTAAATTTTTAATATAAGTTAAAAGATTGAAAGTTGTTTTAAAAAGCAAATTTTGGAAAATTTCTTATTTCTAATATTTACATTCTAAAGTAAGTATTTTCTCTAATCTATTGTAGTAGTAATTATTTAAAGAATGACTTAATATTATGTGCTTAAAAGTATAAATCTAGTTTTATATTTATTAAGTAACCTTATTATATAATATGTATTTTTAACAAATTATTAAAGTAGTTTTATTTTAAATGTTTTAAAATTATATATTTCAAAGTAAAATGTTTTAAAATTATTTTTAAAATCTAGTTTTGTGCTTGGCAATTTCAGAGGAGATAGAAAATATTTGGGAAAGTTTATTCTGGGAAGAAAGGTGGTTTTGAAACTGCTTTCAAAGGATTGAAAATAGAAATATATCTTGTAAAGATATTTTGAAGATTATAAATAATTTGGGAAATTATTTATTGTTTGATGGATGTTTGTGAATAAAAATTGATAGTTAAATCACCGACTATCAATATTGGCCAAATGCGTTGATTGTTTCGAAGAGTCCGGGATCGAGATTTATTTCTCGAAAACCATTTCGATCCGTTTTGTACGTTTCGTGTAAACGATTTTGGATTCGAAGCTGGAGCAGTGAAGTGCAAGGGCTAGTCGCTACTAATCCTGAGGATATCTCCAAAATGGATGTAGTAGGAGT
The DNA here is from genome assembly GCA_030765085.1 of Allium cepa. Taxonomy (NCBI): domain Eukaryota; kingdom Viridiplantae; phylum Streptophyta; class Magnoliopsida; order Asparagales; family Amaryllidaceae; genus Allium; species Allium cepa. Next base: position 56,999,815 of record CM060933.1, read on the forward strand.
AGTACCTTCGGTTCCGTTCGAACCCGGGACGGACTTATATGGATGAATGCTTGCGAAACATCGTCAGGTGGACGATGGGCATTCTAAGCGATATGTTCTATAAAGGTAACGCTTAGCCTCAAGCCTCATCAAATGGGAATGACTGAAAATCAGGGGTTATGCAGCAAGGCTAGGTGGGTAGCACCCAAGCAGGGTGAGGTCATTCCAGTCTAGATGTCCCTTTTTATTTTCGGCTTAGTGGTGCGGTTGCTAATCCCAACCGCGGGGTGATCTCACTCGGGACTGTCCAGTAAGGGATGGTTCCGTCCTTGTGTTGCAAGGGAGCGGGCGTACTCCTCGGTACGGTGATCTAGGCCCCGTACTGTGACAGGTGGTACCCAGTGCCTAGTCATTGGTTAGAAATCCATTCTCCCTACGAGCCTTGTACGAGTTTTGTTTGTATTACCCACTCTGTGGCTAGTAGCTGAAATTTAATAATGTAACAATTTCGGTTATTTTATAAGTATTTGTATATAGACCCTATTATAATATCAGAGGATTTTTATAAAAATTGTTTTAGCTATCGTAAGGTAAAAACCCGACATGTTTATTTGTGGCGTGGTCTTACGAGATGCTTTTGTTTTCAAAGGATTTTTGAAACTTTAATAATCAATTGGGTGTGATTTTCTCACGCTGGTATTCCAGGCTGACTCGGGTGTTATTTAACTATAATGCTCGGGTTAGACCGAGTATTATAAGATACAGGATATGATGCCGTGGAGCTCAGGAGACGAGCTGGATGACGAAACGTACTCTCGTACTTGTATATTTATATACGTATTCCGCTGTGTTGAGATGTGATTGATGTACTCTGATTGATGTAATATATAAACAGAGATATATTTGATTGAGTAAAGATTATTTATTATCTATTATATTTTATTCCGCTGCGATGGTTAGATTCTGTTATTGTTTTCTATTTTCTTCTTCTACCTCTTCTTCTTAAACCCAAATGGTTCGTATTTCTGTGCAACTTGAGTTGATTGTTGTAGAATAGTGTTGACTCAAGGGGTACGGATTTGCAGGCTGTTACATAATACATTTGCGGTATTCAAATGCCGAGGTTCCAAATGCCGAAATGACGTATTGTAAGGGTAAAAAATAGAACAGGAAAACAGAATTTTACAACTGAACAACAACATATAGTATAACAAAGGCAGTAAAAGATGTCACTCTAAAATACATGGTATATCAGAGTTAGAAATAAACTTCATCAGCCTGACAGTTATAACTTCCCGACCTTATAGTTGCTGAAGGGTATATATAATAATACAATGAAAAACAAAAATACTATGGTAGGTGAATATCCTTCTCCACTCCATGAGCTCCATGTCCCATCAACGACAACTTGAAAAAAACTCGTTCTAACACGAGCATTATAATAAAATAACACTCGAATCAGTCTAGAAAATCAATGCGAGAAAACTCAAAAAATATGGTGAGCATATACTAATTCTATGGGACCATACCGCTAAACACAGAATGGGTTTTACCTCACAATAACAATATCCATAAATGAAAGAATGAAAACAAGTCATACCAAAATTATATTTGGAAGGATGAAAATAATTAATTAAACGATGAGAAGAGCTCTAAGCACTTCTCGATGCAATTAACAAAATGATTCAAAGATTTGAATCAAATAAGGGAAGGGAGTTTTTTCGACAATGACTTGGAGGGTGCACCCCTTTTACCGAAAGTATACCTCTACACAATATACTTGAGTGGGTCATTTACTCTATGAATCTCTTGGAAATGTACAAGTCCGACCCCACCAACCTTACCGAGTATCTAAGTATTTCACATTTCCAAGCGCATACCATCGAATCCAATCCAGAGTAGATATGAAGAAATTCTAATAGGAGCAACCCTACATAGCTTGATGTCCATTCGTGCTTTGGTTTTAGTTACTTCCAGCAAAGGATGTCGATGCTCAAATGAGCAAAAAATCATCTTAAATTGACGAAACTCGAAGAAGATGGCAGAATCGATAATCAATGAATCAACTATCGGGAATAGCAAAATAGTCTATACGAAAATTAAATCTCTTTAAACATTTTACTCACACTTATGCTTGATTTTCGCATCACAAATATTTGTAAAACACTTTGAAAACACTCTTTAAAAATATTCGTTATATAAAAAATTATATTTCTAAGTGTATAAAAAGGAAGGATAAAAACAAATGTCATTAAAATATCGTTTACTATAAAACCAAACCAATTTACACTTAGCTTTATTTTAAGCATTATCTTTTAAAGATTTTCTTATTCATAAACTATATTTTATAATTTTTAAAACAACATTTCTTATCCCAAAAGATAATAAATCAATTTAAAATATCTTTATAAATTTAAAATAATGTTAACCATCCCAAACGATAATTAATCTAAATCTTTTACAAATTTGAAATATAAATCTTTCATAAATTGAAACCACATTAATTATCCTTAAAGAAGGTTAATTAAATTTATATTCTTTCTATATATTTTAAAACAACATTAATTATCTCAAAAGAAATTTAATCAAATTCATATTCTTTTTATAAATTTAAAACAATCAATAATAATCTTGAAAGAAAATTTATCATATTCATAATCTTTTGTTAAATTTAAAACAATCGTTAATTATCCCAAAACAAATTAATCAAATTCATAATCTTTTTGTAAATTTAAAACAACATTAATTGTCCCGAAAGATAACTAATCAAATTTATAATTTTTTTATAAGTTTAAAACAATATTAATTATCCCGAAAGATAATTAATCCAATATCTTTCATAATTTTAAACGACGGTTCATCCTTTATTCCAAAATTAGCAAAAATAATTGAAAATATGGTTTAAACAACTTTCAAAGTGCTAAATCGCGACTAAACATTTATTTTTGTAAATACACAAGCATAAGTTCAACATACATAATGGTTTAAGGAGACGATATTTCATAAGTGACGGTATAGCGATAATCACTTTGACGACGGTGACACAAATCAAACAATAGGTCATAAATACTTCAACCAAACATCAACATAAGCAAGATAAGAATATAAGTAAGTTTCATATTATAGTAAATTAACAATGGCAAGAAACCCTTAGGGTCTCTCTACAAAACTCTCCTGCAAACACTGGTTATTTCTACAATCTGCTTTTCAAGCAGGAATTCATATTCAAACAAACAATCAAACAATAATAACAAACCTATTAGTATCAACAATAGAAATCAGTAGCCAAAATATCATTTATTAATTAATACACATATTAATGAACTTCAAAAATAATCGTTTTAATTTATAAGCACAGAACTGTGATTTATTCTGCTTGATGGATGTCCAAAAAATCTATTCAATTTAATTATAGTAGAACGATGTTTTGTTCTACTAAATAGATATCACAAGTGAATTGTGAAAAATTTAACTACGTTAAATGTAATCAAATTAAATCACTATAATTTTATCATTAATTTTAACCTCATTAAAACTATTAACTATCATCCAAGCATTCAATAATAATCTATAGCAACGCAGATGTCATATTGTTTATTTAGAGGTGAGTAAACTCACCAAAATTCTAGTTAACATTTTTTCATACCGGTTTGATATAAAATTGAATGAGATCAAAATTCAACTAGCTTCAAACTCGACAAATCCAACTATAATACGTAGATAACGTCATTATGAGTCAAACGCAAAAGAACACGTCCAAATCCGACCTCATATGAGTGAGATATTAATTTTAAAAGAAATTGAAATTAAATAAATAACTAATTTCATTAATTTCTTAATCAAACAAACAACCCCATTCTAAACTTTCTAACCTCCCACTAATCTATTTCCTGAATATGAACACCATGCACGAACCCATCCATAGCTATGTATTCATTCACCAACCTTCCGGGTTCCTCCATGTAATTGGATCCGACTTCGCTTATGCATAGCTATGAACACCATGCATAAACCCATCCATAGCTATGCATTCATTCACCAATCTTCCTGGTTCCTCCATGTAATTGAATCCGATTTTGCCTATGTGACCCGCGTCACCTCTACTGGTTCCTCTATGTAATTGAATCCGATTTTGCCTATGCGACCCGCGTCACCTCTACTTCGCGTCCATCAACACCAAGTGACACTCGACCCAACCAAATAAAACTAATCTTAAGCCCTAACTTCGATCGTGAAATGTCGCAATGCTCAATGAAGATTTCACAACTTCAAATTGCATTCCAAAGTGCCTTTCGCTTCTACTATGCCGACTCTGGCCGTCATTTTCTCCACCTCCGACCACATTATCTAAAATCTAAAACCCTAGGTCGAGCTCACTAACGTCGAGCTTCTCCAAAACATCATCGCAACTGTAACGATCCGTATTTTTAACTGTTTTAAATTATATTATTTGATATGATTATTGAATAAAAATGGTTATAAATAAAAATTTAATGATTTTTATTGTAGTTTGCTGAATATAATAAAATTTTGAAATAAACGATTCGAATATTTTGACGATAACAAATATTGAAATAGAATTCTATATATTGAATGGGTTATAATCAATAGTTGGAATTGAATAATGAATGTCGAGTTACTATAAAATAAGTATTTTTATTATTATTTAAATTGATTTTAAAATTAAATTTTATAAGTTAAATAACTTGTATCAAAATATGGTGATTTATCGGATAATTAAACCGTTTTAATTTAATATTGGAATTATTTAAATAATTGAATGCTGGATTTAATATGATTGAAAATGATATTGGAAAGTTATTTAAATTTTATTTAAACAAGAATGAAGACTGTTAACATTTTAAATTGGATTTAAAGCTAATGATTACAAATTGGAAATTTTATATTATAACTAACGAGTAAAAATAGCCATTTTGGCCACTATCTCATATTTCGACGAAACAAGTTTCATCGGATTCGTAACAGCGAATTATTATGGGATTTCAAGTTTCGTAGCGATCGGACTTGTTATTTGACCATGCGAGCTTGAAATGCATAGAAATTAATTTAAGGAATTCTAATAAAATAAATTGATTTGAAAGGCTATCATCTGAATTCAATCGAATTAGGCCTCGAGACTAGTTCCATTGTATTTGGAATGAGGATCAAACATTATGAATGCCAGGTGGCACGCTTCGTTTGAGTTCAGAATTTCGAGCGTTTAAAGGCGATATATTTTTAAATTGTAATAATATATTCTTCCCAAAAGTCAACACTCGTACAACCCACTCCCTTTTTTCTTCCCGTACACCCTCTCCGATCTCTTATTTCAAATTGAGTATCAATGAAAAGGAAAAAGGAAAATCGACCGGACACGCGATCAAGAATTCATGTTCGAAATTTACGGTCGACGGTGAGTTCGCTCGCGATATGGAAATTAGACTACGGCATGTGAGGTCGTAGTGGCCAGGCGTTCGCAAAGGTCGCACGGCTAGGGGAAGGGTAGGCGCAGGCGTAGGGTTTCGGCGATGGTGGCTGTGGGCGTTCGTTCGTATAAAAAAATGGATCGCGATTACGTGGAAAAAGTAGAGGGAGGCACTGTTGTATGTTCATGTTTTGGGTTAGTTTATTTTGTTTTGTTTTTTTAGTTGTAAATTATATTAATTAAAATCATTATATTAATTATTGCATAATTCTTCTATACGGGGTCCGATCTGAACGAAATGAGAGACGTTGGAATCGTATCGACGAGGGCTTTGGCGTCGAATTGATTTGGTATTTTATTTGAAGCTAGAAATATTTTTTGTTTCAAGTATAAAGGTGATTTTTTTATACGCTCAAAATTGATTAATCTAATTTTTATGTTAGTTAAATTTATATCATGAAGTGATTTAAATTTATTGATTGTTGCTTGATAAATTTAACTGGCATTTAAATTAACAACTCAAGTTCAAAATGGAAATTAAATTTTTAGTTAAATTCCTAATCACTAATAACTAGTAAATTGTTACGATATTTTGACTGATTTGAATGTTTATTGTGATGGATGTCGTTGATTGATATTTTGGATGATTTGGATGTTTATTTATTTTGATATATCCTATTATCATCTTGTATATTATATACAGTATATAAAACTGTAAATCGAATTATTTCGAATAAATTAAAAATAGGTTGAAATGATATGTACATATGACATTTACTTTAGATTGAGATGATATATATCCATCCCTGAATTAGATTGAAATAACTGATTCACTTGGCCATAGAATAGAAAATCATATACGGACACCAGATTGGTTAAATTATATGATTTTAAGATTTTGATTCAAAATTATTTAAATTGATTTTGATTTTAAGAAATAAAATCGAATTTATGGAAATTGAATTATTGTTGAACTCGAGCTTGAAATGTTAAATATTAACTCGTCAACCAGAACCGTTTAAAGAATCGAGTTTGAAAGTTTGAAGATATAATTGAGAAACCATTTGGATGATGGAAAGTGATTCAAAATACTTGGACTTTTACTCGAACTTTGAAATAAATCCAAGTAAAAATATTTCAAAATTTGAGCTCGGAATTGAATTATTTTAAAGATTTGAACCTTAAATTGAATATTGAAGTTAAATTTAATATAAGTGACTTAAATTGATATTCTAAAATAACTCGAATTTATATAAATCGAAATGGTTCGAATTGGAGAATTGAATTGAAATTAATTCAAATCGTAATTCAATTGAAATTAATAGGAATCAAAATCGAAATTGAACTAATTTGTAGTCAAAATTGAATTTTATTAGAATTAAAATTAGAATCAAAGTTAATTCAAATTAAAATCGGAATTGAATCGATTAAAATGGAAATGGAAAGTGAAATTGATTTGAATTGGAAGATTTGGAATTGAATCAGTTTGACTTAGAAACTATTTTCGATTAAATTATTTTACTATAACTATTTAAAACCTATCTTTTTAAAATATTTAAAATATTTTGATTTTCCAAGCTATTTTAGTATATAAACCATTTCAATATTCAAACTATTTATATTAAACTATTTTAAAACTATTCAAGCTATTTTCTAAAAATTCAAACTGGATAGAGTGGGAATTGTTTATAATTAAATCATGGTTTAATTACAAAAAGGGTTTAATGGAGGTTATAACCTAAAAGGAAATTCGAAGTATTTTTGAATTGGAACTGAAATCGAGATATTAAGGTGGAAATGATTTTGAATTAAAATAGTATATTTCGGGGAAATATGATGATTTTGAAATGAATTTGATTTTGAAGCGAATATGATATGTTGATATCAAGTATGAATTGTTTTCGAAATATAAAAGTACCAACTGGTGTATAAAATGACGTTTGGTTGTTAAAAAGACAGGGGCCTCTTATTGGTATACTTTCTGTCAATATTTGAACCACTTTAACAATTGTGTACGTGGAGGAGGCTCCAGAATGAAGTGGTTGGATTTGGCGTCGTTTGCTGGATTTGAAGAAGGAGAACAATGATGGATAGACCCCGACATTTGTGCCAATTTGAAATGACTAAAACATGACGGCTTGACAGGGCCAAGCGGGTTAGCTACCCCTAGCGGACATACGTTTTTTTATTTTCTTCTTAGACTTGGTCCATACTATTACTTTTGATGTTGGTTTCGATTGGTGCACCCTTTGACTCAATATGAGATGGATGGGCGCGATGGGATTATTACTATTATTCTTGGAAAATAGTAATGATTATAATTTGTACTATGGGGTTTTGACTCATTAGAGAACGGAATGTATACAACCTTTCTTCCAAATGAACAGCATGCTCCTCCATATTCTTGGAAAATACCAAGATGTCATCCATGAATACCACCACAAACTTATTTAGGACATCTTTAAAGACGTGCCTCGTCAAATCAATGAAATAGACTGGAGCATTGGTTAACCCAAAAGGCATAACCAATCACTAGAAGAATCCGTACGGTGTCGTAAAGGCAGTCTTATCTATGATATCATCAGCGACTCTAAGTTTATGGAATCCCGTGGCAAGATCAAGCTGAGAGTAAACCCGAAGCACCTACCGACTGGTCAAGCGGATCATATATCCTAAGGAGTGGATATCGGTTCTTCTTGGTGAGCTTTAATTCTCTATAATCCGTGCAGAGTCAAAGAAAACCATCCGCCTTAGTGGCGAAGATGACTGGTGCTTCCCACTCTGATATACTCCTTTTTACGAATCCCTTCCCCAAAAGCTCATGAATCTGCTTACTCAATTCTTTCCTCTCCCTAGGTGCCACGTGCCTCACGGATAACGCTACTGGCTTAGCATTCTCAGTTAAATAAATCCTGAAGTCAATCTCTCTCTTAGGGAGTAGTCTCCTAACCTTCTCAAAGACATTTGCAAAATCTCTGACGACGGGAACCGAATGCAACTCTGATGACGATGAATCGAGGGAGTATAAGAAGCTACATATAACTGACCCTTGCGGATCGCAAGATATCTCTAGGGTCCTAACATTGCAAGTCTTAAGTCTAACGACTCTCCTCTCGCAGTCTAAGATAGCTCTGCATGTGCCAATCCATCCCTAAGATCATCCCATACCCCGAGAATCTAGAAACATAGGCGTCGCAGTCAAATTCTACGCCTAGAATAAAAATTTTCAAACCCTTACAAACCATAGATAAGTGTTCCAATCGTCCTATGTGGTTGAAACAATAATGGGGTCTACTACTAATGATATGTCCTAGTGCAAAACAATCTACTATAGAACTAGAGATAAAAGAATGTGATGCTCCAGAATCGAATAAAATCCGAATGGGAAAATCGGATATAGAAATCAAACCTTCAACTGTGACTTTCCTACCTCTATCTAGAATGCTACTGGAAGGTGTTGCGTCTAACGCCTGAATCTGTGCAACTAGCGCACTCGCTCCCTGACCAGCTCTCTGGGGACAACTCCTACTCATATGACTAGGCTGCCCGCAAACATAGCACTTACCCTTCATCTTATCCTTCCTGCAATCCTTGGCCATATGTCCAATATTCCCACAACTATGGCACTTTACTCCTTTCTTAATCTGCTTCTAAGGACCATCACCTTTCTTCTTCTTCTTATTCTTTTCCCATCACTTCTTCTTTGAACCTTCTGACTTAACCTCCTCTTTGGACTCTCCCTCCTTGACTGTATCCAACATAAGCGTCATCTCGACTAAAGACTCATAAATAGGTCCCATCGGTACATGAGTCAGCAATAAACCCTGAAGAGGTTGATTCAATCCCTTCACAAACTTCATAGCTTTCTTGTACGGCGTGTTCACCAAATCCATACCAAACCACGACAGCTCATTGAATTGATTGATGTATTCCTTAACAGACAAACTCCCTTGCTTCAAATTAATAAACCTCTCGAACTGAACACTCTCTTCCGCCTGAGATAGAAACTTCCTATCGAATCCCTCCCGAAATCCATCTCAAGTAACATTTCTGCCCTCTAACTCTATCACCTCCTACCATTAAATGCCTTCCCCTTCAGCTGCCAAGCTACTAGATGAACTCGCTGCTGGCCATCCAATCCCAAAAGACCAAAAATCCTCTGTGTTCCTAAGCCAAGCTCTAGCATCTACAAAAGTCTCTTTGCCAGAAAAAGTCTTCCCGTCCAAACTCGCAAAATCTTTTCAAAGCTTAGAGAAATTAATGGCGGAAAGTGTTGATGGGATTCCCACTCGTTAGTGCAGGATTGGGCGCTGGTCCATGCACCTCTAGAGTCGTGGCTTGTAAGTACCTACAAAACCAGGCTGGGATAGGGAAGCCCTCTAGAATGTTTAGGGCATCAGCCATTCTACGAAAAGAAAAGGATAGTTTAGGAAAGAGTCAAAGGGAGATTGAACTAGACTTATGAGGGGATTTTTATAAAAGTTCTTTTATACTTAAAAACATTTCTAAGAATTCTTTTCTGAAAAATACTTTTTAAAACAAGTTATTTGGAAAAATAATAAATTTTTAGGAATCTTGTAACCTCAGGCTCTGATACCAAATGAAACACCCCACCCCTCTTAATATACCCAAAAGGACACATTAAAAGGCATGGTGCATTGTAGGTATAACTAAAGCTAACATAGACTATGATTCACAAGACAAAATTGGTAAAAATAGCGGAAACTAAAATAATAACTTATTTAAAATAAAACTTCATAATTGCTTCATAAATAAGTCAAATACAACATCTAAATCTCAAAATCCATCACGTCTTATGGAATAAAAACTCATAGTCTCAAAATAAGAGTACATAATATCCCTCAAAATAAGCCAGTAACAAAAAGAACTAAATATGAAATAAAAGAAATACGTACTAGAGAACGCCTCCAAGAAACCTCTAAGCAATTGCAATCTACTGCCCTCTCCCTTGATTGCCTATCGGGAAAAAGGGAAAGATAGAGGAGTGGGTCAGACAAAAAGTCTGGTCAATGATAGAAATTACTTGAGTCTTTAAGCAAGAAAAAAGCAATAGTCTCTACCACCGTTCTAGCGTAAATAAGGAAACAATAGGAAATAGGAAAGAGATAAACTGGAAATAAATACGATTAAATACTGCTCAGTTTATAAGATAGGTTAATTTGATTGCTTGCACTTGTCATTGATTTCTGCTTTGATTAGGCTGAATTCCTAATCTTGTATTTATGATGTAGCCTTAATTCTACCCTTTTTGATCGGCCTGCTACTCCATAGACCTTACTACGGACCAGATGCTATATAACTCCCTACACAACAACCAACGGTATCTACAAAAGATGCACAAAGCACCCACCGTGGATCCAGATGACATATATAGCTCCCTATATAGAATGCAATGGTGTCTATGAGAGACACTCATACTAAGCACTTGGAACTCATAGCGATTATTGAGCACCAGACTGAAAGTCGCACGCATAACTACCACATACCTATGCTACCTCAAACTCTAGCATAAGCGTGCCCCTTATCTCACTTCAGGCTAATGTAAGATCACCATGTGTCCATAGAAACTATAGAGGAAATGTTGTTGGTATTGGCCCATTATCCAAACAATATCTAGTTGCGCCCCCATCCAAATCCCCCATGATTTGGACTTACTTTTGACCAATTACTACCATTCTTAGCATAATCGTGCTCTTATCTCAATCCATGCTAATATGAGACATCGTTTTTCTAAAATGGAATGCTATATGATACAGATTCTACTTTTATCTTTGCTTATTAACTTAAATAAATTATTTAAATAAGCCTTTATTATCATCTTTACTTTCTATGCTTATTAATTTATCCCAAGTCTTAAAATAAGCCTCATTCTATTCTTTTTCTTATTATAATTTACGTTATAATCATGCTTATTACTTAACCTAAGGTCTAAGTGTGAAAATAAGCTTTCTTCATCTTTTACTTTTTTTAGTTATAATTCTACGTTATAACTAAGCCAGTTAATTAGTCCAATTCTAATCATAATTAGGCATAATTTCAGTCGAATTCCATTTATATTACTGCCCAATTGCATTATTTATTACAGTCTTTATAATTTACATCTTATTTTCTTCGTTCAATATTCTCACTTATATAATCCATATTTGCGTTTAATTTATTCTAATCCATACACGAAGAATAGAAGGAAGAAGAGAATAGACACTTACATAAAATCCAAAATGTAGAAAAAGATGTAAATAAGCAATAAATAACAGTTAATAAACTTAAATACTGTAAATAAAATGTAAATAAATAAAAAGCAATGCTTAATGGTAATAAATTATAATTAACTAAAAAAGAATAACTAAAAAAGAATAACTAAAAGGGAATATACTGAAAAATAGATCTAAAACTGATAAAAAGGCTATTCCAAAATCGTAGTAAAACAAAAACTAGTGGAAACCCTATTATTTTAAATTACTTAAAGAAATCTTAAAATAATTACAATCACTCACCATCGGTCCTAAACTCTTCCTTTGGTCTTCCAGGATCCACTTGGAGTTCTAAATAATTTAATTTATAATGATTTTCTCCTTGGAAAAATTATTCCGTTTAGGGTCCTTCCTAGAAAGGTGAACCCAATTGGAGAAAACCTAGAACGAGAAAAACTATTAGGTCTAGGGGTCTATTTAAAGGGGTAGAAGTGGATCTCAGACCGTTAGATTTGGAGATTGAATAATATGCAACCACGTTATAAGCTGAATAAGAGCCATCAGATGCAAAAACAGATGTACTGGATTGGTCAGAAGAATGCAAATCACGTCATCAATAACCTCTGGAACGTTTGTTCATCCTTAGTTAGCAGAGGCGGTCGATCGAGCAGTCAATCGCCTTGGCGTCCAAGTCGATCGGCCAGTCGACCTACCCTTTATTGTTATTTTTTCTTTTCGTTCTCAATTTTTGTTTAATTTGTTTCTCGTTCATATTAGCTCGGTTTCTGATGTTCTACATATGGAAATTGACCATAAAATTACCACGGCCACAATGGTGCAACTCCCGTGGCTCAATCCTGATAATTTCGCAAAGTTATTTTATTATTTAATTACCTAATGAATTAATTATTATGGGTTAAATTTCGGGTTGTTACATAAAGACACAGAAGGGTCATCTACGCCATGAAGCGCGGCAATCTTTTCGGACTCCGGCCTCGGCTACGAGCCAGTCACGGAGGCTATGGAAACAGGAACAAGAATAGAAACGAGCACGGAGGCAGTGGAAATAGCGGCAGGTCCGGGTGCCGAGGAAGTGGGCACATCAATAGGAAAGTTTGATCAACCTATAAGACCAAAAACGAAAGAATTAAATTCTTCCTGCTCTTGCAGCGTAAGATGGAAGCTCCCGAACTCAGAGGAAACGAAACCATTACCTGCACCGGAGGGATGGTCAAGAATGTCGACTTCATACTCACCGTCTTCACATTCTTTCGACGGTTCAGCTACCTAAGGAGAAGTCTCAAGCCCTGAACTTGTTAGCAGATCGTGGGGCTGCTCCGATGGTCCGCCAGCACCGGAAATGAAAGGCTTAGTGAGTGCTCCGGTGGCAGCTGTCACGGCAGCATCAACGGCCTCTTTCTCTCTCTCGGCTCGTAAAATTTCCCGGCCCTTGAGCAACGCTTTATTTGATTCTTCCTCAAGGTAAGCTTCCTCCAACTCCCGCTCGGTGTAGACATCACTGCTATCAAAAAATCAGGACAAGACTTCTTCCCGTACCAAAGCAAGAGTGCGCGAGAATTTTGGGTCCATGTAGCTAAGACTCCCGTGGTGCAATAGGAAGGTAACGTTGAAATTCAGGATGGTCACGTCCATCTTTTCCATCTTCCTCTCAAAAGCATTTTGAAGCTCTATATAATCCATCGTAATGGACACCTTTTCGACCTCAACGTGAGATTTGTCAGTGCTAAGCTAGACAACTTAGTCCTATGGTCGGGCGGTCATCTTATTGTGCCTCTCGACGATAAAGTGCTGGTCCGAGACAGTTTTCTTCCGGGCTTCAATTGTTGTCTTACAAACAGACACTTCTCCTTTTAATTTTGCCTCCTCGTCTTGAGCCTTTTTTATTTCATCCCTATAGACAATCTCGATTCTAGCGTGACCCTCTTTCACTTCTTTTAGCAAATCGGTGCTCCTCTTGCCCTCTTGTAGTGCTGCTGCTTTCTCCTCCTCCAACAGTTTAATTTTGGGGTTGTTTGCATCAAAATTGGTCACAAACCCTAAAAGCCGTGAAAGCACCAGTATTTACACATAGATCCACAATATTCACACATAGATCTCAGATCTAGATAATGTAGAGAGTAAAAGTGAAGAAATAGTCAAATTAAAAATGGAAGAAAGCAAGAAAGAACACAAGATTTATAGTGGTTCGGTAATTCGTCCAACGTCCACTTTGAATCAATCCTTTTCATTCCTTTTTGTGTTGTTGAGATTACAGTCACAAGCCTTTTTGATTAGTAAACAAAATAGCCGAGTTTCGGCCTCCAGAGTCAAAGAAGATCCCTTTTGCAGTTGCCATTGGACTACTATATATAATTGTAGATTCGAAAGTATCCACCTCAAAACCTAGAATACCTCTTCTATTGCGCAAGTGGAGCCACCAGACCAATACAGAGCGTTTTTGGATCGATGCGTGTTCAATTCGTATCGATCCAAAAGTGGTCCAATCGAGCTGAGATTGATCATAGAGATTCTCCAGTGCATCAGGAAGCTCCTCTAAAAATTACATAGCATTTGGACTTGTAGATTGTGAGTTATGATCGATGTAAGTTTGTGTTCATCGGTTGGCGGTCTCATTTGAATCCATCTAAAGCTCCACATTCTCCTCTCTTCGTATCGATATAGTTCACATCGATGACGTGTTTCGAAGATCCAGGAAAGATCCACCTTTCGTGTTGTTTGACAGAGTCATCCACTTGTTTTGTATCCAATTCATATCCATCGGCATGCGCTGTTCGTATCCATCGGTTGTTCTCTTGTTCGTATCCATCCCAGTCATACCATTTCGTATCCATATCCCTCGCTCCATCTCACCCACTTCCTTAACATCCATCAATATGAAGTATAGAGCCTTCGTATCATCTAGCGCCGCATCCTTCGTATCGATCCAGCAACATGTTCTTCGTATCGATCCCACGCTTCGATCGATACGAAATGCATCGAGATGAAGACTAACCAATCCAAACCAAATGCCAAGCGCGCGCGTTAGTCCAAACTCGTATCCTTCTTGATTGATACGAAAGCATCTATTACATTCCTAATCGATATGAAAGTAGCGATTGAAGTAGGTAGCCGAGCCTATGTCGATCGATACGAAGTGCATCGATTTGAACCCATGAGCTTCCACATGATCGATGCGAATGGTACCAATATGAACCAATCTCCATGAATCTTGACCCATCCATATTTCAAGCAAACGAACTCCGGCTGACCTGAAATTTGAGACGGAGCCTCTCCTAGCCTTATTCATCATTCCCAATTGATCCCGTCTTGATTGGAGCTCGGCTAAATTTGGACGACATTGATCATAGCCTTGTTTCCAATTGATCTCCAATCCTGATATCCATCCTTTTCAGCCAATTTGTTGATATCCTAGCCTTGACCAAAAGGTGGGATAATAGGGGTTGTTAGCGCCAAAATTGGTCACTAACACCCAAATCCATATGAGAGCACCAAGTACCAGTCACAGCTCACAAATAGATTGAATGTAGAGAATATAAATATCAAGAATAGTAAAAATTAAAATGAAAGCAGTAAAGACACAGAATTTATAGTGGTTCGGATAACTCCGGCCTACGTCCACTTCAGAAATTTCCTTTTTATTGCTGTGATAATCAATTACAATTACAAAATGGCAGAGTAGCCTTAGCCTTAGACAATAGAAAGTCTAAGAGCAAAAAGAAGATTCCTTTTTTGAACCCCCTCATGCTGTATTTATAGGCAAATCCCAAGTTGTTGGGCTTTCGGAGTGGTACAGGCCCATTAAGACTTTTCACCGAACCACATATCTCCAAGGCCGAACGACCTTCCACCAAGCCACATTCGTCCCATGTCGAACGACCTTCCACCAAGCCACCTTCGTCCCATGCCAAACGACCCTACCTCACCAATGCCGAGCAGCATAGCCGCATCATAATGGCAAGCGGCATAACCTCACCTCGATGCCGAGCGGCATTACCTCACCTCGATGCGGAGTGGCATAACCTCACCTTAATGCAAAGCGGCATAACCTCACCTCAATGTAGAGCGGCATAACCTCACCTCAATGCTGAGGGGCATATCCTCACCTCAATGCCGAGCGACATATCCAGGTGAATTCTATCCCTCTGAACCGAATTCGTCATATTTCAACCTCGATATTCGTGAAGTCGACTTAGTTAAATCCGCCTCTCTGTGGCCTTGCCGAAAGGCGGGTTAACATTTTCCTCCCAAAACATACCTTGCTGTTGGAAGGTGTGTAGTGAATAGCCTCAAGTCCGATATCCGAAGTATGTATGTTAATTACATCCATAATTCATAATCCAACCCATTTTATCCAAGTGCCATCGTCGTACCCTTATCCGAGTCTACGACTACTTTGAGTCGACATCCGATTCCGAATTCATTAACCAAATTCTTAGCCAAATCCATATCCATCTAAACTCGACAACAGAGTTCTAGTCCACCCATATTCAATAACCAATAACCACGTCCATGACCTCTCTGGGTCGATGTCCAAATCCTGGACCGTTGTGGGTCCATGCCTGAATCCTTAGCTGTTCATAGCCAGTATACAAATCTGTAACCTCTACGGGTTCTTACCAAGTGCAATCCACACTTGACGACCTATTTTAAGTAATTCCACGGTGTTCCTAATTCAGTGTCCCTGAACGCCAAATAATATCGTGGCTTAATTCCTAAGCCAAATCCCCGTCGCTCCGTACCCTTGTCAAGCATAGTCCATAGTCGACGACCTATAATAATAACCAATAACATAGGGCCTAAATCCTAGGCTGAATCCTGGTCTCTGTGGACCCTTGCCGAGCATAGTCCATGCCCGACGACCTTTTAGCCAAAATCCAAAGGAAACCCTAATCAACATCCATTTCGAAATCCAAATCCAACAAGAAAACTAGAAATCCATATCAAAAATCCAAACCAAAAAATGAGAAAAACAGAGAGTTCAAACCAAACTCCAAAACCAAACCAGTAAAACAAATGTCCCTGTCAAAAGGGAAAAACAGATTTCAGAACCGAGGCATCTCTGTAAACCATCAACTCAGAGCATGCATGAGAGTTATCTCCTACCCCGTACATGAGTAAGTGATTTAGCCGATTGCCTAGAGTTTGTTACTTACTTCAAACCATTAATATTAGTTGATGACCAACCGGCCACCATTCCAGGGCCTTATGCCCTCGCCATTCAAGGTCGACGGTGGTTGCTCCTGTTCCATTGTCGCATTCCGAGTTCCGACATATTGTTGTAATTGACCATTCCTAACATCTCCTCGATTATGTCCTTCAAATGCCGGCAGCTGTTAGTATCATGCTCCTCCTGGTCATGAAAAAGACAATGCCTTCTGGACGCCCTTTCGCGTTCTGAGGGCTCCCTCCTTGCCGATCTTCGATACGGAAGGCGATCTCATGTATCCAAGAATATATGTTCTAATGTTGCGTTCAGTCCGGTGCAAGTGGAGAACTTTGGTTCTCCCCAGCACTTCCTCTTCCCTTTATCCATGTCCTTACTCGAGCTTTCGCCGAGTAGTCCTCCATCCTTAACTAGGTTTACTTCCTTTGACCTCATGTCCAAACATGAATCTACTTGTCGGAGAAATCTCTCAGCTTCACGGAAGAATTCTCCAAGATCCAACGGTGGGTCCCATATCAATGATACTTTGAAATCCGAATTTTCTCTGATTCTTGATACCACAGCCATCAGAATCATTGATGGATCCGGTCGATCCATCGAAGCAACTGCTGCATTAAATCAAGTTAAGAATGTCCTTAGCGATTCATCCACCCCTGTTTAACTGACGTCAACGTCATCGCGTTATTTGGCCTTTTTATGTGAACTCGAAACTGACTTAAGAACCTGTCCACCAGTTCTGCCCATGTTTCAATGGATCCATCCTCCAGCTATCTGAACCACATGGCAGCTATATCAGTCATGTCATGGGGAAACATCGGGCCATAACCTCCTCTGTTGCCCCCAACACTTCCATATGCCTAGTGTGTCTCATCAAGTGGTCAGTTGGATCCGTCTTCTCGTTGTACACTTCCAAAGTGGGAAGTTTGAAATCGGACGGATTCCTAGCTGTCTTGATATTTCGAGTAAACGGACTTTTATTGCCTTCCTATGAATCCCTATTTGTCAGGCCTCCATGAATAGTCTGCCTGATAATGTTAGCCAATCCGGTGTTTTCAACCAAGGGTTGTCCCGTATCCATGTTTCCAAACTGACCTCCAAGTCTGCGAAGAAATTCTAGCACATATTCCTCATCACGTACTTCCGTATTCCTGTTGGCATCGGGCCACATAGCGTCATCCAGTATCCCTCCATGAACTTGTCCAGCATTACCTGGTGGTGTACCCCCGAGTCTTGGTCCATCCATATTGTTAGTTGTTTGTTGATTGGGAGCTACTCCCGCTAAATCACTTGATCATCTGCTGGTTGAGTTCCTCTGGTCTATTTTCTAGAACTTGAGCACCTGCAGTTCCATGTTGTCCAAATTTCCTTAGAAGAGCCCGCATCATCTCCTCTTGCCGTTTCATCATCTTCTCCTGCATAGAATTCATCATAACCTGCATCTCGTTTCGAGTTATGTAAACGGATGCATGATCCTCTCCAGCCCCAGAAGAGGCCGTTTGACTTCCTTCCCGATTGCTCCTTTCCATTGCTTGCTTCCTTGCTGGTGGTCTAGCCATTGCTTTCCAAAACCCGAGTTCCTAAGCTTTCCAATCCAAAATCAGAGCTCCGAAATTCCTGAGTTCTAGCTTTCTCAGTGAATGTACCAAAATGTTAACGCCAAAATTGGTCACTAACACCCAAATCCAGATGAGAGCACCAAGTACCAGTCACAGCTCATAGATAGATTGAATGTAGAGAATATAAATATCAAGAATAGTAAAAATTAAAATGAAAGCAGTAAATACAAAGAATTTATAGTGGTTCGGCAAACTACGGCCTACGTCCATTCCAGAAATTTCCTTATTATTGCTGTAATAATCAATTATAGTTACAAAATGGCAGAGTATCCTTAGCCTTAGACAATAGAAATTCAGAGAGCAAAACGAAGATCCCTTTTCTGAACCCCCTTATGTTGTATTTATAGGAAAATCCTGAGGTTTTGGGATTTCGGAGTAGTACAGGCCCATCAAGACTTTCCACCGAACCACATTCCTCCATGGCCGAACGACCTTCCACCGAGCCACATTCGTCCCATGGCGAACGACCCTGACCTCACCAATGCCGAGCGGCATAGCCATGCCATAATTTCGAGCGGCATAACCTCACCTCGATGCCCCGAGCGGCATAACCTCACCTCGATGCCAAGCTGCATAACCTTAACTTAACGCGGAGAGGCATAACCTCACCTTATTGCCAAGCGACATAACCTCACCTCAATGCCGAGTGGCTTAACCTCACCCAATGCCGAGCGGCGTATCCTCACCTCAATGCCAAGCGGCATAACCTCATCTCAATGCCAAGCGGCATATCCTCACCTCAATGCCGAGCAGCGTATCCAGGTGAATTCCATCCCTCGGAATAGAATCCATCATATTTCAACCAAAATAATCGTGAAGTCGACTTAGTTAAATCCGCCTGTCTGTGGCCTTGCCGAAAGGCGGGTTAACAGGGGTCGTGTTCTGATAACACTTTTTCAAAATCATCCTTAACTGACTAGAAAGAGAGGATTTCCTGATATTATTGCGATTGGTGTTTTCCATCTGCTTACACAATTTTCCCACCCTTCAACTTAATCTAATTCGTACTGAATTGCATGAAGGTATGGTATGTACGAATCTTTGCAAACCAGGTGCAAATCACGATTAAATTTAACTCCCCTCAAGAACCATCCGGGAGCGCTGCCTCGAGCTTAGGAGGGCTCGAAGGAAGAATATAGGCAGGTCTTCAGTGGGGACACATAGCACCAAGGGTGAGCACAACTGAAGATGATGGGATGCAAGTTGAAGGCGGAGCAGAAGCAGAAGTGATGGGATTTCTTTGCCCTCTGAGGAGCGCATCGGAGCGGAAACTTGTTGTTCCAGAGAATGCGAATGGTGGTCAAATTTTGATCTCTTCGATGGCTCCTCCCTCTCAACAAAAGACCTCATTTTCACATACCCGCCTTTGCATGAATGGCTTCAATCTCTTATGTCTTGGCGACGCGCTTCAGCTTCTAGTTCCTTCCTCCTCCTGTACTCTTCTTCCATTTCTCGAGGCCGATGGCGGCCAAAAGGATGCTTAGGCCAGCGCTGGGAGTCAGTGAATTCTTCGAAATCATCGTAAAGGCTACGTCCTCTCATCATACCTAGTGCAAATCATAAATAAAAGATCTTAGAAACATAAAATAGTTACAGAAAGAATGTAAGAAAGTGAGTGTAATTCTAATGAGATGTGAAGTGTGTTTCGGGGAAAAGGCCTAAAGCGCCATCACGAACCAGATCGGGCGGCCATCAAGGGCAAAAATGGAGTAACTTTGGGCGCAGTACTTCCCGAACGGGTGGGCACTTCCTCAAATTAAAAATCTTCCCCCATAAGCGCATCAAAATAGATGTAGATGTTGCTCAAATCTCGGAACTCTGTACCAACATCTTTATCGGGGAATCCTGACGCCCTTTGGAGCATTGTCTTTACCGCTTGAATTTGAAAGAGGAGAGGTCAGCAGGACGAAACTCATACCCGGAGTTCCATCACACGATTCTTAATCCCCATTATTGGATTCTGCATAAAAGTCGTCATTATAAGTGGACTCATCACTACTACTCTTGAGTTCCCCCTCCTCCTTATCTGAGTCGATTGCGGCCTTGCCATCCCTCTATTGGAATTCTTCTTCTTCCTCTTTCGGGATCGATGGCATTCTGACCGAGCCACAAACTCCAATCACAGTAACATCTCTTCCTTCATGGCCCTCTTCGGTTGATTTTTCGAACAAACCCTCTCTCTCTTGAGAAGCACCATTTTTTAGAACCACGTGAAGAAGAAGTAGATTGTGTGTGAACCCTAGACCGAGCAGGAGACTACAACTTGAACAGCGGATCTCCCTAGATGCAATAATCCATATCGAAGCAAGTTCGCATCAGTCAGCAAGATTTTGACGGACCTCTCTTAGGCATAAATAGCCTATAGGGTCTGAAAAACTTCATCAAGAGACACGTCCCTATTTAGCCTTGGAATAATGGCAAGAAGTACACTGCTCGTTAGAAAACTCCATAACAACACGCCAAAACTCGATAAATATGAAAAGGAAATTACTCCCTTGTCGTCCAAAGATGGTTAAACTCCTCGGGGCATCTAACGATGAAATACTGCGTCTTGAACTGGGATAAATTGCTCTATAGACGCAAAATGGTTTTTCGATTCCTTTGATGTTCAATTATGATTAAGAATGGACATTCATCTCTCCTTTTGAACGATAGAAAGTACCGCAACTCGTCAAAGCTTGAAGCACAGTTGAATGTCCGCATGAAAAGAACATGCAAGCAAGTCAAGATGGCATAACCGTTGGGATCAATCTGGAATGGGGTAATGCCTAAGTTCGAAAGAGTCTCGCGCAGAAAGTTGTTAAAAGGAGGCATGGCTCCACTCGTGCACATATACCGATGGCATGTGGTATATCCGAGGGGACGTATATAAGCAAACTCATTCTTCTTCAGCAGACGTATATCCTCCGTTAGTATACCATGTTGTATGCAGATATTGTGCAGAACTTTAGCGGAAACCATCAGAGAAGCTCTCTCCAGCAGGTTGAATAGAACTCTAAAGTTGGGAGGCATTCAATCCAAGACCGGACCAACCAGGACCAACTGACCGTGTTTTTCATATGAAGTGGTAGGAGAAAGTGCGATGGATGATGACTCGGCTGCCGAAAGTGACGAACTTCCTCCACTCGATTTACGGTGTGAAGATGGGTGCTTTATTCTAAAACAACGGAACTCACATTCAAAACCATCAGGTGATTTTGTTCTAAATTAATAATTTCCCCCTACAACACTTGAATTCCAAAAAGACATCAATTCATGCCCACGCAACAGACTTGAAACTTCCTGTACACTTACCCATCATCGATCCTATAATGGATCCGTTGTCCGAAGCAACGTGGAAAACTCTTGTAACGACTCGGATTTTCCATCGTTGACTTTAAATATTTAAATGGTTTCAAATATTGTAGTTGGAATGTAATTGATTTTTGAATATGAAGATTTTGATTGAAATTGTAGAATGAATTTGATTTTCAAATATAGCGATTATCGTAATTCGAAAATGGTGAATAACTGAATTTGAGTTTAATATGAATCAAAACGATTTGTAATGTTGACACAAATTCTATTTAAATTATAATTGAGTTAGTAAGTTTTTAAAATTTGAATTACAAGTGATTTCGCTAATTTTTGAAGTCGTCGATTTAATCGATGCATAAAAATAGTGATCCGGGGCACAGTCTTGGAATTCGATGAAACTAGTTCGATTAGATCCATAATAGTGTATTATTATAGGATTTCAAATTTTGTGGCGATTGGATTCACCGTTTGGTCATATGGGACGGAAATGCATTTGAAATTAATATCAGAAATTTAATAATATAATTGGGTTCAAAAAGCTATCTTCTGCATACGATCAAATTGGGCTTGAGACTTGTTCCATTCCATTCTGAATAGGGGTATAACATTAGGAATGTCAGGCGGCACACCTCGATAGGGGTTCAGGATGTTAAGGTGCCATAGACGAGATATTTTTGAATATAAATTAAAGAAATTCAAAATCGCAGCTGCCTAAGCCCAGCCACCCTATAATTGAACAGGCGCCACCCTACATGTACATCTAGCCACCCTAATTCTTTAAAATCGTGTATCCTCCTTTTCTTCTTTCAGGGACCAAATTTAATTCGAACAAAAAAAAATCATGAGCACAGGGGAGAGGGTCGCAGCCGCTCACGTGGGTTTCGCGGAGCTTGGCAAGGTAGGGATGTTCACATGTAGTAGAGGAAGGCAGAGTCGCGCATTATAGGGTTGAGGTTGGCTGATTCGATCGATTTAGGGGTCGCGTATTCCTCGAGACGCACGTGCGAAAGGCTATTGGAAGCAAGGGCAGGCCAGGGCGAAGCGGTAATGGATGGGCGGCGTTGGGTCGGAGTCAGTCGAGGCAATCATCTGGAAGTAGAGCAACGGCGGCGGGAGGCTAAAGGAGGCGGTTTTAGGCATGTATCAAATGACGTCGTTCGCGACCTAGTAGTAGCTTGGATGGTTAGCGCTTAAGTGAGATTAGTTAAAGGTAATTAAGATTTTATAATTAAAGGTTAATTAAATTCGTCAATTAGTAATTAGTTTGAATTAATTAGTTAGTTGATTAATTATAATTAAGATTGTAATAATTAATTTATATTATTCGAAATTTGCTTATACGAGGTTCAATCGAACAGAATCAGTCGTGTAGGGTTCGGAGCTGCGAAATCTGTGCAAAAGAATTAGATTGGAATGATTAGAAAATTAAAAAAACCAAGGTGAGTAAATTTCGCCCATTCTGGATAATTGGTTTTGTTTTTAAATAGTTAAAATTATTTATTGGTTGATTGGATGGACTGATAAATTATTATCAGTTGGATGTTATATAATATATAGTAGTATATATATTAGTAGTTAGATATATTTTCCACCGATTGGAGCGGATGAGACACTATGCACCCTGCATAATAGCGAATGACCCTTTTTATTGCGATATCCCACCTCGAAGCAGGATTATTATTTTATGTTATATAACATATGTGGCTGTAGGGAAACAGGTTGGAGGGATCCAACTGGATACTTCAAACTGCTGATTTTATTTTCATATCGTGATATATGATGTGATTGAATAATCTGTTATAGATTATGATGTGATGTAATTTATTCAATGCTATAGTAGCACCGGTCCTAATTTTGGTATTATAAATACCATAATTAATATATTTTTTAATTTAAAAAAAGAAATTCAAAGGCGATTTTGAAATGAAAATACTTATATAGAATTTTAGGGTTTTTAAAAAGGAATTGATTTGATAAACTAAATAATCTGATTTTGGATATATAATTAGCTATTTCCTAAAATGGTTTCAAATGGAAAATTTTAAATTGAGTACTTTTTTAGAACGATGGATTATTAAATGAGATTTCTTTAAATATGAAACAGAAGGTGAAATTGAGATTTGAATGGGTTTGGAATATAGTTGGGATTATTTAAGAAATAGATTTCCAAATGGAATTTTTAATAAAAGGCGATTTGCAGTTGGATTTTTGTAATATAAATCTGTTATAAACTGGAAATGAGTTTACAAAATTTATAAATGATGTTTATAAATAAAGTAAAATGATTATCGTTTGATAAACCAAGAATATAAATTCACCGTGTGAATTTCAAATGAGATATGGAAATCGAGTTAGAAAGAAATAGTGGACTCTATTTTGGAACTTGGAAATAGTATGAAAATCGGAAATGAAAATCGATTTGTAATAAATCAAGGGAGATGTATAAATATAAAAATGGTTATGTTAAATTTTAAAAATAAATTGTTATTGAGAAGTTAAGTAAGGATTTTTATTTATTAAACCATGTGTTAAAAATTATTATTCGGATTAAAATATTTTAGAAGTTAGTTATTTAAAATATTTAAATTTGTTGAAATGAATCCTAAGTTTTCTTTTAACAAGCTTTGCGAATTGATTAGCATTTTTTTAAAATGAATTTGGAATTTAGTTATTGTGGTTTATTTTAAAGTGATATGATTACCTAAACATGTTTTGAAATAAATTGTTATTCTTTAAAAATACATATTACTATTATTATATATATAGTATTTAAAAGTAAATGATTGGATTTTTATTTATAAATTCTCTCGAGATTATGACCGGATTTTATTGAACGGATGTGATTTTAAAGAGAAATCTTACAAAGTAATTTTGGAAACGTAAGGAATTTTCGAAATGGTTAGATAAGTGAAAATTGAAAAATGAATCTGAATTCATAAAAGAAGTTATAAATTGATGAATAAGATTTTAAATAAGTAAAATCAATTTTGGAAATTGTAGATGGGGTTATGAAAAATTTCGGAGATTTATGAAATGAGTTATAATGAGTTGCGACTTTACAAAAAGTGTTGTAAATGGTTTGATGAAGTTGGAATAAGGGCAGATTTCCTCGTTTGTAAATATACCTATAAGATCGATAAGTTATGAATATTTTTGCAGTGTTGAGAAGTAAGTGATTTTGGAAAATATATATTTTAAATATTTTTCTAAGTATTGGACTAAAATGATTTGGAAATGTTTTGACTACGGGAGGTTATACCAAAATATTTCTAAGTGTTGATATAGGTTAAAATTCCTGTTATGGATAAAGATTTTCGGATATTGGAATATTAAGAGATTGAAAATATTCTGAGAAGATATTTTGGAACAAAGGTTTTGAAACGATTTAATATATCGAGAATGACAAATATGGCCTATTGACTGCTTATGTGTGTAATTTGATAGTTAAATAACCGACTATCAAATCTGGTCAAATTCGTGGATCGTTTCGAAGAGACCGAGAACGGATTTAATTATCTGGAAACCACTTAGATTTGATTTGAGCATTAAAAATTGTGAAATCTTGAGGATAAGGAAGATGGTGATCTTAGAAGAGATTGGTTCGCTCAGTCCCAAAGCAACCTGTATGGATGAATGCTATCATTGCATTGTTGTTTGGAAGGCAGTTTTTAGCATTTCAAGTGAGATTGCTATTCAAAAGGTAAAACGTAACTTTGAACCTCATCAACCGAGAAATGACAAAATTTGGGCATGCAACAGGGCCAAGTGGGTAGCATCCAAGTAGGGTATGGTCATCCCAAATCTTGATCGGTTACATTCTATTCTTGTATGCTTGGGGGCCCAAGCAGGGTGATCATATTCGGTACTATTAGTCAAGTGGTAGGCCAGTCCTGTATGACAGGGGTACAAGATGTTCTTATCAGACCCCAGTGTATTTATCTAGAGATGTACCTTTAGAAGGTAGTTCCTTACCTTGTCATGGTATGGAATCCAATCTCCAATACGTGGCTTACGGCTTTAGTTGTATGCCAAATATACTGAAATGTGAGATGTAAGCATTTCAGATATTTTATAGTTCACTTTCTATAAACACTATTTTAATATAAGATGATTTTGATCTAAATTTTTTGGTTATCGTTAGGTAAAAAATCGTCGTATTTATGTATGGCGTGGTCTTACAAGATACCTTTGTATTTCAAAGGATTTTTATAATAGTAATAATTCAAATTGAGTGTATTTTCTCATGCTGGTTTTCCAAATTGACTCAGGTGTTATTTTATTATAATACTTGGGTCAGACCGAGTATTACAGATTAAGGTTAGGATGCTACGGAGCTCAGGAGGCGAGATAGAGGAGTCTCAAGCGTATTCCACATACTTAATTATATTCCGCTATGTGTGTATGTTGTGTATTCAGTACATGTGAGGACAAGTTATTATAACCATCCATATTTATAGTTGACCGTTGTACTCTGATGATTGTATGTATATTACAGTTACATCTTCTTTGTATAAATATCTGTTATTATATGTTACATTTTTTTCTGCTGCAATTGTGAGATTCTATGTGTTGTTTCTGTTTTCTTCTTTCTCTTCTTCTTCTTACCCCTAGCAATCGGTATTTTCGGCATGTGAATATTCGGCGTGCTATACAGTATGTATTGATGTCATTTTTCGAGGGTCAAAAATCCTGGGTCGCTACAACTCTTCTCACTACAGGGACACTGAGCGTGCAACTAGCAAGCAAGGTAAGTCCAAATCCTCCATAAGAGTTAGGACCAATTAGCAATGTGTCATGCAGTATCAGCTAAGGAACTTGGCACAAGTCAATTCTGGCCTACTGGACAAAGATACAAAACGTATCAAGCACTAGGCCAAGGCCTAAATGTTGTTTCGAGGGAAAGACAAGACTCAATTTACTATCTTCCTCCATTAGACCACAACCAACTCAAACTTCTCACGATCAACATCACAAATGCAACCTTGCCAACGAATTGTTAAACGAACACTATGATAGAAGACCCACCTTCGAATAAACTCTAAACACGGGAATGGTTGAAGACTTGGAATCAGGAAGCTATGAATGGATCGGTGGCGAGCTAAGTGGATGGATCAGCGACGATTCAATGCAAAGGAAAAGCTAAGGTTTTTGTTAAAAATGGTTTTAGAAGGTGGCGATGGTGCTTCAGTGGTGGCGATGCAGAGGGAATCACGGCTAAGTGCAAGGGTCGAATTGTTGGAAGCAAGGATCGCCTAGGGTTTGGATCGCACGAAGACTCGGGTCGAGTAAATGAAGTGAAATGGCTTGACTCGAATAAATGTTTTGCTCGGCTCAAACAACGTATATAAGCAAATAGAAATAAGGTAGAAAAATTAGCTAAGTCTTTGGCTCCCCAGTAATCCATCATGGATCGCTAGCGACCCATCTTCTCAAAGTCAATTTTTTTCTCAAATGATCAGGTCGCTAGTGATCCATCATACATGGATCGCTAGCGATCCATAAGGTTAGATGCTAATTTCTCTCGAACTCATGCTCCAAAATCTGCCAACTATTTCAAATGTACCGAGAAGCTACGGAGAGAAATTCGATCCATTACGACATGCAACAGCAGTTGAGACCAAAGCTAGGTGATCAATAGCATGACCTTCTACATATCCGCAAAATTATAATACAACTACTTGAAATTCGACGAACAGATATTGAAAGCGATAACTTCCAGAGCACGCCTTGTCTCTAACAAAGATGTACTCTTGGCGTAAATGTTATCCGGGTTTTTAACTCATTAGGATCCAATAGAGGCCAGAATAGTTTTATGACGTCGGAATGGCTCAGAAGTTGACTAAAAAGGCTAAAGTAGGTGATTGAAGAGAACCAAGCCATATTGCAAAAGCAACGAATGAGTTTGACAAATTCAAGAGACCATCATCTGCTCAGCCCAATCAGCAGTCGAAGCACAACCAACTAGTAGATCGCCATCGAAATGGAGCAACGTGCAACGAGACTAAACAAACAACATCAATACAAGGTCATGACAGCATTCCAATCTTCAAGCTCCAAAAACAGTCCAAGTGCTTGGATTGCTAGTGATCCATACTTTATGGATCGCCGACGATCCATGCAATATAATGGTTCATGGAGAGAAACAAGGGCTAAGGAGCATAGAAAGCAAAGAACAAAAAGCACTAAGTGTATGGATCGCCAGTGATCCATACACGATGGATTGCTTATGGATCACTAGTGATCCATGTGAAGCAATAATACACTTGCGACCTAGCATGAAAAGATGATGGGGATAGCAGCTAAGTCATTAGTTCACGACCGAGCTAAATCTATGGATCGCTAGCAATCCATAGACCATGGATCGCTAGCGGTCCATGCTTTTGGCTCGAATTGCGATTTAAACTCCTATAGATCCTCCTACATCCATCTACGAGCAATTGACAAAGTGGCATGGCCCAGAAGCTCTCTAATCTCTATAAATACCATCCTACGTGCAACATAAAGGGGATCTTCTTCGGACTGGCTGCTGAAGCTCTGCTGGAAACTTTCTTCACTCTCTACCACCCTACAATAACCAAAGGGATTCACTGTGAGTTTCCAGTAGATTCCAACTCCGGGGATTCAAAATTCTATAGCATTAGACAGAGATGGTTTTGCTCCAGTCTTATGAAGGCATAACCAAAAGAACTTGGGCCCATATGCATGATTCAACGGTAGTGAATTTCCAGAAGCAAAACCTTAAGCAGGTAATAGAAGAATCATAAAATCTACGTCACGTATATTCTGAAATGCATGGATTTCCAATCCACTTCTCTATTCAGACCAGAGCCAGGGCTAGGGCACCAATGGTCCCACAAACCAAAGAAGCAACACCAAATCCATATGAAAAATATCAAGGAAGGAAAACTACAAGAACTTGGAAGGTCGTCATCACAGAGGAAGATATCACAGTTTCTACCCCTTTTAAATTCTATAACACAGTATAATTCAGTCAGACAACTTGTGTACAAATGAAGAATTCAGCAGTAAAATTGGCTAGACGATATTGGGAAACCTCTATTATTATATATGTGGTTGGTTATGTCAATCTTACTAATATATTTTACATTGAAAGAGCCTGGCAACAAAAAAATTTATTCATAGCAAGGAAAAAAGATTTTATGTTATTAAATTTGAGGACAAGGAAGACTATAAAAGGATATCAACGGAGGTTCGTACTTTACAGCAGGAAACTAATGATGATGATCAAAAGGTGGTCTTTGAAGTTTATCTCTCAAAAGAGCTGCTACAGACCATTCCTGTATTGGTTCGTTTTCTAGGACTTAACTAGAAATTTTTTCAAAAGAGGAAAGTAGTTGGTAATTCGTTAAATATGGATAACTATAATAAAGGTATGATAAGAATTTCTTTCACATGGGTCTTAGTAGAAAGTAATAAAGATTTCAAATTTATAAGTGAAATCTACATTGTGCATGAAAACAATGACTTGTTTACCCAACCCATTGAATACGAATAGAGTCTCATCATATGCTTCAACTCCAATTACTTTGGTTACCTATTGAAACTTTATACCTTTGAAAAATTGGATGGTGAAAACAATTGCAACTAAATCTAGACAAACCAATAGTGATAACAACAATCATGCTAATAATGATAGTATTCGACGTCATGTATAGCCACAACTAACACAGATGACATTAGAACAGATCAAAATAAGTTCCCAGCTCTAAATCACCTCAATAAGACTGTAACGTGTAAGAAAAAAATTATGCATATGAAATGGATTTGGAATGCATGGAAAATTTATCAAATTCAAATGCGGACTTGCCCTTAAAAATAAACACAAATTGGTTGCAAAATAGTGGTTACACAGTCAATGAATGCCAAAATTGTATTCCAGATCAAAATGTTGATCAGACTATGGGGGATATTCATGGAAAGTATTTGCAATTTGGAACCTTAAAATGCTTTCTAATGGTCACATTAGAACATGTTCTAGGTCTAACCAGAGCAAGAAGCATTGGTAGGAAGAAATTCCTTTTGAGTTTACTACAATAAAACCTGATGGTATGATCGATAACCCTATGCGACAAAATACGGTAACATAGTTAAAGTCAAAAGGAAAAATGAAACAAACAAAGACAATCTCGAGTATTCTCTTCAGCAACGTTAGCAACAATGCTGAATTTATAAAGGGGAAGTAATAGTAGATCTACCCGCTGGTGTGAGACAAGTTTTATATTCTACGAGCTTTGAGGGAATGATAAGCACTTTGGACGCCATGGATTCTTGCTCGAATGTGGAATTTAGTATCGAATAATGTTGAATAATGTTTGGTAGGATATGATCTTAGCTGGTTTGGTCTTGCACGGCTGATGCTTTTGTGCTTTTTTTTCCTTTTTGTTCTTCGCGGGCATTTAGGGAACGTTTGATGGTTTTTGAGTATGATTTATGTTTAACACCTACTATCATTTTTCTTTACATATTATAAATTCTAACCCTTGTTTATTTTTTAAAATATAAAGTACATGTTCTAAAAAAATATTCTGTAATATTAGTTTTACTTTAAATTTAAATCAATGTCTAAATCCTAAATATTTGGAGTTAGAACTTAATCAAAAGAAATAATTATTTAACATGTTAAATTAAATATATACAGATGCCTTATTTAATAAAAAATATAACATAATAAACATTACCCAAAAATATGTCTTATATAAAATGTAATTACAAATATGTAATATATATGTTATAATTCATTAAATATATATTGCAAAGAACTTGTAGTAAGTAACTAAACAATTGGGTATGTATATACATTATAATTATGACCAAGTATATTTCGTATAGTTATATGAGTATATACATATATAGTTTATTTTATTTATATATATGTGAGCATATATATGTTTGCATGTATATGAGTATGTGTATATACCCAAATAACTGTATTTGTATGCATATTATCATATATGCATTTATCTCTATTATCATGTTGTTATGTTCACCTCAAATTAAACTAATACATATGTTGAGTATATTAACACTCGCATAATATAATTAAATATATTTAATAAATAATTTTTAAATCAAATAAAATTGAATTTATGTTTACGTGATTTAATATATTTTGCACATTTGTATATAATAACCCAAAACTAATCTTTAAGGAAATTTAATAAAATGGTTATTTGTAGGATCAATCATTTGACTTCGTTGCACGACCTTCTAAATCCAAAAATATAAAGTTTGAATTTCTGAACTACAAAAGAAAGGCAACAAGGTCTCTCAAGACGAAACGAACTTTGTCTTTGGAGTTCTCACTGAAGATGCGAGCTTGAGTAGGAGGAAGCCAAGCTGGCTGGGTTATGGAAATGCTGCTGTTGTAACTATTAAAAACTTATTTATAAATGATGTTTCCCTTAATTACAATTCGTCTTAGTAATATAAATGATTCAATAACATTTTTACTATTACATATAATCGTACAAAGGTAATACCTTTAATCGTGGTTCATAGAATCAAAATAGTGAATGAGGCAGTCAATATATAAATCGTAAACGCCTAATAATGCATTGAATTGGGGTCAATTGAAAGAAGAACCCTTTCGATAGACTTTGAAACAACTTGTATTAACAAAATGGTTTGATATTACCATCTTATCAAACCCCTTTCGAATGGATCAAAATGAGTTCTAGATGAGAGAATTCATTCAAAAGCACCCTTCTGAGGGTGTTGATAGAGCTGCTATGAAAGGATCTCTGTAACGACCCGTATTTTACGTGTCGATAAATCGTAGAATTTGCAGGTCGATAGTGTTGATTGTGTTGCCTCTAGCTTGA
This sequence comes from Allium cepa, assembly GCA_030765085.1. NCBI lineage: Eukaryota > Viridiplantae > Streptophyta > Magnoliopsida > Asparagales > Amaryllidaceae > Allium > Allium cepa. The sequence goes on from CM060933.1 coordinate 57,031,371, forward strand.
GTCGTGACCGACTCATAGGGTTGCCGAGTTAAGAAACTATGAGTCGTTAGCGAGTTAGCTTGGGCACGAGTCAACTGTGTGCAAGGTAGCTAACGGGTTAAGGAAATATACGAGATAACGACTCAGTGGGCCTAGGGTCTAAGTCATACACGACTTAGTGGGATAGTGGTTAGGTCGTGTACGAGTTAGTGGAAGTAACGACTTAAGGCTTTGGCCAACCCAGGAAGTTATACGACCTAAGGAGCTAACGAGTTAAGAGGGGTAACGACCTATAGGCTTGTGCGAGTTAGCAAGTTAGGTGACGAGTCGTGACCGACTCATAGGGACCGACTCAAGGGGCTTAGACGACTTAAGGTTGTAGCGGCTTATAGGGGTTAACGGTCTATAAGATCTAAGGCTTAGGTCGGTGGGCCGACTTAGTGGATAAGTCGTTGGGGACTTAGGCTTTTGAGTCGTGTCTCGTGGGATAAGGATTAGGCTTAGGTCGGCCGGGATAAGTCGTATGTGTCTTAAGTCGTGTGACCTTCTTGCTGTGTTGAGTCGTTAGGTCTTTGAGTCGGTAGAATTTAAGTCGGCATCTGGGTTAGTGTTAAGTCGGCAGTATATGTTGTATAGTTAAGTCGCAGGGTCGGCTGTGCTAGGTCGTGAGTCGGCAGGAGATGAGTCGTGGACGACTCATGATGAGTCGGGACCGACTCATGGGGCGACGACTCAGGGAGGTTCCAGCCTATAAATAGAGGGGTTCGGCTCACTTTTTGGCACCAGATTTCGAAGCGACGAAGTGCTGCCATTTTGGAAACTCGACTACAGTATTTTCTTCACTTCTTTCTCTACTTCTATCAAGTGCTAACATCCATTGAAGATTGAAGATCAAGATCAAAGATCAAGAGCCAAAGTTGAAGATTTTCATCCGAAGAGGCTAGATTTCACCGTTTCAAGTGAAATTTCTCCGGATCAAGCCCAAGTCCTTGCTGTCCAGATCTGAAGTTGTTTGATTTTAGGTTGTTTTGGTGATTTGGTGAGTGGTAGTTATCTCTCACGCGGATCCAAAGGAGTATATTGGATTGGTGGCATGTTTGGGTGTTAAAGTTAGAGATTTCATGCATTTTTCTTAGATCTAAGTCTAGATCCATGGTTTTTGAAGATGTTTACTTATGCAAGTTTGTTTAATAAGCATTAGAGACAAAACCCATGTTTTATAATTGATAGATCTATGCTAAAAACCATGATTTCACATATGTTGGACTTTTGCTCGTTTATTTACGAAATTCCCATTATAGTTGATATTGCTTAAATTGCTTAATAGATCTTGTTTGAATGATTGATTATTTGAATGTATGATTGATTTGATTGTTTCCAAGTTAGCTAGTAGTTGATTTGGAACAAGATGATGAAAGAGGATTCAAAAGCTATGGAAGAAGGCTCTTGAATGGTGAAAGCTGCTTAAGGCATATGTAGCGGATGTTGAAGCTCATATGTATAGATTGGATGATGTTGAGATGGGACTTTGCCATGATTTGATGAGGCAAACCATGTTGTTGAGTTGAGACTTTGCTTTGATGCGATGAAGCGAAGTATGATGTGAGTCTTGGCTTAATCCAAGCAGGGATCATTCCAAGCATGTTGATAACTTGAAGAGTAGTTCAAGTTGGTTGATAATGGATTGTTCAAGAGGTAGCTTGAGCTTGTATGAGGATAGTCGTCAAGAAGGATGGCTAGGAGGCTTGGATCTCGTCGTTGTTGAAGGTTCTAGCATGCTCAAAAGCAAGAGTACATGGGGCGCCCATAACGACTACAGGTAGGTAGTCGGGACACCCAAAAGACTACAGGTAGGTAGTTGAGTACTCTGGGCAAAGTAGATAAGTCCTAGGCACAAGGCAGTGTGCGGAGTTATGGTTAGAACCGGGGTTACCATTAGCCCTTGACAGATGGTCATTCAACTAACGGTGAAATCGAGGCAAGGATAACAGTGATAGCCAGAGTCATGGATGTTTGGTTGTATTATCATTCGGCTTCGAGAGCGGTGTTTTCTGGGTGCTTATCTGATCTTGGTTTAGGCCTTGGGGGTTTGTATTTGGAAAACATCGTCCTTGACTCGAGTGGTATTTGCTTTACCTTAATTGTCTATGTTGTTATGCTTGCTTCTCCTTAGTGTATGTCTGGGGCTATCACTGTAGAAAGAGGTGGAGTGGGATGGTTTGGTTCCTATTTCTTTTATCCTTTATGCTCTTTTGGTATGCTTGATAGTTGATTTACTGCTCACTAAGACTTTGTCTGACTCAAGGTTTTATGTCTCCTCTTATTACCTTGGGCTGTTCATCCATGTCGGGATGGGCAGACTAGGTAGCAGGTGACAGGTGCTGTGCTAGGAGTTCTACGCTAAAGATGACGAAGACGAGCAGGAGGCTTTGCATATTAGTTTTCTTACTATATGTACTGGGTATCCGCTGCTGTATTTGGTTGAGTGATTTGTAGTGAGGCTTTCATGTATGGATTTGAGTAGATGATTGTATGAAACTACTGTGATGCTTATATGATGATGTTCTGTTCTATGGAGCTTCACTATATTATATTTCTCTATTGTATTTTATCCATGCGCTGTGAGTTATGCGATAGAGATTCTTCTGTTTTGTTTTACCCTGACTATCGTCCATGGCTGCCTGGCACACCTTTTAGCGCATTATTTCCTTGATTTGGTGCGGGAGTCATGGGCGGTCGTCACATTTGGTATCAGAGCTTTGGTTAATCGATTTTAGCCAACGCTCGCTGATGTAACTACGTAAGAGAGACGTAATTGTAATTTGATGGATGATTACTATATATAATATAGTAGTTTAGAAGGGTTTGAACTCCTTATGCAGTTGTTTCTTAAGGTGTTCTAATCATTCTTATTTACAGATATTAAGGATGAGTCGAAGTGAGAGACAAGCTGCGAGGGGTAGCCGTGATGCTAGGGAAGCTGTTGATTATGCTCCTATGTTTGAGGCCATGATGACTTCAATCATGAGGAGAATACCAGCTTCAGGATCATCTGTGGATGTGGGAGTTCAAGTCCAAGCTCCGAGACCGGTGGATTTTGCCAAGCTTTGCAAGGATTATACTGCTCTTGGAGGGAAAGTTTTCTTGGGGACGGAGTCGACTATTGAGGTGCAGAGATGGATTGATGCTTGCAAAAGAATCTTTGGTGACTTAGGGATTGAGGATGCAACTAAGAGGAAGCTTGCATCGAGACAGCTTCAGGGAAGAGCTGCTGATTGGTGGAATTCTATCACCATCGATACTCCAGAAGAAGAGATTACTTGGGAGCAATTCCAAGTTAGATTTGAAGCTAAGTTCATCTCTACTTCCCAGAAATCTGTCTTGTTTAAGAGGTTTGTGGAGCTCAAGCAAGGGGGAAGGCCTGTTCTTGAGTACATTTCTGAGTTTGAAGCTTTGTCTAAGTATGCCAGATCGTATATTGATTCTCCCTACCAGAAGAATGAAAAGTTTGTGACTGGTCTGGATGCTTATCTTGGGAGGCAGTTAGTGGATCATCTGGACGATCCATTTGAGAAGCTTGTGGAAAAAGCTCTTAGGCATGAGAGTTTGTTTCCTAGGGAAAGTTCTGTCGTTTCTGTAACCAGGGAAGGATCTAAACCACAGCAGAGTGGCAATAAGAAGAGGAAACAACAGCAACAGAGGGGTAGGGATGGCCAGAAGAAGCCGAAGAGTGAAGTGACTTGCTATAACTGCCAGCAGAAGGGCCATCTTTACAAAGATTGTAAGAATCCCAAAGTGCCGGGAAAGTGTTACAACTGTGATAAGCTGGGACATATCAAGAAGGATTGTCCAGAACCGAGGAAAGATAGGCAGGTTGTGCAAGCCTATGCTTTGGGGGCTGTTCCATCGTCTTCGAAAGCTCCTACTGCTGAAGAGAAGGGGAAGAGTGTGGTTGTTCAAGGTACTCTTTCTATTTGTGGTGTTCCAGTTAGAGTGTTGTTTGATACTGGAGCGTCGCATTCTTTTGTTTGTGATGATTTGGTAAGCCGGTTAGGTATGAAACCGGATATTGTTGATAGGCCATTGGTTGTGACTAATCCGGTAGGGGGTTCGTCATGTTTGTGTATGTTATGTCGTGGTCTAGTTGTGTCGAGTCATGATTGCTCGTTTGTTTGTGATTGCTTTGTTCTGAACTTTGCGGGGTTCGGAATTATTTTGGGTATGGACTGGCTTAGGAAGTATGCGGCTAGGATTGATTGTGAGAGGCTTGAGGTGACAGTCGGGAATGTGGAAGGGCGAAAGGTTGTGATACGATGTAAGCATGAAGAAGGCGTCTTCATGAGCTTCATGTATTCGCTAGTTGTTCCACGGGATGGACTGTCATCGGTGCCTATTGTGAATGAGTTTGAGAATGTCTTTGAGGAAGTCAAAGGGTTGCCGCCGCATAGGGAGATCGAGTTTCGTATCGATCTAGTTGAGGGAGCCAGACCTGTTGTGATGCCTCTTAGGCGGATGGCACCGAGGGAGCAGCAAGAGCTGAAGGTGCAAGTTGATGACCTTTTGCAGAAAGGATTCATTCGGAGAAGTGTGTCCGAATGGGGTGCGCCAGTTGTGTTCGCAACCAAAGCGGATGGATCGTTGAGGTTGTGTGTGGATTATCGTGAGCTGAATAAGGTGACTAAGAAGAACAAGTATCCATTGCCGAGAATAGATGACTTGTTTGATCAGCTTCACGAGGCTAAGGTGTTTTCTCAGATGGATTTGGCAACGGGATTTCACCAGTTGAGAGTGGCGAAGGATAGTGTGCCGAAGACTGCTTTCAGGACACCATCCGGGTTTTATGAGTGGCTGGTAATGCCGTTTGGGTTGACTAACGCGCCAGCATATTTTGTGGATCTTATGAATAGAGTGTTCAGAGATCAGTTGAATAAGTTCGTGCTTGTGTTCGTGGATGATATTTTGGTTTATTCCAGAACTGAGGAAGAGCACAAGACGCACTTGAGGATTGTTTTAGGAATCTTACGGAAACATCAGCTGAAGGCTAAGTTTTCGAAGTGTCACTTCTGGAAGAATGAAGTGAGGTTCTTAGGTCATGTTATTTCTGGAAATGGAATAGCGGTTGATCCCGCTAAGGTGGCAGCGATCCAGGATTGGGTTAGGCCTAAGAATGCATCTGATGTGAGAAGTTTTCTTGGATTAGCAGGATATTATCGTCGGTTTATCAAAGACTTTTCCAAGATAGCTGCACCGTTGACAGGATTGACGAAGAAGAACCAAGTGTTCAGATGGGATGATAAGTGTGAGCAAGCTTTCGTAATCCTGAAAGAGCGACTGACGAGCGCTCCTGTTTTGACTATTCCAAGTGGGAATGATGAGATGGTGGTTTACACCGATGCATGTGGCACTGGACTAGGAGCGGTGCTAATGCAGAAGCATAAAGTTGTTGCGTATGCTAGTCGACAACTAAAGCCGCATGAAAGGAATTATCCGACTCATGATTTGGAGTTAGCGGCGATTGTGTTTGCTTTGAAGATGTGGAGACACTATCTATTGGGAGTTAGATTCGAGCTGTTTACAGATCATAAGTCGTTGAAGTATCTGTTTTCCCAAAAGGATTTGAATCTTCGACAGCAAAGGTGGCTAGAGTTCTTAGCATCGTATGATTTTGGTATAGCCTATACTCCAGGGAAAGGTAACGCAGTGGCTGATGCGTTAAGTCGAAGACATGCAGGATTGGGAGCCATGTTTTCGGAATGGAAGAGTCTTGAGTATTTGGCTGGATTTGATTTCAGGCCTAGATGTGAATTGGAACCTGAGATGTTGGCAAACTTATCGATAAGGCCTACTCTTGTGGAAAGAATTGGCGAGAGGCAAAGGAGAGATGATAAGCTTATCAAGATTATCCGTGATTTGGAATCCGGATTGGATCCAGAAAAGGATAAAGGATTTGAAGTCGATCGAGAGGGTTGGCTTCGAAAGCAAGGGCGACTAGTTGTTCCCGATGTAGATGGATTGAGAGATGAAGTTCTGAGGGAGAGTCATCACTCGAAGTTGACAATTCATCCAGGTGGAAATAAGATGTATCGGGATATGAAGAGAACCTACTACTGGGAAGGTATGAAGAAGGATGTTGGAAATTTTATTTCCAAGTGTATGAATTGCCAGTTGGTGAAAGCTGAGCAGAAGAAGCCCAGTGGATTGCTTCAGCCATTAGAGGTTCCTACATGGAAGTGGGAGCAAGTGTCGATGGACTTTATCGATGGTCTACCTAGGACAAGAGCAGGGAATGAAGGGATTTGGGTCATAGTAGATCGTTTGACCAAGAGTGTAAGATTCATTCCTGTTCGATCGACTAGGACCGCATCGAAGTTGGCTGAGCTTTATGTGAAGTGGATTGTTCGATTCCATGGTGTTCCGAAGAGTGTAGTGAGCGATCGAGACCCATTGTTCACTAGTAGGTTTTGGAAGAGCTTCCAGGAAGTCCTGGGAACCGAATTGTGTTTGAGTACAGCTTATCACCCTCAAACAGATGGTCAGACTGAGAGAGTCAACCGAGTTTTGGAAGATCTTCTTAGAGCATGTGTTTTGGACTTCGGAGGATCATGGGAAGATCACCTTCATTTGGTGGAATTTGCTTATAATAACAGTTATCAGTCGAGTATTGGTATGGCACCATATGAGGCATTATATGGAAGACCGTGTAACTCACCGACATGTTGGTTGGAAACTGGAGAAAAGCTGATACTTGGGCCAGAGATGATTCGACAGACTTCAGATTGTATAGAGATCATTCGGCAACGAATGAAGGCAGCCCAAGATCGTCAGAAAAGTTATGCCGATAATCGTCGTAAGGATTTGGAATTCGACGTAGGTGATATGGTTTTTGTGAAGATTTCTCCTCTGAAGAGTGTCATTAGATTCGGGAAGAAAGGAAAGTTAACTCCGAGATTTGTTGGACCATTCCCGATTATCGAGCGTATTGGAAAGCTCGCTTATAGATTGGAGTTACCGGAAAAGATGGCGGGTGTGCACAGTGTTTTTCATGTATCTTATCTACGGAAGTATATGCACGACCCAACTACGGTGGTTTCTGCTGATAGCTGTGAAGACTTGGAGGTTGATCCAGTTGTTTCGAGACCTCGTAAGCCGCTTCGTATTGTTGAAACCGATACGAAACAGCTTAGGAGGAAGACGATTACGTTGCTCAAGGTACAATGGAGTGATGATGTTAACGACTGTACGTGGGAGGAGGAAGAGAGGATGAAGGCAGCTCATCCCGGACTCTTCGAGGTATTGCCCTAAAGTGTCGTGACATCTCATGAATTTGTAGCTTGTTCTAAGTCTTAGAATTCTGCATGCTAGGCTAGAATTGGATGCATGGTTTGTTGATTGCTATGGATGGTAGGCATGCGGAATAATTGTGATTGCTATTGTTTGCTTGGAATTTCGGGGGCGAAATTCCTAAGGGGGAGAGAATGTAACGACCCGTATTTTACGTGTCGATAAATCGTAGAATTTGCAGGTCGATAGTGTTGATTGTGTTGCCTCTAGCTTGAGTCGTGACCGACTCATAGGGTTGCCGAGTTAAGAAACTATGAGTCGTTAGCGAGTTAGCTTGGGCACGAGTCAACTGTGTGCAAGGTAGCTAACGGGTTAAGGAAATATACGAGATAACGACTCAGTGGGCCTAGGGTCTAAGTCATACACGACTTAGTGGGATAGTGGTTAGGTCGTGTACGAGTTAGTGGAAGTAACGACTTAAGGCTTTGGCCAACCCAGGAAGTTATACGACCTAAGGAGCTAACGAGTTAAGAGGGGTAACGACCTATAGGCTTGTGCGAGTTAGCAAGTTAGGTGACGAGTCGTGACCGACTCATAGGGACCGACTCAAGGGGCTTAGACGACTTAAGGTTGTAGCGGCTTATAGGGGTTAACGGTCTATAAGATCTAAGGCTTAGGTCGGTGGGCCGACTTAGTGGATAAGTCGTTGGGGACTTAGGCTTTTGAGTCGTGTCTCGTGGGATAAGGATTAGGCTTAGGTCGGCCGGGATAAGTCGTATGTGTCTTAAGTCGTGTGACCTTCTTGCTGTGTTGAGTCGTTAGGTCTTTGAGTCGGTAGAATTTAAGTCGGCATCTGGGTTAGTGTTAAGTCGGCAGTATATGTTGTATAGTTAAGTCGCAGGGTCGGCTGTGCTAGGTCGTGAGTCGGCAGGAGATGAGTCGTGGACGACTCATGATGAGTCGGGACCGACTCATGGGGCGACGACTCAGGGAGGTTCCAGCCTATAAATAGAGGGGTTCGGCTCACTTTTTGGCACCAGATTTCGAAGCGACGAAGTGCTGCCATTTTGGAAACTCGACTACAGTATTTTCTTCACTTCTTTCTCTACTTCTATCAAGTGCTAACATCCATTGAAGATTGAAGATCAAGATCAAAGATCAAGAGCCAAAGTTGAAGATTTTCATCCGAAGAGGCTAGATTTCACCGTTTCAAGTGAAATTTCTCCGGATCAAGCCCAAGTCCTTGCTGTCCAGATCTGAAGTTGTTTGATTTTAGGTTGTTTTGGTGATTTGGTGAGTGGTAGTTATCTCTCACGCGGATCCAAAGGAGTATATTGGATTGGTGGCATGTTTGGGTGTTAAAGTTAGAGATTTCATGCATTTTTCTTAGATCTAAGTCTAGATCCATGGTTTTTGAAGATGTTTACTTATGCAAGTTTGTTTAATAAGCATTAGAGACAAAACCCATGTTTTATAATTGATAGATCTATGCTAAAAACCATGATTTCACATATGTTGGACTTTTGCTCGTTTATTTACGAAATTCCCATTATAGTTGATATTGCTTAAATTGCTTAATAGATCTTGTTTGAATGATTGATTATTTGAATGTATGATTGATTTGATTGTTTCCAAGTTAGCTAGTAGTTGATTTGGAACAAGATGATGAAAGAGGATTCAAAAGCTATGGAAGAAGGCTCTTGAATGGTGAAAGCTGCTTAAGGCATATGTAGCGGATGTTGAAGCTCATATGTATAGATTGGATGATGTTGAGATGGGACTTTGCCATGATTTGATGAGGCAAACCATGTTGTTGAGTTGAGACTTTGCTTTGATGCGATGAAGCGAAGTATGATGTGAGTCTTGGCTTAATCCAAGCAGGGATCATTCCAAGCATGTTGATAACTTGAAGAGTAGTTCAAGTTGGTTGATAATGGATTGTTCAAGAGGTAGCTTGAGCTTGTATGAGGATAGTCGTCAAGAAGGATGGCTAGGAGGCTTGGATCTCGTCGTTGTTGAAGGTTCTAGCATGCTCAAAAGCAAGAGTACATGGGGCGCCCATAACGACTACAGGTAGGTAGTCGGGACACCCAAAAGACTACAGGTAGGTAGTTGAGTACTCTGGGCAAAGTAGATAAGTCCTAGGCACAAGGCAGTGTGCGGAGTTATGGTTAGAACCGGGGTTACCATTAGCCCTTGACAGATGGTCATTCAACTAACGGTGAAATCGAGGCAAGGATAACAGTGATAGCCAGAGTCATGGATGTTTGGTTGTATTATCATTCGGCTTCGAGAGCGGTGTTTTCTGGGTGCTTATCTGATCTTGGTTTAGGCCTTGGGGGTTTGTATTTGGAAAACATCGTCCTTGACTCGAGTGGTATTTGCTTTACCTTAATTGTCTATGTTGTTATGCTTGCTTCTCCTTAGTGTATGTCTGGGGCTATCACTGTAGAAAGAGGTGGAGTGGGATGGTTTGGTTCCTATTTCTTTTATCCTTTATGCTCTTTTGGTATGCTTGATAGTTGATTTACTGCTCACTAAGACTTTGTCTGACTCAAGGTTTTATGTCTCCTCTTATTACCTTGGGCTGTTCATCCATGTCGGGATGGGCAGACTAGGTAGCAGGTGACAGGTGCTGTGCTAGGAGTTCTACGCTAAAGATGACGAAGACGAGCAGGAGGCTTTGCATATTAGTTTTCTTACTATATGTACTGGGTATCCGCTGCTGTATTTGGTTGAGTGATTTGTAGTGAGGCTTTCATGTATGGATTTGAGTAGATGATTGTATGAAACTACTGTGATGCTTATATGATGATGTTCTGTTCTATGGAGCTTCACTATATTATATTTCTCTATTGTATTTTATCCATGCGCTGTGAGTTATGCGATAGAGATTCTTCTGTTTTGTTTTACCCTGACTATCGTCCATGGCTGCCTGGCACACCTTTTAGCGCATTATTTCCTTGATTTGGTGCGGGAGTCATGGGCGGTCGTCACAATCTCCTTCGAAAGGCAAGTTCTTTTTGAAACAAATGCCTTCCAAAAGCATCATTTCGAAGGATTTGATTTGATGGATACGAGGACAACCCCTTCGAAAGTCCAATGCCTTTCGAAAAGATTCAAAACTCGATGTGTATATATTCGAGTAAAGAGTGGATACAATGTGCCATAAAGCCTTATTTTGGATAAATGTCATAAGTTCAATGGACTCGATAATGTTGAATTATCATCATCACGTTACTTTAGTGACACAAAGGCTTTGGACGTAATGATAATATGCTTTAAAGCCAAGATATCCAACTAGGTTCTATAGTGTAACATATGCTAATAAACAGTTAAGAAGATAAGTGTGCATCATGTGCTATAGGTTATTAGACAAGCTAATGGCCAAGATGATCATTCTCATGTTCGAAATCAATATCAAGTCCATGCATCCTCTCTTTTTATTTCTTACAAACGGATTACCAATAATAGAATTTTTTCCCCAATTTGATTTAGGGTTACAAGAATTCAATTTGACAAAGAAATGCAGGAATCAAAAAATCGGTCCTGAACTTGGACCCCTAGGGTCGTATTTATAGATGTAGGTTTGACTCTTCTGCGTCCATCCTTCCGAAGCTGTTGAAAGGTCTCTTCACTAAACTTTCACTATCATTGATGTTAAGGTGCTTCTGCTTTCTTTGTTTAAGCTTTCGTAACGCTTGAATTTTCCTTCTGCCATTGGGTATTGAATCGGTTTCCACACCACTTATATAAGACTTTCGTCACTATGGAAAGGGTATTTTTTGGTTTCAAAAGGGTTGTAACATAGTTGAAGGCTTCCTAAACCTCTTCATTGCTATTGAGATCTGGTGCTAATATGGTAGGTTGTTATTTATACAAGTGCGGAAGGGTTGAAAGGATCAAGTAGTGGTGGAAAGATCATTAGGCAAGGTCACTTATAAAGGAAGAAGCTTCTTGATGGACTAATGATGGTTGTAGATAGTAGCTTTCAAAAGTAATCCCCTTGATTAAAGCGGAAGCCCATCTTTTGATCCTTGCGAAAGCAATATTAACATGTACGAAGCCTTTATAATTATTGCAGAAGGGTTTGACCGATTTGAAAGGCTATTCTTTGCAAAACCATGCTTTTGAATGAGAAGTGTAGGTAGAACCTTCTTCTACAGAAGGTAGATAGTGGCAGAATCAAACATTTCGAAAGATTTTTTTATATTGAAGGGAAATGTTGGAAAAGTTTCTTATTTTTATCTTCTATGGAAGCATCCAACACTTACAGCACCAATCCAATATCTTCGAACGCTACTTCAATGCCTTCGAACCCCTATTTTGAACCATGGTGGAACCTTTTTTTCAACTCTTGCAAAACCTCTATAGTGCTTTCGCAAGCCTTCTTTTAACACCTGTGGAACCCTTCTTTTGGTGCCTTCGAAAGACTTCTTTCATAGCTATATTCCTGAGTGAACTTAATGGTTAATAATTAGCCCCCCGTATGAAAGAAGCTTTTGTTCTTTAGGACAAAAATATAAGAATTCTCTTTTGCATCATTTCATCCTCAATGGTCTTCCTTATCAATCTTATTTTCCTATAAAGTATAAAGTAGACAACATTTCTTAATATTAATTGAAATTTACATATTAATCTGCTCAGTAGTTTGTCCATATTGTTGGAGATAGTATTAGAATTCATGAAGATATAATTCCAGAAATATAAATGTGGGAATAATGAAAATTAATAGATTTATCATCTGAAGATAATAAGTGATGAGAAATCCACAGTTGGGAATGATTAAAGACTGGAAATACTTGTCTGACAATAATAGAAATCCTGAAATCCAACTTTGGTAATGATGAGAGAAGACCAAAAATTCGTCTTTGGTTATATTAATTGAAGACCGGAAATCTAATTATGGAATTAATAATAGAGGGTCAGAAATCGAAATCTGGCACTAATAATATAAGTTTAGAAATCCACTTTTGGAAATAACTGATATAAGACCAAGAATAATTGTTTAGTAATAATAAAAGCCCAAAAATCATCATCTGGAAATAAGTCATAGAAGACCAGGAATCCTCATTTGGGGACAAATAATAGAAGTCCAGAAATCCTTATCTGAAAATAACAAAAGACCCGAAATCCAAATTCGGATGTTGATAAGTGTAGTCCAGAAGTTAACAGTAAAGACCAAAGACCCATATTCGGGTATTAGTAAGAGAGATGCAGAAATTATTATTTGCAAATTAGTAGAAGACCAGAAGTCCATAAAAGGGTCTTGAAATCAATGACAGAAGACTCAAAACCCAGATTCAAGTATTAATGAGTGAAGTCCAGAAATTAGTGGAAAAAGTTCTAAAACCCAGATTCGGCTATTAATAAGTGAAGTCCAAAAATCAACTTCCAAAAATTAGCCGAAGGCCATAAATTCATATCTAATAATGAAAGTTATCCGGGAATTATCGTCCGAAACTAGTAGAAGACTATAAATCTATTCCTAGAAATAAAAATGAAAGTTTAGAAATCATTATTTGAATAAGGGAAATTTAGAAATTCTCGTTTGAGCCTTTTGTTCTGCACTACTCTTTAGACTTTGATTGTTCAAATCTTTTGCTTTGTGTTAACTTTCTGGTTCTAGGTACCCGATTCTTTTGAAATGCACCTTCCTTTAGGCTTCGTGTATTGTTAATGCTTTGTGTGTCACCACTCGGGCTTAGACGTCTTAGTCAGTTATTGTCTGGTGCACTTGGTTAGCTTATCAATAAGTAGGACCCAAGGAATTGCCCAACCTCCCTCCAAGAGGCGCTCCAACCAGACCTCATAATTGCGACAAAAGGCTTGTCCGATGCCTTGACCAGTCCATGGCATGGCGGGATCAAGGGCATACTCCATCCTCCCTTCAGGAGACGCCTTGACCTAGCCATAACATGGCGCGATCAAGGGATTGTAGATATTTTAACCTGGCCATAGCTTAGCATGGATAAAGGATTACTCTGACCTCCCTCTAGGAAGCGCTTTGACCTGCTCATCTTGGCGGGGTCAAAGGCTTATGACTGTTTAAGGTTTTTCCAAGTTTAAGGAGAATTCTATTCCCGACCATGTAGATTTTCTTAAAAAAAAGGCGCTTTATTCATCCAATGTTGGAGAATATAGTTGCAAATGTTCTGAATACCATGTTCTTGGAACCATATTGCCATCTGGGGGACATAATTTGTAACCACATGGAGGAATTACATTGCACATAATTAGAGGACCCTCGCAGTTTGATCCAAGCGTCCTGTCTATAGGATTTCTAGTGTTTTCCATCACTCTTCAGAGCATTAGATCTCCTTCTTAAAATGATCTTGTCTTTACTTTTGAGTTGTTGTATTTTGAATTCTTCTTTGATACTCGGAAGTTCGAATAGTTGTTTCATCTCTTAGTTCATGTATGAAGTCCAATGACTCTTTCTTTAACTCTTGGTTCGTATCGAACGCGTATGCAATTCTTCGATGGGAAGGTACTTCAATTTCGACTGGTAACATTGCTTCACATCGGTACGTTAGAGAGTAAGGGGTATGACGCATAGTAGTTTTGGTAGATGTACGATATGCCTAGAGTACAAGTGGCGGTTCTTCCATCCAATTTCCTTTGGCCTTATTTAGTTGTTTTTTCAAGATGGTCTCAATAGTCATGTTGATTGCTTCGATGGCTCCATTAGCTTTTGGATGTGCTATTGAAGAAAAACTTTTGATGATTTCATTCTTATGGAAAAATCAAGAAAACTCTTCACTTTCAAATTGTGTTCCATTATCTGATATAATCTTGTAAGGGATCTTAAATCTAGTGATGATGTTCTTTATAACAATCTAAGTACTTTCCCAGAAGTGATTTTAGGAAGTGGTTCTGCTTCTACGTATTTAATAAAGCAATCAACGGCAACCACAGCAATACTTGCCCTCCTTTAGAAATTAGCAATAGTCCAATCAAATCGATTCTCCATACATCAAAGGGCCATGTACTGATGATCAAGGTTAATTGTTTTGGTGGTAAACGGGGAAATTTTGAGTATTTTTGGCACCCTTTGCATTTCTCTATGTGCTCTATAGTTTGACTAGTCATTTGCGACCAATAGAAACCTTGTCTTATTAATTTCTTAGCTAACTTTATCCCATTGGAATGGTCTCTACAAAATCTTACATGCGCTTCTTTTGGTAATTTTATCCCATCCTCAAAACTTACACATCTTAAGTATGGAAAATCATATCCTTTCTTATAGAGAATTCCATCCATCATAGTGAAGGTCGAAGCTTGACGCCTGATTCTCCTAGCTTTCATTTTCTCAGATGGTAATATTCCATTAGCAAGATATTCTACAATAGGTTCGTCCAAGTGTTATTGTGGCATTTATCTATTCTTGGATGAAGGGCTATTTTTATATGGAATTTCTTCATCAATTTCTCTTTCTTGTGTCATGGCTTAGGATCTAATTAAAACCAATAGTTCTTTCCTTGGTTAGAGCATTTTCTCACCAATACTGGGACTTGCTTGATACCCTACTAGTACGATATGGGTTTCTGAAGCTCCTTTTGAACTAGCCAATTTTGCTAATGAATCTACTTGAGAATTATCTCTCTTTGGGACTTGATGTACAGAAAAATCTTCAAATGGAATAAGCATTTTTTAGCATCTTCTTAACGTAAAGGGATAGTCTAACGTCTTTAGTCTAATATACCTACTTTATCTGATTTACCATTAGTTGAGAGCCACTAAAGATTTGAATTCGTGGGATCTTGAGTTATAAGGCTAGAGTTAGTCCTTTCACCATCGACTCGTAGTTAGCCACGTTGTTTGTTGCAAGAAATCCTAGCTTCATCGCACAGTGTAGGCAGTGTCTACCTGGTGTGATTATGACATACCCTGCTCTAGCTCCTTGCTCATTTGATTCCCCATCGACAAATAGTTGTCATATGGACTTTTGATCTTTTTCTTTCTCTAACTACCCTTTAACAAAGCCTATGCATTCATTGATAAAATCCGTTAATGTTTGCACCTTGATTGCTGCTCATGGTTGAGATTCGATGTCATATTGGCTAAGTTCACTTTCCTATTTTACTAGCATACCCAAAGTCTTGGGTTTACTGAAAACCTACTTGAGCAGAAAGTTAGTCAATACTCTGATCGGATATGCTTAAAAGTATGCTCTAAGTTTTCGTGCTGTAAGTATCAAATAATAAGCCAACTTTTATACGACCGGGTATCGAACTTCAGCATCCTTCAATCATCTGCTCACATAATAAACGGGAAGCTGGGTTTCGATTTCTTCTCTAATTAGAATCGAACTAACTGCATGTTCTGAGACTACCATATATAAGTATGAGCTTTCTCCATTCTTTGGGCTGGATAATATTGGTGGCTTTTCTAACTTATTTAGTAATTCTTGGAAGGTTTTCTTACTGTCTTCTCCCCACTCAAAGTTCTTTCTTTTCTTGATTACATGAAATAATGGGATGAATTTATCGATTGCCTTGGAGATGAATCCGCTCAAAGCTGTAATTCTGCCATTCAAACTCATTGCGTCTTTGCTTATTTTAGGCGGCCATGTCTTTGATAGCTTGGATCTGGTCAGGACTGCCTTCAATCCCTTGTGCACTAACAATGTAACCTAAGAACTTTCCGGAATGAACCGCGAAAGAATATTTATAAGGATTTAGTTTCATTTAATACCTTCATAATACGTCAAATATTTCTTCAAGATCTTTAAGGTGACTCTCAGCTTCATAGGACTTTACTAGCATATCATCCACGTAAATCTCCATATTTTGACCAATCTATTCCTTCAACCATCTATTGACTAATCTTTGATAAGTAACTCTTGCATTCTTTGGTCCGAAAGGCAATACTTTACAACAGAAAGTTCCCCAATCGGTAATTAAGCTTGTATGTTCTTTGTCTGGCTTGAACATGGGGATCTGACTATATCTTGAGTAAGCATCCATGATAATAGCTTGTGTCTGCTAGTCGTATCAACTAACTATTCTATTCTGGGTAGCGGATAACAATCTTTTAGGCATGCTTTGTTCAGATCAATGTAATCCACGTAGGTTCTCCACTTATCATTCGACTTCTTTACCAACACAGGGTTTGCCAGCCATTTTGTATAAAAAACTTCTCGAATGACTCCATTTTCAAGTAGCTTTTTAACCTCTTCTTTCAAGACATCAAATTGTCTCTTCTTTTGTTCGACAGGAGTCACGTTTGGATCAATATTTAGTGTGGCACATAACTGATAGGTCAATTCCGACCTATCTGAATAGATCTGTGAAAATACGTCATTGCTAGCTTTAAGGAATTGAATCTAGTGTGCTTTCAAGTTGTTCTCTAACTCTTTTCCCACTTTAACTATTTTGGTTAAATTAATTTGATCTATACAAACTCCCTCAAGATCCTCTGTAGGCTTTATCCTCTCCATTTCTCCTCGGCAATCCAGTTCTATGATGATCTCTCCTGCTTCTACAAAGTTAGCATCGGTCCTCTTCCTCTTCCCTCCAGGTGTGATGTACCTTTCAAACACATGTTTATTTGTTTTATTAGATCTTATTTTTGCATCGAAGTTGGATGTAAAAAAATCCATCATCCAAAAGCTGGAAAATAGTAGAGGAATCATAGTAAGAAGAGTACTCCCTTTTGTAATGAACGAGAGTTGCAAAATATGTTTTGCGGGAGCTAAAGTGTTCTCCCCGAATAGTACCCCTAACCTCTTTTAGCCAAGAATTTTACCACCAGGATTTTGGGGAGACAAAAGCATCCATCTCATCTAGCGCAGGATAGCCAAAGAATGCATTGTAATATGAAGACTGATCAATGATCACGAAGAGTGTCTTAAAAGTTCTACAGCATGGTTATAGTCCCATCTGCACCAGTAACATTACTTGCCCTACCGGTGTCGACCCCCTATTATTGCATCCAATGATAGGTTCAATACTAGGCTCTAATATATCCTTAGGAATCCCCATCCAATCAAAGGCGCACTTAAAGATGACATTAACCGCACTTCCGGTATCTATTAGAATCTTGGATACTATGGAAAGCCTGATTTGGGTTGTGATCATAAGGGATTCATTATGAGGATGATGAATTCCTTTCTTTAGATTTTGTGGAGTGATGACAAGATTTGGGATTTATATACTAAGTCACGAGTTTTTGAATGGGAGCACTTTCTGCACAGAGAACACTCCTTTCTTAGCTTCCTTGATATATTTTTTCCTAGCTCCTTTACTATTTCCTGCTAGATGAGATCCCCCTAGAATCACATCAATTCTATTCAAAGGTGGACTTAAGTTTAATGGATCTTCATTCTCTAAGACATTCACAGCATTACTACGGAATTATAGCGATCCATTATCAGATCGAAGTGCTTTCTGTTTATCTTGGACAAATTCTTTTAGTTGTCCTTCATGGATCATCTTTTGAATAATTCTGGCTAGCACTTGACACTCGTCTGTCTTATGGCCATTTGTCTTATGATAAGCATAATAATCATCATGTTTTCTCTGCTCAGGGAAGTTCTTGGTCTTGAATGAAGTAGGGAAATTAGCATTTTCTTTAGTTGTGGCGTAGATATAAGATAAAGGTTTATTCAAAGCGACTGAATTGGTGTTGGAGTCTTCCCACCTTAACCTTTTGTGCCCTCGATCAAATCCAAATCTTCCAACTTCCCTGTTAGGGTTACTTTTCCTTTTAGCATAGTATAATTCATCCATTTAAATGAATTCATTGGCTCGAAGGTGAAAATCCTATAAATTTTTGCATTCATGGACGAAGAGCTCTTTCTAAAACGGTGTGTTTTCTATCAATCTTGAATGCACTGTAATTATCTTATCTCTATCGTTCATGTCTTTGGCCTTCAATGCCTCTTTATTGAACCTTTTGATATAATCACCCAATGATTCTCCTTGCCTTTGCTTGATGTTTTCCAAAACGGTGCAGTCAATTGTTGGATCTTTGCATTGCAAAATTGAGCAAAGAATTCTTAGATGAATTATTTTCATAAATAGATAGTTTTCTCCCGATATCGGCGATACCATTTTGCAGTAGCCCTTTGAAGTGTTACTGAGAATAATCTGCATCGCACTCCCTCGAAGCATTATAAAGGTCCATTTGGCTGTCAAAAGCCATTAATTAGGTGGTCATCAGGATCACTAATGTCATGGTATTTCATAGTTAGAACCTTAACATGAGAAGGAATTATTGTTGACATGGTTTCACCAATGAACAAAGCTACTCGCTCATTATCATTTACTTGCCCATCTAAAGTTCTTTTCGCTTTAGCATTCAGCGTGTCTTTAGTACTTTCTCTGCCACGTTCTTTAAATATGCTTCAGTACATGGTAGCTTTTTCAATCTGGATTATATTCCTTTGAAGGATGATTTTCGGATTGCTCTATATATTTGCCTTGCATCTTGCCCTGATGATCAGCTTCAGTTGCAAAATGTCTCTTTTTCTTTGATGACTTCAAGTCAATTTTGCTCATGTCTTTAAATGTGTAATCCTTTAAATTCCTTCTGGGAGAGACCACTTCTTCTCCTATTTTGGCTTAGCGGTTTTACACGATTTCTGAAGAAGGGCTGCTTCCAGGCGCTTTTGCATTTGTAGTAGTTGTTCCAAATGTTTTATCCTAGCCGCATTGTCATCAGGTTGCACTAGAGTTGATGGTTGTCCTAGCACAACGCCTTCTAAGTTGAAGGTTGGCACAATATTTTCCTCCAGAACTATTGTGTGCACCGCTTTTTTATCCAATCGGCCGTGTCATTTTGATTTCATTTTCCTACAACAAATCAAAATTTCCATAATTAGTCTATAAGGAAAGAATAAGGATGGAGGTTCAAGTGGTCCTTCTAGCGCCAAAATGTTTACGGTATAAATTGTCAACACCTAATGCAGCATTGAATTGGGGTCAATCAAAAGAAGAACCTTTTTGAAAGACTTTGAAACAACTTGTATTGACCTTTGAAAGGCAAGTTATTTTCGAAAGCATACAAATACCTTCCAAAAGAATCCTTTCGAAGGTGTTGATTTGATAGTATGAGGAGAGCCCCTTTGAAAGTCCAATGCCTTTCGAAAGGATTCGAAACTCGAGGTGTGCATATTTGAGTAAAGAGTGGATTCAATATGTCATAGAACCTTATTTTGGATACATGTTATAAGTCCAATGGATGCGATAATGTTGAATTATCATCATCACGATATTTTAGTGCTGCAAGGGATTTGGACGTAATGATAATATGCTTTAAAGTCAGATATCTATATAGGTTCTATAGCGTAGCATAAGCTAATAATGGGTTAAGAAGATAAGTGTGTATCATGTGCAATTAGTCATTAGACGTGCCAATGGCTGAGATGATCATTCTCATGTTTGAAATCGATATCAAGTCCATGCATCCTTTATTTTTAATTCTTACAAATGGATAACAAATAATAGAATTTTCCCATAATTTGACTTAGGGTTACAAGAATTCAATTTGACAAAGAAATGAAGGAATCAAAAATCGGTCCTAAACTTGGACCCCTAGGGTTGTATTTATAGATACGGGTTAGACCCTTCTACGTCCATCCTTCTAAAGCTGTCGAAAAGTCTCTTCATCGACCTTTCGCTGCCACTAATGTTAGGGTGCTTCTACTTTCTTTATTTAAGCTTTCATAACGCTTGATTCTTCCTTTTTCCATTGGGTATTGAATCGGTTTCCACACTACTTATATGCATCTTTTGAGGCTTTTGTCACCATCGAAAGGATATTTTCTTAGTTTCGAAAGGGTTGTAACATAGTTGAAGGCTTCCTAGACCTATTCATTGCTGTTGAGATCTGGTGCAAATATGGTAGGTTGTTATTTGTACAAGTGCATAAGAGAATTTGGATGGGTTTGAAAGGATCTAGTGGTGGCGGAAAGATCATTGCGCAAGGTCGCTTATAATGGAAGAAGCTTCTTGATCGACTGATGATGGTTGTAGATAGTAGCTTCCGAAAGTAATCCCCTTGACTAATGTGGAAGCCCATCTTCTGATGCTTGCAGAAGCAATACTAACATCTACGAAGCCTTTCTAATTCTTGCGGAAGGATTTAACCTATTCGAAAGGCTAATCTTTGCAAAGCTATGCTTTCGAATGGGAAGTGAAGGTAGAGTCTTCTTCTACGGAAGGTACATAGTGGTGGAACCAATCGTTGCGAAAGATTTGATTTATATAAAAGGGATAATGTTGGAAGAGTTCCTTATTATCATCTTCTATGGAAGCATCCAATGCTTACAACACCAATCCAATCTCTTCAGAAGCTACTTCAATGCTTTTGGAACCCCCTTTTTGAACCATGGTGGAACCTTTAACGATATAAATCATCTACACTAAATGGTGCATTGAATTGGGGTCAATAAAAAGAAGAACCCTTTCGAAAGACTTGAAAACAGCTTGTATTGACAAGACAGTGACTTGATATTACCATCTTATGTACAGACCCCTTTCGAAGGGATCAAAATGAGTTCTAGATGAGAGAATTCATTCAAAAGCACCATTCTGAGGGTGTCGATACAGCTGCTAAGAAAGGATCTCCTTCGAAAGGTAAGTTCTTTTCGAAAGCATACAAATGCCTTCCAAAAGCATCCTTTCAAAGGTGATGATTTCATAGATATAAAGAGAACCCCTTCGAAAGTCCAATGCCTTTCGAAAGGGTTCAAAACTCGATGTGTATATATTCGAGTAAATAGTGGATACAATGTGCCATAAAGCCTTGTTTTGGATAAATTTCGTAAGTCCAATGGACTCGATAATGTTGAATTATCATCATCACGTTACTTTGTGACGCAAGGGCTTTGGACGTAATGATAATATGCTTTAAAGTCAAGATATCCAACGAGGTTCTAGAGTGTAATATAGGCTAATAAAGGGTTAAGAAGATAAGTGTGTATCATGTGCAATTGGTTAATAGACAAGCCAATGACCGAGATGAACATTCTTATGTTCAAAATCAATATCAAATCCATGCATCCTCTCTTTTTATTTCTCACAAATAGGTTACTAATAATAAAAAATTTCCCCAATTTGATTTAGGGTTACAAGAATTCGATTTGACAAAGAAATGCAAGATCAAAAGCGGTCCTGAACTTGAACCCCTGGGTCATATTTATAAATATGGGTTAAACCCTTCTGCGTCCATCCTTCCAAGCTTTCGAGAGGTCTCTTCATCGACCTTTCGCTGTCATTGATGTTAGGGTGCTTCTGCTTTCTTTGTTTAAGCTTTCATAACACTTGAATCTTTCTTCCTCCATTCGGTATCGAATCAGTTTCCACACCACTTATACGCATCTTTGGAGGATTACGTCACCATCGAAAGGATATTTTCTTGGTTTCGAAAGGGATGTAACATAGTTGAAGGCTTTTGGACCTCTTTATTATTGTTGAGATCTGGTGCTAATATGGTTGGTTTTTATTTGTACAAGTATGGAAAGAGCATTGGATGGGTTTGAAATGGTCTAGTGGTGGCGGAAAGATCATTGCACAAGGTCACTTATAATGGGAAAAGGTTCGTGATGGACTGATGATGGTTGCAGATAGTAGCTTACAAAAGTCTCCCCTTGATTAATGTGGAAGCCCATCTTCTGATGCTTGCGGAAGCAATATTAACATATACGAAGCCTTTCTAAATCTTGCAGATGGGTTTAATCGATCCAAAAAGCTAGTCTTTGCAAAGTCATGCTTTTGAATGGGAAGTGTAGGTAGAGTCTTCTTATGCGGAATGTAGATAGTGGCGGAACCAATCATTTCGAAAGATTTGATTTATGTGGAAGCGATGATGTTTGGAAGAGTTCCTTATATTCAACTTCTGTGGAAGCATCCAACGCTTACAACGCCAATCCAATCTCTTTGGAAGCTGCTTCAATCCCTTCGAAACCCTTTTTTTAACCATGGCGGAACCTTTTTTCCAACTCTTGCGAAGCCTCTATAATGCTTTCGCAAGTCTTCTTTTAACACCTCCGGAACCCTTCTTTTGATGCCTTTGGAAGCCTTCTTTCATACCTACATTCTTGAGTGAACTTTATGGTCGATAGAGGCTTTTGGATGTGTTAAGAGCTTAAGAAGCTATGATTCAGCAACTCCAAAGCCAAATATATGGAATCCAAGAGGAGCTGAGGATGACGAGTAGCTACAACGTCATTGTGTGGATAGAAGTGGACCGCCGCACGTTATGCTAGTTATTATATATATTGGAACATACTGACTTGATGCCATTATTATACAAGAAAAGAGCTACAAGTCCCTATATTTGATGTTGTTATAAGAAAAGTTGCTGTAGAAATGAATTTGTAAATTTGGTCTCTATTTTAAAAAAATAAAAAACGGAAGGTGCCTTGCACTTTTCTGACAGAAAATGCAAGGTAATTCGCAATTTTTTGATTTTGAAACGTATTTTGAAATTTTTAAAAAGCGCAAGCTAGTTTACTCGTTTTGATTTTGAATTTTTTTGAAAACTCTGAAATTTTTGAGAATTTTAGAAATCACAAGTTAACTTGTGCTATCTATCAAGAAAGCGCAAGCTATTTGCGCTTTCTGATTTAGAAAAACAGAGGTCTAATTTACATACTCATTGTTACATGGACTTTTCTTATAACAACATTAGAAATAGATACCTTGTATGCAAAGCCCCTTATTTATATTTTGACTTGTTATTGGACGTGTTTATATTTTCATATTATTGGGACATGCTAGATGTGTTGCGTGATATAGGACTTGATGTTGTAATATCGTAAAAGTGTGTTATATATATTTGCCTTTGATGATACAATTGCTTGTACAAATGTATATTGATGACATTGTCTAATTGAAACAATTGTATTGGTTTATATAATATAATGTTATGGTTTGTCATAGAAGGAGTCAAAATGCAGCATAATTCTACAAAAGTATATCGAAATCGACGTTGGCATGACATCGGTACGATATCTGCATTGTCTCGATAAAGTCTGCTTAGTGCAGTTTAAAAATGAAATGTCGAATGCATAGAGCACGCATAGGCAGATGTATGGCATTGATAAGACATTTGGAAATTGGTATTTCTGTGGCATTCGTAAACAGTATGAATGTTGTTAAATTATTGTGGCTATGCATAGGTATTCTATTGCAAAACTGTGGTGCAAGCATGGTGTCGGTAACTTCTCAACCTGAAAATTGTGACATTGTTTTATCCTTCTCCCTTTTGTCATCTACATGACATTAGGAAAATTCTCCTTACCCTTGCCAATGCTAATCTGTAGATGTAATAAATTGTAGTGAATTATGTTAGGTGTGGCTCATATTTGAGAGTGCATGGGTTGAATGATAAGTCTCATAACGCAAGAAATATGGCGCATAACGTGGTGTGTGTATATAGGATTGGTGACATGTAACATTATGACTTTCTTTTGTTACACGCAAGTGTTGCCAAGACCATGTATGTGCCCATTCTAGTAGGCGATGAAAGGGATGTTTATTCGGGACATTGGCACATCAGGAGCTTTATTAGGTGGCGCCTTTTTAAAACAATGAAGCACGCGTTTATGGAGACGCATTGGAGCGTCGAAACACAACATGGTACTAGAGCCGATGGTTCGAGGGACCATCAGACGATGCAAGAGTGACCGAAGAAAAGACTCATTGAGGTTTGGAGATATGTAAGCAGCTTGATATCACCGTTAGATACGTAGCCTGCACCAAGGCGTTGAGAACTGATGCTCCAAGATGGCTTGAGAGAAAGTACTCACCTTAAGGTGGAGATTTGGTAACGCAGCAATACCCTACTGCGTAAGAAGGGAGAAAAAAAAAGTTGTCTAATCCCACTACAAAACTTCTTTAGTATTCTCCAAATAAATGTTAGATGAAATGTTCATCAAGGTGGAGAATTGTTAGGCATGACTCACATTTGAGAGTGCGCTGGTTGAAAGATAAGTCCCATATCGTAAGTAATATGGCGCATAACATGGTATATATGTGAGATTGGTGGCATGTAGCATTGGTAATTTCTTTTCTTACAAGCAAGTGTTACCAAGACCATGTATATGCCTATTTCAGAAGGTGATGAAAGGATGTTCAATCGTAACGCTGGGACATCAAGAGGTTTCATTAGGTTGCGTCATTTTAGAACAATGAAGCGCATGTTTAAGGGGACACGTTGGAGTGCCGAAACACAACAAATTACTAACTTAAAAATGGTTATTTAAGAAGAAAAAAAATTCTTTTGATCTTTCTTATAATTAAACTATCAAACTAACTGAATATTGCCAAGTGATGACTTGTAAGAGAGAGAGAGAAAACGAAAATGTAAAGAGTTGTAAATGAAAATTCCAAACTTAATTTTCCTAATATATAACAGATGGATAGTGCAATACATCCATTATTATAATTGTAAAAAAAATTATGTACACATTTATTTCGGTAGCTAATAGGAGCGGAGCTTAGCATTAGCAAGTTGGGGCCAATGCTCTATGTGAAAAACTTAAAAACTGTTATAGAAAATGAAATTCTATTACTAGGCCCTGGCTGAAATTGTATTTGGACCATATCTAAATGAAACAGAAACTGCTAAACCCTGAATTCATTTGTCAATAAAAAAGAATTAGAGATTCTTAGATCTTCTTTCAATATCGCCCTAGTTAAGCTCCAAGGCTAACTCCGCCATTGATAGCTAAAATAGACCTATCAAATGGGTTGGACCGGGTCAAAATGAGTTTGGTTGATTTTGACCCAGCCAATTTATCACCCATTCTTTTTGACCCATTTAATGCAAGGGTCCATCTGACCCGGCTCATTTAATAAGCGGTTTACCCATTTAACCCATTTAAATGTTTACATTTGTTAAGTACAACCATTGTCACTATGGAGAACTACAATTTGCATCCATAAGATGAAGTATCCGAGTGTTGCATATCGTCTGTAATTTAGGTGGGAGTTCATCGATTGAAGTCTCGTCTGATTCCGAGGTAGAGTGATGAAGTTACTATGGTTTGAACAAAAAAATAGCAGCTTCTGCTTAGGTAGAGTTCAAATATATGGATGTGGCATGTTATTTTCTAAGTACAAATGTTAATCTCCATGAAGAACTACAACATTCGCTTACAAGATTAAGTATCTGAGTATTTCATACTATCCGTAATTTAGGTGGAAGTTCATGTTTGAGGTGCTGCTTGATTTCGATGTAGTACGAAGAAGTTACTGTAGTCTTAACAAAAAAATAGCGCTTCTGCCTAGACAGAGTTCAAATATGGGGATGTAGCTTGTTATTTTTTAAATACAACTGCTAGTTACCACGTAGAACTACAACGTACGTTCACAAGATAAAGTATATAAGTGTTCCGTATTATACGTTATTTAGGTGGAAGTTCATCAGTCGAAGTCTCGCCTGATTCTGAGGTAGTGTAAAGAAGTTAATGCAACCTAAACGAAAAAATAATGATTTCTGCCTAGGCGGGGTTTAAATATGGGAAATAGCATGTTATTTTTTATGTACAATTATTAGTCACCTTAGAGAACTGCAACGTTCGTTCACGAGATGAAGTATTCGAGCGTTCCATATAGTCTATAATTTACTTGAGAGTTCATCGGTCGAAGTCTCGTCTGATTTTGAGTTAGTATGAAGAAGTTACTGCAGTTTGAATAAAAAATAGTGAATTTTTCCTAGTCGAAATTAAATGGTTAAATGGACTATCTATTTATAACTCTATTTAAAATGGGTCAATTCGTTTACGATAATTAATAATGATATATAAATGGATTGACACTATTTGTAAATAGAGTAAATGAGTTCGTTAAGGGATTGAGTCATATTTTGACAATTCTAGCTAATAGCTAAAAAAAGATGTACACAACAACCTTTGGAGTTGAGATTAATGAGTTGTTATTCCGCTTCTCTACGTTTAGGGCTGGCCACCCCGTTTCCTATATTAAGTTCATGTAAAGTCAAAACAAAACGGCAAATTATTGGAAAAGTCAGAAAAAACATTCAAAAGATTATGTATGTTTACCTCACATTTTTTGAATTCTTCCTTGTAGGTACATCCGCAAAAATTGGAAGTAAAAAAAAAAAAAAATGCTGCTCTCTTATATTGACATGAACAATCAGAGATTATTATCAAATGTATACTAAATTTATAAATGGGAGAATGTTACTATTGTAACAGGAATTTTGCTGCCTGCGTTGTTAAAACCTAAAATGTCCTTTCCATTCATTTTTTTCCATATGTACGCCTTGCTAAAAAGACAGAGAAAAAGGAAAAAAAGAAGGGAAAAAACATTGATTTGGTTTTTCTTAGTGTAAGTTGATCAAAATTGAAGTTCTGCTATTAGCAAACCTAACATCAAGCCATAAACTATGAAACCGAGTTTAAATATTCATTTTTTGTATTTTCTGAACACATTAACCATATTTTTTATACGTAAATAACTGAATAATTATGGTTGTTAGCCATTTTTTCTCTTATATTATTAGCTCTACTGTTTCCTATGAAACTGGAGAATCATGCTAAACATAAATAAATATGAACAAAATCACAATATTTTTTCATTTGATGCTTTAATAAATGCGTCAACGTAAGAAAACATCACATGGAGTGGGTGATGTTGAGGGCACCGACCATATATTGAAAATAATCATTGTCCGCATCCCAAGAAACTTTTGCTTTTCAAGTCATAATCGCTATCAAAAAGAATTATAATTTTATAATGGTTGCCAATATCCTATATGTCATCTTCATTATTCCAAAACAAGAATCATTAAGTCCTAGATTTAAAGAATTCCTGTTAAAATTTATCTACTTAAAATCCTATGTGTGATTGGCCCTGATTAGACCTTAGCGCTAATATTTTAAACTTAAAAATAAAATAAAAACTTGAATAATACATAACATATCAAAAAACATTGGATGATACATTATAGACAATGAATGGGCTTTAGCCCAATAATCTTTCCTTTTTAGGGTTTTCTGAAAATTAGACCTCCTTTATTATAGAAATATAGTCAGCCAGCTTTCTTTCTATCTTTGAATTGATTTTTTTTCCCAGAAACAAAAGGTTTTCGTTAAGCTAAACTGAAATTTATGTTTACCTATACGTGTCTAAGTTCAAATAAATTAAAACAGGTTATTGGAAAATTGTTATCTTGGTAATCGGATATTAGAAAAGGGTGAAGGAAGTGAGTAAGAAATAACAAAAGAGGAAAAAATAAGCAAATTTTATTCATACATCTTAAATTAGTATATCTACACTTAAAAATTTACCAAGGTCATACACACTACTTTTTTTCTTAATACTAGTATGCACCGCACATATGTGCATCTAATAGCTAAATGTATTTACTTTTTGTTTAATGCGGATGTGTTTAGGTAACTGCGAAAGCATTGGCGGTCAGAACACTTTTATTTGAATCAGTTTTGTTGGTGGTACCAAATGCAAATCAATAGTAAAATTCTATCAATGGATGGTCGGAAAGTGAGTGATGTTGGAGGCCGAAAATTGATAGTGAAATTCCGTTAACGGATGGTCATGAATTATTTAGGGTATTTTTAGAATTTCAAAACAAAACGATAGAAATTCTATTGATTGAATTTTTATTACTAATAGTAGAGATATACGGTATATTTCAAAACAATCGTCGGTTCAGAATAAAACAAATAACTTCTCTCGTTTCACTTACTCTCTTTCATTCATTAATAATGCTAAGAACATGATTTCTAAATTCTCCATATTCACTTTCGCAACTTCCACATTTTAATTTCACCAACTTTGAATGTAAGATGAATTTATTTTTACAAGAAATGGTTGCCTAGTCCGTAGAATTGAAAGATGATGGAAAAAAGTCCCTCTTGAAAAAGTTATGAAAATTAGGTCTCTATTTTTAGTTTTTAGCTAATTTATTCTACTTTTGCCTCTGATTTCGATGTTGGACCGGTTTTTAAGAGGGGACATTTTGGTGAAAAATAACAAAATAGAGACCTAATTTACATGGATTTATGAGTATGGACTTTTTGTGCACGAGCTTTGAGAATAGGAAGCTTTGGTCCAAAACCCTTTTTATTTAATTGTTTATATACTGAAATTTGAATTTATTTTTTTGAATATGAGAATGTTAACTATTTAAATTTTGAAATTATGCTTAAAACTGATTTAATTTAAGCTAAAATATAGAGAAAATTTTGCACTTTATGAAACGTATTAACTTCAGAATTGAACTGTAAAATTTGATATATTTTTTCTTTTACATGAAGTTTGAAATGTTAAAATCTATACGAATACAAGTGAAAATTGGATGAATGAAATTTGGTACCAGAATAGATGTCTAATGTTAAATCAATTGATTGTGTAAAGAAATTTTAATTACTGTATGGAAGGAGTTATATTGACTATATAACCTGTGGACGTAGAGGATTTGTATTGTATGTAACAACCCATACCTTCGGACACACCGATTCAAAGTCCGAATGGGACATTCAAACTCACATCGTGCCTAGAAATATGAATCGTTAGATTTTGATGACTAATATGATATAGTGGCATATAATTTTAAATATTCTACAGTTTCTGATCTCACAGCAGATGAAATAAAATATAAATACTAAAAATATTCCAAATATTTAGTTGTTTGAGAAAATAGTAGTCTATACAAAGAATGTCTAAATTTCATCTTTGAATAGAAATATAGCATAATTCTAAATAAGATACATACAGAATGAAAATAAATAGATACGTCCGTCGAAGGGCATAAACCATACTAACACAAATATCTCTGTTCCCTACACGTAGTCATCGACATGTGACCATGACAACAATTAAATATTCTTGTATATAAAATATGATATACCTTAATATAACTCCTCCTGAGATACATAACTTCTTGATTCATCTCTTTTTGGGAAAGGTTCCCATGAATTTTAAAGTAAGGAGAAAATGTATGAGAGAAATATTGAATTGTTGAAAATTTTCCCAGGCAAAGTGGATTCTCCTTTAAGATCAACACCAAAGTATTCGAAAATTCTAGCGACATACACACCATGGTGAAATGTGTTCTCATATCTAGAAATATTCTTCTGAACAAATCATCTAAGATGACTTGTACCCAACTGATGTTGTAGTCTCCACAGATGACAAAAATAGCTTTAAAAACCTTTTGAGGTGGGTTATTTTAATTACCCATCCTCGAAATGATGCTTTATTGTAAAATGAGGCTCATATGTCTCGATTTGGTCTAAGATTTTTGTGTTTGAATTCAAAGTCTTCGTCGTTTTCAAAAGTCTCATGAAAATCTTCTCGACTTTGTTCATCAATTTAAAAAGTGGAGAGGTCATTTTCACTAAATTTGCAACCAAGTATTTGTACCAAAATTTCATAATCAAATATAATGATAGTGTCTTTTATACTACTCCAAACTTGTTCATCTTCTTCTTCTAAAAATTTTCCATTTAAATTTGCATAAAATATTTTAACTAAATCCGGATAATAAACGAAATCAATTTGAGAAGAATCGACTAAACCAAGAATATCATTTTGAAAACAAAGATCTTGAAGACCAAAAGAAGAATAATCATCAAACATTGCAAATCTTCTAGGAAAAACTTTTCCGGAAGTAGCATGTTCGATATAAATGTCGAAGGCTTTTTTGTCATTGAAAAGAAAGCTTTTGATTCTTTTTGCGAGTGTAATAGTTTTGGCTGGCTTGAGGATGCCATTATTGAGTTGTTGAGGGGAAAAGAGAGTGATGATATATTTTGAATTTTTGAAATAAAGTGAGTGAATGAATGTATAGAGATAAGATGATTTAACAGAGAGTGAACTGGCATTTCAGTTTGAAAAGATGCCTTTTAAGTTTTTGAAATAAATGCAATACAGAGGGAAATTCAATATTTGAATTTGAAATGAAATTTCAAAATTCTAACAGATATGTCGACATATAGATTTGGTTATGTCAACATATGGGCTGAAAAATCCAAAAAATAAAACTAATGTAAAAAATATATTATATGTATGTATATATCTATATACTTATAAGCATCTAATGTTATTATTAATATATATTTTATTCCTAAATTCAATAATAATAAAAATGAAACAAAATTCAAACGTAAAAATACCACTTTTTTGGTCATTTTCTTTGATCTGTTCTGATTAATTTACTATTGCCATGAAACATATACTTGCATCTTCAGTGTTCGGATCATTGTTACTTGAACTAGTATCTGAATCATCTAATGTTATTGCGTGGGTCTTATTTCTTTTTTTGGGTGAATCAGTAATCGATGAGATCCTTGATTTATTCTGACGTGGACAGTCTTTTTGCAAATGACCAGGTTCATCGCAGTTAAAACATCTAATTGCAACTCCATTTCCAGAAGTCTTGTTTTCAGGTCTTCAAATGTTTTTCATCTTTATATATTTCAAGAATTTTTTGAAATTCTTAATCATGAAGGCAATCTCCTCATCATTATCATCTTTTGAATCCTGATTGTTAGATATTGCATTGAAAGCAATGGATTTCTTTAATGTTGCCTTGCTTTCTCTTCTACCCTGCAATTGTGCTTTATAGAACATTAGATTACCTAGTAACTCTTCAATTTTTAAAGTACTAACGTCATCAGTCTCTTCTATTGCTAATGTCTTTTGATCCCATTCCGAAGAGAGTGAATTAAAGATTTTCTAACTTGGTCCTCTTCAAAAAAGTTTTCACTTAATGATACAAAAGAATGTACTATATCTTGAAACCTATAATACATGTCAAAATAGATTCACTCTGATTCATTTTAAATAATTAAAACTGATTAGTTAACTTGGAATTTTTTATCTGTTTAACTTTACTAGTGCATTCATGTACAACTTGCAGTATTCTTGAGATTTCGTATGCAAACTTTCAAGTAGAGACTCTATTAAATTTATTTTTATCTAATGAGCAAAATAAAATATTCATGGTAATAAAACTATTAAGTGTGTGTGCCTTTTGGTCTGGTGTCCATGTTGAAAATTCAGTATGGGGTTCAATGTCCATTCTTTGTAATATTCTTAATATTTATACCATTAGACTATAGATAGATCTTCATCTTACATGACCAATAAGTGTAATTACTGCCATTAAAAAGTGGAGGTCAAATAGTAGATTGTCCTTCTACAAAAGTGTTAAAAAGTATACTAGCAGTGTTACTAGCCATTTATATTTTTTACAATCAAATTTGAGTTTTTGAAAACCTAGTGCTTTGGTGCCAAATGTGAATTGCTGAATAATGGACGTTAAGCCAATTTAGCACTAAAACGAGGGTGAATAGTGTTTTCTAAGTTATGTAAATCTTTCTAAAATTCTTTTAGGACTAATATTAAATTACATATTAACAACACAGATTTATACTAACAATCGGTCATAGATGCAATCACAGATAAATATAAAAGCAAAAAGGTAAAAAAGTAAAGAGTTAGAGAGATGGCACCGGGGATTTTATATTGGTTCAGATTTCTCCCACATTTAGTCTCGTACAATTATTTGTACGGATTTCTTTTCAAGCACTTACTTTGTACGACGACAAACAAACCAAATATAATCTCGATTTCAAGGCTACGAGACACACCCTCCTGTATTCCGATTCCTTGGCAAACACACTTAATTTAAACAGGCTACAAGCATACTCACTATATTTGAACGGGCTGCTAAGCACACTCGCTTGATTTGAATGGGCGACAAGCACACCCACACAAACAAGAGCACAGTTGATATTTTTCCAAAGACAAATTATTGTACTTTAGATATAACGGATCGTATAGCTTTTTTGATAATAGTTAGATCATCGAAATGAGAGAGAGATGTTTCCAAAATAGTAAGAAAGTAGTATTGAATCAATATGATGAAGTATGAATTGATTCTATATGATTTTAAAGAATGCAAAGTATATTTTCCAAGAGAATTTTCAAGAGAGTAAGGAGGGGAAGAAACTAAATAATAAAATTTGTTAAAAATTCGTTTGCACTCCCTTTTATATAATAAATGAATAGATGTATCCATTCGTAAAGCATTGCGCCCAAAGAACACTTCCATTCTAAATTAAAAAAAACAATCCAACGGTCTATATGTCGACATGTAGAAATAAGTTTTAGTAATTTTTGAAAATACTTTTCTTTTAAATTGTCTTGAAAATCCTATACTTTGTAAAATAATTTGAACATAGTTTTTAATTATTTTGAACTCTTAAAAACTTTTATAAAATATTTTGAAAAATACATTTGAAATTTAAATAATTTATTTTTGTTTAAAATATCAAGGATCAGAAATTGGAGATAAGGATCGGAGATTGCTATCAAGGACTTTAACAGTATATTCTAATGAATCCAAACACTAAATTATCACCTTGGGATCTTCATTTCTTAGTATTTGAACTATCAATGATTTGAAATTGGAGATAAAGATCGAAGATTGCTATCAAGGACTTTAAATAAATATATATATATATATATATATATATTCTAATGACTCTAAACGCTAAATTATGACCTTGTGATCTTCATTGCTTTATCTTTGAACTCCTGAGTCTTTGTATCTTTATCTCGAGTCTTTATACTATATAGTCTTCGATTCAGCAACTATGTATATTCTGCACTACATACTATATAACCTCGTAAAACATTCGTATCTATATTTCATGTGGTTGTTGTCATCAATATCAATAACTGAGGTATTAACAGATTTAACTATAATCAAAGCAGAACTTTCATGTTGAAGATCAACAGTATTCTCAAGTCAAGAGAACTGCGTAAATCAGTCACATCGACAATTTGGTTTGGCCTTAGATATATTAACCAACAAAAACTATCGTGTGAATCATTCCATAGTTATTCGAGAACTATCAGTACGTAACCCCTTGGAGCCTCCAGTAACCATGAGTAAAACACTGTCCAACATTTAAAGAGCGCTACATACTCTAGTCTCAACATATATATCGATATCCAGTCTCGATACATCTTGACTAGGAATATTAAAATAGGATATTTATTTTCAATGTGATAAGTTACCTATGGTTACAATACTTTGTAACTGCTATCGTAAAACATTCAATTTATGTATTTTCTGTTAAATGTACTTTTAATTAGATTAATTAGTTAATATAACACATTATATCAAGTATGATAGAAAGAAAATACCTTTCATTTCGAACAAGATTGGTTATCAAGTTAGATATACGTAACAAATTATTTAATTGCCCCTAGGGCAGAACCCTGACTTATCAGTCTTCCACTTGCACTTGAGGACATTATGGAATCTTAATTCAACTTCTCCAATCTGTTTCATCAAAATCAATTGGGTTTGCCCTTATTGAACAGTATGCTATTTTGTTTCGATTATGTACTCTTTCAATCAACTCTCTCTGATGCTGATAAACTACCTTTATCATGCGGAACAATTCAGAGCATTTCTCTTGATTTTCAGTGAGCTCTAAGTTCTGTTATGAATTATATCGCAACATTATTACCAATAATAATGTTATGGGATTCTCAACATTTGAAATCACACTCATACGAGTTATAAATTTGTGCATTTACATTTATATGCAATGCTTTTATTGCGATGCTATTTAAGGTGATGTACTTAGTCTTTTTATTGAATCATCACAGTCTTTCATTAAGAACATTTCTAATTTAAAGATTCTTAACTCGAATTTACTATTGACACATTATACTCTATATCACTTATGAAGTTTGAATCCAAACACTCCTTCATAAGGAGTTTGCTATTTTTGTAAACAATTCTCTAGTATTTCATAAATACACTAGAACATTCCAAACTACCATTTAGTGATATTGATTTGGATTTTATATTTGCTTCATGTATCAAATACAAAAAAAAATCACGATATCATAGACAACGTAACATGTATGATAATTCCTATTGTCAATGCATAAGGAATCCATCTTACATGATCTGTATTAAACATTTTAATAAGGCGTCCTTGCATATTGTTTTTAACACTCCCAATATTTTTTATGCTTACCTTAAAAGATAGCATTTACGAATCCAACATCGAGTATTAAAACAATTAAAGATGATTCTAACGTATGTACATCATTGACAATCAATAGCGTATTGTTTACTTATGGTTTAAAAATATATATGTACGTTTTTAACTTTCTTTCTTATGAGCACATGCTTCCTTTATATTTTGATTGACAATCAAACCATTTGATATTCTTTTATCTTAAGTAGACTTGTGGATGAGTTATACTTAAACACTGGGATAGTTACAAAAATTATAGTTGTATCAAACATGGTGGAAGGATCGGCTCATTTGTTTATGATATGCAAGGGTTTGAAATTGTTTATTTTGGGGGAACGATTTCAATTGCGATGCTTTTGTCTTAGGATTTTATGGGTTTGGTTTGATTTTGGGCATGGATTGGATGACGACGTATAGGGAAAATTTAGATTATGATAGGAAAGTTGTTAGATTGGGTACTTGCAGTGGATGCAGTCTAGTGGTTTACTGTGATTCCAGAGGTACGGTCGCGTTGAGTTACCTATATTCATTAGATCCATCACATGACGAGTTAGATTCAGTACCTATAGTCAAAGACCATCCAGATATCTTTTTCACGGTTATCGGTTTTCCACCCCAAAGAGAGACCGAGTTCCAAATTTATCTTGTGAAGAATGCCAAACCAGTTGCCTAACCTTTGTGGATGGCTTTGGAGGAGAGATGCGAGTTTAATAAGAAAGTGAATGAGCTGTTGAATAGGGCTTCATTAGGAGGAGTATTTCAGAATAGGGGCACCAGTTGTCTTTTCCACAAGGAAAATGGTTCTATAAGATTTTGCGTCGATTATCGGAAGCTAAATAAGTTAATGAAGAAGAATCATTATCCGTTGCCCCCACATAGATGATCTATTTGATCAGTTGCTTGGGGGAAAGTTATTTTTATAACTTGACTTGACTATTAAATCCATCAGTTACGTGTAGCCAAGGACGATATTCAAAACACTATTTTTAGTACTCCCGATGGACTGTATGAGTGGTTAGTCTTGCGCATCGGACTGACCAATGCACCTACCTACTTTGTTGATTTGATGAGTCGAGTTTTTAAAAGGTTGCTTAATAAGTTCATGGCAGGTTTTGTAGATGACATATTAGTCTATTTGAAAAGCGAGGAGATTCACATGTTGCATTTAGAAGAAGTGCTCAATACACTCCATGAGCATAAGTTGAAGGCGAAGTTATCTAAGTGTTACTTTTGGCATGAGGAGGTACGCATTTTGGGGTACATCATCCCTAAAAGTGGGCTGGCAGTCGATCCCAGAAAAGTAGCTGCAGCTTAAGATTGTCATATGCCAAAGAATGTCATGGAGGGAGGAATTTTATTGGTTTGGCAAGAAACTACAGGAAGTTCATTAAGAACTTTGCTAAAATCTCTGGCCTTCTAAGTCACCTTACCAAGAAGAATTTGGTTTTCTGTTGGGACGCGAAGTATGAGGATGCTTTTATTAAGCTAAAAGAGGCATTGACTAGTGAACATGTTCTATTGTTACTCGATGGCATAAAGGCATTCACATACCGATGCTTATGGTATGGGGTTGGGCTCGGTGTTGATGCAGGAAGGGAGAGTGGTGAACTATGCTAGTCGACGGTTGAAGGTCCATGAGAGAAACTATTGTACTCATGATCTTGAGTTGGTGGCTATTGTCTTTGCACTTAAGTCATGGAGACACTATCTATTAGGAGAGCAGTTTGGGTGTATACGGATCATTAGTCTCTAAAGTATTCATTCTCCTAGAAGGATTTGAACTTAAGGCTACAGAGGTGGATGAAGTTTTTGGCATCGTATGATTTCGATATTTTGTGTACTTTGAGTAAGGTTAATGTTGTAGCCGATGCCTTATATAGGCAGCATTGCAGTGTTGAGTCCTTTGTTTTTAGAGTGGAAGAATTTGGAGTTCATTTCTATGTTCGATTTCTGACCATCATCAGATATCACTTCGGGATTATTATCACTTTTGATGTGCAACCTATACTTATGGACCGCGTTGGGTCATGTTAGAAACAAGATAAGGAGCTCTTGGATATTTTTAAGAGGGTTAGCAGACTAGAGCAGTTGATTCATTTGAGGTGTTATTCTATTGAATCGAAGGGATGGGTATGGAGAGATGATAGATTATGTATTCCTCTCATTATAGATTTGATTGACATGGTATCAACCGAGTCTCATCATTCTAGGATGACCGATCATCCCAATAGAGATAAAATGTACTGTGATATCAAGAGAGCCTTTATTGGTTGGGTATGACGAAACACATGGCGGAGTATGTGACCCAATGTATGACTTGCTAAAGGGTAAAGGTAGAGTGGTGGCAGCCGGGATGATAGTGGCAGCCATTGGATGTTCCTTGGTGTAAGTATGAGTATTTCTATGGACTTTGTCGATGAACTACCTAGGAGTATGAGAGGGAATGAGAGTTTTAGGGTCATAGTGGACTTACTAACCAAATGCACTCATTTTATTACGATAAGGAGTACAAGAACTACTACGTCTTTGGCGACACTATATGTGTGAGAGATTGTTAGGATATATAGAGTTCTTTCTGGCATCGTTAGCAGCAGAAATCTCTTTTCACTAGAGAGTTTTGGAGGAGTCTACAGGAGGCTTTAGGCACCGAGTTGAGCTTGAGTACCACTTATCACCCAAAGACGGACTGACGGATAGACGGAGAGGGTAAATCGGGTATTTAGGGACTTACTTTGGATGTGCATATTGAATTTTGGAGGCCCTTGGGAGGACCACTTGCCACTAGTGGAGTTCATATACAATAACAGTTGTTAGGAAAGTATTAGGATGGTTCCATTTAAGGCATTATACAGTTGACCCTATAGATCACCATCGTATTGGTAGGGCACTGTGAATAGAATTATTCTTGGACCAGATATTATGAGGGAGGCAGCAAAGAAGGTAGACTTGATCCATAGGAAGATGAAAACCATACACGATAGACAGAAGTCTTATGTTGGCAGAAGATGCATAAAGTCAGAATCCGCAGTGAGCGACATGGTTTTTCTGAAGGTCTCACTGCTTAGACATGTTATGAGATTTAGTAGTTCGAGGAAGATATCACTGAGGTTTGTAAGGTGTTATACCAAAAAAATTTAATAGTGAAAACGATGATTATCTTCCTAAGCAAAGTCCAACACTCCATATCCATATGTATTGCAGGAGTTATGATGCTTTGATAGACAAAGATCGAATAAACTAAGCTCTTCTCGAAAGAATAATACGACAAGCCGAAGGAAACAGCCCATTAGCAGGTCCAAACCAGAAGCATCAATCTATAGTAATAAGAATCAATGGCTGAAATGGCCAATGAGACAATGTGCAGCTTTGATGCAAGTGGCCGTTTAGACGAGAAGATAACTCACAATCTATAGTTCTTAAGCAGCAATGCTAGATGCTTAGAACAAGCTCCAATCGTAGCTGCACAACATGCAACCTCAGCAACCCAAGGAGAAGATTATCCACCAATGGCATTATAGCTTGCTAACTATAAATAGGAAGTAATCCCAAGGCACAAGGATCTTCTGGCATATCAAAAGAATAAAATTATATTATACTTTCCAATATTAGAGCTCTACTCAGTAATTCATTAATGGCAAAAACGCCTACATTCAATGTAATAAGCATCTCGGCTATATAAGAGTAACTAAATAAAGAAAGGACAGTGGACATAGGGACTTTCGACCCGAACCACTATAATACTCTTGGAGCTGTATTTCCTTCCAGCACTTTACCTTCTTCTTGTTTATCATCACGACTCTATAGTTCAACGTCCTGCAACTCCATCCTAATTATATCATATCTTGGTAATCTCATAAACAAGACCTATAACTCAACTAGCTTTCGGAGCTATACCTTCGGACTTTGGGGTGTTGATATAGATGAAATTCTGTGCTAACATTTTTCGCGCTGGAAGGAGGGCACAAACCTCCGACCTTTGTTCTCTCTCGGAAAACCCAGTACATCATCCCTCTAACCAGGCTAACCTCGAGAATGGGAAGCTAACCTAAAAGTTACCTCTCAACCTTCGAATTCAGCTCATCGAAGAAGACAATGATAAAGGTTGGTTAGCCTCATTTCATAAAAAGAGAATGGCAAAGAGTATAATCCTATTTATGAACTTCAAGCTTCTCGGATCATGCAGCTTTCGGGATATCACCAAGAATCACTCCATTGGTTAGCTCGGCTCCGAAGATTGTTAAGGACCAAAATAGTGAAGTTAGGGATCTTTCCATAAACTATTGAAATATAAAGGTCTGGTTCCTTCCAATAAGAGAGCCCTCCCGGTTACCCTAGATGATGAGGTTCGGAAGAAGTTGAAGCATAATCAAGATCTTACCCCACTTAGTCAAAGTTTATCTCAGATATTCATGGAAACTCATGATGACCTCCCTTACCCTGATTGCCCCCATTAAAGAAAGAAGAACCCAAAGAGTAAGACATATTGCACTTAACACTTAATGAGTGGGCATGAAATGGACGAATGGAGAAAGCTCTCTTACGCGATCGAAAAATTCATACAAAAAGGGAAGTTTAACTAAATTTATTAAACATTAGATTAACTATCATGTTTTAGAATTATTCAGTTTGTTTTATTTTTATAATTCCAGGAGAACTCTATGTAACCCTTGTCAAATGAATGCATAAGGTGTTTATTTTTAAAAGGATGAAGTTGCAAGAAGAATTCCTTTCATAAATCAAATTCCCACGGCGAAATAAAGGACCCAGTTCCATTGTAGTGCTTATCTCCATATAATCCCAAAAGTTTCAGCTCCAAGGGGAACACCTCATAGTCTTGGATTTTCGAAAGTTTAATCAGTGGGTCTCATTACATCCTTCTTTGACATAACCCTGTCTCGGGTTCCAACTTTGGTGGAATATTCAAGTCTCGGTATTTACGGTATCTCTTTCCATATGTTTTCTCTCTTTAAGAACTTTGGCACACCATGCTTGCATTTAGAATTTAAGGACTAAAATTCTTTCATCGATCTGACGAGATTAA
The DNA here is from genome assembly GCA_030765085.1 of Allium cepa. NCBI lineage: Eukaryota > Viridiplantae > Streptophyta > Magnoliopsida > Asparagales > Amaryllidaceae > Allium > Allium cepa. Next base: position 57,070,679 of record CM060933.1, read on the forward strand.
TGAAGAATTTCACCTTTTCTAAATCTATACATAATACTCACCTTTTCCAACCTTAAATTGAACTTTCTATTAAATAATATGATCCATAGACTATATGATTCGAGAAATCTTTTGCGAAATAGTTAGAAAGCACCTTACAAAAAATAGAAGAAAAAATGTATGTGTATGTATGTGTGTGTGTGTGTCTATATATATACATATATATTCCCCTTTTCTAAGTTACAACTAGCATTAGGTATAACCAATTAATTTAAATTAGTGTTAGATGGCCGACACCAGTCAAAAGTGGCTGCAGATGGCTGACACTAGACAAAAGTGGTTGCATATAGCCGATGCCAGCCGTAAGTAGTTGTAAATTAGGACCAAGAACTCGCCATAAGAGTGCCCCCATAGTAATGCGCAACAAAGTTAAGGTCAATATCACATGGGTTTAAAAAGACATCAAAAGTAGAATGCATGCTGATAGTGAACAATGGTCAAGTAGTATCATGTACAAGGTAGATTCCCAATTAGATTAGAATATTGGGTATATTTCTAATAATAGTAAGCCATGGTCAAGTAATACCATTCACTGTGTAGGTTTCCAATTAGATTAGAATGTTGGGTAGATTCCCAATAATTGTGAGTCATGGTCAAGTAGTATCATGCATTGAGTAGATTCCCAATTAGATTAGAATATTGGGTAGATTCTCGATAATAGTGAGCCATGGTCAAGTAGTACCATGCACTGGGTAAGTTCTCGATTAGATTATAATGTTGGGTAGATTTCTAATAATAGTGAGCCATGGTCAAGTAGTACCATGCACTGGGTAGATTTCCAATTAGATTAGAATATTAGGTAGATTTCTAATAATAGTGAGCCGTGGTCAAATAGTACATGCACTAGGAATACCTAGTTAGATTAGAATGTTAGATAGATTCGCAGTGATAGTAAACCAAGGATGAGAAGTTTCATGCGTTGAGTAGATTCCTAGTTAGATTAAAATGTTAGGTAGATTCCAATGATAGTGAACAGTGGACGAGAAGTTCCATTGTTGATTAGATTCCTAGGTAGATTAGAATATTGGGTAGACTCCCAATGACAGTGAAACATAGATGAGAAGTGACATATGTTGAGTAGATTTCTTGTTAAATTAGAATGTTGGAAAGTTTCCTAATGGTAGTGAGCCATAGGCAGGTAGTATCGTGCATAAGATCAGAAATGGGAAGATTCCTGGTATGGAAATTCCTAAATAAAGATATCGAGTAGAGTCTCGGTAAACCGAAAAGAAGTAAAGGCGATCATAGAATCAAAACAAGGCGAAATCCCTAATTGTACCAAGAAGTACAGGAGAAAAGTGATGACCCAAGAAGTAAAATTGAAAGAAGTAAAATTCCTTTATATATAGCTCATCAAGAAGATGTTACAAGGACTAGGCCACAAAGAACACCTAATTTGATAATGGAATAATATTACAAAACCAGAATACAAAGCTAAGAGCATCCGAGGATGAGAATATAAAAATGAAAGGAAGGGATTTTCCTAATTAGGCAAACCGAGATGATAAGTCAAAACTGTAATAACCCTTGTCGAGATTACTTGAAATTAAACTTAAAAATGATTTGATTTATCTTAATTAATTTTAAGATAAAATTGGGTATCCTATTAGTTATAATTTCCAAATTAAAATGGATTTGGGATTTAATAAATTAGAAATTCAAGGAATATCCTTTTGTGAAACTTGATTCTTATATTTGATAATATAATAACGATTTGGGAAATTATGATAATTAGATATATGAAAATAAATTGTAATATAAAAATGTGAAGTATAAAGTTTTTTTTTTGGATAACATGGGGAACCTTAAGATCATGGTATTCATTGATACTCACTTAAGTAAACCCCACGCCGTGTGTCTACCCCGCTTTTATTTAGTCGTCGCACACGGATGCTTAACGTTTAAACTCCCACTGATGGTTAGGCGCTGGGATTCGAACCTGCCCGGACACAGTCCTTTAGTCCCCATCTCCCATCTCCCTAACCAACCGAGCTACGAATGGCGGGTGTGAAGTATAAAGTTTTATTCACTTATTAATTATAAGTGGAGATTTGTGATAAAATATTTTTCTTTTTAAATTATTTCAACCAATGTTGTAATGTTTAGTAAAATGTCAATATTGAGATTTTTATAGCTAATAGTTTATTTTAATGAAAATAATGAGAATAACTTTTATTCTCAAAGGTTATATTTAATTTTATAAAATATCTCAATATTAATAGCAATGAAATTTTTCGATATATTAGTGTATGTCAAATTTTGTGAGAATCAAATTTATAATCTATACATCATTATTTCATGTAAGATAGTGGTTTATAATAAGTAAAACTAAAGAATTATGACACATTTTTTTATTAGGTCCCTAGTAAACTCATTTCGCCCATGTAGCAGAAATAAGAGAAGGGAAAATAAAAATTATGTTCGTTTTACTTCTCATATTTCTTTTTCAACCCGAACATAAACAAACCCTTCTTGCTTCTCAACCATATAACCTAAATCATCCAAATCAAGTGCAAATCGAAGGAGCTTTTAATCAATAATTATAGAAATCAACTTCAGGTATTCTCTTACTCTCCAAGTGATCAATTTAGGTTAGTAATCTTATTGTTTTATCTTATGTTTGTAATATCTTTATTGAAATTTCTAAAAATAACCTAGGTAATTATCAAAAGAAGCTAATCCGAGTTTCAGTCTTCAATTCAAGTGCTTATATATGAATTTACCTCACACTACTTTCTCTAAGTGAAAGGATATTCATTGTTTGTTGAATTGGATGAATCTATGGTTGTGTTATTATAAATTTTGTATTATTCATATTTCATATTGTTCAGCTTCTAAATTACTGAAAACCTAGCATTTTGATCTTAATTAGTTGATAATTATAGTTGTTAATATGGAAGCATGCACTTAGAAATCACTCTAGAACAATCACTCGAGACTTAGGATCAAACCGACTTCACCAGGGATCGACTAGAGGGGATTCTAGAGCGGGAGCAACTCCATAATTCATCCCTACAGGTGGACTGGTGGTGCGCCACCAGTGCACTAGTGGGCGAATCTAAGGGAAGTTTCATCTCCAGGAAACCTTCCCTGGTTTTCCCGTTCATCACTTCGTTTGTTGTTGTGCTTTGCATGGATGATTATAATATGTTATGGAGATAATTTCAATTCATATTTTCTAGTAGAATAAATTTATAAAAATATTTTTGGAAATGATATAAAGTCGATCCCTATGGACCAATTTGTTATTATGATCTTGTGATGTGTAGTAGCATATTCTCTTGTGTTATGAACTTTGAATAACTTTGATTCAAAAGTTTGGAATTTTATAAACGTATATCTATCTATTTTATTTATATAAATAATTTTATAAAAGAGATTTTAATTTAAGTTTACAAATATCAAACTTATTTATAAATTAATCTAGTTCTTATTATAAATGATGTTTATAAATATATATATATATATATATATATATATATATATAGTATTGTTGTTATAAATGGTTATGGATTTTGTAAACATGGTTTTGGAAATATAAACCTAATTTAGTTCTAAGTAAAATGGTTATATATATCAAAATGGATTTGGAAGAATAATAAATATGGTTTTATAAGGTAAATGGACTTATATACATACATACAAACACAAATATGGGTTTCTAAAACATGGTTTGTTAACTAAGTAGCTTCTATGGAAATATGAGACAACTATGTTTATATAAGTGCAATTTTGGAACAATTCGGATTCATGGAAGATTTATCAAATAGTGAGTATTTAAATAATAAAGGAATTTATGGAAAATCATAATATTTGCTTTGTAAACTATAAACTCAAAAGAGAAAAATATATTGAGAGACAAAGTTCTATAATATGGGGAGTAATAATAATCAACTTAGTGTTACCGTTGATTTAATTGCCCTTGAGTAATGCTTCATCAAACATTTCAACTTATTGAATAAAATGTTTCAGTGGTAATTCCTGGCCCATTAGTGAATACTCAAATTTCACCAGGTAGTATGCGATGCATTGGTTAAATTCTTGTGATTGCTGTTAGGAAGAGTTTAACACTTTAGGGTTGTATTCTCTTTTAGTGTTTGGCGGGACCGATAGATCCCTGAGGGAATATAGTTCGGTTTTTTCGGTGGTATCCATAACGAGAGAGATTTACTAGCTTCTAGTTAATAGTTGAATTTCACCAGGTGGCACAGGACGTTTTGGTTAAGTTCTAGTGATTACCGAAAGTGATATTATTTAGCATTTTAGAGTATGGTCTCCTGTGGTGTTCGGTGGGGTCGATAGATCCTTAAGAGATATACTCATGGATTTCTTTACAATTATAAATCTATAAAGATGAATAATCTAGAGACTTTGAGGCATGGTTGTTACGATCATCTTGATCGGTATGGACTATCCTTGAGATCAGTTGTGATTTTGTGTTCCTGGTATGAGTATGATCTTTGGTATCGGATCAATATGGATGATACCTTTGTTTATCTGTTTTCCATGGTCTGAGTACAATCACTGCGATTGGTATGGATGATCATTACGATCGGTACAGATTAAGATCTCTTGGATTATGGAAACTTGGATTCTGTGACTATTCTATGTTCGTGAAATAAATACATACTCTTAAGTTTTGAGGTAAATCCCAAGTTAAATTAATTCCGTGACTTGTTATATTTTGGACATCTGGATTTACTTATATGTCATATATCTTTATGTTATATCTTGTTTTCACCCTTTCGGATATTTAGAAATTGTCCGACCAGGATGTTATTTTAATGCTCGGGTCAGGTTGAGACTTTTTAGGTTACAGGACAGGTTGACTTTTGGATGGTTGTGCTAGCAAGGAGATAAATATTTTTGACTTTTAGTTTATCTTATTTGGGATTTGTGTTTGTTTATCAGATGTATAATTGCGATAGATATTTATATCAGATGTATATTATGCGAGTCTAGTGTTATATTTGATAGACACTCACTTTTGTGTATGTATATGATGTTTATTATTTTGCCATGATCTATGACTATTGTTTATATGATATACTATTCGAATTCTGAGAAACTGGTGTGATTATTACTTTGAACTGAGACTGTACACGTCAAATTTTATTCTAGAGATTAACCAGACCATAAGTTGAAAGTCTATAGTATGGTGGATCGATTATACAAATGACAAGTATATGACTAATTTAAACTATAGTGTAACAATAGTAAAGTATGTAAATAAGAATAATTACACTAGGGATTTTATACTGGTTTGGACCTCCCGTCCTACATCCAATCCCAAAGCTCCTCTTCGGAATTTTCTTTCACCAAATAACCCTCACTTCACCCAGAGGAACATGTTTACAATAGCAGAGTTTCTTTTTCGAGAATGTGTTCTCTATTACAAGGATTTTGACTATATAGTACAATTGAACTTCCTATATCTCATGAATGATTGAATACAATATTGTTCGAGAGAGTATGGAAGTGTATGATCTCAGATTTGCAGATATGATAGCAAGTGGATGATTAGAACAAGAGATGATCATGATAGAGAGTCGAGTGAATTAGTTAAGTGCTTTGATCCTTCTTGATTCTTGTTTATATAGTTGTATAAGGTTGCTTCTAGCAGTTACATCTCTTTCCTTTCAGTCTAGAGTCGTCACTATTCACTGGTGAAGAGTTGTGGAGGAGATATGGAGTTGTGTCTCTTCGGAGATGATAATTTTAATTTGAATTATCTGCCCCAAGCCTAGTTTCAAATGTCTGAATGGTGTTTACAGACATCTGAGAACCTATTATTATTATTGTTGTTGTTCATCTTCTACGTTCAGACATTTGAAGTTCTGCATTCAGACGTCTGAACCTGTTAAGTGATGTTCTCCTGGGTTTATTCTTGAGTTTATCTCTCTTCGATCTTCGTGCAACTTTGTAGATGAATTTTTTCAGCGCTTTAGCCATCGTCTTGTACAGTAATGATTTTTCTTTCTTTGAATTCGTATCTGTATACTTGCATGATATATATATATATATGATTTCCATTGTATACTTGTCATCATTGAAATCGTAAACTAAGGGTTCTAATATTCTCTCCCTTTTTGATGATGACAACTATATAATGTACTTAGATAACAATTACGGAAAGGTTCTCCCCCTAAATATGATCTCCTCCTATAGTTTTGCATACTTATTTTTCTCCCCCTTTGTCATTATCAAAATTAGTCGAAGAATTATAAAAATAATGCAGAACCAAGTATGATGTACATACATAATTATATCACTAACAAAAAGGTTATGATTACAACATTAAGCACATCAAAAGAGGAATATTGATAGTGTCTTACCAGAACTTTGATAAGGGAGTTAATTACAACAAAATATTTACCTTACGAAGTCAAGGCAGTTCACCACGAGAGGATTCTAATTTCCATTTCCCCTTATCGCCGGTTTTTGGCGATGTGTGAGGAGACCGAGAAGGTGTAGACCGGTCAGAAGAAGGTTGACGGACTTGTTGAAGTGTATGATTAAGTTTGCAAACCACTGAAACGATAGAGTCTTCAACTTTGGAAAGCCTTGTAGACAACGTGAGATTAAGCTTCGCTATTTGTTTACCAAGGATAATTTGATTTCTTGATAGGAGCACTTGGTTTTGTAAGGTTAAGTGAGTAATATTCTGATTAGCATGAGGCTGAGTTCGTGCTTCCAATATCTCTATATCAGAGTGATATTCAAACGAGGAAGGAAGAGGTGGAGATGGTTGCCTTGGTAGTTCAACATCACCTTCTTGTTGTTGTTGTTGAGGAGGAGGAGGTTGATCTTGTGCATTTTTCCATTCTAGAAAAGTCATATAAGATGATGGTTCCTCCGGCAAATGCATAAGATTGAAAAAATTTGTTCCACTATATTTGATAGGCAACTCCTCAAGAGCCGAAATGTACGATGGGATGTTTAGTGCTTTGAGAATTCGCATAATATAAGCCGGGTAAATGATTGTATCGCGAGATCTATTTTAAAAACCTTTTAGTTCATCGAAAATGAACTGAGCCCAATTGATCTTAGTTCGACCAAATAGTGCATATAGTGCTTTGTGTTCAAGATCAATAATTTGTTCATGGCTACCTAATCGAGGGATAATGGTATTTATAAGCATTTGGATAAGGAGCCTAGCACGTGGCCTAAGGAATTTGGATGAAAATTGAGGCATTCGATTGTCCCATAATTGATGAGTGATAGTATCATGAGGTTTGAATCGCATGTCCTCTATTTCAGATAAATTTTGACCCGTATAAGATCACTCTAAGAATCGTCCGATTATAGCCGGGGTTAACTTGATTGTTGTCCCATAGACACTCGTACTTAACCAATCTTCATCATTCTCAGTAGTCCATACCGATGAACTATCCAGATTAGCGTAAGAAAGATATATAGCTAGTTGATCGATAGAAAGATCGTTGGCATTAAAGCAGATAAGGGTTTTCAATTCACCTTGCTCACATATGTCATCCACATCATATGAAGGAAACTTGATTAGGCTATAGAACGGTCCTAGATGCATCTTTCTAACCTTCAAGTCGTTAAACCATCGTATATTTGTTGGATTCTGAAATAACCAATTATTGATTTGAGTATCAGTCACCGTCAACAGTTGAGAGGAAGATCCTTCTCCATGCTTCCTTTTCTCAATTCCTATCTTTTTAGTTCGTGGTGGCATTGATTTGAAGAGAAATTCAATTTTAGAGATTTTGAGAGAGATAATTTTAATTTAGAAATGAATTGGAGTGGTGAAATAGAGGTTGATCGATCAGGTATAGGGTTTGAAAAACTGTTGTTTCCCGTTCCAGACGTCTGAAAGAGTAGATTAGATGTTCGGAGATGTCTAAATTAGAAACAGAAAGTAAAGTCAGACATCTGGAATCAAAAATCAAACGTCTGGAAAGTTTTAATGTGAGACAAAGAGTGATTTCAAACGTCTGACTTGAGTTCAGATGTCTGGGAACATATAATTTGTTCCAGATTCTTAGTTCAGACGTCTGGAATATATTTCAGACGTCTGAAAACTCCAGATTAGCTTTATCTAGAGAGTTTTGTGAAGAAAAACTTTATTTATTAAATAGAATACAATATTTAAATGATCGTCTCCAAACGTCATGGTTTATTTTTCTTGGTTCAATTCCTGACGATCCCATGAATTCGGTTCGTAGGTGGGATCACCATAGTTGATTGGGGACCAGGAAGGAGGTTTGGGTGACGAAGTTGATGGTTCTTCTTTAGGAGTTTCAACAAAGCGTGCAGATTTTTTTATGTAAACACTTCTTTGTTGGAGAATGACCACATATAGCATATAGAGCCTTTTCTAGGAAGTTCAAATGTTTGATTGTTCCTTCCTGTTTATAGCACATTTCATTTTGAGCATCCATCATTGCAAATTGATAATGTGATATTTCGTCAAATTTTTCATGGATTGTAGGAGGCTTTTCTCATTTGGCTTTCTTCAGTAGAGGTGATGATCCCCATCTACTTTTTGGTAAGTCGAGAGAAGGTAGGAAACGAGGAGGTGAACGAGTACGAAGCGAAGAAGTGGATACGTTTGAGGATCGCGATCCAGACTTATAGAAGTAATTTCCTAATATGACATATTAATTATGATATTTGTTATGTTTAAAAAAAACTTCAGAAAGTTAGTTTCTATAGCAATCTAAATATAAAAATAGGTAGTTTGTTCATGGTGCAAAATTCTTGTCTAAATTTTTAAAGGTTTTTAACAAACTAATAAACTTGTGGATATAAGAAATTTTTCTTAGTTTAAAAGTTCATTAAGTGAACAAATACCTAAGTCTCGTTGTAATTTTACAAAAGTTTGTTCGTTTAATGGTTTTGTAAAGATATCGGCTATTTGATTTTCAGTGTTAACATATTCTAGAGTTATAATTCCTTTTTTGACATTGTCTCTTAAGAAATGATGTCTTATATCTACATGTTTAGTTCTAGAGTGATTTACCGGATTTTTAGATAGATTGATTGCGCTAGTGTTATCACAATAAATCGGGGATTTTTCAATTATTTTTCCAAAATCTTTTAAGGTTTGTTGCATGTAATGATACAAGTTCGAAGGAAGATCCTTTTGGATAGAATAGTTCATAGTTTTTCATATTTGATAAATATCTCAAAATACGTTTAACGGCTCTTTGATGAGATCCTTTTGGTTTTGCTTGAAAACATGTGCAAAGACAAATAGTCATCATTATATCGAGTCGACTTGCGGTTAAATATAATAACGAACCAATCATACTCCTATATAATTTTTCTTCAAAATCTTTCCGTTTACATCTTTATCAAGATGAATCATAGTACTCATAAGAGTAGGTTTACTAGATGTTTTATCCATACCGAAACATTTTAATAGTTCATTGCAATATTTTTCTTGATGTATAAAGATTCCATTTTCTAGTTGCTTTATTTGTAATCCTAAAGAGAAATTTAATTCTCCCATGTGTGACATTTCAAATTCATTTTTCATTATATTAGAAAATTTTACACATAAATTTTCATTAGTTGATCCAAATTTGATATCATCGATATAAATTTGAATAACTAAAATACCATTATTTTCTCTTTCAATAAATAAAGTCGTGTCAATTTTACCAATTTGAAATCCTGATGAGATTAAATGAGTTTTAAGCCTATCGTACCATGCTCTAGGGGCTTGTTTTAACCCATATAATGCTTTATTTAATTTAAAAACATGATTTGAAAATTTTTCATGTTAAAATAATGGTGGTTGTTCAACATAAACATTTTCTTTGATAAAACCATTCAAAAATGCACTTTTGACATCCATTTGATATAATTTAAAATTGTTATGACAAGCAAAAGCGAGTAGAGTTCGTATAGATTCTAATCCAGCTACAGGTGCAAAAGTTTCATCGTAATTGATACCTTCTTCTTGATTGTACCCATGTGCTACTAAATGTGCTTTATTTCGAACTATATTTCCGGTTTCATCGGCTTTTTTTTAAATACCCATTTAGTTCCAATGATGGATTGATCTTCCGGTCTTGGAACGAGTTCCCAAACAATATTTCGTTTGAACTGATTTAATTCTTCTTGCATAGCTAAAATCCAAAAATCGTCTTTAGAACTTCTTTATAATTCTTTGGTTCAAAATTTGAAACGAATGCAACATGACTTATTTGATTAAGTTGATTTCGAGTTACTCTAGAATTTAAATCTCCAATAATGTTATCTATAGGACGATTCTTTAGAATCCTAGGAGGTGAAACTAAAGTATTATTTTGATCAAAGGCTTCATTATTATTGTGTGGTGTGTTAGAAGAATCATTTGGATGTATTTCTTCTTCGTCATTAATTTGTGTATTTACAAAATTTGCATCAAAAGAAACATATAAACATTCTTCTATAATATTTGTCCTTTTGTCATAAATTCTATAAGCTTTTCTATGATTCGAATAGCCAACAAATATTCCTTCATCAGCCTTAGGATCAAACTTTCCTAGATTGTCTTTAGTATTGAATATGAAACATTTTGATCCAAATGTTCTAAAATATGATACTTTAGGTTTCTTACCAAAAAGGTTTTCATAACAAATGTTTTTTTTCATTGGTCGTAGTGTCACTCTATTCAAAACATAACAAACCGTGGCAATAGGTTCAGCCCAAAAATGTTTTGGTAGATTACTACTGTTTAATATTGTTCTTGCACATTCTTGTAATGTTCGATTTTTCCCTTCAACTACACCGTTTTGTTGTGGTGTACGTTGAATTGAAAAATTATGAATAATTCCCTTTTTATTGCAAAAATTTCTAAAAATGTCATTTTCGAATTCTTCTCTGTGATCACTGCGAATATTTTTAATTTTCAAATTCATTTGATTTTTAATTCTTTTTGCAAAAAAATTAAACATACCAAAAGTGTCACTTTTATGTTTTAAAAACAAAGTCCATCTATATCTTGAAAAATCATCAACAATTACAAAAATGTACTTGTTATGATTTATTGATCTTACTTGAGTAGGACTAAATAAATCTAAATGCAACAATTCTAATGGTTGTTTTGTTGAAATATTATTTTTAGATTTAAAAGAACTCCTTCTTAATTTTCCAATTTGACATGCATCACACAAATTGTCTATTTTATATTTTATTTTTGGTAACCCTCTAACTAGTTCATGTTTTGATAATTTATTTATAAATTTAAAATTCATGTGACAGAATCGTTTATGCCATAGCCATGGATCATCAAGTTTAGCGGTCAAGCATAAATCATAATTTTGTTTCATATTCATATTCAAAATATAAATATTTTTATTCTGAAATCCTTCAAGTAATAAATTTTTATTATTATCAAACATATTGCATCGATTTTTCTCGAAATTTATTTAAAAAGCATTATCACATAATTGACTAATTATAAATAAATTATGTTTTGAATTTTCTAATAAAACATTAGAAATAATAGGAGAGCTAGAAATACCGATGTTTATGACTTCTCCATTTCCGATGAGATAACCTTTTGAGTTGTCTCCAAAGGTTACGGTGCCCCCATCGATATATTTTATATTTGAGAGTATCTTGGCATTTCCGGTCATGTGTTTTGAGCAGCCACTACCGAGTATCCATTTCTCCTTGCTTTTATTTTTGGATACCTACAAAACAAAAATTATTCAATTGGTACCCACTTCTTTTATTAGGGCCCTAAATATTAAGAGGGGAGGGTAGCCATACCCAAGTGGGTTTGGGTCCTTTAAAAACATAATTATTGTCAAATACTACACTTGATAAAAAACTATCAATATGTTTTTGTCTAATTAACTTATTATTAGACTTTGGTATCCAAATTTTTATATTTTTAGGTTTTACATCTTTACTTAACTTTGGTGTCTTTTTGAAACTTTGGTACAAGATACTTTGCTTTATAGTATTACCTTTTTTCTTTTGTGAATTCTTTTCAAATCCTAATCCATTTCGATTACTAAAAGGTTTCGAAATTTTAATTAAATTATCAAGACCTTGTTTTCCTTTGTTAAACTTTAAAACATTGTTAGTAATTTTTTCTAATTTATCCTTTAATTCATGAATTTCAGTTTTTGAAATTTCTATACTACTTTGTAGTTCAATATTTTCCTTAATCAAATTATTATTCTCAAGTTTTAACCTATCTATTTCACTAAGTTATGTATCATATTCGATAAACTTTTACACTTTTCTTGTGAAATCTCTAATTCTTCTTCTAAAATAACTTTTTCATCCTTTAATAATCCAATTTCTTGTTCTAATCGATTTACTTTGGCTAGGTGTTCTTTATTCAGTTTTTTGATTTGTCTAAACTTATCATCAAGTTCCATACTTAATTCTAATAGTTCAATATAGCTAAGTTCAGGAGATACCTCATCAGTGTTAGCCATAAAACATACATTAACTTGTTCTCCATCGCTATCGCTATCACTATCAGAAGACGATCATGAATCAGAATCGTCCCAAGTGATTTTAAATGCTCTTTTCTTCTTAAATTTCTCAAATTTGTTCTTTTTCTCATTGTTGCGTTTAGGACAATCCTTCTTCATGTGACTGTATTGATCACATTCATAGCACTTGATTTGAGATGGATTTGTCGTATTGGACTTCCCTTCTTTTTGGAATTTGGTCATCTTTCTAAATTTCTTGTAATTCTTAGCAATGAAAACTATCTCTTCTTCATCCAAATCTGAGTCATCATTCTTTGCTTGAAATGCTATGTTCTTCTTTTCAACATTTTGTTCTTTTCTTGCTTGTAAGTTAGCTCCATAGGACATTAAATTTCCTATCAACTCTTCAACCTTGATAGTAGAAAGATCATTAGCTTCTTCAATAGTTAATACCTTCCTTTCCTAATCCGATGTTAAAGAGTTGAATATTCGAGAAACTAAATCAAAATCGGTATACTTAACTCCTAATGCCATAAGATCATGTTGAATAGTTTGAAATCTAGAAAACATGTCAACAATAGTTTCATTTTGCTTCATTTTGAATGAGGAGAATTGGTTTTGCAAAATTGAAATCTTAGTTTGTTTGACCTTTGTTGTAACTTCGTGTGTAATTTGTAAGTACGCCAAATGTCAAACGTAGTGGTACATAACATGACACGTGAAAATTCATTTTTATCTAGAGAGCAAAATAAAACATTCATAGCTTTAGCATTGTTTAAGTCTAAGGTCTTTTGTGCATCGGTCCATGTGCTCATAGCAGTGTCAGGTGCTTCATATTTATTTTATGTAGCAGATCATATTTCTAGACCATTGGCTTCCATAAAAATACGCCTACGGGTTGACCAATATGCATAGTTGGAGCCGTTAAATAGTGGGGGACGTGCGGTATATTGACCTTCTTGAAGATACTTTCCATATTAGTGATTCAAAAACTTGTTACGGTACTTTTGATCAAACCAAGCTCCGATACCAACTGAAAGTCTAGAGTATGGTGGATCAATTATACAAATGATAAGTATATGACTAATTTAAACTATAGTATAACAATAGTAAAGTATGTAAAAAAGAATAATCACACCAGGGATTTTATACTAGTTCGAACCTCCCGTCCTACGTCCAGTCTCGAAGCTCCTCTTCGGAATTTCCTTTCACCAAATAACCCTCACTTCACCCGAAGGTATAGGTTTAAAATAGCAGAGTTTCTTTTTCGAATGATGTTCTATATTACACGGATTTTGACTATGTAGTACAATTGAACTTCCTATATCTCTTGATTGTTTGAATATATTGTTCGAGAGAGTATGGAAGTGTATGATCTCAAATTTGCAGATTTGATAGCAAGTGGATGATTAGAACAAGAGATGATCAAGATAGAGAGTCTAGTGAATTTGTTAAGTGCTTTGATCCTTCTTGATTCTCGTTTATATAGTTTTAGAAGGTTGCTTCTAGTAGTTACATCTCTTCCCTTTCAGTCTAGAGTCGTCACTGCTCACTGGTGAAGAGTTGTGGAGGAGAGATGGAGTTGTGTCTCTTTGGAGATGACGGTTGTAATTTGAATTATCTTCCCCAAGCCCAATTTCAAACGTCTGAATGGTATTTCCAGACGTCCGAGAACCTATTACTATTTATGTTCATCTTCTACGTTCAGACGTCTGAACCTGTTAAATGATGTTCTCTTGGGTTTATTCTTGAGTGTATCTCTCTTCGATCTTCGTGCAACTTTGTAGATGAATTTTTTCAGTGCTTTAGTCATCATCTTGTCACAATAGTGGTTTGTATTGCTTTGAATTCGTATCTGTAGAGTTGTATGATATATATATATATATATATATATATATATATATATATATGAATTTCATTGTATAGTTGTCATCGTCGAAATTGTAAACTAAGGGTTCTAACATAAGTACGATGTGTCAGTGTTAGCTTAAAGATATATTCACATTCAGTCGCCCTTATCAAGCTGTATTATCTGTATTATTGGACGATATAATTTGTAATGTTCGTTAATAATATAAGTATCGCGATGGGGTCGTTACAGTTTGGTATCAAAGACGAGTCAAAACATTATAGCATATAATATTATAGATCTAAGAGCTAGATGACTTAGAGCCCTATCCTCTGGGGTGTATGGTAGATAGTTAAATTAAATATAAATTCTTGGATAGGAATATAAATTGATTATTGAGATAATCAACTAGGACTTAATTTGTTTTAATTAGTAAGTTGGAATTTGTGATATTAAACTTTTGGAAAGTACTATGTTAAAATCCTTTAGAGTTTGGAAATTTACTTTTGGATTATTAGGAAGTTAACTTTAAAAGAGATAAACTAGAGTGAATTAGTTTGGAAAATATGAGTAAATGGGTTTCAAAATTTAAACGATCTAGGAATAATCAGAGTTGCACAGCAAAAATTTAGAAATATAATTGTTTCGCTAAAAAAGACTATTTATTTTTGGTTGATTGGTTGTTAGAAGTTGATTGCTTGGTTGTATTTATTTAGATTGGATGCATGGATGCTAGTGATTATAAAATAAATATAACTAAGGAAAACTTGTTTTTATTTATTATGTTGAGTTGTCCGGAAAATGTATTAGGATTCTGATCGATATAAAGGATGCCATGTTATCAATGGAAGTTCCTAAACACCGAACGAGACATTTTGACATAGGAAATAATTAATTGGAAATTTAGAAAATATTTGAATTAAAATAATTTAAAATAATATTCTAGCCATCGAATAAATTGTAAGAAGTGAAGAGTATGGCGAGGCAACGTTGATATTCTAGGCAATCAACATTGCAGCTAAGTAATGAAATAAATCACTAAAATTTCATGGCTTAATATTATTTTATATAATGAGATAAGATTAAGGAAAATGTTTTAAATTTTGGCATCAATATATGCTAAAGTTAAATGGAAGTCAATTGGAAAGCCTTTGAAAAGAGAATAATTGAAAATCTACTTCTATTTGTGGACTTAAACTTTTGATTTCTTCGGTTTGGAATGATAGTAAATTGTTATATATGAATCTTATTTAATAAGAAGTTAAAAATTAAGAAATTGTGAAAATAAATTTTGGAAGTAAAAAGATATTTTGCAGAAAAATATGCAATTATGATAAGTTTAAAAGTAAATATTACTTGTTTTTTGATAATAGTATTAAGTAAATGATTTGAAACTTGATATTGTTATTTGTGAAAGTTGAACTTTTTGGAAAATATATTTTGGGAAATAAATTTAAAGGGAAATTTATCTACTAGTATATATGTGTTTAAAATTTTGGTGATTTAGAAAATGATAATGAATATTATAAAAGTGCATTATATATGTATTATTTTTGACGACGTGTGCAGCCACCGAACCTTAGCAATAACAGAGGTCAGTGGCGAGGCCATGTCGACTTCACTATTAACATCACAACCATTTGATGAAGTGATTTGCTATAAATATATGGCAAAGCATCGTCATTTTATTATTTAATATTTGTAAATTGTGAGTGCTATTTTCAGACATATGCTAAGATAAAAAGTGTGTGATATTTGGATTTATTGTGCATATCATTTTATAATTTAAATGGATGTTAGATTTTGGAAATTAAAAGTAAGAATTAATTAGAATTGGAATTTTAAAATTTGATGATATAGGTTTTATAATTAAAAAATTATATTTTGGGAAAGAGCTATTTGGAAGCAACAATTAAAATTTTGAAGTTTGAAGTTAAAAATATTTGTGTGAACTTATTTTCCAATTAGAAATAAAAAAGGAGAATGTATAAATTGTATAAATTAAAGTTCAAGTTAAAACAATGTTTATTTTTGTGGTGTTAGGTAAATTTAAAGAAGGAACTTTGAAATACATATGTTTTTATTTTAGACTTATTCTGAATCGAAATTGAGAGGATGTAATTTCTTTAAGAGGGGAAGTCTATAACAAGTCTAGTCGAGATTACTTGGGATTAAACTTAAAAATATGATTTGATTTATCGTAATTAATTTTAGGATAAAACTGGGAATTTTATTAGTTATAATTTCCAAATTATAGTGGATTTTGGATTTAATAAATTGGAAATTCAAGGAATATCCTTTTGTGAAACTTGATTCTTATATTTGATAATATTAGAATAATTTTTGGAAATTGTGATAATTAAATATGTGAAAATAAAAAGGTGAAGTATATAGTTATATTTACTTATTTGTTATAAGTAGAGATTTGTGATAAAATATTTTTCATCTCAAATTATTTCAGCCAATGTTGTAGTGTTTAGTAAAATATCAATATTGAGATTTGTTGTTTAAAATTAGATTTTTATAACTAATAGTTTATTTTAATGAAAATAATGAAAAAACTTGTATTCTCAAAGGTTATATTTAATTTTATAAAATATTTCAATGTTAATAGGAATGGAATTTTTTCAATATATTAGTGTAAATTTTGTGAGAACTAAATTTATAATTTCTAAATCATTGTTTAGTGTAAAATAGTGTTTTATAAAGTAAAGAACAATCACACATTTCTTTTATTGGGTCCTTAGTAAACCCATTCGGCTCATGTAGGAAAAATAAAAGAAAGGAAAATAAAACTTATGTTCATTTTAATTCTTATATTTCTTTTTCAGCCTGAACGTGAACAAACCTTCTTGCTTCTCAATCCTAGAACCTATATCACCCTAAACCAAGTGCAAATCAAAGGGGCTTTTGATCAATAATTATAAAAATCAACTTCACGTAATCTCTTACATTCCTAGTAAATCAAGTAGGGTTAGTATTCTCGGTTTTTTATCTTTCGTCTGTAATCTCTTTGTTGCAATTTCTGAAAATAACATGGGTAGTTATGAAGATAAGCTAATCCGGGATTTAATCTTCAATTCAAGTGGTTATAGGTGAGTTTACCTTACATTACTATCTCTACGTAAAATTATACTCGCTATTTGGTGGAATTGGATGAATCCATGGTTGTGTTGTTCTCAATTTTGTATTGTTCATATTTCATATTATTCAACTTCTAGATTGTTGAAACCCTAGCCTTTTGATTTTAAATATTTGACAATTATAGTTGTTTATATGGATGCATGCACTTAGATTTCACCCTAGAAAAATCACTCAAGACTTAGGATCAAACCGACTTCACCAGGATCGACTGAAGGGGATACTAGAGCTGGAACAACTCCAAAATTTGTCCCCTTCGGTAGGCCAGTTGTGCACCACCGGTACACCGATAGGCATATCTTGGGACAATTTCAACTCCCAGAAACCGTCCCCGGTTAGCTCGATCGTCACTCCATTTGTTGATGTATGATGCTATGCTTTGGATGGATGATTATAATATGTTACGAAGATAATTTCTACTCATATTTGCTAGTAGAATAAATTTATAAAAATATGTTTGGAACTGATATAGAGTCGAACCCTATGGACCAATTTGTTGTTATGGTCTTGTGTGGTGTAGTAGTGTATTCTCTTGTGTTATGGACTTTAAATAACTTTGGTTCAAAGGTTTGGAAATTTATAAACTTATATCTATCTATTTTATTTATATAAATAATTTTATAAAAGATAGTATAATTAGGTTTACAAATATCAAACTTGTTTCTAAATTAATCTAGTTCTTTTTATGAATGATTTTTATATATAGTTATATATATAATATTGGCATTATAAATGGTTATGGATTTTGGAAACATGGTTTTGGAAATATATACCTAATTTGTTTCTAGGTAAAATGGTTATATATATATATATATATATATATATATATATATATCAAAATAGATTTGGAGGAATAATAAATATGGTTTTATAAGATATATGGACTTATATATATGGGATTTTAAAACATGGTTTGTTAACTAAGTAACTTGTATGGAAATCTATGTATATATAAGTGCAATATTGGATTCATGGAAGATTCTATCAAATAGTGAATATTTATATAAGTTAAATAATAAAGGAATTTATGGAAAATAATAATACTTGCTTTCTAAACTATAAACTCAAAAGAGAAAAATGTTTTGAGAGCCTTACTAATAATCGACATAGTGCTACCGATTTGTTTAAATGCTCTCAAGTATTGCTTCATCGAATATTATACAACTCATTGAATCGAATGTTTGAGTAGTAATTACTAGCCCATTAGTGAACACTCGATTTCCACCGAGTAGTATGGAATGCCTTGGTTAAATTCTTGTGATTTATATTTGGAAGTATTTAACACTTTAGGGTTGTATTCACTTTTGGTGTTTGGTGGGACCAATAGATCCTTAAAAGAATATAGTTCAAGTTTTCCGGTGATATCCGTAACGAGTGAGATTTACCAGGTTCTACTAAATACTTGAATTTCATCAAGTGGTACTAGACGTTTTGGTTAAGTTCTAGTGATTACTGAAAGTGATAGTATTCGGCACTTTAAAGTATATTTCTTTTGGTGTTCGGTGGGACCGATAGATCCTTAAGAGATATACTCATGGAGACGTTTTGGTTAAGTTCTAGTGGTTACTGGAAGTGATAGTATTTAGCACTTTAAAGTATATTTCTTTTGGTGTTCGGTGGAACGATGGATCCTTAAGAGATATACTCATGGATTTATTTACGATTATAAATTTATAAAGATGAATAATCTAGAGTCTTCGAGGCATGGTTGGTACGATCGTCTTCATCGGTATGGACTATCGTTAAGATCAGTTATGATTCTGTGCTCCTGGTATGAGTATGATCTGTGGTATCTGATCAGTATGGGTGATACCTTTGTTTGTTTGTTTTCCACGGTCTAAGTACAATCATTATGATTGGTATGGACGATCGTTACATGTTAAGATCTCTTGGATTCTGGAAATTTGGATTCTGTGACTATTCTATGTTCGTGAATAAGTATACACTCTTGTGTTTTGAGGTGGGTTCCGAGTTAAATTAATTCCATGACATGTTATATCTTGGACATCTGGATTTACTTATATGTCATATATCTTTTTGTTATATCATGTTCTCGCCTTTTTGGATATTTAGAGATAGTCCGACCCAGATGTTATTTTAATGCTCGGGTCAAGCCGAGACTTTCAGGTTACATGACAGGTTGACCTTTGGGTGGTTATGCTAGCAAGGTGATAAACATTTTTTACTTTTAGTTTATCTCTTTTTGGATTCGTGTTTGTTTATGAGATGTATAATTGAGAAGTCTAGTGTTATATTTGATAGACTTTCACTTTTGTTTATATATGTGATGTTTATTATTTCACTATGATCTATGACTATTATTTATATGATATACTATTCTTATTTTGAGAAACTGGTGTGATTATTACTTTGAACTAAGACTATACACGTTAATTTTATTCCAGAGATTAAATAGACCATAAGTATGACGTGCCAGTGTTAGTTTAAAGATATATTCACATTCAATCGCCCTTATCAAGCCATGTTCTTCGTATTATTAGACAACATTATTTATAGCATTTTCTAATAAAATGGGTCTTGCGGTAGGTTCGTTGCAGGAACTCTCCAAAATAATCTTAGTATTCACGATCTCAGAAGGATCCTGTTAGCAATATCATCCTCGACCTCCTTTCCTCTCCTCATTTAAAAGGAATTACAACACCATTTCCCAAGATCAAATATTGATTCGGGGCTTACTCTTATTCATGATAATTTAGCTCTTAGTTCTAGACCTAGCTTCAACTCAAAGAAATTAATCTTAATCTCAAAAACCTTAAGGGTTACTTTCAACTTTTGGAGCTTGGCTACCATTTTTTTGGTAAGATTGCTAAAGAGATGCATGGTCTCGCTAAGTCTTTGAACAGTTCAAGTAGGATACTCCATAAGGAACATTAACTTAAGACTAGTTGAGATAAGAGACGATAAATAAAGTAGGATTTCGTATCGGCTACTCTAGTTTGATATATTATGTGAAAATCGCATCAAGTCAAATGGAAATTCAAATATAATTAAGTCATTAAGGAAGTTTTGTTCACGAATTTATACAAGTCAAAAGTTAAAAAAAGTCATATTGTTACAAAGACAAGTCGCGTATGTTTCCTTCGTCAAGAGTATTATTGGGAGTAATTTCTTATGCCTCCTCGTCAGTAGAAGCGACTCCTTCCTCCTCCTCCACCAGGGTTTCGGCTTCATGTTCCGTATTAGCCTTGATATCTTTTTCCTTTTGACACTCCTCATATCTTTTTGCGAAGTTGGCCTCTACTCTGGCAGTTTGGTTCCTAAGGTAAGTTAGAGAGAAAGTCCTGTTTTTATCACGGTGGTGAGCATAAGCATTAAATAAAACTTGAAAAGTCCGTCAACTGGCTTCCCTCTCATACTTGTCTCTAGCAATATAATGTTCTTTCTCAACCACCCTAGCCTCGACTTTCTTCATCCTCTCGTCCCTTTCCTTCAAGGATTTCTCGAGATTCTCACTTACGATCCCTCTCTCCAACATTTTTGCCTGATTCCTTTACTTGAGCATTCACCTCCTGAATTTTGGCTTTCAGTTCCGCAAACTCCTTTTTCGTCGCTTCGGCAGCAACTATTGTCTCCTTCATTTTCAACCGCCTATACTGAATGGCAGATATTTTCATCACGGTCCAAAAAGAAGTAAATAGAGTAAGGATACATACTGAAAGCATAAGCTAACATGAGAATTTTTACCTTAATGCTCTCTCGGAGGCTATACTCGATTGTTTTCGGATTCCTAAGGCAGAAGTCGGAGGTCTAACATGTGCTTCGGTAATAGCACTGAAAAGGTAACCTTCAAAAGTAGCTTTAGCTATTTCCATTGCTTGCTTGTTATTCTTAGCAAGCAAATATGAAGCTTTCCTTTTAGTACTATTAGCTTTAGAGGATCCAATAACCCTTTGCTTCTTCAAGCCAAGAGTACTCTTATCAGAAAGCATCAATATAGACCTCTTCTTGGTCTCTTTTCCCTTACCCAGAGGGCCAGTCTTCTTAGGAGAAGGAACCACTGCAATAAGGAGAAAAGTGTAAGGCTAACATTAAAATAAAGACTAAGTTGTACCAGGAAAAAGAAATATTTTAGTTCAAAGAATTAAAATGAGAAACCTTCAGTTTTGGTTTCTTCTGGAATAGATTTGAATTCTTCTCCGCTACGAATGACTACGGTAGAAGCTTTCTCGTACTTCCTAGAAGGCTTAAGTCCAATGAATTTAGCAGAAGAAGGTATCAGACTTGTGGCTTTCAGTTTACCTTTGGTAAGAACTAAGTATCGATATCGCCGTAAACATGGAATTTTCATGACATTTTTTATACCTATATTTAAAGTGATCAAAGATCGCTGGATCACTACTCTTCTTCGGTCTCACTATCTGGGATTTAACAAAATAAGGAGACACGGCTTAGAACATAGGTAAGACTAAAAAAATATCCAAAGACATACCAGCATTATTAAAAGAGGTGACGAATTCAATCAGAAGAGGCCTTAACAAGGAACCACTGACGTGGCGTTATCTTACTTAATGGATCTTGTTGAGGAGATGGACTTAGAAATTTGAGAAAATACACGGGAAATTCCCTAATGGATTTGGCTTATAACAAGTTGAACATGTAAATGATCACGATAATAGGTATATCTCGATAGCCTCTTTCAGAATATAGGATCGCCATGGCAGATAAAGTTGAGGTTCAATGTGATAAAATTCTAGAACATCAACAAATAAGGATGCTAGAGGCAAGAAAAACCCATGTTCTAAATGCTTCATAGACCACACAAAATACCTTCTGGAGGATTGCTATAATGCATCCCGGACCAAAGAGCGAGTGCCTTGACCTCTACGATCCCATATGAAGACTTAACCTCGTCGGGTTCTTGCCAAGTCTTAATAGGAGCATCCATTTCTAATCTAAGAAAATAGTGCAAATGTTGAAAGGGGAATTGAAGAAAGGCTAAGAATGTTAATGTTAGTTTCAAAATTTGAACAGGTGAAAAGAGGAGAGAAAGAAAAGAGGAGAGAAAGAAAAGAGGTTGTTTATATTAAAAAGAATGGTCCATATTGAAGAAAGAGAAGTCTTTCTCACCGTAGATCTCATCCAACAACTCCCCATAAGTAATGTCCAAGGATTTTCTTTGATGTCAAATCATCTTTGCATAAGAAAAGAGAGGTGCTTTTTTAAGATAGCCAATCAACAATTGACATTTGGACTCACATTTAATGCAAGATCAAAGACCATCACTTCAAAGTTCAACCCCGAATGATCACTTACATATTCATTGCCATAAGCACAATTTTAATGTAACAACCCGCATATTTAACGATTTTATATTTAAATGTTTGATTTAAATATAGCGTCGTTATTCGGATTTTGGGGTCCGAAATGTTACTTTCTGCAAATGGCCGAATTGGAGCTCGAAACCATTTCCATTGAGTCCAAAATGGCGTTTGCGATCTTTTTGAGTATAATCTTTGATATGTTTGGAGTTTGTGAAATTTTGGCTACTTTTTCTATTGGGTTTGGGGTTGGGTTCAGCCCACTAGCTCACTTAACCCCCTAGCTCAACCCTTCTCTTCATTTCATCTTCATTTCATTTTTTTTCTTAAGCTAAAAACTGAAATGGGGGAAAGGAAAGAGAAATAGAAATTAGCAAGCCCTAGTTTCTCCTTTGTAACTTGATTCTTGCTCCAAAATCAAAGAGAATCCATTGGTAAGTTCATCTCCACCTTCTCCATCTTTTCTCCTCTTCAATTTCAGTAATTTCCTAACCCTAACTTAGGAAATACTTGCTTTGATTCTAGATTGAAGCTTGTAGTTTGAAGTGGAGTGTAGTGGTTGATTCCTTGCAATTGTGCTTCTTCATCTTCTTTGTTTTGTGTGCAAAGGTGAGTTTTGAACTCACATCTACTTCTCTTGATTTCATTGATGTTGGGTATGAATTCCTAACACCTTGTTCATACGCACTTGCATTTGGTTTGGGTTGAATTGGGGAATATTCCAATTTTCAGTGTTTTGGGTTCAAATCTTTGAAATCCTAACTTTGATGTTTTAATCATGTTTTGGTGATGCATCGAGGAACATATAGGGCCTGGTTGTCGATTGGCATAAGCCCTTAGAGCCAATGTTCGTCCGATTGCATTTTGGGAGAGTTTGCTCTTCATTTGAATAAGGCTGAAAAACAGCCCAGGCATGATTCAGTCGACTGAAACTCTGTTCAGTCGACTGAACCTGAAACCCGGGAGTTTCCAGGCATGATTCAGTCGACTGAAAAACTCTGCACAGTCGACTGAACCTGTAAACAGAAAGTTTCCTGAACCTGGAAAATTTTCCAGGTATAGGGTCAGTCGACTGAAAACTCTGTTCAGTCGACTGAACCTGCTGTTTCAGCCCACTTTGCCTTTTGGGATTGAATTTTCAATTTGAATCGATTCATGATGATCCTATGTATGATTATCAATTGTTTTGACTTTGATGGTTCCTTTTAATTTTAATCCATGGGTTTTTATAAAATAATCTCTCGAATCGCATTTAAAAGTTCGTTTCTCTAATTTATAAATTCTATTTAAAACACACACTTTCGCACTTCGAACGAAGTGGAAGGGTGATTAAATGGTTGGGCAAAACACGGACCATGAATCTGTGCGTTTATCTTTCCGATTAATCCTCGACCTATTCGATTGATTGTTTTGACCTTCGGGTTTGGTTTATCGATGATATGAGGTAAACTTTGTACTGCTTTGAGTGTGAAAGGGACTGACGGATAGTAAACCGTTTAGTGCGAACGAGTGGTTATAGGACATACATTAACACTTTTCGGATTCCTTTTCGAGAGTTGTGACACATTCCGCCAGTTAGTGGTGTCCAGTACTGGATCTTCGACCTTCACCACTACGGTTTGTTGCCTCTGGGATAATGTCTTCGGACTGTCTCCCTAGGTTTGTTGCCTTCGGGTATGTTGCCTTCGGGTGTGTGCCTTCGGGTTTGTTGCCCTATATAGTTTCGCTCTGATGTTGGTCTTATGTGCCGCATGGGTGATACTTGGGTTTGGAGTCTTCGGGCTCATGGATCCTTGTATGTACAGTACTGAGCTCGAGCAAATTTTATGATGTTTCATTGATATGTATATTCCCTTGGTATTGCCCTTCGGTATTGGTCTTTTTGAGCCGCATGGAGTATAGCGTTTACCTTGTGGAACTTGTATACCTTATTGGTATTTGTTATTTGCCTTTTGGCTTGTTTTGGGATATTTGTATCCTTTGTTTCTATATATTGCCGATGATATGAGGCTTGTTCTATATGATTCATCTCTTGTTGATGATTGTGTTATCTCCCCTAGAGATATTTATTATACTGTATAACCTTGCAGGTTTATTATTGTTCAGTTTATCCAACTGATTTGTTATCTAGACTGATCCGTGTATTTTATACTCGGGTCAGACCGAGATGTTTCAGGTTAGGTGCTTTTGGAGACTTAGCCTATTTTGCTTTCGCATGGACTATTCGCTAGCTTCATTTTGTTATAGCGTCTTTTGTAGTCCTTATCTGTTATAACTCTGATTTATACTCTTTCGTCCCGTCTGTATATGGTGGTCTCCTGTACCACTTGACATGTATTATTTTGTATACTCTGTGATGTATCTGTGTATGTGTATATTATGATCGACTGTTCTGTGATGTATATTACATTTGAGTTGTTATATTTTCTTCTGATAGATCCTATAGCCATTGTAGTTTTGCTTTAAATATTTATTGAATAGGTCGAATTTTAATGTGTTTCTACTTTTCGACATATTTAGTGAATAGTTAAGGTAAGATTGCACATGGTCGCTTCCATTATACTCTATTGTCCGCGTTAGCCGACAGTATTATCTGTGTAATACTCTTTGTTAACGAGGCTCTCGGAGTGGGGCGTCACATTTAACCTCACGTTCTAATATCAAATTTTGCCTCTTGGCATCAAAATAGTTTCGCTTAGCTTAGATGGCTTCAATAGAAAAACATAGTTTTCAAAAGTTTTGACCTCATGGTCCCAAGTTAGATTTTTCCTCTCGGCATCAAAACAGCTTCGTCTACCACTTAGCCTAGATGGCTTCAGATGACAAACATAGTTTTGAAAAGTTTTGACCTTACGGTCTCAAGTTAGATTTTGCCTTTTGGCAACATAACAATTTCGCCTACCACTTAGCCTAGATGGTTTCAAATGACAAACATAGTTTTAAAAAGTTTTGACCTCATGGTCTCAAGTTAGATTTTGCCTCTCGGCACAAAAATCATTTCGCTTACCACTTGGCCTAGATGGTTCCAATGACAAGCATAGTTTTCAAAAGTTTTGATTTCACAGTCTTAAGTTAGATTTTGCCTCTCGGCACCAAAACAATTTCACCTACCACTTAGTCTAGATGACTTTAAGTGACAGACATAATTTTCAAAAGTTTCGACCTCACGATCTTAGGTTAGATTTTGCTTTTAGCACCAAAACAGCTCTGTTTACCACTCAACCTAAAAGTTTTCAAATGGCGAGCGCAGTTTCCACAAGTTTTGACCTCACGGTCCCGGTTTAGATTTCGCCTCTCAGCATTCAAACATTTTTCACTCATTATCTAGCCAAGATAGCTTCATATAACAAATATTATTTTGGGGACCTATCGGCCTAAGATAAATCTCCACCCGTCAATTTTCAAAACCTTTAGTGCTCATCACTTGACCGGTACTCCATTCAAAACTAAGTAATGTAACGACCCGTAAATTTTGACAATTTAAGTTGATTAATTTAATTAAGATTTTGTAATTTAATTTAAAAAGAGATGAAATATAAAGGGTAAATAAAACTAAATATTAGTATAGGGAATAAATCCTAATAAAGGTAGTAGTGAGAGCGTACACTTTGAATTTTTTTTTTTATATATATGAAAGGTAAGCAGTAAAATTATCCAATGCAATATTCGATTTATTAAAAGTAACTGCATGAAAATCTAGACAGTAAAGTTAATCTAGCTGAATTTTTATGAATTGAATGAAATAGGTTTAATATGAATGGTATATTAGGTTATAAAATCAAATGAGAAAAGCAAGCGTAATTATTTGATTTATCTAATTAATTGAACATGTTGAATAGTAACTGAATGTTAATAAACGGAAAATTATACAATTTTGTTAGATGATTTGGTCATAATGTTTAATAATTGATAAAATAATAACGGAAGTATGTATGCAAGTTTAATAGAAACATGAATAGCATGAATATAATTAAATGAAACCATGCAATAATCTGGTAAATGATGGCATTTATGAATGAAATAAGATTTGTAGGTAATTTGAATTTAATTCTAAAATGTGTAAACTGAATGTAATTTAATGTAATAAGGAGTGCAATAACAAATTGATAAGGATTCAAATTCATCTTAAATAAGATTTGTATAGTAATTGAAATTTACTATTTTGCGATTTAGGTGAGAAATAAAGTTTTAATGAAATTAAGAAATGTAATCTAATTCCATGTAAAGAGTCAATATGTATAATAGCAGGGTTTTAATTAATTAAATGGTTTCATGTAGATTTCAACTGATAATTTATGAAGTCTAATGTGAGATCATATTTGCAATTAATTTTCTTAAGTTGTGCAGTAAGGTAGGTTAATTTGTCAATAAAGATAGTTGATTCTATAAGATGAAATAAAAGTTAGTATTAATTATAATATGAAGATTGTTGATAACGTTATTTGGGGGTTGAGGGATAAGTTGAAATTTGATAATTAAGATATTTAGACGTACAGTATATAAAGGAAGATATATTGATTCCATTTAATAAATTGGGGATTTAATATTATCAAAGAGAATTAAATATTGTCCTAATGTAATATAGATAAATTGTGTAATTAAATGCTGGCTCCATTCAGAATATGACAATGGGTGTAATAATTTGGATTGTAAGAAATAGTTATAAGTTACATGTTTAATTTGGTTGATGAAATTTAAATAGAAATAAATGTTAATACACTAAATAAAAGTTACATTTAATATGAGAAGTAATACCATGTTAGAAGTGGTCAAATTTAGGGTGTTAAGACTTATAAATGGAAATTAAGAGGCAGTTGAAATTTAGTGGACTTTAATGTGTATTAATGAGAAATTTACGCTATGACTAAAGAGGTAAATGGAATAAATACAAACCAATGGGGATTGTATTCATGGGATGACAATTTTAGTGAATAATAGGATTTAAACCTAAATAAATAAATTCCTTGAAATTTAAGTTGTAATCGCTGCATAAATTGGAATTGTACGTTAATTTTGAATTATTCTATAATAAATTTATGTAGGAAGTTGTTTAAGGGATTCTAAATTTACCAAGTAATCCAAACTGACAAAATTTGCAAATATTTAAAGTTGAGTTGTAAATCTGATTCAATTAACCTATTAATAATTTATTCATTTGGAATATAAATGGCAATGATAGGATTTATTGCAAATAAAGGTAATGTAATTTGTACGCTATTTTAAATTAAGTCAAAACGGGTGGATATTAGGAACCAAGACCTAAAAATAGGGTAGATACATTTTATTTCAATAAGACTTGTATGACTAGAGTGGAGGATTTTATTTTGGAGTCTATGTTATAATTTCAAAGTGTAGTAGATATTGAAATAAAGTAAACATTTGAATCTATGAATCTATCAACTCAAATTTTCATTTAAATTTGTTTAATCATTGTAATTTGTTTGAGAAAATAAAGAGGTACAATAAGTTTAGGTGTAAATGGAAGTATGTATGGGAAAATGAATTATTTCCAGGGAAATATTTGGTAAAAAGGGTGGGACTAAGGAAAGGTTATTGTTTGTTGGAAACATTAATTAATATGGGAATATAATTAGACAAGCATAACCCATGCAAGTGTATAATTAAGAAATGAAGCAATAATTAATAATTATTAACCAATCCAAAATTTGGTAACCCATTTAATTAGTAATTGGTATAGGCTATTTATTTGAGTAACAGTGCAATACCAATTTATGTATTTGCGAAATGTTAATAAAATATTTATAGTATGGAATTCAAAACTATATATACATAGGAATGTGGATTTTATAGTATGTAAACATAGTCGATTTACAATAGTTAAATCTATTGGGAATGAATAAGAATCTAAGAAAATTATTACGGTAATTAGAAATTTAGTTAAAAATGGAAATTATTTATGAATTTGAAATTTAATGAAATTATATTGAAACTTAAATAAAGCGTCTTAATTTATATTTGTAAATACGTTTAAAATTCAATGTAAATGTTTGAGGAAGAAATTTATTTATTTACTAATCCGTAACGTATCCAATTAATATGAAATATTCTGGTGGGCTAACAACCGTTTTGCGCGTTTATAATTCGTGCCTACCTATTCGTTTTCACTTTGTCTATAAATAGGCTGTGTTAACCCTAGCCTCCATCTATCTTCATTTCTCTGTGTGTTATTTTCTTCAACTTCTTCTTTTCCAATGGCTGCAAAATTCTAGATCCAATTACAGTCCAAAATATAAATAAAAATTCAAACTCCTCTAAAAATTCCAGAAAAATTTATATGTCACAGTTCTCGAAGAGAGGTATTCTTTATTTTAGTTTATTTGATTTTCAATACAATTTCTTTAACGATTAACTTGTGTAATTTTCACATACCGTGTCCGATTCACGCGAGATTATTTTTTTTAGGATCGTATTGAAATTTCAGATCTGTTGACGCTGGTTTGGATGAATTTGGAGGCTGCGAAATTTTGGGTTTAAATTGGATTTAAATCTAATTTAAATTCAAAAGGTGAGTGTTTTGACCCACTCACAACTTATAAAATATTTTATGTTTGTTAAATTGATTTTTAGATATGAGTAGAAATTTATATATGACTTGTTTGGCATGTTTTATTCACCTTCTCAGTTAATTCGCATTTTTATTTATTTAACTGTTTATTATTTTAATTATTGCATATAAATTACAGTTAGAATTTATTTTGCATATAAACTGCTAGTTAACAGTTATTAAATTTATTATTGAATATAAACTGTTATTTATTACCTGTATAATTTATATGCTCTATATCGATGACTGTTTAAATTGGACGATGATTGCAAATAATGGTTGATGATTGATATTTGGATGAATGGATGCTATATTTATATTGTATAAACTGCAAGTCATCATGCATTTTCATTTCATTTGGGATTGCGGTTTGAAATGATATACAACCGCGTTTTTTTTATTTTAAATTGCGGATTGAAATGATAAACATCCGTATCACTTGACCATAGGATAGAAAATTTTATACAGGCACCGCGGTAAATATATAAAATTATTTTTGGAAATGTTTTACTATGGTTTTGTAAAGCTATACATATATATGGTTTATGGGTTTTGATTTGATCATTAATAAAAGCTATATATATATATATATATATATATATATATATAGAAATTTTTCGATTTTAGGCTTTGTATAAAAATTGATTTGAAGTATAAACCGAAGTTTGATTTTAAGATCAAATACGATTAAGCATTTAATTAAAATTTAATTTCTGGTAGTTCTATTGACTTAAATGAGAATAAAATTGGAAGTTGAATATTAAGTTAAATCGGAATTTAAATAAAAGTTAATTTTTTAAAGGATATGACTTATAACTTGATTTTGTGTAAAGTGATTTAAATGAGTATCAGGTTGTTTTAAATGAATATATCAAGTTAAATAAATTGAAAAAAATTCCAGTTATGTGAAGTTAAAGGTTTACTTAAATTATATTGAATTCAATAAGTAAACATTTCAAGTCTAAATAATAAGTAATTGGATTTGATACATATGGGTTTTTCAAATAAGTTTGTTTTTGAAATGGTGAAATATTTAAAGCTTTTAACCATAAGAATTGAAATGGTATTTGGAAGTTTAAATCGATATTTAGAATTGATTTGTGAAATCTAAAGAAGCTATTTTGTTTTATAAAAGTAGTTAAATATTTAACCATTTAAGAGATGGAAATTTGTTTCAAAGCTATGTTTTTCCAAGGTAATATAAGTTGGAAATATTATATTCAAGAGTTTTGATTTCTAAATATTTTACTTTGGAAACCCTATGATTTTGGAAATAATATATATTGGAAAATAAAATGATATCGTATTGATTTGAGGTTTTAAGAATAAAAATGATATCGTTTTTAATGGTTTTAAATGGATATTTTATTTTGGTTTTAAAAGTATAATTATTTTTAAATGACCGCGGTGTTATAATAACGATTGGTTGGCAAAGAGACCGGGATCGGATATGGACATACTCTCTGTCGATAACGAAAACCACTTTGACTAACCGTGTACGCGGTGGAGATTCCAGAATGAAGTAGGTTGGTGGCGGCGTTTCCTGTAAGGTTAATACGTGGACCCGACTCCCGTGAGTTGGCATAAGGTGGCTAAAATAGGAGTGATTCTCGGGCCAATGAGGTCATACCTCTGATCGGAAACTCCTCTTCGATACTATACTTTGACTTTGGATTGATTCAGTGGCCACTTTATTTTTTTTGATTTTGGGGGAGTTTGTTCGAGGTGGGCGGTAGCTGCGCGCTGCGCGTTTCCATCAGCCCGGATAGCAATTTGTATATCTACCCTGGCATTGCCTAGTTGTGCCGTGTCACCTACCATACCGAGCCTTTACTATGAGTTTCTATTTGTGTCGTACCTATGGTGTATCCTCTGGTAGCCTCCCGATCA
The DNA here is from genome assembly GCA_030765085.1 of Allium cepa. Classification (NCBI taxonomy): domain Eukaryota; kingdom Viridiplantae; phylum Streptophyta; class Magnoliopsida; order Asparagales; family Amaryllidaceae; genus Allium; species Allium cepa. Next base: position 57,101,855 of record CM060933.1, read on the forward strand.
GGAGGTATTACGGTACTGTATAGACTATTGGCATTTTACGTGTTAAGGTGGAAAATGTAAAGCCTTATTGCTATTTAAAAGTAAGTTTATTTTACAATTAGGCACTATTATAATAGCGAAATATACTACATAGTAAATAGTTTAACGGATCCTTAGGAGATGTAAATCCCGAGCATCTCTTGAGTTACTGCACTCATATTTATTTCTAAAAATTTAACACACATAAGATCTTTTAGTTCTGACTCGAGTGTTTTGTCTTTTCAATTCGCTCGGGTCAGTCCGAGCGTTTCAGGATTGAAGGTTTAGCTCTGGAGGACGAAGATGAAGATTCGTATTACTATTATTTATATTATTGTACCACACTCATATTGTTCCGCTGCATTGTTATATGGTATGTGTACTCTGATATGTATGGTATAAATAAAATCAAAGGTTTTGTAAACAGATTTATGAACTGTATATTTATTATTATATTTTATCCTTCCGCTGTGAGATTCTGTTTAGTTTTTTTCTTTCTCTGTATTCTTATTTATCCCATAACAATCCGCCCTTACGTATGGTTTGAATCGGCACGTGTGTCTGTTTAAATCGTGCGAAAAGGCGGATGTTACAGTTGGTATCAGAGCTTTGGTTTAGCGATAAACCTTAGCTTTGTGGGGTTTGACTCTTTACTAATAGGGTAGTAATACCCTATGGGAGTCACTGAGTGTATATATATGAGAGAGCGTATTTGTTTGTGTTATAAAAAGGTTTTAATATTGTGTTAATCTGTTCTGTTTTGTATTTATAAACTCTGGTTGGTGCATGGGACGCTGTGACATCAACATGGGTTTCTAAACACTTAATAGGACAGACCGACATAATATTTGTTAATGAAATAATTTTACCTATTATATTTTCTGTAAAATAATTTTTCAAAATAATATATATATTTGGTTGTAATAGATTGGTTGTTAGGAAATGAAGGTTTTGAATAATGATAGAAATAAGATTTAAAAATAAGATAAATGAAATTTGGAAATTTAGGACTTAAGATCCGGGGTTTTGGAATTTTTTATAAATTTTTTGGAATATAATTGTTATAAGTATTTTCTAATATGAATATTTAATATAATTTAAGATAAATTATTTTAAAGAAGATTTTTGAAGAAAATAAGTTTTGTACTTTCCTCTCTGTCGCTGGAAAATAATTTCGGTGATGAGTGCACGCATCATCGACATTCATTTTCAAGTTTCGAAGTGGGAAGGCCACTGTAGTAATTTGCTGCAGAATTTTTAAGAAAATTTTAACATTTTAATTATAATTGGATATATATGTTAAGTGTAGATATCTATCTATTATTTTAAATGATTTAAAATTTAACCCGGTATTTGGTTCTTAAGTTCCAGATTTATTAATAGTACAATTAAGTGTAGCAAATTTGAACCTTTAAGTAAATAAAAAAAATAAAAAAATAAAAAAAAATAAAAAAAAATGAATAAAGGAAATAAACGGTTGTAAACCTTAGTAAATGGATAAAGGAAATTCTTTATTTATTAGAATTAATGTTATAAGGTTACAAATTAGGTGTAATTAAAATGTTACTATTATTAAATAATAGCATTAAATAAATGAATGAAAGTAAAAGTAAGTTGAAATTGTAACTTATAAAACGAATATATAATTAATGAACCACTAAAATAATAAAAGGAATTGAGAAGAAACTTGTATAAATTTTCACTTACATTCTTAAAGCATATATATAACTTGCCATATAATAAAAGTTACAGTATTAGTAAGAAAATGTAAGGGGGAAATCTTACAAGTAAAGCTTGAGATAATGAAAGTATTCAATGAATTTGCTGTTATAAATGGGAATATATTGTTATAAACTTAAGTTGTAAATTCAAATTTTACCATAATTAAAGGTAAGTATTATAATTAGATGATTTTAAAACTTAAGTAAATAGAATGAAATTCTATAATAAATGAAAATAAATGAGGTAATCACTCATTAATGAAAGAAAGGAAATCAAACAACTAAAGTATGAAATAAAGATTTATAATAAGTTAAATTGATTGTTGGGTTGAATGGTTATTGTTTGCTTTATGTTTGGTTGGGTAAGGAAATTTGAAGTTGTTGGATGAATAAATAATTTATTCCATCTAAGACTGTTGAGTAAATGATGCACTTGATAGTTATTTTTCATTCCGTACAATTTCAAGTTTGAACCCAAACAACTATTTGATTTGTGTGATTGTATGGTTGTTTTGTAACTGTATGTATGCTGTTCGAGGAAATTGATGGTTGTTGTATTAATTTGGATGATTAGTGATTGGAACTACTTAGATATTTAAATTTTGGACTTAGAAATATTTTGAAATGTTCTCTAAACTCTAATAAATTTAAGTATAAAAAGATAATGTTGTAAATTTGTATATTTTAAGAAAAGTAACAGATACTGTAAATTTAATTGTTTATAAGGTAATGTTTTGAATAAGATATGTAGATTCTAAATCCTTCTTTTCCCTTCTTTTCCCTTTTCGGGGACGAAAAGTTTTGAGTGGGGGAGAATGTAACGACCCGTAAATTTAGACAATTTAAGTTGATTAATTTAATTAAGATTCTGTAATTTAATTTGAAAAGAGGTGAAATATAAAGGGTAAATAAAACTAAATATTAGTATAGGGAATAAATCCTAATAAAGGTAGTAGTGAGAGCGTACACTTTGAATTTTTTTTTATATATGAAAGGTAAGCAGTAAAATTATCCAATGCAATATTCGATTTATTAAAAGTAACTGCATGAAAATCTAGATAGTAAAGTTAATCTAGCTGAATTTGTATGAATTGAATGAAATAGGTTTAATATGAATGGTATATTAGGTTATAAAATCAAATGAGAAAAGAAAGCGTAATTATTTGCTTTATCTAATGAATTAAACATGTTGAATAGTAACTGAATGTTAACAAATGGAAAATTATAAAATTATACAATTTTGTTAGATGATTTGGTCATAATGTTTAATAATTGATAAAATAATAACGGAAGTATGTATGCAAGTTTAATAGAAACATGAATAGCATGAATATAATTAAATGAAACCATGCAATAATCTGGTAAATGATGGCATTTATGAATGAAATAAGATTTGTAGGTAATTTGAATTTAATTCTAAAATGTGTAAACTGAATGTAATTTAATGTAATAAGGAGTGCAATAACAAATTGATAAGGATTCAAATTCATCTTAAATAAGATTTCTATAGTAATTGAAATTTACTATTTTGCGATTTAGGTGAGAAATAAAGTTTTAATGAAATTAAGAAATGTAATCTAATTCCATGTAAAGAGTCAATATGTATAATAGCAGGGTTTTAATTAAATAAATGGTTTCATGTAGATTTCAACTGATAATTTATGAAGTCTAATGTGAGATCATATTTGCAATTAATTTTCTTAAGTTGTGCAGTAAGGTAGGTTAATTTGTCAATAAAGATAGTTGATTCTATAAGATGAAATAAAAGTTAGTATTAATTATAATATGAAGATTGTTGATAACGTTATTTGGGGGTTGAGGGATAAGTTGAAATTTGATAATTAAGATATTTAGACGTACAGTATATAAAGGAAGATATATTGATTCCATTTAATAAATTGGGGATTTAATATTATCAAAGAGAATTAAATATTGTCCTAATGTAATATAGATAAATTGTGTAATTAAATGCTGGCTCCATTCAGAATATGACAATGGGTGTAATAATTTGGATTGTAAGAAATAGTTATAAGTTACATGTTTAATTTGGTTGATGAAATTTAAATAGAAATAAATGTTAATACACTAAATAAAAGTTACATTTAATATGAGAAGTAATACCATGTTAGAAGTGGTCAAATTTAGGGTGTTAAGACTTATAAATGGAAATTAAGAGGCAGTTGAAATTTAGTGGACTTTAATGTGTATTAATGAGAAATTTACGCTATGACTAAAGAGGTAAATGGAATAAATACAAACCAATGTGGATTGTATACATGGGATGACAATTTTAGTGAATAATAGGATTTAAACCTAAATAAATAAATTCCTTGAAATTTAAGTTGTAATCGCTGCATAAATTGGAATTGTACGTTAATTTTGAATTATTCTATAATAAATTTATGTAGGAAGTTGTTTAAGGGATTCTAAATTTACCAAGTAATCTAAACTGACAAAATTTGCAAATATTTAAAGTTGAGTTGTAAATCTGATTCAATTAACCTATTAATAATTTATTCATTTGGAATATAAATGGCAATGATAGGATTTATTGCAAATAAAGGTAATGTAATTTGTACGCTATTTTAAATTAAGTCAAAACGGGTGGATATTAGGAACCAAGACCTAAAAATAGGGTAGATACATTTTATTTCAATAAGACTTGTATGACTAGAGTGGAGGATTTTATTTTGGAGTCTATGTTATAATTTCAAAGTTTAGTAGATATTGAAATAAAGTAAACATTTGAATCTATGAATCTATCAACTCAAATTTTCATTTAAATTTGTTTAATCATTGTAATTTGTTTGAGAAAATAAAGAGGTACAATAAGTTTAGGTGTAAATGGAAGTATGTATGGGAAAATGAATTATTTCCAGGGAAATATTTGGTAAAAAGGGTGGGACTAAGGAAAGGTTATTGTTTGTTGGAAACATTAATTAATATGGGAATATAATTAGACAAGCATAACCCATGCAAGTGTATAATTAAGAAATGAAGCAATAATTAATAATTATTAACCAATCCAAAATTTGGTAACCCATTTAATTAGTGATTGGTATAGGCTATTTATTTGAGTAACAGTGCAATACCAATTTATGTATTTGCGAAATGTTAATAAAATATTTATAGTATGGAATTCAAAACTATATATACATAGGAATGTGGATTTTATAGTATGTAAACATAGTCGATTTACAATAGTTAAATCTATTGGGAATGAATAAGAATCTAAGAAAATTATTACGGTAATTAGAAATTTAGTTAAAAATGGAAATTATTTATGAATTTGAAATTTAATGAAATTATATTGAAACTTAAATAAAGCGTCTTAATTTATATTTGTAAATACGTTTAAAATTCAATGTAAATGTTTGAGGAAGAAATTTATTTATTTACTAACCCGTAACGTATCCAATTAATATGAAATATTCTGGTGGGCCAACAACCGTTTTGCGCGTTTATAATTCGTGCCTACCTATTCGTTTTCACTTTGTCTATAAATAGGCTGTGTTAACCCTAGCCTCCATCTATCTTCATTTCTCTGTGTGTTATTTTCTTCAACTTCTTCTTTTCCAATGGCTGCAAAATTCTAGATCCAATTACAGTCCAAAATATAAATAAAAATTCAAACTCCTCTAAAAATTCCAGAAAAATTTATATGTCACAGTTCTCGAAGAGAGGTATTCTTTATTTTAGTTTATTTGATTTTCAATACAATTTCTTTAACGTTTAACTTGTGTAATTTTCACATACCGTGTCCGATTCACGCGAGATTATTTTTTTTAGGATCGTATTGAAATTTCAGATCTGTTGACGCTGGTTTGGATGAATTTGGAGGCTGCGAAATTTTGGGTTTAAATTGGATTTAAATCCAATTTAAATTCAAAAGGTGAGTGTTTTGACCCACTCACAACTTCTAAAATATTTTATGTTTGTTAAATTGATTTTTAGATATGAGTAGAAATTTATATATGACTTGTTTGGCATGTTTTATTCACCTTCTCAGTTAATTCGCATTTTTATTTATTTAACTGTTTATTATTTTAATTATTGCATATAAATTACAGTTAGAATTTATTTTGCATATAAACTGCTAGTTAACAGTTATTAAATTTATTATTGAATATAAACTGTTATTTGTTACCTGTATAATTTATATGCTCTATATCGATGACTGTTTAAATTGGACGATGATTGCAAATAATGGTTGATGATTGATATTTGGATGAATGGATGCTATATTTATATTGTATAAACTGCAAGTCATCATGCATTTTCATTTCATTTGGGATTGCGGTTTGAAATGATATACAACCGCATTTTTTTTATTTTAAATTGCGGATTGAAATGATAAACATCCGTATCACTTGACCATAGGGTAGAAAATTTTATACAGGCACCGCGGTAAATATATAAAATTATTTTTGGAAATGTTTTACTATGGTTTTGTAAAGCTATACATATATATATGGTTTATGGGTTTTGATTTGATCATTAATAAAAGCTATATATATATATATATATATATATATATAGAAATTTTCCGGTTTTAGGCTTTGTATAAAAATTGATTTGAAGTATAAACCGAAGTTTGATTTTAATATCAAATACGATTAAGCATTTAATTAAAATTTAATTTCTGGTAGTTCTATTGACTTAAATGAGAATAAAATTGGAAGTTGAATATTAAGTTAAATCGGAATTTAAATAAAAGTTAATTTTTTAAAGGATATGACTTATAACTTGATTTTGTGTAAAGTGATTTAAATGAGTATCAGGTTGTTTTAAATGAATATATCAAGTTAAATAAATTGAAAAAAATTCCAGTTATGTGAAGTTAAAGGTTTACTTAAATTATATTGAATTCAATAAGTAAACATTTCAAGTCTAAATAATAAGTAATTGGATTTGATACATATGGGTTTTTCAAATAAGTTTGTTTTTGAAATGGTGAAATATTTAAAGCTTTTAACCATAAGAATTGAAATGGTATTTGGAAGTTTAAATCGATATTTAGAATTGATTTGTGAAATCTAAAGAAGCTATTTTGTTTTATAAAAGCAGTTAAATATTTAACCATTTAAGAGATGGAAATTTGTTTCAAAGCTATGTTTTTCCAAGGTAATATAAGTTGGAAATATTATATTCAAGAGTTTTGATTTCTAAATATTTTACTTTGGAAACCCTATGATTTTGGAAATAATATATATTGGAAAATAAAATGATATCGTATTGATTTGAGGTTTTAGGAATAAAAATGATATCGTTTTTAATGGGTTTTAAATGGATATTTTATTTTGGTTTTAAAAGTATAATTATTTTTAAATGACCGCGGTGTTATAATAACGATTGGTTGGCAAAGAGACCGGGAACGGATATGGACATACTCTCTGTCGATAACGAAAACCACTTTGACTAACCGTGTACGCGGTGGAGATTCCAGAATGAAGTAGGTTGGTGGCGGCGTTTCCTGTAAGGTTAATACGTGGACCCGACTCCCGTGAGTTGGCATAAGGTGGCCAAAACAGGAGTGATTCTCGGGCCAATGAGGTCATACCTCTGATCGAACACTCCTCTTCGATACTATACTTTGACTTTGGACTGATTCAGTGGCCACTTTATTTTTTTTGATTTTGGGGGAGTTTGTTCGAGGTGGGCGGTAGCTGCGCGCTACACGTTTCCATCAGCCCGGATAGCAATTGGTATATCTACCCTGGCATTGCCTAGTTATGCCGTGTCACCTACCATACCGAGCTTTTACTATGAGTTTCTATTTGTGTCGTACCTATGGTGTATCCTCTGGTAGCCTCCCGATCAGGAGGTATTAGGTACTGTATAGACTATTGGCATTTTACGTGTTAAGGTGGAAAATGTAAAGCCTTATTGCTATTTAAAAGTAAGTTTATTTTACAATTAGGCACTATTATAATAGCGAAATATACTACATAGTAAATAGTTTAACGGATCCTTAGGAGATGTAAATCCCGAGCATCTCTTGAGTTACTGCACTCATATTTATTTCTAAAAATTTAACTCACATAAGATCTTTTAGTTCTGACTCGAGTGTTTTGTCTTTTCAATTCGCTCGGGTCAGTCCGAGCGTTTCAGGATTGAAGGTTTAGCTCTGGAGGACGAAGATGAAGATTCGTATTACTATTATTTATATTATTGTGCCACACTCATATTGTTCCGCTGCATTGTTATATGGTATGTGTACTCTGATATGTACGGTATAAATAAAATCAAAGGTTTTGTAAACAGATTTATGAACTGTATATTTATTTTTATATTTTATCCTTCCGCTGTGAGATTCTGTTTAGTTTTTTCTTTCTCTGTATTCTAATTTATCCCATAACAATCCGCCCTTACGTATGGTTTGAATCGGCACGTGTGTCTGTTTAAATCGTGCGAAAAGGCGGATGTTACAGTTGGTATCAGAGCTTTGGTTTAGCGATAAACCTTAGCTTTGTGGGGTTTGACTCTTTACTAATAGGGTAGTAATACCCTATGGGAGTCACTGAGTGTATATATATGAGAGAGCGTATTTGTTAGTGTTATAAAAAGGTTTTAATATTGTGTTAATCTGTTCCGTTTTGTATTTATAAACTCTGGTTGGTGCATGGGACGCTGTGACATCAACATGGGTTTCTAAACACTTAATAGGACAGGCCGACATAATATTTGTTAATGAAATAATTTTACCTATTATATTTTCTATAAAATAATTTTTCAAAATAATATATATATTTGGTTGTAATAGATTGGTTGTTAGGAAATGAAGGTTTTGAATAATGATAGAAATAAGATTTAAAAATAAGATAAATGAAATTTGGAAATTTAGGACTTAAGATCCGGGGTTTTGGAATTTTTTATAAATTTTTTGGAATATAATTGTTATAAGTATTTTCTGATATGAATATTTAATATAATTTAAGATAAATTATTTTAAAGAAGATTTTTGGAGAAAATAAGTTTTGTACTTTCCTTTCTGTCGCTGGAAAATAATTTCGGTGATGAGTGCACGCATCATCGACATTCATTTTCGAGTTTCGAAGTGGGAAGGCCACTGTAGTAATTTGCTGCAGAATTGTTAAGAAAATTTTAACGTTTTAATTATAATTGGATATATATGTTAAGTGTAGATATCTATCTATTATTTTAAATGATTTAAAATTTAACCCGGTATTTGGTTCTTAAGTTCCAGATTTATTAATAGTACAATTAAGTGTAGCAAATTTGAACCTTTAAGTAAAGAAAAATAAAAAAATAAAAAAAATAAAAATAAAAAAATAAAATAAATGAATAAAGGAAATAAACGGTTGTAAACCTTAGTAAATGGATAAAGGAAATTCTTTATTTATTAGAATTGATGTTATAAGGTTACAAATTAGGTGTAATTAAAATGTTACTATTATTAAATAATAGCATTAAATAAATGAATGAAAGTAAAAGTAAGTTGAAATTGTAACTTATAAAACGAATATATAATTAATGAACCACTAAAATAATAAAAGGAATTGAGAAGAAACTTGTATAAATTTTCACTTACATTCTTAAAGCATATATATAACTTGTCATATAATAAAAGTTACAGTATTAGTAAGAAAATGTAAGGGGGAAATCTTACAAGTAAAGCTTGAGATAATGAAAGTATTCAATGAATTTGCTGTTATAAATGGGAATTTATTGTTATAAACTTAAGTTGTAAATTCAAATTTTACCATAATTAAAGGTAAGTATTATAATTAGATGATTTTAAAACTTAAGTAAATAGAATGAAATTCTATAATAAATGAAAATAAATGAGGTAATCACTCATTAATGAAAGAAAGGAAATCAAACAACTAAAGTATGAAATAAAGATTTATAATAAGTTAAATTGATTGTTGGGTTGAATGGTTATTGTTTGCTTTATGTTTGGTTAGGTAAGGAAATTTGAAATTGTTGGATGAATAAATAATTTATTCCATCTAAGACTGTTGAGTAAATGATGCACTTGATAGTTATTTTTCATTCCGTACAATTTCAAGTTTGAACCCAAACAACTATTTGATTTATGTGATTGTATGGTTGTTTTGTAATTGTATGTATGCTGTTCGAGGAAATTGATGGTTGTTGTATTAATTTGGATGATTAGTGATTGGAACTACTTAGATATTTAAATTTTGGACTTAGAAATATTTTGAAATGTTCTCCAAACTCTAGTAAATTTAAGTATAAAAAGATAATGTTGTAAATTTGTATATTTTAAGAAAAGTAACAGATACTGTAAATTTAATTGTTTATAAGGTAATGTTTTGAATAAGATATGTAGATTCTAAATCCTTCTTTTCCCTTCTTTTCCCTTTTCGGGGACGAAAAGTTTTGAGTGGGGGAGAATGTAACGACCCGTAAATTTAGACAATTTAAGTTGATTAATTTAATTAAGATTCTGTAATTTAATTTGAAAAGAGATGAAATATAAAGGGTAAATAAAACTAAATATTAGTATAGGGAATAAATCCTAATAAAGGTAGTAGTGAGAGCGTATACTTTGAATTTTTTTTTATATATGAAAGGTAAGCAGTAAAATTATCCAATGCAATATTCGATTTATTAAAAGTAACTGCATGAAAATCTAGATAGTAAAGTTAATCTAGCTGAATTTGTATGAATTGAATGAAATAGGTTTAATATGAATGGTATATTAGGTTATAAAATCAAATGAGAAAAGAAAGCGTAATTATTTGCTTTATCTAATGAATTAAACATGTTGAATAGTAACTGAATGTTAACAAATGGAAAATTATAAAATTATACAATTTTGTTAGATGATTTGGTCATAATGTTTAATAATTGATAAAATAATAACGGAAGTATGTATGCAAGTTTAATAGAAACATGAATAGCATGAATATAATTAAATGAAACCATGCAATAATCTGGTAAATGATGGCATTTATGAATGAAATAAGATTTGTAGGTAATTTGAATTTAATTCTAAAATGTATAAACTGAATGTAATTTAATGTAATAAGGAGTGCAATAACAAATTGATAAGGATTCAAATTCATCTTAAATAAGATTTCTATAGTAATTGAAATTTACTATTTTGCGATTTAGGTGAGAAATAAAGTTTTAATGAAATTAAGAAATGTAATCTAATTCCATGTAAAGAGTCAATATGTATAATAGCAGGGTTTTAATTAAATAAATGGTTTCATGTAGATTTCAACTGATAATTTATGAAGTCTAATGTGAGATCATATTTGCAATTAATTTTCTTAAGTTGTGCAGTAAGGTAGGTTAATTTGTCAATAAAGATAGTTGATTCTATAAGATGAAATAAAAGTTAGTATTAATTATAATATGAAGATTGTTGATAACGTTATTTGGGGGTTGAGGGATAAGTTGAAATTTGATAATTAAGATATTTAGACGTACAGTATATAAAGGAAGATATATTGATTCCATTTAATAAATTGGGGATTTAATATTATCAAAGAGAATTAAATATTGTCCTAATGTAATTTAGATAAATTGTGTAATTAAATGCTGGCTCCATTCAGAATATGACAATGGGTGTAATAATTTGGATTGTAAGAAATAGTTATAAGTTACATGTTTAATTTGGTTGATGAAATTTAAATAGAAATAAATGTTAATACACTAAATAAAAGTTACATTTAATATGAGAAGTAATACCATGTTAGAAGTGGTCAAATTTAGGGTGTTAAGACTTATAAATGGGAATTAAGAGGCAGTTGAAATTTAGTGGACTTTAATGTGTATTAATGAGAAATTTACGCTATGACTAAAGAGGTAAATGGAATAAATACAAACCAATGTGGATTGTATACATGGGATGACAATTTTAGTGAATAATAGGATTTAAACCTAAATAAATAAATTCCTTGAAATTTAAGTTGTAATCGCTGCATAAATTGGAATTGTACGTTAATTTTCAATTATTCTATAATAAATTTATGTAGGAAGTTGTTTAAGGGATTCTAAATTTACCAAGTAATCCAAACTGACAAAATTTGCAAATATTTAAAGTTGAGTTGTAAATCTGATTCAATTAACCTATTAATAATTTATTCATTTGGAATATAAATGGCAATGATAGAATTTATTGCAAATAAAGGTAATGTAATTTGTACGCTATTTTAAATTAAGTCAAAACGGGTGGATATTAGGAACCAAGACCTAAAAATAGGGTAGATACATTTTATTTCAATAAGACTTGTATGACTAGAGTGGAGGATTTTATTTTGGAGTCTATGTTATAATTTCAAAGTTTAGTAGATATTGAAATAAAGTAAACATTTGAATCTATGAATCTATCAACTCAAATTTTCATTTAAATTTGTTTAATCATTGTAATTTGTTTGAGAAAATAAAGAGATACAATAAGTTTAGGTGTAAATAGAAGTATGTATGGGAAAATGAATTATTTCCAGGGAAATATTTGGTAAAAAGGGTGGGACTAAGGAAAGGTTATTGTTTGTTGGAAACATTAATTAATATGGGAATATAATTAGACAAGCATAACCCATGCAAGTGTATAATTAAGAAATGAAGCAATAATTAATAATTATTAACCAATCCAAAATTTGGTAACCCATTTAATTAGTGATTGGTATAGGCTATTTATTTAAGTAACAGTGCAATACCAATTTATGTATTTGTGAAATGTTAATAAAATATTTATAGTATGGAATTCAAAACTATATATACATAGGAATGTGGATTTTATAGTATGTAAACTTAGTCGATTTACAATAGTTAAATCTATTGGGAATGAATAAGAATCTAAGAAAATTATTACGGTAATTTGAAATTTAGTTAAAAATGGAAATTATTTATGAATTTGAAATTTAATGAAATTATATTGAAACTTAAATAAAGCGTCTTAATTTATATTTGTAAATACGTTTAAAATTCAATCTAAATGTTTGAGGAAGAAATTTATTTATTTACTAATCCGTAACGTATCCAATTAATATGAAATATTCTGGTGGGCCAACAACCGTTTTGCGCGTTTATAATTCGTGCCTACCTATTCGTTTTCACTTTGTCTATAAATAGGCTGTGTTAACCCTAGCCTCCATCTATATTCATTTCTCTGTGTGTTATTTTCTTCAACTTCTTCTTTTCCAATGGCTGCAAAATTCTAGGTCCAATTACAGTCCAAAATATAAATAAAAATTCAAACTCCTCTAAAAATTCCAGAAAAATTTATATGTCATAGTTCTCGAAGAGAGGTATTCTTTATTTTAGTTTATTTGATTTTCAATACAATTTCTTTAACGTTTAACTTGTGTAATTTTCACATACCGTGTCCGATTCACGCGAGATTATTTTTGTTAGGATCGTATTGAAATTTCAGATATGTTGACGCTGGTTTGGATGAATTTGGAGGCTGCGAAATTTTGGGTTTAAATTGGATTTAAATCCAATTTAAATTCAAAAGGTGAGTGTTTTGACCCACTCACAACTTCTAAAATATTTTATGTTTGTTAAATTGATTTTTAGATATGAGTAGAAATTTATATATGATTTGTTTGGCATGTTTTATTCACCTTCTCAGTTAATTCGCATTTTTATTTATTTAACTATTTATTATTTTAATCATTGCATATAAATTACAGTTAGAATTTATTTTGCATATAAACTGCTAGTTAACAGTTATTAAATTTATTATTGAATATAAACTGTTATTTATTACCTGTATAATTTATATGCTCTATATCGATGACTGTTTAAATTGGACGATGATTGCAAATAATGGTTGATGATTGATATTTGGATGAATGGATGTTATATTTATATTGTATAAACTGCAAGTCATCATGCATTTTCATTTCATTTGGGATTGCGGTTTGAAATGATATACAACCGCGTTTTTTTTATTTTAAATGGCGGATTGAAATGATAAACATCTGTATCACTTGACCATAGGATAGAAAATTTTATACAGGCACCGCGGTAAATATATAAAATTATTTTTGGAAATGTTTTACTATGGTTTTATAAAGCTATACATATATATATGGTTTATGGGTTTTGATTTGATCATTAATAAAAGCTATATATATATATATATATATAGAAATTTTCCGGTTTTAGGCTTTGTATAAAAATTGATTTGAAGTATAAACCGAAGTTTGATTTTAAGATCAAATACGATTAAGCATTTAATTAAAATTTAATTTTTGGTAGTTCTATTGACTTAAATGAGAATAAAATTGGAAGTTGAATATTAAGTTAAATCGGAATTTAAATAAAAGTTAATTTTTTAAAGGATATGACTTATAACTTGATTTTGTGTAAAGTGATTTAAATGAGTATCAGGTTGTTTTAAATGAATATATCAAGTTAAATAAATTGAAAAAAATTCCAGTTATGTGAAGTTAAAGGTTTACTTAAATTATATTGAATTCAATAAGTAAACATTTCAAGTCTAAATAATAAGTAATTGGATTTGATACATATGGGTTTTTCAAATAAGTTTGTTTTTGAAATGGTGAAATATTTAAAGCTTTTAACCATAAGAATTGAAATGGTATTTGGAAGTTTAAATCGATATTTAGAATTGATTTGTGAAATCTAAAGAAGCTATTTTGTTTTATAAAAGTAGTTAAATATTTAACCATTTAAGAGATGGAAATTTGTTTCAAAGCTATGTTTTTCCAAGGTAATATAAGTTGGAAATATTATATTCAAGAGTTTTGATTTCTAAATATTTTACTTTGGAAACCCTATGATTTTGGAAATAATATATATTGGAAAATAAAATGATATCGTATTGATTTGAGGTTTTAAGAATAAAAATGATATCGTTTTTAATGGGTTTTAAATGGATATTTTATTTTGGTTTTAAAAGTATAATTATTTTTAAATGACCGCGGTGTTATAATAACGATTGGTTGGCAAAGAGACCGGGATCGGATATGGACATACTCTCTGTCGATAACGAAAACCACTTTGACTAACCGTGTACGCGGTGGAGATTCCAGAATGAAGTAGGTTGGTGGCGGCGTTTCCTGTAAGGTTAATACGTGGACCCGACTCCCGTGAGTTGGCATAAGGTGGCTAAAACAGGAGTGATTCTCGGGCCAATGAGGTCATACCTCTGATCGGACACTCCTCTTCGATACTATACTTTGACTTTGGATTGATTCAGTGGCCACTTTATTTTTTTTGATTTTGGGGGAGTTTGTTCGAGGTGGGCGGTAGCTGCGCGCTACACGTTTCCATCAGCCCGGATAGCAATTGGTATATCTACCCTGGCATTGCCTAGTTATGCCGTGTCACCTACCATACCGAGCCTTTACTATGAGTTTCTATTTGTGTCGTACCTATGGTGTATCCTCTGGTAGCCTCCCGATCAGGAGGTATTACGGTACTGTATAGACTATTGGCATTTTACGTGTTAAGGTGGAAAATGTAAAGCCTTATTGCTATTTAAAAGTAAGTTTATTTTACAATTAGGCACTATTATAATAGCGAAATATACTACATAGTAAATAGTTTAACGGATCCTTAGGAGATGTAAATCCCGAGCATCTCTTGAGTTACTGCACTCATATTTATTTCTAAAAATTTAACTCATATAAGATCTTTTAGTTCTGACTCGAGTGTTTTGTCTTTTCAATTCGCTCGGGTCAGTCCGAGTGTTTCAGGATTGAAGGTTTAGCTCTGGAGGACGAAGATGAAGATTCGTATTACTATTATTTATATTATTGTACCACACTCATATTGTTCCGCTGCATTGTTATATGGTATGTGTACTCTGATATGTACGGTATAAATAAAATCAAAGGTTTTGTAAACAGATTTATGAACTGTATATTTATTATTATATTTTATCCTTCTGCTGTGAGATTTTGTTTAGTCTTTTTCTTTCTCTGTATTCTTATTTATCCCATAACAATCCGCCCTTACGTATGGTTTGAATCGGCACGTGTGTCTGTTTAAATCGTGCGAAAAGGCGGATGTTACAGTTGGTATCAGAGCTTTGGTTTAGCGATAAACCTTAGCTTTGTGGGGTTTGACTCTTTACTAATAGGGTAGTAATACCCTATGGGAGTCACTGAGTGTATATATATGAGAGAGCGTATTTGTTAGTGTTATAAAAAGGTTTTAATATTGTGTTAATCTGTTCCGTTTTGTACTTATAAACTCTGGTTGGTGCATGGGACGCTGTGACATCAACATGGGTTTCTATACACTTAATAGGACAGACCGACATAATATTTGTTAATGAAATAATTTTACCTATTATATTTTCTATAAAATAATTTTTCAAAATAATATATATATTTGGTTGTAATAGATTGGTTGTTAGGAAATGAAGGTTTTGAATAATGATAGAAATAAGATTTAAAAATAAGATAAATGAAATTTGGAAATTTAGGACTTAAGATCCGGGGTTTTGGAATTTTTTGTAAATTTTTTGGAATATAATTGTTATAAGTATTTTCTGATATGAATATTTAATATAATTTAAGATAAATTATTTTAAAGAAGATTTTTGGAGAAAATAAGTTTTGTACTTTCCTCTCTGTCGCTGGAAAATAATTTCGGTGATGAGTGCACGCATCATCGACATTCATTTTCGAGTTTCGAAGTGAGAATGCCACTGCAGTAATTTGCTGCAGAATTGTTAAGAAAATTTTAACGTTTTAATTATAATTGGATATATATGTTAAGTGTAGATATCTATCTATTATTTTAAATGATTTAAAATTTAACCCGGTATTTGGTTCTTAAGTTCCAGATTTATTAATAGTACAATTAAGTGTAGCAAATTTGAACCTTTAAGTAAAGAAAAATAAAAAAAATAAAAAAAATAAAAATAAAAAAATAAAATAAATGAATAAAGGAAATAAACGGTTGTAAACCTTAGTAAATGGATAAAGGAAATTCTTTATTTATTAGAATTGATGTTATAAGGTTACAAATTAGGTGTAATTAAAATGTTACTATTATTAAATAATAGCATTAAATAAATGAATGAAAGTAAAAGTAAGTTGAAATTGTAACTTATAAAACGAATATATAATTAATGAACCACTAAAATAATAAAAGGAATTGAGAAGAAACTTGTATAAATTTTCACTTACATTCTTAAAGCATATATATAACTTGTCATATAATAAAAGTTACAGTATTAGTAAGAAAATGTAAGGGGGAAATCTTACAAGTAAAGCTTGAGATAATGAAAGTATTCAATGAATTTGCTGTTATAAATGGGAATTTATTGTTATAAACTTAAGTTGTAAATTCAAATTTTACCATAATTAAAGGTAAGTATTATAATTAGATGATTTTAAAACTTAAGTAAATAGAATGAAATTCTATAATAAATGAAAATAAATGAGGTAATCACTCATTAATGAAAGAAAGGAAATCAAACAACTAAAGTATGAAATAAAGATTTATAATAAGTTAAATTGATTGTTGGGTTGAATGGTTATTGTTTGCTTTATGTTTGGTTTGGGTAAGGAAATTTGAAATTGTTGGATGAATAAATAATTTATTCCATCTAAGACTGTTGAGTAAATGATGCACTTGATAGTTATTTTTCATTCCGTACAATTTCAAGTTTGAACCCAAACAACTATTTGATTTGTGTGATTGTATGGTTGTTTTGTAATTGTATGTATGCTGTTCGAGGAAATTGATGGTTGTTGTA
Organism: Allium cepa; assembly: GCA_030765085.1. NCBI lineage: Eukaryota > Viridiplantae > Streptophyta > Magnoliopsida > Asparagales > Amaryllidaceae > Allium > Allium cepa. The sequence continues at coordinate 57,119,279 of CM060933.1, forward strand.
TTAATTTGGATGATTAGTGATTGGAACTACTTAGATATTTAAATTTTGGACTTAGAAATATTTTGAAATGTTCTCCAAACTCTAATAAATTTAAGTATAAAAAGATAATGTTGTAAATTTGTATATTTTAAGAAAAGTAACAGATACTGTAAATTTAATTGTTTATAAGGTAATGTTTTGAATAAGATATGTAGATTCTAAATCCTTCTTTTCCCTTCTTTTCCCTTTTCGGGGACGAAAAGTTTTGAGTGGGGGAGAATGTAACGACCCGTAAATTTAGACAATTTAAGTCGATTAATTTAATTAAGATTCTGTAATTTAATTTGAAAAGAGGTGAAATATAAAGGGTAAATAAAACTAAATATTAGTATAGGGAATAAATCCTAATAAAGGTAGTAGTGAGAGCGTACACTTTGAATATTTTTTTTTATATATGAAAGGTAAGCAGTAAAATTATCCAATGCAATATTCGATTTATTAAAAGTAACTGCATGAAAATCTAGATAGTAAAGTTAATTTAGCTGAATTTGTATGAATTGAATGAAATAGGTTTAATATGAATGGTATATTAGGTTATAAAATCAAATGAGAAAAGAAAGCGTAATTATTTGCTTTATCTAATGAATTAAACATGTTGAATAGTAACTGAATGTTAACAAATGGAAAATTATAAAATTATACAATTTTGTTAGATGATTTGGTCATAATGTTTAATAATTGATAAAATAATAACGGAAGTATGTATGCAAGTTTAATAGAAACATGAATAGCATGAATATAATTAAATGAAACCATGCAATAATCTGGTAAATGATGGCATTTATGAATGAAATAAGATTTGTAGGTAATTTGAATTTAATTCTAAAATGTGTAAACTGAATGTAATTTAATGTAATAAGGAGTGCAATAACAAATTGATAAGGATTCAAATTCATCTTAAATAAGATTTCTATAGTAATTGAAATTTACTATTTTGCGATTTAGGTGAGAAATAAAGTTTTAATGAAATTAAGAAATGTAATCTAATTCCATGTAAAGAGTCAATATGTATAATAGCAGGGTTTTAATTAAATAAATGGTTTCATGTAGATTTCAACTGATAATTTATGAAGTCTAATGTGAGATCATATTTGCAATTAATTTTCTTAAGTTGTGCAGTAAGGTAGGTTAATTTGTCAATAAAGATAGTTGATTCTATAAGATGAAATAAAAGTTAGTATTAATTATAATATGAAGATTGTTGATAACGTTATTTGGGGGTTGAGGGATAAGTTGAAATTTGATAATTAAGATATTTAGACGTACAGTATATAAAGGAAGATATATTGATTCCATTTAATAAATTGGGGATTTAATATTATCAAAGAGAATTAAATATTGTCCTAATGTAATTTAGATAAATTGTGTAATTAAATGCTGGCTCCATTCAGAATATGACAATGGGTGTAATAATTTGGATTGTAAGAAATAGTTATAAGTTACATGTTTAATTTGGTTGATGAAATTTAAATAGAAATAAATGTTAATACACTAAATAAAAGTTACATTTAATATGAGAAGTAATACCATGTTAGAAGTGGTCAAATTTAGGGTGTTAAGACTTATAAATGGGAATTAAGAGGCAGTTGAAATTTAGTGGACTTTAATGTGTATTAATGAGAAATTTACGCTATGACTAAAGAGGTAAATGGAATAAATACAAACCAATGTGGATTGTATACATGGGATGACAATTTTAGTGAATAATAGGATTTAAACCTAAATAAATAAATTCCTTGAAATTTAAGTTGTAATCGCTGCATAAATTGGAATTGTACGTTAATTTTCAATTATTCTATAATAAATTTATGTAGGAAGTTGTTTAAGGGATTCTAAATTTACCAAGTAATCCAAACTGACAAAATTTGCAAATATTTAAAGTTGAGTTGTAAATCTGATTCAATTAACCTATTAATAATTTATTCATTTGGAATATAAATGGCAATGATAGGATTTATTGCAAATAAAGGTAATGTAATTTGTACGCTATTTTAAATTAAGTCAAAACGGGTGGATATTAGGAAACAAGACCTAAAAATAGGGTAGATACATTTTATTTCAATAAGACTTGTATGACTAGAGTGGAGGATTTTATTTTGGAGTCTATGTTATAATTTCAAAGTTTAGTAGATATTGAAATAAAGTAAACATTTGAATCTATGAATCTATCAACTCAAATTTTCATTTAAATTTGTTTAATCATTGTAATTTGTTTGAGAAAATAAAGAGGTACAATAAGTTTAGGTGTAAATGGAAGTATGTATGGGAAAATGAATTATTTCCAGGGAAATATTTGGTAAAAAGGGTGGGACTAAGGAAAGGTTATTGTTTGTTGGAAACATTAATTAATATGGGAATATAATTAGACAAGCATAACCCATGCAAGTGTATAATTAAGAAATGAAGCAATAATTAATAATTATTAACCAATCCAAAATTTGGTAACCCATTTAATTAGTGATTGGTATAGGCTATTTATTTAAGTAACAGTGCAATACCAATTTACGTATTTGCGAAATGTTAATAAAATATTTATAGTATGGAATTCAAAACTATATATACATAGGAATGTGGATTTTATAGTATGTAAACTTAGTCGATTTACAATAGTTAAATCTATTGGGAATGAATAAGAATCTAAGAAAATTATTACGGTAATTTGAAATTTAGTTAAAAATGGAAATTATTTATGAATTTGAAATTTAATGAAATTATATTGAAACTTAAATAAAGCGTCTTAATTTATATTTGTAAATACGTTTAAAATTCAATCTAAATGTTTGAGGAAGAAATTTATTTATTTACTAATCCGTAACGTATCCAATTAATATGAAATATTCTGGTGGGCCAACAACCGTTTTGCGCGTTTATAATTCGTGCCTACCTATTCGTTTTCACTTTGTCTATAAATAGGCTGTGTAAACCCTAGCCTCCATCTATCTTCATTTCTCTGTGTGTTCTTTTCTTCAACTTCTTCTTTTCCAATGGCTGCAAAATTCTAGATCCAATTACAGTCCAAAATATAAATAAAAATTCAAACTTCTCTAAAAATTCCAGAAAAATTTATATGTCATAGTTCTCGAAGAGAGGTATTCTTTATTTTAGTTTATTTGATTTTCAATACAATTTCTTTAACGTTTAACTTGTGTAATTTTCACATACCGTGTCCGATTCACGCGAGATTATTTTTGTTAGGATCGTATTGAAATTTCAGATCTGTTGACGCTGGTTTGGATGAATTTGGAGACTGCGAAATTTTGGGTTTAAATTGGATTTAAATCCAATTTAAATTCAAAAGTTGAGTGTTTTAACCCACTCACAACTTCTAAAATATTTTATGTTTGTTAAATTGATTTTTAGATATGAGTAGAAATTTATATATGATTTGTTTGGCATGTTTTATTCATCTTCTCAGTTAATTCGCATTTTTATTTATTTAACTGTTTATTATTTTAATTATTGCATATAAATTTACAGTTAGAATTTATTTTGCATATAAACTGCTAGTTAACAGCTATTAAATTTATTATTGAATATAAACTATTATTTATTACCTGTATAATTTATATGCTCTATATCGATGACTGTTTAAATTGGACGATGATTGCAAATAATGGTTGATGATTGATATTTGGATGAATGGATGCTATATTTATATTGTATAAACTGCAAGTCATCATGCATTTTCATTTCATTCGGGATTGCAGTTTGAAATGATATACAACCGCATTTTTTTTTAAATTGCGGATTGAAATGATAAACATCCGTATCACTTGACCATAGGATAGAAAATTTTATACAGGCACCGCGGTAAATATATAAAATTATTTTTGGAAATGTTTTACTATGGTTTTGTAAAGCTATACATATATATATGGTTTATGGGTTTTGATTTGATCATTAATAAAAGCTATATATATATATATATATAGAAATTTTTCGGTTTTAGGCTTTGTATAAAAATTGATTTGAAGTATAAACCGAAGTTTGATTTTAAGATCAAATACGATTAAGCATTTAATTAAAATTTAATTTCTGGTAGTTCTATTGACTTAAATGAGAATAAAATTGGAAGTTGAATATTAAGTTAAATCGGAATTTAAATAAAAGTTAATTTTTTAAAGGATATGACTTATAACTTGATTTTGTGTAAAGTGATTTAAATGAGTATCAAGTTGTTTTAAATGAATATATCAAGTTAAATAAATTGAAATTTTTCCAGTTATGTGAAGTTAAAGGTTTACTTAAATTATATTGAATTCAATAAGTAAACATTTCAAGTCTAAATAATAAGTAATTGGATTTGATACATATGGGTTTTTCAAATAAGTTTGTTTTTGAAATGGTGAAATATTTAAAGCTTTTAACCATAAGAATTGAAATGGTATTTGGAAGTTTAAATCGATATTTAGAATTGATTTGTGAAATCTAAAGAAGCTATTTTGTTTTATAAAAGTAGTTAAATATTTAACCATTTAAGAGATGGAAATTTGTTTCAAAGCTATGTTTTTCCAAGGTAATATAAGTTGGAAATATTATATTCAAGAGTTTTGATTTCTAAATATTTTACTTTGGAAACCCTATGATTTTGGAAATAATATATATTGGAAAATAAAATGATATCGTATTGATTTGGGGTTTTAAGAATAAAAATGATATCGTTTTTATATGGGTTTTAAATGGATATTTTATTTTGGTTTTAAAAGTATAATTATTTTTAAATGACCGTGGTGTTATAATAACGATTGGTTGGCAAAGAGACCAGGATCGGATATGGACATACTCTCTGTCGATACTGAAAACCACTTTGACTAACCGTGTACTCGGTGGAGATTCCAGAATGAAGTAGGTTGGTGGCGGCGTTTCCTGTAAGGTTAATACGTGGATCCGACTCCCATGAGTTGGCATAAGGTGGCTAAAACAGGAGTGATTCTCGGTCCAATGAGGTCATACCTCTGATTGGACACTCCTCTTCGATACTATACTTTGACTTTGGATTGATTCAGTGGCCACTTTATTTTTTTTGATTTTGGGGGAGTTTGTTCGAGGTGGGCGGTAGCTGCGCGTTGCGCGTTTCCATCAGCCCGGATAGCTATTGGTATATCTACCCTGACATTGCCTAGTTGTGTCGTGTCACCTACCATACCGAGCCTTTACTACGAGTTTCTATTTGTGTCGTACCTATGGAGTATCCTCTGGTAGCCTCCCGATCAGGAGGTATTACGGTACTGTATAGACTATTGGCATTTTACGTGTTAAGGTGGAAAATGTAAAGCCTTAACGCTATTTAAAAGTAAGTTTATTTTACAATTAGGCACTATTATAATAGCAAAATATACTACATAGTAAATAGTTTAACGGATCCTTAGGAGATGTAAATCCCGAGCATCTCTTGAGTTACTGCACTCATATTTATTTCTAAAAATTTAACTCACATAAGATCTTTTAGTTCTGACTCGAGTGTTTTGTCTTTTCAATTCGCTCGGGTCAGTCCGAGCGTTTCAGGATTGAAGTTTTAGCTCTGGAGGACGAAGACGAAGATTCGTATTACTATTATTTATATTATTGTACCACACTCATATTGTTCCGCTACATTGTTATATGGTATGTGTACTCTGATATGTATGGTATAAATAAAATCAAAGGTTTTGTAAACAGATTTATGAACTGTATATTTATTATTATATTTTATCCTTCCGCTGTGAGATTCTGTTTAGTTTTTTTCTTTCTCTGTATTCTTATTTATCTCATAACAATCCGCCCTTACGTATGGCTTGAATTGGCACGTGTGTCTGTTTAAATCGTGCGAAAAGGCGGATGTAATAAGTACCGTAACCTCTTCCATGCGTATAGTGTAGACTAAACTCGAAAGATAATCAAGAAAAATAAACCAACCCCACTCACCTTAAAGTTCACTCCATATTTCACATATGAAGTAAACTTTGAGGGAATGTGTTACACCAAAAAAATTCTATAGTAAAAATGATGATTATCTTCCAAAAGGAAGTCCAACACTCCATATCCATATGTATTGCAAGAGTTATGAAGCTTTGATACATAAATATCGAATGAACTGAGCTCGTTCAAAAGAATAGTACCACAGGCCGAAGGAAACAGCCCATTAGTGGGTCCAAAGCTCAAAGCACCACTCTATAGCAATAAGAATCAACGACTGACATAGACAATGACATAATATGCGGCTCGGATGAAAGAGGTCGTTTAGGTGGAAAGACAACTCATCAATCTGCACTTCTTAAGCAACAATGCTAGATGCTTAGAATAAGCTCCAATCGAAGCTGCACAATAAGCAACTCAGCAATCCAAGGAGAAGATTCTTCATCAATGGCGCTATAGCTTGCTGACTATAAATAGGCAGTTATCCAATGGCACAGGATCTTTTGGCATATCAAAAGAATAAAATTATATAGTATTTTCCTATATTAGAGACCTGTTTAGAAACTCATTAAAGGTGGAAATGCATATATACATGTAAGAAGTCTCTCGGCTATATAAGAGTAACTAATATGGAAAGAAAATAGATGTAGGGACTTTCAGCCCGAATCACTGTAAAACTCTTGGTGTTATTTTCCTTTCAGCATTTTACCTTTTTCTCCTTTATCATCATGATTCTATAGTTCAACGTCCCGCAACTCCAGCCTAATTATATCATATCTCGGTAATCTCACAACCGAGACCTATAACTCAATCGGCTTTCGGAGCTATACCTTCGGTCCTCAAGGTGTTGGTGTAGACAAAATTCTGCACTAACACAGGGCCTTTTTCTAATACTGGTAGAGTTAAGAAGTTAGATTGTAGAGTGAAGATTCCTGAGAAGTTAGCAGGAGTATATGAAGTTTTCTAAGTATCACACTTGCGAAAGTGCCTATATGATACAACCATTGTAGTCAAGCCAAGTCAACTAGAGGAGGTGGAGGTTGAGAGGGACTCTCTTATTCGTTGTTCACTTATTTGTATTCTTGAGCATTGTACAAAGAGAATCCGCAACAAGATTAGTGTAAGTTCATATGCATTCCATGCATGCATGTGCATATTACATTAGAAATTTTACCAACGATAATGATTGCCAATGGATGATGAATGAGGACATGGTTGTGGTTATAGATTTTGTACACATGAGTTATATTGTTTTCATCCTTGGAGATTTTAGGGACGAGGTCCTTTTAAGGGGGTGAGAATGAAACACTCGAAAATTTAAATGGAAATTTGATAAAAGAATTAAATATAGATATAATAAAGAAAAAAAATGGAATTTTCACAAACATCCTAATTTGGCTATAAAACTTACGCCACTGTGCTTGTAGCAATTTTCTAAACAATTTTCATATATGATATTTTGAAATCGGGGCTAGTATGAAGAAGTTATCAACGTTTTAAGTTTCAAAATCGAAAATAATTAAATAAGGAAAGAAAAATATTCTAATTAAAAAGCTTCTTCAGTCGACTACCGGTAATCGACCGCCCCAACCTAAAGTGTTCGACCGGGTGATGATTTGCGACTAGGGTTTTGTTAGGACAATGGCGCGGATCTGATCAAATATTTTTATCAACATCTAAAATTACATCTTATATTTTGAACAGTGGACGTTAGCCTTTACCCCTACATATATAACACTAGTCCAAACCCTAATTCATAAAATTTCAACATTACGTCTAAACTCTACTCCTTTGAAAACTAAATTTTTCTCCTCAAATCACGAAAATTTTCATATTAAATTAAAAATAAAAGTAGACAGATTGAAGAAGAGTAACTCAAATGGAGGAGATTCCAGGTGTAATTCGGAGGGGATAACTTTGGTTTAAGGTAAGCGGGTTCATTGTTAGTAATATAATATATATATATATAATTAATTTTAGTATACCATATTTGATTTATATTGTTCATAATTAAAATTGAGAATTCTGTTTATTTAGATATGAGATTTAACAATAAATATAAATTGATATTAACTTGTATTTTCGTATACTGTGGATTTGACTATGTACCGTCTTTAGACTGTTTTTTGGATATTTTCTAAGATGGTTATTTTCAGTATTATATCTTTTCGCCTTCCGCTTTGAGATCTGAAAGTGTAGTATATCTTAGATTTTATCCTTGTATCTTTAGTCTCGAAAATGTTTTAAAAATTCCGATAGCTTGTACTTCTTGGCACCGATGCGAGTCTGAAAGTCACTCTAGACTTTGGATCGATGTGTCGGGATGTGCGGGTTGTCATGGTTCTTAACTTATTGGAATTGGGTACCATAAGTTCCGATACCAAGTGTAACAAACGACCTTTCTCTAACCCTTTGATCCTATATCCCAATCAACACTCAGACCCCCCGGGCTAGTAAATGGCAGATCGTTGGGGTAAAATAAAGTATAACAATATATAGAGCTAGCTATTTTCAACTATACTTCCAGAACTCATAGTAGAAGGAAATAAAATATGGTAGAAACATAACATAAATATCTGAAGTGGTCCATAAGTTTCATAAGTTAGTGCAACTACTTATTTAAAAAATACTTAAAATTATATAGTTCAGTTAAACATAGCTACCAAAAAAATAAATAACTTATGGATAACGGTTTTATTCAATGCCAACAGCCTCCGCTGCCTCTACTCCGCGCATGGCTCTATTAAACCTATTGATATATTATATACAAATAGTAGAGAAATATAGAAGGTGTCAGACATAAGCCTGGTAATGAGCATGTATCTCTAAATACATGATAAGAACATGTTGATAAAACATCTTTATCGACTACTCCTGCGGTATCTCTCTTTGTGGTGAAATTACTATATAAACATCCATACAAACTAATATGCATGAAATATTAGCATACCTTAGTTCATCTATATGTACTATTTCAATACCCTTCATAGTTGTGTCATTCCTGATATGTGTCTCTTTTCAACACATTGCACACACAACATTGCTGCTACGTGTCTTGTTTCAACATGTTGCAGGCATATCATTCCTACCATGTGTCTCGTTTCAACACGCTGTAGATATATCATTTCCAAACACTCAAAATAAATAGTACACCATAATACATACATCTAATAACTGTAGACATATCATTTTAGTTTACAACACTTCTAATCAATAACATGGAATTCATGTAACCATTTGTAATGACCCACATGGGTCCAAGTTCAACTTGTGTCTACATCACCTATTCAAACACCTGATTTGCTCCTCATACATCCGGTCTGACATTTAGATGCTTGGTGCCTCATTCTAGACTTCTGACTTGCTGAAAAGAAAATTTTCAGCTTCAGGTAATCAAACATCCAGCTTATTTTCAGATGTATGATTTTGATTACAAACATCTGAATGTGAATTTCTGATGTTTGAAATTAATTGATTTACAACGTTTTCTTTTGATTTACCTTCGTAAAATTTTCAGATGTCAAACCTCCTAATCCAGATATCTGAATTACTATTGGTTTGCATTTTTGGGTGTTTAATGGATTTTTCACTGCCTCTTAGCCCTAGGTTCATTCTAGACTTCAATAGCTTGTGTTATCTCATTTTCTTGTTCAATATGCTATCTTATTTTCATAGCATCCTTTTTCATTTTATTAACACGGTTATTATTATTAATTAATTCGAGTTAACAATAGTCAAATTCGTTTTCTTCATAATATTGATTACTATCTTAATTATAATCACACATGTCCTATATAGTTATACACATACACACACACACACACACACAGAGAGAGAGATGACCTACTACAGTTTAGAATTGTATTTTAATAAGGTAATTGGTTGTTATTAACAACCGAAGCATCGTTGCTATTTCAACTCCAAGCAACTAATAATTAATCTAATCAATAACATACATGATTTGTTCTTAACAATAGGAGTATCGTTTTCAACTCCAATCATTTCATTATTGACCCAATTACAAATAGAGATATTATTTCACCTTCTATAGTCAATGAATCAATTCTAATTTAATTATTAGTTTGTTATTTTAATTCAACCTATATTTCTTCAATATAATCAAATATAGGCTGTAGAAATGAAATAAAAGCATATATAGAATCATGTAGGTAGAAGATAAATTATCACTCACTGATTAGGTCTTCTCCCTCTCTCTCTCTCCCTCTCTCTCTCTATCCCTGAAAATCTTCTTTATGAGCCACTTCTCTCTACCTCTATCTTTTGATTATTTTTCTATTCATCCTTTCTCTTATTATTTTATTTTGTTTTTGTTTTGATTTAGAAAGTTGAGAGGAGATTAAGAGAAAGATGTTTAGATCTAAGGTTTCTAAAATGTAAACGGTGGCTAGCATTTTTAATGAAAAGCTTAGGCCTTAACAACTTATTTATTAGTGAAAATTAGGTTTTCTTAAGTTTAGGCCGCACTAATTATATACCAACTACCACTGGCTTTATTTTTCATAGATTCTTGCTCTTTTTGTCAAATTTGACAAAGTCTTATATATTTTCTGACTATAAATAACATTCTAGAAATTGGATAGGTCTCGTGGCGTGATTTAGTGTCGATAAAGTTTTACTATTTTACCCATTAGTGAAAAATTATTCGTTTACTCTTTTATCGTTTTAATGAATAAATAAAGTCCAATCATTTACTTTAAAATACTATTATATAATGATAATTATTAACGATAAACATTATAAACAAATAATTATTATAAAATTCAAATATCTTGAATAATGTTCGATAATTTCAAAACATTATTAAATAAACAATAATAATTAATCTTTTACTTACTATAAATAGTAATAATTTATTTTAAAAACATTATTAATAAATCCTTATTATTACTTTCAATCCATATTAATTATTTGAATAATTAACTTTTCAAAATATTAAAATATTGGTGAATAACTTTTAAAAAACATTGAATATAAATAAAGATTATTTAAAATAATATTAGTATAAATAATCTTAAAATAATATTAAATATAATTAAATAACTTAGAAAAGGCAGATAAAAAGGTGGAGTAAAAAAGAAGTTAAATCCTTTCAAAACAAAATATTTACGAAACCTAATTTTAGACTTAAAATCATTTCCTGTCTCAAAACCAACTTCAACTCAAATGGCAATTTATAGCATTTTCAAAATACGAATTTGAGGCCAAGAGTTACCAAGCGCTTAACCATTACCGATATTGATTTTTCTATCACTATAGGGTTTTAAGTTGAACATATAACAATGGCGAGTAATCCTATTGGATTCCTCCAACTTGTCCTCATGACTCATATATATCAGCATATATATATAACAGCAGTGAGAAACCTTGCTGAATCCCTCCAACCTGTTTCCCTGCATCAAAAACAACATATAATAATATAATATGGGTCATCCGCTACTAGGCGGGTATATATAAAGGGTCATCCGCTTTAGGGACGAGAATATATCCAAACCAACTAATAAAACAGTAAATCATCCAAACATCTAATCAACAATTTTCATCAACTATATAATATTACTGGTTAACCAAAAAGATGAGTTGAACTCACATTTATTTTAGTTGTCACTATCGCGTTGGTTTCGTCTAAATTAGAGGCAGTCTCTCGAAAGGCTATTTTCACACATTAATTCAAACGAATTATTATTAAACCATATTAACCACTTTTAAATTTATATTAAAAGTTTTCTATCATCATTCTTATTTAAACATAGTTTAAATAAGTTTCCAAGATCATTTTTATCCATATTAAATCCAAGATTCAAAAATTCAAAATTCACATATTCAAATAAAACCTACATATTTACAATTTAAGCTGTTTGACTTATAAAAATAATAATTTAGTATTTAAAATCAATTAAATATTTCAAAATGTTTGAGTGAATGCTTACACGAAAATCAAGGGATTGAGAAGAAGGATGGCTCTTAAGAATTTATAGAGTGGACTCTAAGTAGAAGTCCTTTACATATGAGAACATAACATGGATCATGGAAGATAGGTTGGTGTAGTGATGGAGCTAGTCGATGTTGTTTTGGAATTTGCACCATGTTCAAAGCATGTAGATCATAGATGGATCGATGTTGGGAAGACAAGCGGCAAAATATAGTGGAAAATCAACTAAGTACATGGATCAGAGTTGATCCATCATGGATGAGTACCGTACTATATTTCGAAGGGACTCAGCTTAGGAATAAAGACATAGAGCTAGAGGGATCAAACACGAGGATAATTGTAACAACCCACCATTTTCGATCTTCTAATTTAATGCAAACAAAATGCATAAACTTCAAAAAAAAAAAAAAAAACAAGTTGTTGAGAGATGACAACAAGAAACAAAGTATATAACCTAACCATATCTTTATAAGCTAACAGCGGAAACAAATATATATTATATACAATATATCATACCTAAACCATATCCAAACTACACAATCATGTCTTTACAATCAATGTAAATCCATATTATAATGTGAGGATGTTTATTTCTATATAATATATTTACACAAGCAATATCATCATCAGCACCTTCAAATGTCATTGACTGCCAAGACTAAACTCCATCAACCAAACAGTGTTGTATATAAGAAGGAAAATATAGAGAGGGGTCAAACAATAATATGAGTGAGTGAAGCAAATCTACTTTATCACATGCTATAATCATACCTATAAAGCACTATGATTGTCTATGATATAAAACATCATACCTTAACATGTTTCTTCTACAACCAACAGGTTAGTTCAATAATATAATGTATATGGTTGACTCATGTAAATATGATTCTAAAGTAAGAAAAGCTTTTATGAATGGAGTTATTTTAGTTCATAAATAATTTGAATTTTAATATATATCATAAGAGACGATGGTTTAATTATGTAAGCTTTTCTATTAGAAAAAGGGAATTTTGGAGAATTATTTGAAACGATATTGAAAGTATTTTATTAAAAGAATTTGAATTCATATAGTATACAAATGCAAGTATGTGATATTTAATATTTTGTTAAATTTAAAAGGGCATATCATGATTTTAAAGAAAGAATTAACCAAGTATATATGTATATATTTTGGAAAGCATGAATATATATTTTATGAAATATGAGATACAAGTTTAAAGTCAGGTGAATAATAAGTTTGTTTATTTTGATGCAAGTGATTAAAGGTTGGTATTTCACCCATGCTATGCTAGCATTCTCATGTTATGATAAATGATTGGAAACTTGCTTGATTTGAAATTTAAATATATGAATTATAATGCTTTGACTGAATGTGGGTGATTTTAAATACTTGTTTGACTTTAGAAATACAAGTACAGGATTATGATATGTGCATCACCCATGATATATGTATGTATGTATATGCAAGTTTATTATATCCCATTAGTATTAATGTGAATGCGTGAATTGTCATGTTTGAACCGAAATGTTTTGTATGCACTATTGCTTGATGTATTGAAATGAATATACATAACATTCAATTGGGATATAACATTGTTTCGGGAATAAACGATGTTTTGAGAAGTCAAATGTTTTTGAAATTAGAAAATTTAACATTTGACGAGAATGGTACGAAGTATTGACTACTAGACTACTGGTGTCATCCTAATGGCCTGATTCGAGGATTGCAACCCGAATCGTGACGACCTTATCCCTTATCACTATGTCCAAACATTCTGTTTCTAGGAGAAAAGACGAAGATAAAGGAACAAAGCAAATGGAAGGAAGTAGCCCATATATGGAGACTAAAAGGTGACTACAGCACAACATTCCGATAACGTAAAGAACTAGAAGGGTAGGGCAACAAAGGGATCATGTGGGGCCACCACAGCTAATCGTAAGTATACAAGTGGAAAAGATTGTGATGACTTGTCGAGATAGATAGTCTAAGTAGAGGGTAAATCTACAGAGGAGATTTATATACATGCAATCCTCATGGAATACATAGAAGGGGGTATGAAAAAGTAAATGGACCAGGCTATCACGTGGTGGGTTAATAGGTGAATTTAAAAAAAATAAATCATTTTTAGATCTTATTGGGCTTATGAAGTTTAAATAATTTCAAATCCAATCTAAATAACTTCAAATAAAATTTTTATTTTATTTTATTTTATTTATAAAAGATATGATTCGATTTATATAATATGTATAATGTATATATGTATCAAATACATATTTACATGTATAGTGCATGTGCAACGTGATGAAGTGTACATGGTATAACGTGCCAATATATAAGTATTGAGATTTACACTGCAATAGATGCATTTGTCCCTTTATATATATGTTCGTTGCCTATAATTAACTTATTACACATACACGTTTATACATATGTAAAATATATACATGTTAATTTTGTTTGTTTAAAATTGTTGACTAGTTCAAATGATTTAAATTAATGTCTAAAATATCTCAAGCTAGTTCTAAATTTAAAAGCTAGATCTAGGTCTAATGATAGATATCTATTTGAAGTTAAAATTCAAATTTAAAATGTAGATATATTTAATACACACATATGCATATGCAATTTTTTTTCTTTTATTAAAATAAAAAATTAAAATATTTTATGTTTAATTTATTTATTTAATTAAAAATATTAATTATTAAATATTAATTATTAAATATATAATTACATACGTAAAAAAAATTCCAAAACTTTTTTGTTTAAAATAATTTTTTTATAATACAAATCAACATGGATTTACATTAAAGAGTTTAATTTTTTTAAACATGCATTTAATAATACAAAAACTTTAAATATACATGTTATATATAATTCAAAATTATATATAAATTGTTTTTTTCCTAAAAACTTATATTTAACAATATAAAAGTTTAATATATATACAATATATATTTCGAAATTAATTGTACATGTATAATTTTTTTAAATATATACACATGTATATGTATATGTATAGGTGTGTATATGTATATGTATATACGTGTATATGTATATATTTTTGTGTATGTATATACATATATGTGTGTGTGTATGTATATATCCTAAAATAAATATATATGCTATATATGTATGCTAATTACAAAACCATAATTTAATTTTAATAATTAGTTAAAAACATTTTAATTTTGAAATTGAATTTTCCTTTGTGAGCGAAAATATATATGTATGTTTTATAAATACACATATATGCATGTGTCTATATAATATATAAGTTTTTTCCAATCAATTTGAATGAATGTATATACATTTGTGTGTATAAAATGAGACAACAATTACATACATACTTTTTTTTTGGAAATGGTACTTTATATGCAACAAATCATTGGGACAACAACATACCCCATGCCAATAAACGTTCGAAAGAAAGTTTCGAACTTGTGACATCTTGCACCAAGCCGAATCAGTTAACCACTTGGACAATGGTGCTTGTCTACATACATACTTTCGTTGTATTAACAAAGATTTGACCTACACTTGTATATTAATACATGTAAACATATATGATCAATATAGGGTTTAGAATTTACTAATAATGAGCTTAGGATTAGCAACTTGAATGATTTGAATAAACTCCGAGTTAAACAACTTCAAGAATTTGTAGAAGACATAAAGCCAACACCATCGTTTTGATTTAATTTTCTCTTGACTTTTATTTGAATTTTTGGTCTAGTCCCCTTTACTCACAGCTGGAAATGAAGCAATGTTGGAGCTAGAACCATCACCTAAAATAAACCGCAAATGTGTTGTTTAAGTAGCACTTGAGAAGAGGTAAAAGTGGAGCTCTTTTCTCTTCATTTTACTCATTCCTTGCTTAACCATTCAAAACAATTTTTGAGGCCTATAAACCCCACCTCCTATACATCCCCACACCGGCCAAAGATAGGGCCTATATGGGCTTTCAAAAATCCCAAACCCATTTAGAAAATAGTTTATTTAAATCAAATTTAAATATTTATCGATATCGTACATTGATGCATACATATATAACTTTTATATACGCACCCAATTAATTACTAATTGCACCTGAAAATAAAAAATATAATAATTAGAATTTTATAATATTAATCAATTTACAACAATTATAAATTAATTAAGTTGTGTTTTTTTGAAGTATTCATCATTATGGTTGTGTGAGTCAAAGATATAAATTCAGTCAGAGATTAATATCAAACAATTCGAATATTAACGTTCAAACATCACCTTTGCTTGTGGTGTAACAGTTTTTCAAAATTTATCGCTTGCCACGTTTTTTCGTAAAATCAAATTTTACTATTTTTAGCGGTAGATGGTAGCAACGATTACGTACACCAATTCTCTTCGTCAAAACAATATTACATTAGGACATATGGAACTTGGATTTGGTGAAAATTCCACTATCATCTACATTTAACTTGTGTAATCCAAATACAAAGTCCTTAATTCAATAATAATAATTATTATTATTAACTAAACTGCTCTGGCTAGATATTTTGATCTAGTTGACTATAATTAACCGTGATTAATCTCATATAACCGAGGAGAAAAATTCCCTATTGAATAGTGTTTCACTTCCAATGCTTCAACTCAGACCCAATTATAGTCGTTCGATGAACGTCGCGCCATGATTTACTACAATTAAAGTGGAGTGTCCACATTGAAGTTCAATAGTATTCTCAAGTCAATAGATCTGTGTAATATCTTTAATTCGATATTCTCTTTTTGACATTAGTTATATTAATAAACAGAAAATTATCGAATAAGTCATTCCATATGTGACGACCCGCCTTTTCGACCCTCAAAAGTCCACACTAACACATCCACGATATTCATCTGCTAAGCATCCAAGTGCAAGAAAGATAGATTGTTGGAGTGAAAGAAAAGAAAAGACAGAATAAAATCTCATATCATTACGAGTAATGTATAATATACACATGATCTTCACAAAAGAAAAATGTAATATACATACATCAACGAGAGTAAACAAACCTATCATCAGCTTAGACAGCTATAACAGCCTGTCCTTACAAATGCTGATAAATACAAAATAAGAAATGTCGAGGAAATAAAGATACATGAATACATCTTGAAGACATCCAGCTCACCTCGTTAATGCTGATAAATGCAAAATAAGAAATGCAGAGGAATCAGCGAGAGTTGAATGATTTTGAAATATATTAGAGAAAATATGGTTAATGTGATTCAAACTTGAATTAAGTGTACATCAAATGAATGATGTTTAAGAATTGAATGAATCAACGAGAGTGAAGTATTTTAATTCTAAATTTATGAGGAAATTAGAAAGATATGAAGAGAGATCCACTGATTTATAGTACAAGAATGGAAAAATAAAAATCAGTAAAATATAAAAATGGATCATGTTTACTTATTTAAAATAATCGAAAAAGGGTTATAAGATTTGAATTCGAGTTTTGATACAAATTAAGAAGAGACCTAAAGGGGAAAAAACAATATTATTGCATTTCTATCATTCTGAAATGTGTTAGATAAAACGAGGATAGATAAAACGAATCAATGAGAGTTAAATGATTTGAAATATATTAAAAAAACCGTAGATAGAAGAATTTGAATTTAGGTGAAGTGCTTATCAAATTAAGGCGCTTAAGAATTGCCTGGATGATGAAGAATGAAATGCTTAGTTCTAGAATTATGAGAAAATTGAAAAAAAATGTTGATAGATGCCCACTAATAAACAAAATGCAATGTATTGGACACTGGTCTTCCTACGTTAAGCCTAGATGAGCGCTTATAATATCTATTATCTATAATAGAAAACAGGAAACCACCCCTGTTGAGCTGGACAGTCTGAAATCAGTCCTTCTTACCCTTTCTGCTCATTTACGTACTCATTTTTTTTTTCATTTTCTTTTTCTTTTCCATCTTTTTACTCCCCTTAATTAATTAAAATCCCCCATCCCCACGTTCATCCCCTTCCTCCTCTTTCGCACCGTATACCTGCTCCTCGCCCAATTAACTCTTGCCACAATTTCTTCACTTCTCCCTCAATTTCACTTCTCATACACTTAACTTCCACTTATTCAACCCTACTTCGCACTTTTTTTCCTCCCCACCCTCCTCTCACCATCGTATGCCTTCCCTCTACCTAGCTCTTCCTCCGCTGCTGCTGCAGTCGCCCCTTTCTGCCACTGCTTGCAACTGTCGCTATCTTCCTCACATGCAAGGACCTGTTAACTTACTTTTTTCCCATTTTCCCCAAATTTAATACTTATTAACTGCATATCAATCCTCCAGTTTATGGCTGCACCCCAGTTTCCAAACAACTTTTCCCATTACGGCATGATTATTTCATTTCCCGTACACGAGATTTAGTAAAGTTCTTATTGCCTGTTATTTTTTATACCTGCGTTGAATATGAACTATTATATAATATGCAGTTACAATGACTGTTAACTGCATATGAACTTACTTTTTTCCCCAATTTAATGCTTATTAACTGCATATGCATTCTCCAGTTTGTGGTTGCACCCCAGTGTCTAAACAACTTTTCCCGGCATGCTTATTTCATTTCTCATTCAACAGATTTAGTAAATTTCATATTGCCTGTTATTTCTTATAATTGAGTTGAATATGAACTATTATACACTATGCAGTTACAATGAATGAGATGAAGGCAATGCCAGTTATGTCAAAGCAGCTGTCCTATTTCACTTTTCAGGTATTATCCTCTTCTACCATATGTTATTTGCAAAGATTTGTCAATTAAATCACTTCTACTTTGTTAACTATTAATCATCTGTATGTGATATTCTATGTGATGTCAATTTACAGTTAAATTCTTCCGACAGATTCAGGTGCACATGACATTAACAAACATTTTGCGATGTTTTGTTTTTTGTTCATGTTGCAAGGTTTTTTCTTGGTTGATTTGTATTTACAGCTTGATTTACCTCCATTGAGTGGTTGACGAAACACATGAAGATAATTATAAAATTTTAGAGCAAGATAGCGATAATAAGTAAATCAATATATTATCTCCTTTTAATTTATATTTCATTGTTTGTGTGCAAGATCTAGCAGTGGTTTGGATGATGTTTTTTTTTCACTTTTACATCATATAATATGAAGAATTGGGAAAGTAAGATTTAATATATCAAGTCCGCGGGTGCGGCGCAGTGGAAAGGAGTCTTGGGTTCTGGTAAAAAGACCCAAGTTCGATTCCTACCATGCGCTTCCCTATTCTATATAAATTTACCCGGGGGTATGGGGGCTTGGATCAGTGGACGGCTTTACTATACCTTCCTCAGGAGTTTACCGGCTTGCCGGGTTCTCCTGGGTTTTCAAAAAAAAAAAAAAAGATTTAATATATCAAGTAATTATTTCCTCTAATATCTACAATGTTGTTTACTTAACTATCTATAACGCATGCACATGACATTAGCATAACATTTTGTGCTTTTTTTTTTGTTTATGTTGCAAGGTTGTTGGTTGATTGATTTGTATTTACAGCTTTATTTACAGTCATTGAAGATATACACAATTTGTATCCAACAGAGTTCTTAAATAGTCTTAAAATTTCAGGTCTTCCTAATCATGAACTTCGTTTGAAAATTGGTGTTCCAATAATGTTGCTTCGCAATTTAAATCATAATTTGGATTTGTGTAATGATACAAGACTTATTGTCAGCCAGCTGTCAAAAAGGGTCATAGAAGCCGAGATCGTGACTGAGACCAATATTGGCAATAAAGTTCTGATCCCGCTAATTGCTCTTACATCAGATGATACAAAATGGCCTTTCATTTTACGATGTAGACAATTTCCAGTAAGGGTTTGTTTTGTGATGACGATCAACAAAAGTTAGGGTCAAACTTTAAAACCATGTCGGAATATATCTGCCCCGTCCGGTATTTATGCATAGACAACTGTATGTTGCCATATCTAGGACAACTTCTGAACAGGGGTTAAAGATATTACTGGGTGAGCATACCGACGAGCGCAGAAACTACACACAGAACATTGTGTACAAAGAGGTGTTCCACAACTTGACAGGTCTGGTTTCCACCCGTCTTATTACACTATGTAATTGAATCTCCATTTCAGTTATGTTCTTTTAATATATATATATGTATATATCTACATACACAGATCTTCCTCATACGGAAGACCGTGCACAACCAACTGAGTAAGCTTAATTGTTCGCATACGGTGTCTACACCGTTGTCTTTGTCTTTCGGTTTTCTTATGGTATGAAATCGATGACTTTTTACTATGAACTGCATTTTTCACTGCTTATGTTTGTACATTTTAATATTTTCTGCATGCCACACGATTGGTAGACGATCCTTTTTTGGTTCCATAAATTTCATTTTTTTTTTCCAGATGTCGGTTGCTTGATTGTTGAAAGAGTACTTCGAATTTAGGTTGATTTAATTAATCATTTGTTGGACAATAACCAAAAATAATATCTTTTTTTAGATTACCAGTAAGTTGGATTTTAAACGAAATTCAGCATATAACTGTCATTCGGATTACTGTCAACCCTATTTTACGAACTGCTTGATGTCTGCGTTTGCCCAGCATATAAATGTGCCAGGTCATTCTAATTTTTTAGCGGTACCTGCAAAATTGTGCTTCTGTTAATAGTGGAAAAGTTTGATATTTGACTTACCAGCCATTTTTTACCTCATAATTGTAATATACCCAAACATGGTGGTTAATGCATGTGACTTTCAAATCTACCTTTTGCAATAGTATCATTCAATCCTCAATGCATTTCTTGAAGAGAAATTAGAATAAGTTGCTTTGAATATGTTAATGTTTTTTATTACATTCTTTTAATCCTCAAAAATGGTATAAACTTTGGCCCTGACTTAATAATATCTTTATTTAAATTCAAAATTTTCCCAGTTGGTGACTTTGACGTATTAATAGGGATACTTGAAAAAAGTATCATGTTTATTTACCTACAGTCATTTTACGGAACAGCTCCAAAAAATTCTGATTTCAAGTTGCATACAAACGTTGTCCATAATCGTTATGTAGTAAAAGATTTGTCTGTTTGGTGAGTACTGTTATCATAAAAGGATTTAATTCTTATGGACAATAAGAAGGAAACTACCATCAATGTTTGGTATTTACAATACACTTATAATTAATATTTGTTTCCTTTAATTTCAACCATGAGTTAATAAATGATATAATCGTAAAAATAAACTATCTTAATGTAGGAAATTACAGATTCATGCAACTCTTTCTGACATTAGCTACATCTCTTTGATTTTCCAGATCTGCATGTAGTTTGCTTACATAAGCATTGAAACAAATTATAGCTACCTTCGAATCGCCAGAAATTTTAGCATTGGAGAAAGAGGGATATGGGTAAGCCATTTGTAAGGTATGATGTTGTTAACTCTCATGCCAATTTAGTATATGCGCACATGCTTATTTTGTCCAATAAGCAAAAGTCATTGTAATTTTATTCATTACACCTGCCACTTGGTCAGTCAGCAGCAAACATTACATTATTTTTCTTCAGGAACACTGCTTACTACATCACTTTGTTAATACATCCTTATTGCTTATCTATTAGTAGCGATGCATATGGAGAGGACATTGAGAGATTGCACAACTCTTTGACATTTGGACTTGTAGCTTTTGATGGGAGCAGTATATTGGTGATATGTTTATTGATTTGTGGGAATATACCATCAGAATTTTTGATTTTGTATTTAAATTTTGGCAAGTAACGCTATTATCTGTTCTAGAAGGTAAATAAAATTGGTGATAAATACTGGTTAAACGAGTTTCTGGAAGAGATAATTTAAAATTTAATCAGTTATTTGTACATGCGTTTGCAATGTTGTTACTTAATTACGTTGTACACGTGTATGGTGTGGGCGACAGATGAAATTTATGCTAACCACATGGATAACTTAACTATGAACATGGTGGTTTATTCTGGTTAAATTATGTAATATGCAATAATCTAAAATGTACTGAATATGGTTTCCTTTCTAAAAATACATAAAAATGGTGCAAAACAGTCGACAGAGATCTACATCACCACTAAATGATAGAAATTGCCATGTTCATAATGAATACCATATACCTTATAATTTAGCTTTGCATTATAATAAAAAATGCAAGACAACAGGAATAAGAATTCACATAGCATATCACCATTAAAACCTCCACGTACCCGTGTGCGGGCCTCAATCTAGTTTAACTTGAAAATTAGGCTCCTATCATACGAAATGAATATATTCCTAATTTACGTTACCTCATTATCAGACATCGCTACTTGTCTTTTGCCCTCTTCATAATACCACATCTCTAAACCTTGTTATTTCATTTTGTGGCTTAATATTAATTTCAAAATGTGTCCAAATCTCTATGACCCATGCTAAAATTTTCTTAATTCCATTTTTCTCAATGAGAACGACTTGGAAATGGTGACCAGGTACTTCCATCTGAATCCGTTGTTTACTTTATCTTTTATTATCTTTATTAAGGCTTCTATTCTTTCTGGATTAAAAAGGAAAAAAACATCTAGGCGACTGATTGATTCATAGAAGAAGATGGGTTTCATGAGTACTTTATCGAGCTTGATTGGATTTGGAGGCGGATTGTGTGGTGGGGTTTTTGTTGGCTATTATGCTTTCTTTTTCTTTAAGCCAAATGATGTCAAGGTAATTTTTTACGAGGTTTGATCATCGGTTGTGTAACTAAAGAACCGATACCTGTAGTCAAATCGATTCTAAATCCAATTGTTATACCACATTTATACTGTCATTTCTTAGTTCTTAGTTGGTCCATATTCGAATTTTGTTGCATACAACTAGACCAATTGTAGCATCATTATTGCTGTTAGTCATGTTCTATGATGATTTGACTACTTTTTATAGTGGCTAACTATTATTTTGAAGCATTGATGCACCAGCGCATGAAATTTTCATTGCAAAAAATATAATGAATTCTAATCATAAAGATACATTTTGCATATGGTTTTTAAAAAACAATCACTAAACGTGAAAGCTGAGAGTAAAATAAGTAGAATATTAAATCTATAAATGTAAAAGAAAACTGTTAAAAAATGAATATTTTAATGAACATACATCCTATTACTGATAACATAATGAACAACTAAACACAAATAATTTGAGAAAAAAAAATACAATGAAAAAAATTTATTTTTTTAAATCAAGACTGAAATTCGAGATTCCACTTGTAGACACAGCATTTTGAAGACTTTGCAGTTGCATCAAAAACATTATAATAATATTACATGTACCGTCTAAGATTGACAATTCGGTGCATTATGTTTGTACAACAAATTGGGTAAATTTTGATAACGAGAAACATTTAAACTTATGCCGCATGAGTAAATGCAAGATAAAAGGATGCTGAAATTTGTTTAGATGTTTGAGAAAATTGTAAACAAGGTTGAATAATTAAGAAAAATAAATGAAGAACATTGATATGTGCCTACAAACTAATTCCACAACCCACATATTGAAAATAATTAATATATTATGTGCATTACAATAGGTGTTTAGGTTTGGCGTTATATATTGTAAATGTGGCCTCACCCCATTCAGTGATCGTGGCTTTGTTTGTTTATATTAAATATGCTTAATGTCACTGAACAGTTATTGCAATGAGTGATCTGTAATCAATTACAACTACCAAGCATTGAGCACTTTTATTGTGCTTATTGAAATTCTTGATACTATTGCATTATGAAAATTCAATAAACAAAAAACTGATTGTAAATAATGGATGCAATTCATTATTTATTGCTTGAACCATTGAAAAGTTGTAAAATAAAATAGGACAAATAATTATTAATGATAATTCAATTTATGAGTGGAAACAAGTCTCACGCCCCTTTTTTATCTTCCAAATGGATCATGCATTACTGTAAAGTGGATCCCTGCCAGGATAAAGTGGATCCCTGCCAGGAATCCAATTTACATTTTTCAGAAGTTCATTAATAATTTCTACCATTTTTACCCTCAATCACAACAAAAAACCAATTCATGAAATTCAATCTGGGAATTCGATGAATCAATCTCTTCATATTGATTTTGCCATTTTTTTTGAATGAAGGCTTTTCAAATTAGATTTGGAGAGGAGAAATAGATGCATTTGATGATGGATTGAGAAAAATGATTATAGATTGTGATGGATTTATGTGAAATTAAGAGGGATAAATATTTATTTGGGTAAGAAGTGAGGATGAATAAAAAATGGCAGAGGGAAGAAGCATTGATTGGACTAGGTTGTGCATCATGTGCAGTGCAATATAATTTCGATTGCATTATACATAGTGCAGTCAAACTTTATAGTTCTTTATCAGTATTTGGTTGCATTATATATAATGCAAGAAAATTTGGGCAGTTATTTGTCAAAATTGGTTTGAAAAATGCATATTGCTATCCAGTTTTAATATTTCTTTATCAGAATTGACTTGCATTATACACAATATAATCCATCTTGTATAGTCCTTTATCGGTTTGGCTTGCGTTGTACATAGCGCAAACCAATCTGTATAGTTTTTTAACAGGTTCGAATTGCATCTTGTATAGTGCAATCCAATTCTGGATCAGGATAGAGTTGTATTTAGTGCAATCCAGCTCTGTCAGGGTTGAGTTGCATTTTGTAGAGTACAATCCAATTCTATATCTGGATTGAGTTGTATTTTGTACACTGCAGTTGAAATCTGCTGATATGTTAAATTTCAGTTGGGTCATAACTCTCTTTTTTAGCTGAAATAAAACAATTAATTGAAAAAAATTCTGAAAAAATGTATGCAATTTAGGGGTATTTTGATTAATTTTGAGTGGTAGAGACTTGAATTACGTTTCCAAATGTAGCGGAGATGTATAACCTATTAACTCTTTTTAACAAAGACCCGAAACAAAAGTCCTCTTATGAAAATATTATGTATTAATATGTGTCATATGTATTGGATATTGAGTTCATTCCATTATTTGATTTATAAATCAACACCCACAAATGAAGAAAGAAAGCAAATGGAAATAAATTAATATATTTTTTGACCAAAGAAATTATTCTTTTTTCACCTTATAATAATTGCATATAATGTAATTCTAATTTAACAACTTACATATTTATACTTTTCATCATTGGCTAAATAACTACTATTTTCTCCCAAGATGTCAGCAGAGGCTTCAACACTCCAAGGCCTATGCTAGAACTGCCCACGTAAATACACACGTGTAAAACTAATGAACATTCCACAATATTACTTATGTAAACAAAAGCAACCCGGTCTTTTCATGCTATTAGGCATTAATTTTTAATAAACACTGAAAAGCTATTTTATGACCAATTTATATCAGGGTTTTTCCAATTGGACCTGAGCTCAAGCGCTTGATAAATTATACACATTTGCCCCTGACCTCGTTATTGGTTACAATATCTAATGTTGAGTCTGCTTAATCTAGAATTTTTATTTCACATATACAACTGCTCACTAATAAATTGCATGTTTCAGATGTAGATCTGACTAATTAGTGCATGAATTTTTACTTGTTGTTTTGTAATGATTGAATGTCTATATGGCTTATTAATGTTAGTAATTCACCTGTAGGGAAAGCGTTTCTTCAAATGGTTGTTATTTAGAGTATCAGTTCGTCATTCAATAATAGGTAGTAAAAAGGAAGTTAGAGATGAATGCTTTTGTGAGCATGTTTTCTGTTTGGTATTATATTATATACCTTCCGAAAGGAAATCATACGTAAGACTCGTAAATTGTACATTTTTGGTCTTATGTATTGTTCTTGCTAATGGTTATTGGGACATATTATTTATTGACAGGAACCCACAGTTCGACCTCTTGTAGAACTTGACTCGGAATCTATTGAGCAACTGCTTCCTGAGATTCCCTTATGGGTGAAAAATCCAGACTTTGACCGGGTAAATAGCATATTAACCTCATAAATATATTATATTTAGGACAAATTTTACATATAAACCCATAAAACACTTAATTGCAACAATAAGTTTGAATAAAAGTTTGTAGTAAAAATATACCTCGTTTTCTGAATGAGCACTTTGAAAGTGCTCATGTGCAATTTTTAAAATTTTACCGACACATTTTTGAACTGCTAGTGTTCAAGTTCAATTTCAGCTGAAATTGGACATGCACACTTTTAAAGTGCTCATGTGCAAATTTCCGGCAATTTGAAAATGAGGCCGATTTCTGTAATATGTCTTCAAGTGAGTCTGTTGTTGCAATTAGGCTTTTTTTTATGGCTTATATATAAAATTTGCCTTATATTTAACTTCTAGTTTCAGGCAGTAATTATCATATTCTTAACATTAAATCATTATTTCTTCTAAATCTTTTCTTTGCTTGTTTCTCCTTGAAGACTGATTGGTTAAACAGGTTTATTGAACACATGTGGCCTTATCTTGACAAGGTATCTATCTCACCGAAACAAATATCAAAATCAATCAATTTGTGATTATTGGTGTATTTTTCTGACAATTTTCATCTGTAGGCAATCTGCAAATCAGTGGATGAAAATGCAAAGCCGGTTATCGTCGAGAGTTGTGCCAAGTATAACATACACTCTGTTGAGTTTACGACACTAACCTTGGGATTGATACCACCTACATTTCATGGTTTCATATTTTTCCCTATAATTTTAGTTATGATTTACTTGTATTTGAAACCACATTCCTAGGTTCTTAAAAGTTGTTGACTACTTGCTTGAAAATCTATCCAATTTTTGCTCTATATTTATACTTTATAGCCTACCACTTTCAAAATTGCTTATTAACCTACCTGAACATTATCTAAATTACATAGAGAACGCTTAAAGGTTACTGTTTGTCCTGACATGCATGCGTACACGCTACACACACACACACTTCATACACTGCACATACAAACAAGAATTAGTTATCCCTATAATCTTAGTTAATACAATTTTGCATTCTTACACAGGGATGAAAGCTTACGAAACACACGATAAAGAGTTAATTATGGAACCATTACTGAAATGGGCAGGAAATCCTAACATCACTTTGGTGGCTACGTCGCTTGGGATGAAGGCAACCATACAGGTTAATTTATATTTTACTTCTATGAAAATTAGTTATAACTCATACTAAAGTACCTTTTTCAATTCCTATATGATAAAAATAATAATACTAAAATGGTTTTAAAAATATAATAAAATATTATATTCTTATATCAAATCCGTATATTGAAATTTCTACACAAGAAAATTATATATCAATGAAGTTTAATGACAAGAGGTTATTAGTTTGAATCTCGATAACGATGAGTATAACGCCCGGTGATTTACTTGAAGTATGCATAGTGTGTGCAATGCATATGTTTTGGAGTTTACAAGCAAAATATTGATTCTTTTTGTGTGTGTTGAAGAAATTGAAATTTTTTTTATTAGATCTTTCATATCAAAATCCCTGTATTTAAAATTCTTATGTCTATTCTCTACATATTTTTACAAAGGTGTAACCCAATGCACGAGGCTCCCGCACTATAGCGGGCTCTGAAGAGGTCAATAATGTACGCAGTCTTTCCCTCGCATTGCGAATAGGCTGTTTCTGGAATTCTCTACATATTTTTATGAGAAAAAAAAATTCTAACAAAATTCAAATATTAAATTTTTGATGTGAAATCGCACTGTATGATAATACATTTTATGTTGAGATTGTAGTTTAAATGGATTACATGAATGTTAGTAGTTGGATGTACGACTGTAAAGGATATAAAGGATCAGCAAACAAACTTTTAGAAACAGATTAATGGTCAAAATTGCATCGAGCAATGGTAAATAATCAAAAGATTGTCTTTTTTTTTTCCTGCATTAAGCGACGTTGGGATGATGTCACTGTAAGGGTTCATTTGTGCAGCATGCTAAATTTCTATTTGTGGAAACATGACAGTGAAGTCAAGGACGTTTGTAATAGACGACGAAGAATATAATGAAAATATTGTAGAAAAATTTGAAGGTATAGTCGGACTTTGGAGAACAGAATTGGACAAATAATTTATGGTACTGTTGGTCCATGTATATGCATGAGTCATCGAATGAAAATCGTTACGTGGAGGAGGAACAAAATTTATTGGCTAAGAACTTTTTTATTTGTTAGAAGCAAAGTGATCCTTTTGGGGCACACACACACAATTATTGATAACATCCAGGGCCATTGCTATAATTTTGAATACGACGCTATGTAAATTAAATTCTAACTAATGCAATCTTTAAACGTATGCAAAACAGTTATCCATTGATAATGTGTTGGCAGAAAATTGGTACCACATAAACAGTGTGGGTTCGATATAGAAACGAAGATACATGTTGAAAAGATGCATGTTGCGCATAAGTATTGATTGTTGTACCTTTCTATATATAGGTGGTAGATTTACAAGTGTTTCTTGTACCGCGTATCACATTGAAGCCATTGGTGCCTAGTTTTCCATGTTTTGCAAATATATTTGTTTCTTTAATGGAGAAGGTATATGCAAAAAATTTCCATTTGTGCCTACAGAAATGTTCGATTTTGTTACCTTTTCTGCTTGGTACTTTCTACTGTTCTTCGTGTTTTAACATATGAAGGTTTCTCTATTTTGCAGCCACATATTGATTTTGGTCTAAAAGTTTGTGGAGCAGATATTATGTCTATTCCCGGCCTCTATAGATACATTCAGGTGTTTTTTTTTTTAACTCTTTCAGTTTTATGCTAGATAGAAATATATTCTTATAACTTGGTACAATGTTATGGATCTGACATTGTGTAAATTTGATTCGGTACTATTTTCATTAATGTTTACAAAATTTCTCAAAATGGTTAATTATGAATATCGTTTCAAAGTTGATATAATTCTCAAATTTCGATTAAAAATTAACTTTAAATCACAGCTGAGAAAGACTGTTTAATACACATGGATTAAGTAATATTGAACATACATTTGAATCTACAACACAAAATTCAGACAAAAAAGATGGAATAAGAAAGAGAGTCAGGCTTTAAGTTTGGAAATGTAGAATGTCAAGCATCAATTTCATAATTTTAAATTATCACCATGGAATGAAGAATTGCTACTTTCACATTCTTAACCGTCTTTCGATATTATACATGAAGCAAAATTTCTAGCACAACAGTATATTATACACACATTAGACTACAAATCTTCTGAAGTTACAATCCACGATTTAAATTCAGCTTCTATTTAAACATTTAACTATATGATTTATGCTTTGTACTTACATCTTGAAAACCTTGATCTTAATTTTCCTATACAATTATCTACAGGAGACTATCAAGAATCAAATTGCAGCTATGTGCATGTGGCCTAGATCACTTAAATTTCCAATTACTGACCCTTCAATGTAAGATAGTGCACTTATATGTTAAATAACTTGAAACATGTTTCTTTCCAGTTGAACATAATTCTGGTAATATCTACAGGGCTGAGAAAAAGCCTGTTGGAATTCTGCATGTTAAAGTTGTCAAAGCATCTAACCTGAAAAATGTAGAAGTTGTGAATAAATCTGATCCGTTCGTAAAATTAAAGCTCTCAGAAGATAGACTTCCATCGATGAAAACAACTATCAAGCGCAACAATCTCAATCCAGAATGGAATGAGAAGTTCAAATTTGTAGTCAAAGATCCCGATCATCAAGCTTTGGAATTGCATGTTTATGATTGGGAAAAGGCATGAATCTGATACCTGAACATAAGAATTTTTCGCTTAAGGGTCCTTTCCAATAATTTAAACTAAGTTATATTTCTGTATTTCAAAAGAAAAAGTTAAAAAAGTCGCTTTTGGATGATAAAAACTTAATGAGTTTTAAAACCACTTTTAACATAATTTGAAAGCATTTTTTTTTCTTTTGCTTTTGGACTTCTGGAAATAGGTTTGGCTAATGTTGGTTTCGTTATTTAACATTGAAGTTTTTTTTTTTTTTCAAATTGATTTTTCGCCTTTTTAAAATCAAAACCAAGTTGCTTTTGATTGTAGATTAAAAAAACCATAATGACCTTTTCATAATTTTGGTGCGGTACGTTTTAGGTTGGGAAGCATGGCAAGTTAGGTATGACTGTCATACCACTAAAGGATCTTACTCCTGAAGAGACTAAATCAATGGAGGCGGACTTATCGGAAACTATGGATCCTAATGACGATCGAAATGAAAAATCTTGTGGAAAAATTTACTTGGAACTTATGTACAAGCCATTTAAAGAAAATTTAGAGACGATGCTAGAAAACAAAATTATAGATGATGGAGGTTTATTAGAAAAGGCACCGGATGGAACTCCATCAAGCGGTGGTTTGCTAGTGTGTGTAGTTCATGAGGCTGGAGAACTTGAGGGGAAATATCATACAAATCCGTATGTGAGAGTGCATTTTAAAGGAGAGAAACGAAAAACTAAGGTATCACGTGTTGTAACACTCTTATTGTTATTACAGTAATACAGCTAATTAATTGTGTTATAACATAGATCGAGATGCTCTACTCTGGTAAAGGATCAGATTATGTGTACTCTTATTCTATTTGTGTCACCACATGTGTTGCATTTTAGCAAATGTGCACTTTAATTTTAAAGCGTGGTAGTCTAGATGGAGGAAGAATACCCCCTACATTGGTCCTCTACCAAAGAATAGAAATCCTTATAAACACGTATCCTCTTCCCCCCCCCCCCCCCCCCCCCTTTTTTTTTTTCTCTCTTAACATTTATTTTATGGATATAGCATATTAGGAAAAATAGGAGTCCAAGATGGGATGAAGAGTTTCATTTTATGTGTGACGAACCACCGCTTGATGAAAAAATTCATGTAGAGGTCGTTAGCAAGCCGTCGAGTATCGGTATACATGGAAAGGTACACTTTTCTTATTCTTCTTCTTCCCTTTATTATTATTTTGATACTTAATGAAAATAACAGTTTCAACAGAAGCCTTTAAGTGAGCCCATCTGTAATATCGTGCAGATATGAACCTGTTGTTATTGTTTTGTTTTTTTGCAACCTGACTGTTTCAACAACATAAACTTCAAATAGTGTTAACTTTGATACAGCTATTATTTATTTTTATTTTTATAAAGTTGTGCCATGAGATAGAACCCTTGATGGAGTTATTTTTATTTCTATTTTAAAATAATGTATTTTTAAAAAGTTATTTTTATTTCTATTGAAATATTATGGTGATCATCTGCAATTTGATATAATAGTATATCATGTTAACCATAGGCACAATTTCATTTCTTAAATGTCTTAAGTAGTTGTAATTATAAATAGTATCTAATTTCGTAAATGGCTTTTAAGTTATTATTTATGCAAAATGCACAATACCATTATACCTATGTATCATGGATTATATTAGTTTTCACTGTTTTCATTTCAAAACTTTCATATATTAAAGAGTTAATTCCTAAATATATGATGCAGGAAACCTTGGGTTTTGTGGAAATAAGACTTGCGGATGTGATACACAACAAAAGAACAAATGAGAAATACAACTTAATTGATTCCAAGAACGGCCACGTAAAGATAGAGTTGCAGTGGAGAACTTCTTGAAAATTTATATACATTATTTTCAATCCATTTGTGTATTATATTTCAACAGTGGACGGGGGAATCTCAGAATTTAATGCTAGGTTTGGTTTGTCATTTTTAGTTTTGAGTTTTCTTCTATACAAAAATGCGCAGAACGTATGTATATTATTGAAAACGAAACTGACATACAAATTAGAAAACAATTTTTTTATTTTTATTTTTGGTGTTTTGAAAAATAATAGAAGCACGAGAAACAATTTATTCTTTCATTTCCTTCATCTTTATGTTTTCCTTCCATCATCTCTGTCATCATTTCACTCATTTCGTATTTGACGAACATGTTTGAAAACAGAAAATTCAAAATTCGTTTTTAAACCAAACACCATCCCAGCTTCCAGGAGCAGGCAGTCCAAGGCAGTCCAGTCGATTGATAAGTGTTCCAAAAGCACATTATGATAAGTGTTCCAAAAGCACATTATAAACCTCAGCCTAAGGTCTGGGTTATAAATAAATTAGCTAATAGTGTAGGATTGATTTCACCCTAGAGGGGAGGGGTGGGGGTGAATAAGGTGATGGTATTAATTATAAAAATTAATTGCGGAAGTTTATAAAATTATTTCAACACAGATCACATATTAATAGCAGCACAGAAAAATAGAAGAATAATAAAATGCAGAGATAAAACGACACAGAAATTACCCAGCTTCGGCAAAACGCTGCCTACGTGCTGCCCTCAAGGTTTCTGCTAGAAATTAGATAGTCACACGCTTACAAACGTAAACTCGCGACACCCGCTACTGACTAACCTAACTCTATGCTCAAAACCCTGCCACAACTCAGCCACTGAGTTGCGAATTCTCAAGCTACGCCACGTAGCTTGTCCCCTAGTCACATGACTAGAAATTTAAACGGTTTAAAATTTAAAAACAAATTTTAAAAGCAAAATAAAAACCCTAATTAAAACACCCTTTAATAAGAAAAAAAACAGGCCGGCCCAATTATTCTTTCTCTATATTTTTTATCGGCCCGTTCCTTTGTTTGTGATGGCGGCTCTTGTTTCTTCGTTCGTTCTTCTT
Source organism: Allium cepa (assembly GCA_030765085.1). NCBI lineage: Eukaryota > Viridiplantae > Streptophyta > Magnoliopsida > Asparagales > Amaryllidaceae > Allium > Allium cepa. The sequence continues at coordinate 57,151,817 of CM060933.1, forward strand.
CCTTTAAAAATTAGGGCTTTTGGTATGATTGAGGTCGCCGACTCCAGTAGCTTCGATCGAGATAAATATATTCCAGTTCCTTGCGTTCGTCGATCGATTTGTCTCTTTGAGTTTCTATCGGCTACTTCAATTCGATCAAGTTCGAATTATAATTGGTATGTTAATTTTTTTGCTTTTGCTTTTACTGGTTTTGATGCTAGCTTGAACTCTGATGCCTTTTAAATTGCCGATGATGACGATTGGGATTTTAATGCTTGAACTCGATCGATAGTTATTGCCAATGATGATTGTGGGTTTATATATGGATTTCGATTTCCTTTAATACGTTCGTCTGATTTGTTCTATACTATGCTTTCGGCCATCGATATTTGTTGAACGTTGATGATTTGATTGACTTTTTCAATTTCGTATATTCTGACACTTGTGTCCCACGGCTTTGATTTTTAACTCGGTCAATTGCCTTTGCTATCACGGTTTCCAATTTGACTTGTTCTTCATATCCACGGCTTTGATTCATTTCGTGGTCACCACGATTTTGACTTTGATTAGAAACACGTCTTGATGATGTTTCCTTGGACACCTATGTTGACTTCGGCACTGCCTCCACGACTTTGACATTTACATTGTTCATCTCGACATTGATTCATTTATATTGTTACTGCATATATCTATATAGTTGAACCCTTGCTGTTTTGTAGATTCATTTGTCCTTGTAGCTTGCTGTTTTGACTTGACATCATTACTTCAATGTTTCTGATGCTCCTTCGATTCAGTGAGGCTTGTATTTGAATGTCAGTTGTATTAGTCCTTGGTGCAGTTGATTCGTAGTCTCTGGTTCTTTGTTACTGTCTCTGTCCATTTGGCTGCACATGTTTCACTGGCACATATATTTTCATTTGAAGTGATATTGTCATCTTGATTGCTTGCATGTATATATATCCATTCATGTATGTATATATGTGCTGTCATCTTTTGATTGTAGCATTCATTGGTCATTCTGGCCTTGTACCTGTAGCACGGTCGTGGTTTTGAAGTTTCTGTCATTTGTTGATTTTTTTTCTTTGGTCAGTAACTCCTTTGATTTGTGATTCACGTCATGTTGCTGCGTTTGTTTGCTGTATGTCGAACTTGCTTGCTTTGTATATATTGTTGTCAGATACTTAGAACTGTTAAGAATAGTTCGACTTCAACTTGGTCTTTGAGTTGCTTCACGGTCTTGTTGTCTGTTGATGTTCATTCTACTGGTATCACTTGTTTGTTATTTGAACTTGAGACTGTGGTTTACGATGCACTTGTTTTGTACTTCATATATGCACTGTGTTGATCTTGCTTCTGCACATTAAACTGTATTGAATGTTGCATTGAGTCTGGACATGGGTATTTCACTGCGTTCATTTTGAGCTTCTCTGACCTGTGCATGATGCATATTGCCTGACCATTGTTGCTGTGTTGCTTACTTGGTGCATTTGATTTGAGTTACACTGTACTTTAGTTGTTGGCATTGCTTTGTCTTGACTTTATTGGTGTCACTAGTGTACTTGAGTCGTTTGGATTTGTCTGCTAGTTCATTGTGCAGTATTTTCCATTCACTGTTGCCTTATTCTCTGTTCATACCTGTATCATGCTTGGCTTTGTGGTCTGCACATTTTTGAGTGCACCTGTGTTGAATCCAGTTTCACAACTCGGGTTTGACTTGTGCTGAAGTCGAGATTTTATTTATGTTGCACCTGAGTTGAACCCGTCTTTTTATTTGGGTTTGACCTTGTGCTCACCTGTCCCTGTAGCACCATCAAGTGTATATCGGTGTGCACGGCCTTGTGGCATGTACAATGATACACTGTGCATGTCACATTGTTCGTGTGTGATGAATTCAAATATAAATCATGACGAACAACCCAAATAACCGAGGCAAATATTATTTTCAAAAATCCATATTTTATTTTATATTGCAAAAATATTTCTTTTTCAATTTTACTGCGTTAGCGAATATTTTTGCAGATTGCTCAGATGCTGGATTCTAACTAGAATGAAGTTGAAGATAAAATACGAGTGTGAGTGATATGTAGTGAGGAATTTATGTAAATTAAATTGTGATGTAATTAGAATCAAAATTGTATATGTATAGTGAGAGCTTGAATTTGTACTATTCAAAAATGAAATAAATATTTGTTTGAATAAATTTTTTTGTTTGAATTCAAATTCTGTGTTATTTAATTTTATTCAGCAAATATTTATTTAATCTATGAAAAATGAAATAGTACATTAACAAATACATTTAAACGAATGTATATATGTTTATTATCATCAAACAAAAATCATATAAGCGCATATTCAACAATCTCCCCCTTTTGATGATAACAAACATATATTTAAGATTTTGAATATGCTAAATGTATTTGATCATTCATATGCTCTAATTGCTCCCCCTATTTAAATGCTTCCTCTCTACACAAAGCTCCCCCTACATATATGCATACAAATAAAAATATGCAAATGAGCCTAGATGCAAATAGAAAATTATTTGACATTTGCTTGATTTTATTTGACAAAATCTTAACTTTTCTCTCCCCTTTTGTTATCAGCAAAAAAATGATAATGTTAGAGAAAATAGAGATAAAGTGATCGATATTAATTCAACATTAAAACTCAATTGAATATAAATATTAAATTTCAATATAAAAATCAAACAAAAATCATAACTACCCTCGTTAGGCGCATATTCCACTTTTAGAAGTAATGGAAATGATGTCATCATATAAAACCATACAGTTGTATCTGTTTGTGGTACATTTATATCAGAAATTTGAATATCTACTAATCATGCATAACCGCTAGGACTTTTAAATGAGATTAGTAGTATTCCAATTTAATTTTTAAAAATGAATTCAAGTACTTCTAATCACGCATAACCGTGAGGACTTTTAAATGAGATTAGAATCAACTTGTTTATCTAATAAATCAATTTTGATATGCGATCCATACATGTATAACCGTGAGGACTTTTAAATGAGCATGGAAGCACATAACAAATTCCAAGTAATTCACCCATGCATAACCGTGAGGACTTTTAAATGAGAGTGAATATTTTGGATTTTATTTTGTTTTATAAAATGAAAAACGAATGATTCCTGTTTAAAGTACCACATATCGACAAACTATATTGAATTTTTGATGAGCGATGGTTGATAGAAATATGATAGACATAGAAATGGTTATGGAATCTTTACCCAACAAAAAGTTTTATAACTCTTGTTTGAATTTCTAAAGAAATTTACTAATTATACCGTCTCGAGTCATAATATATGATCAATATTAGCACTCATCACTCTTTCAATCACTATTCATCTTTTTGATAATCATAGGGAGTCAGATTAGTCAAAATAGCCATTTAAAATCAAATTCAAACATAATTATGAAACTAATTTTTCAAAATGACTAATCTGAAAATATGGTCAAAAATGATTTTCTCGAGGGGGTTTATGAGAAAATTTTCTGCTATTTGAAAATTATTTGAAATGAAAAATATGCAGATATTTTCTTTGAAAAATGATGCAATAACTAAATATCTCAAAAATCACGTTCAACTAGTAAATTTTCTATCAACTAGATTACAAGCGTAATCTGCATCTGAATTTCTTTTTCACTCAAAATTATCATTAATTGAATTTGATTGACCAGACCATGAAGTATGCACCTAAATATCTCAAAATCAAATCAGTTTTTCAAATGACATTCTCTTGAATTTGAAATGAAGCCGTGTAAATAACCATGAATATAGAGTTAGCCAAATTATAACCAAATGTATTAATATCCAACAAAACACTATTTTTGATCCAACCTAATATAATAAAAAAATTTAGAGAATTTTATAGTGTTTTTGGCATAAATATAATCGGCCAACTAAGTTGAACAAGTCAGAATCAAAATCATCATCTCTTCACCATCTCAATATTGGCTGATTTTAATTCAGACTATGGTGCGGATCATCACATTTAATATATCGTTCAAATAAATATACCATTACCTGTTTTACCTTTACGATATATTTCGTTGTTTATCCATTGTGATTCTGTCACCTTTATAATAGGCTAAGGAACTTTGCTTTGTCGCCCGTTGTGTTTCTGGAACAGCCAAAAATCCAGAAAACACTGTTGTTGTTCCTTAGCCTGCCACCACACCTACACGGGAAAAGATTTATGTGACCTATTTGTTTTTATAGGTCCATGGTTGTTAGTGGTAGAAAATTTTGAAAAACAATTTTGTAAAGACCCAAAACTATTTATAATTGTTCCCTTCGGCACCCAAATTTGTTTAACTTTGAGAGATTTTATATTTGTGCCTTTTGTAACCCAAATTGGTATGGTTTTCACATGTTTAGGTCTATACCAACAATTATTGTGATCGTGTCCATATTTTCTACAAATTGTGCACATGGAATTTTCTTGATTAATATCGCTTTCAACATTTTCAGATTGATTATATCCAAGTCCTTGTCAAGCTGTATTAACAGTTTGCTTCCCTAATAGCAGATTCAAGGATTTCTCACTTTTTGAACATTTATCTAAAGTTATTGACAATTGTTGGACTTGTATTTTGAGAGATTCATTTTCGTTCAATAATTGTGTGCACTTTTTAATAGAATTTTCTCTCCTAGTATTTTCGTTCTCTTTCAAAATCAGAATTTCATTTTCAAGTGATTTTATATTAATATCTGATTTTTTAATTTCTTCTTCGAATGTTGGACACTTATCACACTTAGGGATCCTACTTTGATAGGTTTTAACTAATTGGTCAAGTTGTTTATTTAAATCTATCAAAGTATCTTTTTGTGATTCAAGTTTGGCATACTTCTCCCTAAGTCGTTCAAAACAACCATTCACTTCGTGGAAATATATAAGTAATTCCGAATGAGAAAGTTTTGATACCTCACTTGGCTCGTCATCATCACTGTCAGTTATTTCACCATGAAAACACAAGTCTGCTTTTTCATTCTCACTGTTAGCACTTTTATTATCTTCATCACTTGTATTCCACGTGGCAGCAAAACTTCTCCTTTTTGATTTCTTTTCAAAGTCGCGTCGAGATTGAGGACAATTTGGCTTTATGTGTCCAGGTTGGTTGCATTTATGACAGATGATCTTTGGTTCTTCTGGATTGTCTAATATTTTATTTATACTGCTTTTCAATTTTTGATTTAGAGCTGAATTTTCGTATTTGTAATTCCACCATTTGACTTTCTTTATTATCAGCTCCAATTCTGCTGCTCCATCATCACTATCACTTTCTGTTGTTCCTTTAAGATCTATTGATTTCTTTCGAGTATCACCTCCTTCACGTTCTTCCTTGAATTTCATTTCTAGCTCATAAGTGGTGAGATTTCTGATGAGTTCTTCGACTTTCATTTGTTTCAAATCTTTTGATTCTTGAATGGCAGTCACTTTGGCTTCAAAACTTCGTGGAAGGACTCTTAGGATTTTTCGGACTATCTCCAACTCTGTATATGGTTTTCCAAGAGCTTTTGATTTGTATACGATATTGGAAAGTCGTCCATGCATCTTTTTGACATTTTCTTCTTTTGCCATTGTGAAATTCTCGTATTCGCTGCTTAGCATGGCAATGTGAGATTCTTTGACTTGAGATGTTCCTTCGTGAGTCACTTCTAGTATGTGCCATATTTCCTGTGCAGTTAGACAATATGAGACACGATTAAATTCAAATTGATCCAATGAACAGATAATAGAATTCATAGATCTAGCATTAGCATTTTGTAATTTATTTTCTAGTTATGTCCATTGATCCATCAGTTTATCTATTTCCTGATTATCTACAATTATAGTTGGTGCTCTATAACCTGTCTCAACAATGTTCCAAGCGTCAATGGTTTTCAGAAAAATTTTCATTCTATTTTTCCAATAAGCATATTCACCATTGAACATTGGTGGTCTAACTATGGACTGACCCTCAGCAAAAACAATATTAAAAGAAGCCATTTTAAAAATTCAAACTTTTAAACAAAAACTGATTTTTTTTTAAAAATTGACTTCTATTCCTAGCTCCGATACCACTTGTAGGATCGATTTCACCCTAGAGGGGGGGGGGGGGGGGGTGAATAGGGTGATGGTATTAATTATAAAAATTAATTGCGGAAGCTTATAAAATTATTTCAACACAGATCATAGATTAATAGCAGCACAGAAAAATAACAGAATAATAAAATGCAGAGATAGAACGACACAGAAATTACCCAGCTTCGGCAAAACCCTGCCTACGTGCTGCCCCCAAGGTTTCTACTAGAATTAGATAGTCACACGCTTACACATGTAAACTCGCGACACCCGCTACTGACTAACCTAACTCTACGCTCAAAACCCTGCCACAACTCAGCCACTGAGTTGCGAATTCTCAAGCTACGCCACGTAGCTTGTCCCCTAGTTACACGACTAGAAATTTAAACGGTTTAAAATTTTAAAAAAAAATTTAAAAGCAAAATAGAAACCCTAATTAAAACACCCTTTATAAAAAAAAAAACAGGCCATCCCAACTATTCTTTCTCTATATTTTTTATCGGCCCATTCCTTTGTTTGTGATGGCGGCTCTTGTTTCTTCGTTCGTTCTTCTTCCTTTAAAAATTAGGGCTTTTGGTATGATTGAGGTCGCCGACTCCAGTAGCTTCGATCGAGATAAATATATTCCAGTTCCTTGCGTTCGTCGATCGATTTGTCTCTTTGAGTTTCTATCGGCTACTTCAATTCGATCAAGTTCGAATTATAATTGGTATGTTAATTTTTTTGCTTTTGCTTTTACTGGTTTTGATGCTAGCTTGAACTCTGATGCCTTTTAAATTGCCGATGATGACGATTGGGATTTTAATGCTTGAACTCGATCGATGGTTATTGCCAATGATGATTGTGGGTTTATATATGGATTTCGATTTCCTTTAATACGTTCGTCTGATTTGATCTATACTATGCTTTCGGCCGATCGATATTTGTTGAACGTTGATGATTTGATTGACTTTTTCAATTTCGTATATTCTGACACTTGTGTCCCACGGCTTTGATTTTTAACTCGGTCAATTGCCTTTGCTATCACGGTTTCCAATTTGACTTGTTCTTCATATCCACGACTTTGATTCATTTCGTGGTCACCACGGTTTTGACTTTGATCAGAAACACGTCTTGATGATGTTTCCTTGGACACCTATGTTGACTTCGGCACTGCCTCCACGACTTTGACATTTACATTGTTCATCTCGACATTGATTCATTTATATTGTTACTGCATATATCTATATAGTTGAACCCTTTCTGTTTTGTAGATTCATTTGTCCTTGTAGCTTGCTGTTTTGACTTGACATCATTACTTCAATGTTTCTGATGCTCCTTCGATTCAGTGAGGCTTGTATTTGAATGTCAGTTGTATTAGTCCTTGGTGCAGTTGATTCGTAGTCTCTGGTTCTTTGTTATTATCTCTGTCCATTTTGGCTGCACATGTTTCACTCGCACATATATTTTTATTTGAAGTGATATTGTCATCTTGATTGCTTGCATGTATATATATCCGTTCATGTATGTATATATGTGCTATCATCTTTTGATTGTTGCATTCATTGGTCATTCTGGCCTTGTACCTGTAGCACGGTCGTGGTTTTGAAGTTTCTGTCATTTGTTGATTTTGTTCTTTGGTCAGTAACTCCTTTGATTTGTGATTCACGTCATTTTGCTGCGTTTGTTTGTTGTATGTCGAACTTGCTTGCTTTGTATATATTGTTGTCAGATACTTAGAACTTTTAAGAACAGTTCGACTTCGACTTGGTCTTTGATTTGCTTCACAGTCTTGTTGTTTGCTGATGTTCATTCTACTGGTATCACTTGTTTGTTATTTGAACTTGAGACTGTGGTTTATGATGCACTTGTTTTGTACTTCATATATGCACTGTTTTGATCTTGCTTCTGCACATTAAACTGTATTGAATGTTGCATTGAGTCTGGACATGGGTATTTCACTGCGTTCATTTTGAGCTTCCCTGACCTGTGCATGATGCATATTGCCTCACCATTGTTGCTGTGTTGCTTACTTAGTGCATTTGATTTGAGTTGCACTGTACTTTAAGTTTTGGCATTGCTTTGTCTTGACTTTATTGGTGTCACTGGTGTACTTGAGTCGTTTGGATTTGTCTGCTAGTTCATTGTGCAGTATTTTCCATTCACTGTTATCTTATTCTCTGTTCATACCTGTATCATGCTTGGCTTTGTGGTCTGCACATTTTTGAGTGCACCTGTGTTGAATCCAGTTTCACAACTCGGGTTTGACCTTGTGCTGAAGTCGAGATTTTATTTATGTTGCACCTGAGTTGAACCCGTCTTTTTATTTGGGTTTGACCTTGTGCTCACCTGTCCCTGTAGCATTATCAAGTGTATATCGGTGTGCACGGCCTTGTGGCATGTACAGTGATACACTGTGCATGTCACAATGTTCGTATGTGATGAATTCAAATATAAATCATGATGAACAACCCAAATAACTGAGGCAAATATTATTTTCAAAAATCCATATTTTATTTTATATTGCAAAAATATTTCTTTTTCAATTTTACTGCGTTAGTGAATATTTTTGCAGATTGCTCTGATGCTGGATTCTAACTGGAATGAAGTTGAAGATAAAATATGAGTGTGAGTGATATGTAGTGAGGAATTTATGTAAATTAAATTGTGATGTAATTATAATCAAAATTGTATATGTATAGTGAGAGCTTGAATTTGTACTATTCAAAAATGAAATAAATATTTGTTTGAATAAATTTTTTGTTTGAATTCAAATTCTGTGTTATTTAATTTTATTCAGCAAATATTTATTTAATCTATGAAAAATAAAATAGTACATTAACAAATACATTTAAACGAATGTATATATGTTTATTATCATCAAACAAAAATTATATAAGCGCATATTCAACAAATAGTGTTGCAATGGAATTTTTCAGCCTACTAATGGAGGAGGGCGTGCACAACAAGCTAATAGAGCCTATAAACAGATTCCAACCTGCTATTTCCTATTTATTATACGCGGGTGATGTTATGATTTTTCTAGCAGCCATTATACAGAATGTTACATATATCAACCACTTATTTACACAAATGGAGGAAACTATTGGTTTACAAACTAATCAAACTAAATCTCAAATGTTCTTCAGTAAAGGAGCCATTTGGAAAACTGAAATTACTAATATTTTACATGTATTAGAGAAGGAATTACATGTCAAGTATCTCGGGATTCCACTGTCTTCAAACTATATGCATGTGTCTCATTGTTCTCCCCTGTTACAGAACATCAATGCAAGATTAGAAGGTTGGGACAACAATCTATTATCCATTGCAGGCGGAGCAGAGCTTATACAAGGAATTATAACACCTATGGTTATGTATTGGTTACTTATATATCAGTTGCTTTCCTCATTATTGAGGAAAATTGACCATATATGCGCTGATTTCTTTTGAAAAGGCAAATTGCATAAAATATCATGGGATATTTTATGCAAGTCGAAATTAGAAGATGGCATTGGCCTTCGCAAATTCATTAACTTGAATACAACCACTAGACTTAAACTGTTATGGAAGCTACTAACATCAGACCGTTTATGGTCTTCTTGGATGCGAGCCAAATATATTAAAGCAAACTTTTGGAGCATCCCGATTAATAACAATTTTTCAGGTACGATGAAATCTATTTTACAACAGCGCGATGTGGCAGCTAAAATTATGTCCAGATTAATTGTTAGTGGGGCGCAGACAGATTTATGGTATGATCTATGGATCAACCATAAATCCCTTGTGGACTTAATTGTGTGGAGTAGAGTTTTCATTAGTAATATTGCAAATGACAAGGTCGGTTGTATTGTCAGAAATGGCAGTTGCAACCACATTTGTTACCAGAGACTAGGGAGGCGGCTTCACATATTATGCAAGTTAAATTATCTTCTCAGCAGCCAAAAGACTACTGTACCATTGCCAACCAGGAACAATTTAAGTTTTTTGCTGTGTGGAATAAAATTAGATTGCAAGAACAAAAAGACGATATATGGCATATAAACTTATGGTATAACAAAACTGCGAGAAAGTTATGTTATACAACATATATGGCATACATGTGTTGTCTTCGAACATGGGATGGCTTCTTGCGTGGGGAATAGAAATCGATTCAAACTGTAATCCCACTATTACCCCGCTATAACCCCGCTATATCTCATAGCGGATTTCTACCGCTACGATTTTTCCATGTTGCCTCAAAATATAGCCTTTCCGCTTTAATCCCCGCTATTTCCGCTACATCCCGTTATTTCCGTTATATTCTGCTATTTCCGCTATATCTTAAAATGAATTGAAAAATTGTATTTATACATTATGAAAATTATGAAACTAATTTATTTGATTTAATTTTTTAATATATTTTCATAAATGAAAATACTCTAATATTCTACTAAACTCAATTATGTTATATATAACAGTTTTACGTTAATTTAAAGTATATTCGCATATGTTTTTATTTAAAACTATTTATGTATTAATTATAATTCAACTGAATGATAATTTTTCATTTAATTACCATTTATATATTTGTAAAAACATTAAGCATGAGTTTTACATGCTATTTAGAGCCATCCGCTATATCCCGCTATATCCTCGCTGTATCTCCTCTTTGACTTTTTGCACCTCCACCGCTTTGAATCTGCCGAGCGCATTAACTGCACAGCTGTAATCTATGCAGCACACAAATCGAGACACACAACCATTTATTTATAGAATGCGAGTGTAGTACTTATCTTTGGAAAGCTTTGCTGAGAAAATTATATCTACTTCCCACAGTTGAAAGTTCATTGCAACATCAGTTACGAGTTCTTCGTACTATTTTCGCAATTACATCGGTAGCTCAACAACTGGCGTACGTCGTGGTGGCCACCACTACCCACCACATCTAGATGAAACGGTAAAACGACGATTTTAAGGGAAAAAGTGCTCGATGGAGCAAAGAGGCAAGTTGATTGAAATAGATGTTAGACCGCGGATTCATAAAAGAGTTCACCATCGATATGTATCGGTGGCTGATAGAAGGAAATTTCTTAAATGAGGTATCGAGCTTGGAGACACGGGGTGATTTGGCGGCTTCAAAGTAAGGTTTACTTTAGGGTTGATTGCATGTGAGTTATGGGCCGGGTTGGTTCGTTTTTTATGTGGATGCAGTGGAGTATGCTACCCTGTTGGCCGGGCTTCTATTTGTTTTATTATTATTTAGGTTTTGTATTTATTGTTTGTATGATTTTGTTTCTTCTGTATTAGAGATGCTTAATACAGGATGTCGTGCTTTTTTTTCTTTGCCACAATGGTAAGATTTTTTAAGGAGACGAATCCTGGTATTGTATAGTTCTTATAGAATAATAGAACCTTTTACTTCAGAAGAAATATATATGTGTGTGTGTGTGTTGAATATGCAAGTATATGATTTTTGTTTGATGATTAAAAACATATATATATATATATTCATTTAAAAGTATTTGTTATTATACTATTTTATTTTTCACATAATTAAATAAATATTTGCTGAATAAAATAAATAACACAGAATTTAAATGCAACAGATGTTTTATTCAAACAAATATTTTATTATAGTTTTGAATAGTACAAATTTGAGCTCTCACTACATATATACATTTTTTAGGTACAATACAATTTCAATTACATCTCAAATTTCACTTTACATTGTTCACCTCACTACATATCACTTGTTCACTCGTATTTTATTTTTAACTTTGCTCCAGCCCGAATCCAGCATCTGAGTTATCTGCAAAATACACACTGAAGTGGTAAAATTGAAAAAGAAATATTTTTGCAGTGTAAAATAAATTGTGTTTTTGAAAATATAATTTGCCTTCGTTATTTGGGTTGTTCGTCATCATTTTCATTTTAGAATTCATCTTATACGAACAACCTCTAACATGCACAATGTATCACTGTACATGCCATAAGGCCGTGCACACCGATATACACTTGATAAAACTACAGGGACATGTGAGCACAAGGTCAAACCCGAGCCAAAGCTGGGTTCAACCCAAGTGCAATACAAATAAAGTCACGATATGAGCACAAGGTCAAACCTTAGCCGAGGCTGGATTCAACTCAGGTGCAATACAAAAACAAAAATAGAATGGTCAAGTTTTAATGACTAGAACAATCCTTGACCAAAAATTCAATTGTGTACACATAAAAACAACTCAAATCAACAATGAACCAGTACAAAAAGTGGTGGACAGCACATAAAGGAGCAACAAGTGAATGGGCAAGACCAAACACAAGAAAGAAGGCAGCAGAGAAAGTTCACCAGACTTCAAAATCCAAAAAATATGAGAACTACCTTAATCATATGTACAAAATGTGCAAGCAGTAGTTCAAATACAATATAGCAGAGAAATGGCATGTATGAAGACCAGCAGTGAAACAGAAGGTGAGTGCAAAGACCAAAAATTCATCTGAATGCAATGACCAGAGGCAACAACCATATGCAAGCAATCAAGCTGCATCAGAGGCATGCACAACAATAAAAAAAGTTTTCTAAGTAATGTAAATGAACACACATGAAAAAAAATGTATCAAAACCTGACATCAAATGGTACAAGTGCAAAGTTCAAATTTTACCATTTAAGTGGAAACCAGACCAGACTCCACAAAGTATATAGGAACCAACAACAAGTGCAACCAGATCACAAACAAAGCAAGCATGCGACATCAGTTTAGGTTCATACAGCAAGTAGCACATTGGATACAAGTGCACAAATCAAGTACACATGACTTGAAGAATGCAAACACAGATCAGACTCGAGTAAATCACAACCAATGGCAAGCTACATACTTCAAGTACAAAGCAACAACTAGAGTCAATATCAAACCAAACTGCAACAACACACATATACACACATACATATGTATTTACATATATGGTGATACAACAAGTTATGGTTATGCAAGCAATGCAAACCCGACCAATATCACACACAACTACAAGCATCAGGTCGAAAATGCTATAGGCATGAACACACACGTCGAACAAGTCAAAGCCAGATGATAACACATATGAATGAAAAATCAAAAACCAAACAAGCTATGGGTCAAAAAATTTCAAACAGATACACACACACAGAGAGCAAATTGAACAAGTGGTATCAATCTAGATTATCAAAAAATTAATGCCGAAGTCAAAGGGAATAAAGAACGGAACCAAAGTCAAGTTTAAATGCCAGAGAATCAAAGCTGTGGTGACCAAGTTATAGGGAAAAAGAAGAAACCGACTAAAACAAGTGAATACTGAACAAGTCAGAATCAAAGCCGTGGTAATCAAGCATAGCACATCAGAAAATATATGAAATTGAACCGGTCAGGATTAATCACAAGCAATCGAAATGCAAAACAGAAGTAATAGACGAATGCAAATAAATATATTCGAACGATAATTTAGGGTTTTCAACCGTATAAAACCCAATCATCATCGGAATTATCGATTATCTAGTTCAAGCATATCAACGAAAGCCACAAAGGAAATCACATACCAGATTTATTCAAATCGAACTCGCCATAATTTGAAGCAACCGAAGCTAAGCAAAGAACAGAGATCGAAGAAGCAATAAACTGAATTGTGGTTCGACAGTAGATCAATCAACGATCAAGCGGCGACTTCAGAGAAAATCACGAAGCCCTAGTTTTGAAAGAGGGAAACAGGACGAGGCAGCTATTATTTTTCAACGCAAAGGATACAAGGCCGATAAAAAATAGAGGGAATTCTTTTACAGCTTTTTTGTTTTGGGCCGGTTTCCTTTAGTATTGGGTTTAATTTGCAAATTAGGGTTTTTTGTTTTGTATTTTCTTTTTATTTTGTAATTTACTTTTAAACTGTTATTAAATTCTAGTCGTGTGACTAGGGGACGAACTACGGTGTAGTTTGAGAATTCGCAACTCAGTGGCTGAGTTGTGATAGAGTTTTGAGCATTGAGTTAGGTTAGCCGGTAGTGAGTGTCGTGAGTTTACGTGTATAAGCGTCTGACTACTTAATTTATAGTAGAAACATTGGGGGCAGCACGTAGGCAGGGTTTTGTCGAAGTTGGGTAAACCTGTATTGTTCTGTTTCTGTTTTTAATATTCTGCTATTATCCGTGCTGCTATGATTCTGCTATTATTAGTGCTGCAATTATTTTTATATATTTTCGCATTAAATTTTTATAATTATTAATATCACTCTGTTCACCCCCTTCTAGGGTGAAATCGATCCTACAAGTGGTATCAGAGCTAGGAACAAAAGCTAATTTTGTTTTAAAAAATTTAATTTTTCAAAAATAAATTTTTGTTTAAAATTTTTTAAATGACTTCTTTTAATAATGCTTTTGCTGAGGGTCAGTCCATAGTTAGACCATCAATATTCAATGGTGAATATGCTTACTGAAAAAATAGAATGAATTTTTTTTCGAAAACCATTGATGCTTGGAATATTATTGAGATAGGTTATAGGACACCAACTATAGTGATAGATAGTCAGGAAATAGATAAACCGATGGATCAATAGATAGATCTAGAAATAAACTGCAGAATGCTAATGCTAAAGCTATGAATTCCATTATCTGTTCATTAGATCAAATTGAATTTAATCGTGTCTTATTATCTATCTGCGTAAGAAATCTGGCACACACTTGAAGTGACTCACGAAGGAACATATCAAGTCAAGGAATTTCTCCTTGCCATCCTTAGTAGCGAATACAAGAACTTCACAATGGCCAAGAATGAAAATGTCAAAGAGATGTATGGATGACTTTCCAATATTGTATATAAATTAAAAGCTCTCAGAAAATTATACACTGAATTGGAAATAGTCCGAAAAATCCTCAGAGTCCTTCCATGAAATTTTGAAGCCAAAGTCACTGCTATTTGATTCAATTTGAAATAGATTAAAGTCGAAGAACTTAATGGAAATCTCACCACTTATGAGCTAGAAATGAAATTCAAGGAAGAGCGTGAAGGAGGTGATACTCGAAAGAAATCGATAGCTCTCAAAGGAACAACTGAAAGTGAAGATGATGATGATGGTGAAGCAGAACTGACACTATTAATAAAGAGATTCAAAAAGTGGAACCATAAATATGAAAATCCAGCCAAAAATATCAATTAAAGAGCATAATTAACTAAGTTCTAGACAACTCAGAAAAACAAGAGATCATCTGCCACAAGTGTAATAAACCAGGCCATATCAAGCCAAATTGTCCTCAAAATCGACTCAGTCAAGGAAAGAAACAAAAAATGGAGATGTTTTGCAGCAACGTGGGATGAAAGTGATGAAGATGAAAATGATAGCACAGGCAGTGAGAGTGAAAAAGCAAATTTATGTCTTCCTGGAGAAATAACTGACAGTGATGATGACGAGCCAAACGAGGTATCAAAACTTACTCATTCAGAATTACTTATATATTTTCACGAAGTAAATGGCTATTTTGAACGACTTAGGGAGAAGTACGCTAAAATTGAATCAAAACGAGATAGTTTGATAGAATTAAATAAATATCTTGATCAATTAGTTAAAAACTATCAAAACAAGTGCCCTAAGTGTGATAAGTTTCCATCACTTGAAGAAGAAATTAAAAAATCAAAAATTAAAATTAAAACACTTGAAAATGAAGTTCTGATTTTGAAAGAAAGTGAAAATACTAGGAGAGAAAATTCTATTAATAAGTGCACTTAATTATTGAACGAAAATGAATCTCTCAAAATACAAGTCCAAAAATTGTCTACAACTTTAAGAAAATATTCCAAAGGAGAGAAATCACTAAGTATGCTATTAGGGAAACAAACTGTCAATCCTGTTAGACAAGGACTTGGATAT
Source organism: Allium cepa (assembly GCA_030765085.1). NCBI lineage: Eukaryota > Viridiplantae > Streptophyta > Magnoliopsida > Asparagales > Amaryllidaceae > Allium > Allium cepa. Next base: position 57,167,726 of record CM060933.1, read on the forward strand.
AATCAATCAGAACCTCTTAAAAGCTAAATTAATCAAGTAAAATCCTAATGCGCGATTTGTAGAAAAATTGGACACAATCAAAACAATTGTTGGTATAGACCCAAACACGTGAAAACCATACCAATTTGGGTTTCAAAAGGCACAAATATAAAATCCCTTAAAGTCAAACAAATCTGGGTGCCAAAAGGAACAAATATAAATAGTTTTGGGTCTACACAAACATATTTTTCAAAACCTTTTGTCATTAACAATCTTGGACCTATAAAAACAAACAGGTCACTAAATTCTCTTCTTGTGTAGGAATGTTGACAGGTTATAGAACAACAACAATGGTATCTGGATTCTGGTTGTTCCAGGCACATGACAGGCGACAAATCAAAGTTCATTAGCCTAGAAAAGTACAAAGATGGCAGAGTCACAATGGTAACAATGACAAATATAGAATTATTGGTAAAGGTGATCAATTAGGAAAATCTGAAGCAAAAGCTGGCGAGGGCATGTTCATGGGATACTCTTCTAGAACCAAAGCTTATAGAGTTTATAAAAAAAGGACAAAAACAATTGTGGAGTCAATTAATGTGAAATATGATGAAGGCATTGATGATGAAAATAAGGAAATAATCAAAAGCAATGTTGAAGAGGAGAAAGAAAAAGATGAAAATGAAAAACCAAAGGAAACTACAACCACAAAAGAAGTCCGAAGAAATCTGGATCCAGAGAGATTGAAATTCAAAGAAGATCATCCTCCAAAATTGGTAATAGGAAATCCTATCACAGGTGTTCAAACTCGTTCCTCCTATAGAAATTTGTGTGATTTGTGTCTATACAGTGGATTTATTTCAGAAATTGAATCTAAAGACATAGATACAACTCTAAATGATGAAAATTGGTTTATGGCTATGCAAGAAGAGCTAAATCAATTTGAGCAAAATGATGTTTGGACTCTAGCACCTAGACCTAATGGTTATCCAATCGTAGGAACAAAATGGATTTTTAAAAATAAATATGACGAACCTATAAATGTGATTAGGAATAAAGCTAGGTTAGTTGCTAACGGTTATAATCAAATTGAAGGAATTGATTTTGATGAAACTTTTGCACCAGTAGCAAGACTAGAATCCATTAGGATATTGTTAGCTTTTGCTTTCTATAAAGGATTTAAACTAAGACAAATGGATATTAAAAGTGCTTTTCTTAATGGAATTCTGAAAGAAGATGTATTTGTTGAAAAACCTGGAGGTTTTGAAAGTCATGAATACCCTAACCACGTGTATAAACTTAAGAAAGCATTATATGGATTAAAACAAGAACCTAGAGCTTGGTATGAATGTCTTAGCATTTATCTCCTTGAAAACGAGTTCAAAAAGGGCTGTGTAGAGACACCACACTATTTCTATTGCATGAGAATGATGATCTTTTGATTGTTCACATATATGTTAATGACATTATTTATGGTGCCACTAACAATTTTTTGTATGAGAAATTTGAAAAAGTTATGCAGGAGAAGTTTGAAATGAGCTTGTTTGGAGAGTTCAACTTCTTTTTAGGATTTCAAATCAAATAAAGCGAAGAGGTACATTCATCTCTCAAACGAAATATATTAGGGAAATTGTCAACAAATTTGTATTGAAAGATGCTAAACCTGCAAAAACCTCCATGCGCACAACAATTAAACTTGACAAGGATGAAAAAGGTAAGGCATCTGATCAAAAGCAATATCGAAGTATGATTGGATCACTTCTTTATCTTACTGCTTCTAGTCCTGACATCATATTTTCTGCCTGCTTGTGTGCACGATTTCAATCTAATCCAAAAGAATCTCATTTAAAAGCTGTTAAAAGAATTATAAGATATTTATTGCACGCCCTACGTTTTGGTCTTTGGTATCCAACTAATCATAACTTTGAACTAAAAGGATATTCAGATGCAGATTATGCTAGAATTAGTGGAACATGTTTTATGTTAAGACATTTGTTAGTTGCATGATCAAGTAGAAAACAGAATTGTATTGCATTATCCACCACAGAGGCAGTATATTTCTCTAAGTGGTTGCTCTGCTCAAATTTTATGGATGATACAAACTTTGCAAGACTATGGTCTAAATTTTAAACGTGTACCACTAGTGTGTGATAGCAAAAGTGCAATTGATTTCACAAATAACCAAGTGCATACTCATGGACAAAACATATATATGTTAGACATCATTTTATTAGAGATCATATTTCCAAAGAAAATATCTGCATAAATTTCATTTCAACAGATTCTCAACTGGTAGACATTTTTACAAAATCCCTTCCAGAAAATAGTTTTTGTAAACTTCGTCTTAGTTTAGGTGTTTTGAAATTTGATTTGATTTGTTATTTTGACCAATCTGACTCCCTATTGATTATCAATAAATAAATAGTGATTGAAAAAGTGATAAGTGTTGATATTAATCATACATTACGACTTGAGACAGTATATTTAGTAAATTTCTTTAAAAACTTTAAACAAGATTTATAATAACGTTTGATGGGTGAAAATTCCATGACCACCTCTATTGTTATCATATTTTTAAGATTATCACTCATCAAAATCCAATATAGTATGTCAATATGTGGAATTTTAAGCGGGAAATTATTCGGTTTTCATTTCATTATATTTTTAGCAATAAAAACATCCAAAGTATTCACTCTCATTTAAAAGTCTTCACGGTTATGTATGAGTGAATTACTTGGAATTCTTGATTATGTGCTTTCATGCTCATTTAAAAGTCCTCACGGTTATGCGTGTATGGAACACGTATCAAAATTGATTATTAAATAGATAAGTTGATTCTAAACCCATTTAAAAGTCCTCATGGTTATGCGTGATTAGAAGATGCTTGATTTTTTTTTTAAATTTGGAATACTACTAATCTCATTTAAAAGTCCTAACGGTTATGCATGGTTAGTAGATATTCAAATTCCTGATATAAATATACCACAAATAGGCACAACTATATGGTTTTATACGTCGACATCATCCCTATCATTCTAATGTGGAATATGCGCCTAACAAAGTATTTATGATTTTTGTTTATTTTTTCTTTGAAATTTAATATTTATACTCGATTTGGTATTAATGTTGCATTAATATGTATCACTTTATCTCTACTTTTTCTAACATTATTACTCTTTTGCTGATAACAAAAGGTGGAGTGAAAAGTTAAGATTTTGGCAAATAAACGTCCAATATTTTATTTCGTATTTTCTATTTGCGTCTAGGTTTATTTGCATATTTTTATTTCTTTTCATGCAATTTTCGTGCATATATGAAGGGGGAGCTTTATTGTAGAAAGGGAGCATTCAAATAGGAGGAGCAAATTAAATGATCAAATACATTTAATAAATCCAAAATATATGTTTGTTATCATCAAAAGGGGGAGATTGTTGAATATGCAAGTATATAATTTTTGTTTGATGATAATATATTCATTTAAATGTATTTGTTATTGTACTATTTTATTTTTCACATAATTATATAAATATTTGCTGAATAAAATAAATAACACAAAATCTAAATGCAAACAGATATTTTATTCAAACAAATATTTTATTACAATTTTGACTAGTACAAATTTGAGCTCTTACTACATGTATACATTTTTCAATTACAATACAATTTCGATTACAACTTAAATTTCCCTTTACATTGTTCACCTCACTTATACCACTCATTCACTTGTATTTTATTTTCGACTTTGCTCCATCCCAATCCAACATCTTAATTATCTGCAAAAGACACACTGAAGCAGTAAAACTGAAAAAGAAATATTTTTACAGTGTAAAATAAATTGTGTTTTTGAAAATATTATTTGCCTCAGTTATTTGGGTTGTTCGTCATCATTTTCATTTTTGAATTCATCTTACACGAACAACCTGTGACATGCACATTGTATCATTGTACATGCCACAAGGCCGAGCACACCGATATACACTTGATAAAACTATAGGCACAGGTGAGCACAAGGTCAAACTCGAGCCAAAGCCAGGTTCAACTCAAGTGCAATACAAATAAAGTCACGATATGAGCACAAGGTCAAACCCGAGCCGAGGCTGAATTCAACTCTGGTGCAATACAAAAACAAAAGTAGAATGGTTAAGTTTTAATGACTAGAGCAAGCCTCGACCAAAAATTCAGTTGTGTACACATAAAAATAACTCAAATCAACAATGAAGCAGTACAAAAAGTGGTGGACATCACATAAAGGAGCAACAAGTGAATGGGCAAGACCAAACACAAGAAAGAAGGCAGCAGAGAAAGTTCACCAGACTTCAAAATCCAACAATATGAGTGTTAACGCTAAAAATGTACGCTAACATCCCAGTGTGAGTTGTGATATGCGAAAGCACCACCCGTTGGTATGGGAATTAAAAGCAAGCAGAAAATAGCAAAGAGACAACAATTTTATAGTGGTTCGGCTCAAAGTCAAGCCTACATCCACTTAATCTCTTCTATTATTGATTTGATTACAAATTTTACAATAATTCTTCAATTACAACACAATTAAGGCAAGTAGTTAGAACTTTGATGCAGAAAAACTCTCTGAATTCATGTTGAATGAACTCGATCTTTTTCCAAGGTTCTTTGAAGTGTCTTTGGCATTTGAAGTGTTGTAGAAGCCGTGAAAACAGCGAAGTCTTGGCGTTCGAGAAATCATTTCCCTCCAATGTGGAGTAGGCGGGGTATTTATAGGGGAGTTTTGGAGTTAGGTTGTGTGGTGTAGGCTGTGGGCGGCTTAGGAGTTGAGTTAGGTCGCGGGCGACCTAATGGGTACGGGTTACGGGTTATAGTGGGTGAATTTGGCCATTTGCGTTGGCTGGTAGGTCGCAGTGACCTATGGGGAATGGAAGGCGATCTATGCGCTGGGGCATTAGGCGGAGCGACTTAAGATAGACTTGGGAGAAGTAGCGACCTAATATAGGTTGCAGCGACCTATATGCAAACGGCATAAGGTGACACAGCTTATTTAAGGGCAGCTGTGGGCTCATAACCCGCTAGGTCGCTACCTCATTGAGTCGTTGTAGTATTCAACCCACTGTCGTATTTGAGTCGCTATGCCGTTGATCTGTTTAGGTTGCTTAACTCGTTGAAATCCATTGGGAGGTTGAGTCGTTAACTCATTGCAATGTTAGCTCGCCAGATGCTATAAGTCGTAAGTCGCTTGGAGCTGTGAACAGTTAAGTCGCTTGGGGTTTTGGGGTAGTTAACCCGTTGTTATGCTAGGTCGTTAAGTCGCCAGCTTTTCTTAAGTAGTTGGGTCGCCATTCAGAAAAGGGATTAACACTTGCCCCTCGAAGTACATACCTAAGTTATAGGTCGTGTGCTTCGATTTAACCTTGCTAAGTCATGGGCGACTCAAGGATCTTGCTAACTCGCGCGCCTATTAATCTTCCCCTTTTTCTTCTATATAAGCCGCTAAGCCATTTCACCCTCTTCACTTTACTGTTTATCATCTTGCCGCCATTGTTGTATTCAAGCTCAAGAGATAAAGCGAAATTCCCTTCCTCGTATCTTCGATGATCATTTTCAACAGCAAATCTAGGTAAATCCGATCATCTGACCATCGTGTTCACCATTGATTCTCCCATAACCAATTTCACGCAATTTTTGTTACCATGTTGAAAGATTATACCCCGACTCACCTTTCGATCTTCGTTGAATGTTGGTAATTGCGTTATTCTCGAAAAATGAATCGACTTAGGGTTGCATGAAATTATTGGGTGAATGTGGAGTTTTGGAGTTGAACATGAGTTTTGGAAGTTTGGAGGAGACGAAGAGGTTTTGGGTTAACGGATTTTGGGTTATGTTGTGGCGTTTCTGGTGAAGTAAAGGGGATGAACACATGGCAATGTGTGAGTGGAGAGCAGGACTTAGGTTTTTAGTGGAAGAGAGCTCGGTATTTCTGGAATACCCTTAGGGCGACCTAGGGCATGAGGCGAATTAATCATGTAGAGCGACTTACAAAGTTGAATGACCTAAGAGTCTTGATGACTTAGGGAGCCTGAGCGACATATGAGCCTGGAAACTTAAGGAGCCTGAGCGACTTATGAACTTTGGCGACTTAAGGGAGTCTGAACGGCTTAGAGAGCTTGCGACTTAAGCTAAGTTGTTGGAACATGGCACATGAATAACTTTTTGAGCGACATAGTTATCCTGCGACTTAACTTAGGTCGTTAGAGCTCAATGGAATAACTTAAGAACTCAAACGATTTAGGATATATAGTATACTGCTTCAGACGAGATAACTCCCTTAATGACCCATCTTTGGGTCGCACCATAATTTGGGCGAGTTAACTTTTTATGGCATAACCTTTAGATCGCTCTTGTACTTGGATGAGCTAAGACTTAAGCACATTTGCCTCGTCGTGACTTAAAGCCTTATAGCCTTAACCCGTGACCTTCTACTTTGCACATGCCTTATCATTCCATGGCTTTGGACAATATGAACAACATAAGTTGAACAAGATAAAGTATCGCACTGCTTAATTCGTAAAATGTGACTAGACCTTTAACTTGAACTGCTTGCTTGAACTTTCAACTTCCTCTAAACAGATTGCACCAACATTTGATTGTTAATAACCTGTTATTATAATGCAAAAAACTAGGACGAATATACTCATCATCGACTGCCCACATCGAGTGATGGATTAGGTCAAAGATATAATATTTTACTTAAGTAAAATAATATGAATCTAATTAAAAATGAAATGATGTGAATCAACTGACTTAAATGAAGCATCAACGCAAAATTCATACAGTTATAACTGCTTATTGCTGAATATTATCTGCATTGATACTACACTTAATTTTGATCCAATAACAAGCCTTGAATTTTCCTGAATTGACGTGCGCCAACCAGTATTATTTCAAGTTTTGCTTTATTTACTTGTTATTTCAGTAGCTTTGCACAACACTTCACACGCTTTTAGGAAACGTGCACCTTTATATTTGAATATCCAGTTCCTTGTGTAGAATGGCTTCTCAACAAGTGCGAGAAGAGATAGTAGAGCGGGCCAATGAGGTTTTTCCAATGGCTGACCCTTTGGAGAATCCTCCGGAAAAGAGTTTCAACTACATTGAACCAACGGGCTTTCAACCAGCTATGTATTCAATTTGGCATTGCTGAAGCGGATGCTCTGCTTCCTGGGGTAAATGACACTGCCGATAGGCCGCCTCCTCCAGCTGTTGCCCCTCCACCTCTTCAAGTTACTCCTTCTTATGCTTCTCAACCGGGGTCGCAAGAAGAACAAATAGGAGCTCTTTAAGGCTTAGGTGATCCGGTCGCTTCACAAGAGCAGAAAGTTGAAGAACTTGAGGAGGGTGAGAGGACCCCGGAGAAATTTACTACCGATGATACAAAGCTGATTGATCTTATCACTCTGGGCAGCGAATCTTCTTCAAAGAAGAGGGGAAAGCGTGGAATTTCGAAGAAAAAGAAGGGCGCTTCTACTAGCGATGAGAAAGCGGAAGAGGACCCAATTTCACCTCTTTCTCCTTTTTCCCCGACTCGTTCAGGCCGACTCAAGAAGTTAACCATTAGGCCAGGCGAGGGCTCCAAAGGCGGCGGGAAGAAGAAGTAATAGGTCTGGTTTTATCCTTCTTGTTCTGCTTTTTTAGTTGTATCTAAAGACTTGTATCAACCGGAGATTGTGCAGGTACCGGCCCCCGCTTTTTGAAACCTGCACATGCATACAAATCTTTTATAGTATGGTATAGAATGACTCTTTTTACTTGTACAATCTTTTGTCTGTATTTGTAAATGCATTTATTCCTTACTTTTCATACAAGTTTCTTTATTTTCTTTGTATGATATTGCAGTGAGCTCGTGGTATGTTGCTTGAGCGTTGCTTTTATTAATGTAGCTATATTATATTGCCCCCATATCACGGCTTATTGCGATCTTCTCCATTTTGAGAAGACTTGTATTCTTACTCTGGAGAATAATTCTTCCATTTTGAGGAAATATTATTCTGCTCTAGTAGAGTGTGCCTTGTATTGGAGAAGCTTTTTTTAGAAAAGTTTTTACACTTCAACTTTCGGAGATGGTCACTTTATTTTTGAGAAGTGGATTCCCCTACGCGGTAAAGTGGGCCTCCGAAGAAGGCTTTGATTTGTTTGCCAGAAAGTTATATCACATCGCTAAGTGGGCCCACGGGACTGACGTCAGCTGCTTTGTCGGATATTTGTTTGCAAAAACGATCGCGAGCAGTTAGCTGCGGCCTAGAACCTTCTTTTTGAGAAGGTGCCCCTTTGGTGGTTCCACCAACGACTTTTTCAAGAGATAACATTTCATTTTTGGGCGTGCCTCGTTAGAGGGCTTTATTTGGCACTTCAACTTTTTTGGGGAAGAATGTTCTCACTATGGAGAAATTGATCTTCCCTTGAGAGTAGAAGCGTGCTTCCGAAGAGGGCTTTTTGTTTGCCTGAAAGTAACTTCTCGCAATTAAATGGATCCACGGGGCAGACGCAAGCTACCTAATTGGATGTTCGTTTGTACGGACGATCACAATTTGCTAGTAAGGGCCTGGTGCCTTCATTTTGGGAAGGTGCCCCTTCGGCGGTTCCACCAACCTTTTTGTTTGAGAAAAACATTTCATTTTTCGGCGTGCCTCGTTGGAGGGCTTTCTTTGGCACTTCAACTTTTTTGGGGAAGAATGTTCTCATTATGGAGAAATTGATCTTCCCTTGAGAGTAGAAATGTGCCTTCGAAGAGGGCTTTTTTTGGCACTTCAACTTTTTTGGGGAAGAATGTTCTCATTATGGAGAAATTGATCTTCCCTTGAGAGTAGAAGTGTGCCTCCGAAGAGAGCTTTTTTGTTTCGTTTGCCAGGAAGGTTGCATCTCACAGTTAAGTGGATCCACAGAGCAGAAGCAAGCTACCTAACTGGATGTTTGTTTGCACAAACGATCACAATTAACTAGCGAGGGCCTGGAACCTTCACTTTGGGAAGGTGCCCCTTCGGTGTTCCCACCAACCTTTTTGTTGAGAGACAAGATTCCATTTTGGCTATTTTTTGTCTGCTTGTCCATGTCTTTTCACCATCTGCCCCTCAGCGATTCCTCGTTATCATTTCCAAGTACATGTTCATTTCTTTTGCAAGTTGTTTGTTTTTTTCCATAGAAGTGTATTTCATTGTTAAGTGAATCCACGGGGCAGGCGCAAGCTACTTAACCGGATGTCCGTTTGCACAAACAATCACAATCAGTTAGCAAGGGCCTGGAATCTCCACGTTAGGAAGGTGCCCATTCGGTGGAATCACCAACTGCTTGTGAGAAGCACTTCTTATGTAGGAATTGAATCTGGAATTTTTGTGGCTTGATATTTGTTTGTTGAGTGATTTGTAGGAATCACTTGGCCTTGTGATGTGTTGAATAGGTAAGCTTTGCTTTGATAGCCTGCAATATTAAATCGACATTTTAGTAATATATTTAAGATATTTGCACATCGAAATGAGACAGGCATTTTATAATAGTAGAGAACATAAGATTTATAGTGGTTCGGCCAAGAACTGGGCCTACATCCACTTTATAGTTCTTATTATTGATTCACATTGATTTTACAATGGCTTACAATACAAGAATGATATATCCACAATCATTTTACAAATTTAAGCATAGCTTCTAAGTAAAATATGGACGCAAGTGATTGCTGTTGTAGGCTCTCGAAATTGGATCTCCTTCGACAGTTGTGAGCTTGAAAGTGCCATCAAGAAGTTTTTTGCCTATGACGTATGACCCTTTCCAGTTTGGCCCAAACACTCCTGTTGCTGTCATGACCCTTTTCAATACTAGATCCCCAATTTCAAAGCTGCGTTGGCAAACTTTAGAATTGAAGTGCCTGGCTATCCTTTGCTGATGGGCTGCAACTCTGAGCTTAGCCTCTTTCCTTCTTTCATCAAGAAAGTCAAGTGCTTCAAGTTGCAGCTTTTCATTTTTAGCTTGGTTGAAATGAATTCTCCTGTGTGAGGGGACCTCTATTTCCACTGGAATCATTGTTTCTGATCCATATGCTAATGAGAATGGAGTGTGCCTAGTCACAGTCTTGTGGGTAGTTCTGTATGCCCAAAGTGCTAGTGGCGGCTTATCGACTCAACCACCTTTTGCTTTTTCCAGCTATTTTTTGATGGTTGATTTGATAATTTTGTTCACTGCTTCCACTTGCCCGTTTGCCTGCGAATGAGCCACTGCTGAGAAGCTTTTTTGGATCTTGAATCGCCTGCAAAAGTCCTGAAATTCTTCGCTTTTGAATTGGGTACCATTGTCTATGATTATCTTCTGAGGCACACCATACCCGCAAATGATATTTTTAGTCACAAAGTTTATCATCTTTTTAGAGGTAATAGTAGCCAATGGTTCAGATTCAGCCCATTTAGTGAAATAATCAACAGCAACAATAGCGTATTTGATTCCAGACTTGGCAATCGGCAAAGGCCCAATGAGATCTATCCCCAAATGGAGAATGGCCATGGACTGACCATCTGTGTTAGCTCGGTGGAAGGTGCTCTTGGGAATTTTGCAAATCTCTGGCATCTGTCACACTTTCAGGAGTAGCTAGCTGCGTCTCGATTAATATCTGGCCAAAAATACCCATAGCGGAGAATTTTCTTTGCTAGAGTTTGGCCACCTGAATGATCCCCACACTCTCCTCCGTGCACCTCAGCTAAAATTGTCTTAGCCTCTTCCTTGGGTACACATCGGAGTAATGGCATCGAGAATCCTCGTCTGTACAACCAGCCGTCTTGAATTACATATCTCGGGGCTTTTCTTAATAGCTTCTGGCGCTCTTTTGAGTTTTCTGGCAGGGAGCCTTTGAGTAGATATTCCTTGATTGGGGTCATCCATGATTCCTGCTCTTGAGATACAGCCATAATCCAGTCAATATCCATCTCATCGGTACTTGGAGCTGACAAGACTTCCACAGGGACCAATCCCAATAATTGAGCTTCGCCAGAGCTTGAATATTTTGCGAGAGAATCTGCCTTCATGTTCTCTTCCCAAGGTATATGGCTTATTGTATAATGATCAAAATCATTGAGAAGCTCCCAGGCCTTTGACAAGTAAGCAGGCAGATTTCCTCCTTTAGTTTGAAATTCTTTCTTGACTTGGCATACAATAAGCTGGGAATCACTGAAGATCTGCAATACTTTGATGTTTAGTTCTTTAGCAATCTTCAAGCCGGCAACAAGAGCTTCATATTCTGCTTCATTATTTGTCGAAGGAAATTCTAATCTCAATGCATAGCACAATGACCGCCCTTCGAGGGTTTCAAGCACAACCCAAGCTCCGGAACAATAGTCATTTCTTGCACCATCAACATATAATTTCCATCGGATCGGTATGTCATTAGTCACCTCTTCCTCACTGTCACCTTTATCTATGTATTCTGCAATGAAATCCGCTAAAGCTTGTCCATTGATTGTTCTTCGGGGATGGTAGGTGATATCGTATTGGCTGAGTTCAATATTCCACTTCAGAATACGACCTGAAGTTTCAGGGCGAAATAGGACTTGCTTTAGAGGTTGATCAGTGAGGACTTTAATAGGATGAGCTTGGAAATATGGCCTCAACTTTCTGGACGCAATCAACAGACAGTAGGCGAGCTTTTCCAGCTTTGAATAATTCATCTCTGCCCCAGTGAATCTTTTGCTGATGTAATAAACCGGGCGCTGAAATTTTGCATCTTCCTGTACCAATGCTGCACTGAGAGCATGAGATGAAACCGCTAAATATATGAAAAGATCTTCACCATTGCTGGGCTTAGAAAGTACTGGAGGCGTATCCATGTGACGAATCAGTTCATCAAAAGCTTTCTGACATTTAGGAGTCCATTCAAAGTTTTTCTTTCCTTTCTTCAGAGCATCAAAGAAGGGAATGCATTTATCAGTGGCCCTGGAAATAAACCGACTCAAAGCAGTGACTTTCCCGTTGAGGCTTTGCAATTCCTTCTTTATCCTAGGGGCTTTGACTTCTCTTAAAGCAGTAATCCGAGCAGGATTAGCTTCGATGCCCCTAGCGCTCACAATGAAACCCAAGAATTTTTCAGACTCTACCCCGAATGAACATTTCAGAGGATTTAGCTTCATCCCATACTTTCGGAGGACCACGAACATTTCAGCCAAATGATCCATGTGGTCTACCGCCTTCTTCGATTTCACCAACATATCATCAATATATACTTTCATAGTCTTGCCAATCTGGGGTTTGAACATGGCATTAACAAGTCTTTGATAAGTTGCCCCCGCGTTCTTTAGTCCGAAGGGCATGACTTTATAGCAGTAAAGACCAACATCAGTGATGAAGCTCGTGTCCTCCTGGTCTGGCTCATGCATCATGATTTGATTATATCCTGAGTAAGCATCCATAAAAGGCAATAATTCATGCCCGACTGTTCAATCCACCAACCGATCAATCCTGGGTAACGGGAAACAGTCCTTTGGGCATGCTTTGTTCAAGTCTGAAAAGTCGATGCATACTCTCCACTTTCCATTTGCTTTTTTAACCAATACCGGATTAGAAACCCAATTTAGATAAGTGGATTCTCTGATGAAGCCATTTTCCATGAGCCGATCTACTTCTTCTTTTAATGCTGTCGACCTTTCAGGACCCTGGGTTCTTCTTTTCTGCTTTACGGGTGTGAATTTTGGATCAATCTTCAAAGCATGCACTGCGAATTCTGGAGATATTCCACACATGTCGGCATGACTCCAAGCGAATACATCCAGGTTTGCTTTCAAGAATGATATCAACATATTCTGAACCGTCACACCGAGTTGTGAACCCACATTCAGCACCTTGTTTGGATCATTCAGGTCAACAAGTATTGGCACCGTCACTTCCATGGGCACCACTCTACTCTCCCCTGCACTGGTTTTTCTGGGATCAATCTCTTTTCGTGCACCACTATGCTCACCAGTGCAGGGTCCACCCCGTAATTGCTACAAGGTGGGCTCTTTGATGCGGAGCGGAGCTGCCGCACCCTTACCCATTTCTCTCTTCTTTGCCTCCCGTAACTCTATGAGATAACATTCTCGCCCGGCATTTTGGTCCCCCTTCACAACACCGACGCCATTATCAGTGGGGAACTTCATAGTCAGGCACCATAGGACGAGAATGGCCTTGAATGCGGCAAGAGTCAGTCGACCCAAGAAGGCATTGTAAGCGGAGAATTCATCAACAATCACAAAAGTTTGTTTTTCGGATCACCTTCTTTTCCCCTTCTCCAAGCTCTACAAATAAGTCAATAGTCCCTATAGTCTGTTTTGGTTCTCCAGTGAACCCAACAATTTTCTGTAAGGAAGCTTGGACATCAGCCATGGGAATTTTCATCTGATCAAATGTCTTTCTAAAGAGGACATTGCAAGAGGCGCCGCAGTCAACAAGCACCCTTCTTACAATGGCTGGTCCGATGCATGCAGATATCACCAAGGGATCCATGGTGGGAGCCTCAACACCAACAGAGTCTCTAGCCCGGAATATGATGTCATCGTTAAAAGTTCTTTTCTGTTTTAAAGGTGCAGCATCTTCCAAGACAAAAACATTTTCTTCCGTCGGGGAATATCTCAAAGCGTGAGCATATCTCTCCATCTCACCCCAACTTCTGCCTGCTGGGTGAGGACCCCCTGTGATAACATTAATGACAGGCCTCTCAGATTCCTACGCTGCAGTCCTCTCACCTAAGCCGGATTGATGAGCATGAACTTGTTGCCCCTGAGTAGATGAGGTCGGGTCACTTCTGTTTCTCTTCACATATTGTTGTAGTTTATTCTGTCTCAACAGCTCTTCAATCAAATTCTTTAAATGACGACATTCATTAGTGTCATGGCCAGGTTGATTGTGGAACCGACACAATCCCCCATTATGCACAACATTTTTCCCAGGCTTCATCTCAGGTGGTTTGAGGTATTCAACAGCATCCTTGGTTGCGAAAAAGATATTTTCTGGAGTATCAGTTAAGGGAGTAGAATCTGAAGGTTTAAAGTGGCGAGTTTTCTTCACATCTTTCTACTTTTTTCCACCGTCATTCTCCCTCTTCTGGCCACCAGATTCCTTTTTGTTAGAAGCAACATTGTTATTCTCAACTTCAGTCACGACTACTTTTGTTGGCACAGGAAGGCTTTCTAAGCGCATAAATTCATCGGCCTTCTTGTAGAACTTCTCAAGTGAATTTGACTCTTTCATCTTTAGCCATTTTCCAAATTCACTTGATTTGTCAATAGCTCGCATCAAGTAAGTCAGAATCATCCGAGGCTCTGCATTATCAACTTCGGCCAAGGCTATATTAAAGCGGTTTAAGAAAGATTTGATAGACTCTCCGGGGCTTTGTTCGAGGCTGGATAGTGATATTATGTCCTTGGCCTTCGAAGCATGTAACCTGAACTGATCTTTGAATTTCCGAGTTAGGTCGGAGAACTGATCCATGGATCGAACTGGTAGCTTCGTGAACCAAAGCAGGGCCAATCCCTCCAAGTACTCAGGAAAGTATCTGCACTTGATCTCGTCTGTTGCTCTGGCACCAGTCATATGTCAGTCGTACTTGTATAAGAACTGGTTAGGATCGCTTGTCCCCCGATTAGCTGGAATAGTGGGGGGAACAAACTTCTTCGGAAATTCAGCCTTCAGAATTCTTTCAGTAAAAGGAGTCTTGCTTGGAGAAAACCCCCAGTCACTTTCATTTTCCTCCCTTCACATGCTTTCCTTCATAATTTGTTGAATCATTCCCGAGAGGTACTCCTCATCGTTTAGAGGCCCCGCGGGACAGACGTCAGCTACTTTTTCGAAAGTTTGCCTGGACAAACGTTCACGAAGAGTTGGCAGCGGCCTTGAACCTTCATCTTGGGGAGATGCCCCTTCAGCGGTGCCAGTTGCCCTCTGAGGAATACTTTTCCCTTGGGAATCATGAACATCCCCAGCAAAGGTTTCTTCATTATTTTCTGGTTGCCGGTTAACTCCAAGCAAAGCATTCAACCTGTTCAACATCAAAGTGTTCTGGGCTGCCATTTGTTGATACAACCCAGACACTACAACATCCAATTCCGCCCTTGTGATTCCAACACTAGGAGCCGCTTGATTTGACGTGGGAGAAGTGGCGGTATTGTCATAAGCATCTCTAGATCTAGTTGATCTACTTTTTCTTATAGGAGCCATAATTTCGGATAGACTTCTGGTTCTTAGGGAGAGTCTTTCAACAAATCTTTGTGAAGTAATGATGAGAGCACCCCTGAGTTCAATTCTCAGTGAAAGCACCTGTTAACGCTAAAAATGTACGCTAACACCCCAGTGTGAGTTGTGATATAGCGAAAGCACCACCCGTTGGTACGGGAATTAAAAGCAAGCAGAAAATAGTAAAGAGACAACAATTTTTATAGTGGTTCGGCTCAAAGTCAAGCCTACGTCCACTTAATCTCTTCTATTATTGATTTGATTACAAATTTTACAATAATTTTTCAATTACAACACAATTAAGGCAAGTAGTTAGAACTTTGATGCAAAAAAGCTATCTGAATTCATGTTGAATGAACTTGATCTTTTCCCAAGTTTCTTTGAAGTGTCTTTAACATTTGAAGTGTTGTAGAAGTCATGAAAACAGCAAAGTCTTGGCGTTCGAGAAATCATTTCCCCCCAATATGGAGTAGGCGGGGCATTTATAGGGGAGTTTCGGAGTTAGGTCGTGTGGTGTAGGCTGTGGGCGTCTTAGGAGTTGAGTTAGGTCGCGGACGACCTAATGGGTACGGGTTATGGCTAATAGTGGGTGTATTTGGCCATTTACGTTGGCTGGTAGGTCGCAGCGACCTATGGGGGATGGAAGGCGATCTATACGCTGGGGCATCAGGCGGAGCGACTTAAGATAGACTTGGGAGAAGCAGCGACCTAATATAGGTTGGAACGACCTATATAAAAACGGCATAAGGAGACACGGCTTATTTAGGTGCAGCTGTGGGCTCTTAACCCGCTAGGTCGCTACCTCATTGAGTCATTGTAGTATTCAACCCACTGTCGTGTTTGAGTCGCTATGCCGTTGATCTGTTTAGGTCGCTTAACTCGTTGAAAGCCGCTGGGAGGTTGAGTCATTAACTCATTGCATGTTAGCTCACCAGATGCTATAGGTCATAAGTCGCTTGGAGCTGTGAACAGTTAAGTCGCTTGGGGTTTTGGGGTAGTTAACCCGTTGTTATGTTAGGTCGTTAAGTTGCCAGCTTTTCTTAAGTAGTTGGGCCGCCATTCAGAAAAGGGATTAACAATGAGAACTACCTCAATTGTATGTACAAAATGTGAAAGCAGCAGTTTAGATACAACATAGCAGAGAAATGGCATGTATGAAGACCAACAGTGAAACATAAGGTGAGTACAAAGACCAAAAATTCATCTGAATGCAATGACCAGAGGCAACAACCATATGCAAGCAATCAAGCTGCATCAGAGGCATGCACAACAACAGCAAAAGTTTTCTAAGGAATGTAAATGAACACATGTTAATCGCAAAATTTCTGTCGCATTAGAAACCCGCCGATAAATTTTGAATTAAATTTATAACCGCAAGCGCATGGCGTACGATTGTAGCACGTATGCGAGTATGAGTCGATCCACTGGAATTGTTTAGATTTAAAATTTCTATTCAATCAAATTAACCAAAGATTTAGAGAGTGGTTAGCTAAAAATGTAAGAAAAATGACGAAAAGAAAGTGAGAAAAATATGAGAATAAATGACAATTTATAGATAATTCCACTCTCTCTATCATATAGTCCAACAAAACATGAAATTATTATCTCTCTTTTTTGGTCATAAGTGAGTTTAAATAATGTGTTTATCATAATTGTGGCTCATTTATGTTATTAATTAGCTCAACATAAGCCATCAAACTATAACACAACCTTTAAACCACTTTTAATTCTCATAAAAATAACAAGAAGTTGAAAATGAAATCTATTTTAAGCATGGTCTATTAACTATTGACTAGAAATATAGACCATCAAATTTTGATTTAATTTCGCTTCATTGCCATAATCATATGTAGATGAAAAGGAAATTTGTGATTCATATGACTAAGCATAGCCTATTTGTTTTGAACAACATAGGCTATCAAACTCAATACCAAACACGAAATTACGTAAATACCATTTTTCAATGAAGCACAAAAAGAGAGCATTAATTATCAAACTATGTTGAAGATACATAATTAGAGAGCTTCATTACCCCTAAATTGAAGAAGTTTGGGCTCTCATATTTGTTATTAAATCAACAAACATAGCTTGCAACATGAAAGAAAAAGAAAAGGAAAAGAGAGAAAAGTGAAATGAAAAACTATTCTACTTGCATAAAATAAAAGAGATCAACACTACAACATTAAAGGAAATAAACAAGAAAAGGAAAAGAATATGTATTAAATTGTATCAAAAAGTTACATGGAAAGAAAATGGCTAAGTAGCCATGAAAAGAAGAGAAGAGCTTTGATTTATTTCTTAAGCTAGAAACTAACTAAGAGAGACTAAAGAAGAGACTAAGGAAGAGGGTTACATGAAACATAAGGGGTATTTATACAAGTTAAAAACTCTAATGCATATTTTTGGAGAATGCCCAAAATGCCCTTGTAGGAAGTGTGGTGGCCAAGTTATCATTAGCTTTAATAATCCTCCACTTAAATGTACATGGAACTTTGATAGCTTTTAGCATGTGCATTAGCATCTAATTGAAAATCAAGTTAAGTGGATGGGGTCCTCCATGTTCATCACTTTGAATTATTTCCATCTTCATTCCTTTGTATCTTCTTTGTGCATGCATATTCCTTCATGAAATCACTTGTACTTTCCATCCTATTTTCTTACAAAATAATATAGAAATTCCCAATTAAATTTTCTCAAATTAATTTTTAATATGTGACATTTTGAAAATAAACTGAATTTTGGTTTAAACAAGTTAAAATACCCGATATGATCATTAATTTAATTTAAACAGATTAAATATAATGGTAAAAATATGCACATTTACGTGGACATCAAATACCCTCACACTTATCTTTTTATTCGTCCTCGAATAAAGAAAAACTAAGATAAATCCATTTTCGTAGGGAGCACGGTTGCATTGGACATATGCAACAAGCCGTTAAACCTCTGGGTGTCCCCAGTAGGACGAGTGCTGTCTCGTGATGGTTTTCAGCGGATACTACCCACAAAATCCAAATGCAAAGTGAAAATATTTACAAAGTGCAAGATTTATTTACATGAGATGAATGAAAATATTTACAATGAACGATTTACTTTTAAATTGAAATAAATAAGTTAAATATTGGTTTTTGTCATTATCTTGAAAATTTAAGTCATTTACTCCTCAAAATTTCCAACAAAAATCAAGTTATCATGACAATAAACAATAGTTTAACTTGTTGTTTCAGTTGATAACAAAGTGTAACTATGAAATAGATTCTTAGTTAATTATCAAAGTTTATCAAAGTGGTATATTCATTTCGTTTCAATAACAAGTCAAATCAAATAAGTTAAAAATAGTGCTAGGATTTCAATTGCTTACTCTCTCTCTTGTATTTTTGAAATTTTTATTGATATTTACAATATTTATATGCCTAACTCAGGTAAATTGAGGTCAGATATATTATCCATGCACTGCCGTGCGGACTGATGTGAGGGGAATACAGAGCTTGGCGAGTGAACACACAAATGTGAACACTTATCGACTGTAGGCATTATTAATAAATGAATTTTTATATACATACACCTAGCTCAAATAAACTGAGGCCAAATATACCGATCATGCACCGCCTTTCGGGCTTACGTGAGAAAGGTACAGAGTATGGCGAGTGTACACACAAGTGTGAACACCTGCCGACCGTAGGTGTTAATAGAAAATATTTACATATATATAAATGTTTTGTTTTTTTAAATTTTTTTTGAATTTTTTTGGGAAAAATAGAGTTTTGCAAAATAATCTTAGCATCACTTAACTTAGAAGAAAAAAATGTTATATCCTTTACTTTAAATCAACCACTTTTTAAAACAAAGATTTTCAATTAGGATATATTTATAATTATCACGTATGAACCTTCCTATATACTAGTTAAACTATCTTTATTTGTAATCAAACTTCATTTTTATTTTTGTTAAGACAAATACATTTTCAAAAATTTCCATTTAATAAACCAAAACCATATATTTATTCCATAGTGTTTCTTTAAAAATAAATCAAAATGCTTTTAATTTTTTTTTTGTATTGCTTTGAGTTTTGGAAGAAAAAATGAAAAATTAATCATGAAAAATCAAAAAGAAGATGAGTCTCTCCCACACTTGATTTTGACTGTGTCCCCACAGTCAACCCAAGTAGAAGAAGAAAAATAAAAACATAACCTTTATTTAAATGAAAATGAAAAGATGATTATTTACATGACATTAGAAAGTATGCCGTTAAAGAGTAAATGAACCGGTCTTCCAAAAACCGATTCATTTGTCTCACCAAGTATGCGAGACACAGCTTAAGTGCAGAAAATCAAATCGTAAAAGATTTTGGAATCAAATATGGATTTGGAAAAATGAATGTCATTTTATTAAAAATCGTACGAGTTGTTTTATTTTCGATGATTTTAGGGGTAGATATAACGATTGATTGAAATTCAAGTTTATTTTCACGAAATTGAAATTCAAGTTTGTCATTGAAAAATTCTTCGAAATTATTGATTTCAAAATCAAAGTGGTGATCTAAATCTCCCCTTTTGGAATTCAACAACTCGTCATCCAAAAGTCCAAAAAATTCATGTTCATTAAATTCGTCTTTCTTTGTTGGATTATTAACAATTTCATTGCATATCTCAAGTTCAAAATCCAGAGTTGTTGTATTCAAATTTTCAAAATCGAGAAAAGGAAGATCGAATTTTAAATTTTATTCCACACCCTCAAAAGAATTGAAATCCTACTCAATTACCGTCTTTTCAACAACTTCGTTAAGATTATCGTTTTCAATTTCGAAAGTTGTTATTTGAAAATCATCGATTTGGATAAAAGGTGGATTATTACTTAACTCATTGTACGTTGAAATTTGGTTTTGTTTTCACGTTGTTTCATATATATTTCAAACAACAAATTTGTGTGATCATCGTAAATTTCATTCATTTGTTCAACAAAATTTAACTTATAATTATTGACTTGAGAATTTTCAATTTAGATTTTTTGAGTACAAAATTTTTCACTCGTAACGTGCTTAAGATTATTCCTATTTCCAAATTCGTTTGAAAAGTTGTTCCCATTTTCGTGTTGAGTTTGAAATTCATTTTGGAGTTCGAAATTGAATTGGCATGGGTTATAATCGTACTTGTTTGAATTTTGAATTGAATTCAAATTTTGTAATCCTTGACTCAAGTTGTTACACAAATATGAATTACACAGTTCATTTGTACTTTGATTTTGTAGTGTAGAGAATTCAAGTAAAGATGAAATGCTATTTTCAAGAGTCAAGGGTTGGTTATTGTTTCGAAAAAATTTTTGTTCGAAATTTGAATTGTTTATACAAAGTTGTCGTTAAAATATCCATACGAATTTGGAGTGAAATCATATAGATTATATTGATTTTCACAACTTTTGTAAAATTCACGTAAGTGGGGAAACTCGGACATTTTCAAGAATGTTTTTGGTTTTTTTAATATATAAAGGAAAAATATGTACAAATAACCCGATGGTTCATGCTTCTTTGCACCGATGCTAGTTCGAAAGTCACCCTAAGCTTTGGATCGGTGTGTCAGAAGGTGCGAGTTGTCACACTTCCATTGAGATTTGAGATAGATTAATATTACAAGCAATTTTTCCGTAACAACTGATACTGAAATTGTAAGGTTTGCTATTGGATGAAAAATGTTTGATAGAATGACATGTTCAGAGGATGAGAATATATTACTATTTTGAGAAGTGACAATGGAAGATGAAAGCGATGTTGAGGAGAAAGCATGTTCATCTTGTGATGTTTGACACTGATAAGTTGCCTGTAGATATTTTTGCTATTGAATTAGAGAAGATGGAAAAATAAGTTTTTACTACTCTCAAACTTGCTATGAAAGAAAATTTTATATGCAACATTAGTAATGAAACTACAGTTAGAGGTATTTGGAATAAGTTGGAAGATCTCTACATGAAGTCTTGTACCAGCCGTCTAATACTATTGAGGAGTTTTTCACCTATAAGATGAAAGAGGGTACTTCAATTACATTACTCCTAAGTGTGTTTGATGATTTGCCGATGGAGATGAAGTCTAGTGATTTGAAGATTGATGATGAGCAAAAGGCCATGGTTCTATCGTGTAAGCTTCCTGAGCGATATACTAGATTTGTCAATAGTCTCATTTATGGCATGGATACCCTGGCATTGGATGATGTGAAGACTAGTCTACTCAGTGAAGATTTGCGTGATCAGATGAAGGAGTTAGGTGTAGGTGGCAATATGAAGAAGTAGTAGTGAAGGCTTGTTTGTTAGGAGAGATAAGAATAAGAAGAAAGGGAAGAACTTTAGATGGCATTCCAATTCTAGGAAACCCGGTTGGAGGAGTAAGTCTAGAGATAATAGGTGTTATTATTGTTAGAAACCAAATGATTGGAGGAGAGATGCCCAGAGTTGAAGAAGAAGCACTTTGTTCTTCATCTATTGCATTGGAGAATGATAGCAGTGATGTATTGACGATAGTAATGTCAGCGTTTTTGACCATAAGGTTCTAGAATTTGGAGCATCTTTTCATATGATGCCTAGTAAGGACACTTCTTTTTCTATGTTGACAACGAGGGAAAAGCGACCCATATGGACCATGATGCAACATTCAGGTCTCTAGGAATTGGTTCAATATGATTTAGATGTATGATGGTGTAATCTGTACCATAACCAACGTTAGCTATGTCCTTGGTCTTTGGAAGGCTTTGATCTTTTTAGGTCAGTTAGCATCAGTGAGATGCAAGATTACTGTCGGAAGAGATAGATTCTTAGTTTCAATTTTTCTTATGTTTGATTGTGGATTGCTGGATTAAGTTCTATTTTTTGAATTGTTTGTTTTATCTCACCCATAGACCTTCCACTACGATTTAGGATAATTTGATATTATAAGCAAAAAAATTTCCTAGCATAGCACTATACAAATTGCAACTCAATCCCGATATGTAATTGGATTGCACAATATCAAATGCAACTCAATCTTTATACAAATTTGGATAGCACTATACAACATATGCAGCTCAATTTTGATACATAATTGGATTACAATATACATAATTTTTAAGCACAAACTTCAAAATGGTCATTAATACCTTAAGCTGTAGAAGTAATTTATCAGCTATTTTGCATATAAGTTCCTTTTAATATGTAATTAGGTTTTTTTTACTTATGAATCAAATTAAAAATTCTCTACCATGAACCAAATTAGGTACCACTGAATCAGATGACATTCACCATTTCAAATAACTTTTTCTGAAATATGCTTTTAGTTTTCCAAGAATCAAACTCACCGGGATAATGATATTGAGTTCTTAAGAAGCTTTTACATGTAATGATAAGTGAGCGGGGTGCGATCTAGTAATATGGCCTTTAGTAAAGATACACTTAATTATATCCTTAAGTAAATATAAACTTAGTTTTATCCATATGTATTGATTATTCATTTAAATATGTGTGTGTGTGTGTGTGTATGTATATATGTATGAATTTTAAGCTAATTATGCTAAGTGGTAATAATGTAAACTAAGTATAAAATGCATTAATAATGAAGTAATTAAAGTAAATCACATTAGGATTTTTGTATTGGCTTGGACTTTCGTCCAACATCCAGTCTAAGAACTTCTTTCTGAAATTTTACTATCTTACTTCGCTTCACCTAGAGGAATAAGTTTCCACGGACTCCACTTGACTAGTTGAATAAGACTTTGTCTTCACCAGCTAAGGACACCGCAACAAACTTTGACTTCAATAGAAATTGTATTTATAGGACTTTTGTATCTTACCATATAGATGTATTCTTTTTAGTATGATTTCCTATAATCCATACAACAAATCTCTAAAATGAATGATCTAGTGGTATAGGAAGTTGATTTGTTGATATGGAAATAAATGATCTAAAATCGATTACTTTAGAAATTCAAAGTCAATAAGAGTATAAAGCAAAAATGATAAGAAAACGGTGTAAAAGAGAAGTGTCTTCCTCTCGGAGAAACACTGTCTCCTCCTCTTGAATTTGCAAAGTTAAAGAGTTTGCTTCACCTAGCTATGGGGTAGGCAGCTATGGTTGAGGTGGAATATAAAAAAGGGTATTGAATTATGATGGAGGCTATCCTATTTAGAGCCAAGGGTTTGTAACCTATTATCCATCGTATCTTCTTGCAATGAAGACATGGTAAATCCCTCACACCCCCTTATAGTGGTTGGCCTTAATGTTGACCTAGCATGGTCAACATCTCTTGACTTCTATTTGAATCACTGTTTAATTAACTTCTAGCTCTTCAATCGACCTAACTGTCGAATAACTTTTATACATTTTCCTATCCAGTCCTAAGCTTGAAATAAATAACTAAAAATATCCACATATTAATTCAACATTTTTGTTAATTTATTGTTAATTTATAACATTTGTAAATTAATATTACCCTAGTCGAACTTGGAATAATTAACAACGTGGTTGTGTTGATTCTTTGGTGTGAACGCGATCCATAGTCGGCATTTAAATAATTTAAATATTGAAATCTATAAATATTTGAGAGAGTCAGGAGTATGACCTAGAGGAAATTATGTAATTAGTTACATATATCTAACTAAATAACTAATATTGTTTGTAATAAATGTATTTGATTTCTATTATATACTTCGTTATATTGTGATGTAATTAATTAAGTAATTAATTTAATGTATATTAAGTAGAAAAAACTTAAACATTATGTTATGTGATAATTGTTACAATGAGTTGTGATCACGAGGAAATTATCACAATATATAATAACATGTTATTTTAAATATTCATGGTCATCGTGTTTCAAGAAAGGATACCGATACATCTGTTGACACCATATTATGTAAAACTCTCCCAATATTAGCCAGTATATCACTCACGGCTGCTGGAGGCACCAAGTTGTTATGTAGTCATCATAGTTATTTGATAAGTAGGGAATGACTCATTCGAGAGTTTCTTATGGTTAATAACAACTAGGTCAAACATGAAATCTTGAAATGACAATGTTACATAGTTCTCTCGACTTGAGAATACCGTTTTTCTTCAATGTGGATACTAAACGCTTTGATTATAGTTAAATCATGGCTTAGGGCGTATCGAGCAACTGTTGTTGGGTCTAAGTTGAAGCATTTAAATGAAATGCTATTCGGTAGATAATTCATCTCTTTGGCTGTATGAGTTAGTATCATCGCCAACAATAGTCAACTGAAAGTCCAAATCTTTGGCCAGAGTAGTATGGTTCATAATAAATGCTATTATTGAACCAATGACTTTGCTTATGGTCTAACCAAGTTGAATGTGGATGATATTGGAATATTGATCAAAACCAAACTTCATAAATTCTAAAGTAATATAGCGTTGATGAAGAGAATTAGTGCAAATAATAGTTGCTAAAAGGTATGCTTAAATTGTAAAATCAGATTTCACCAATGTGATATATAAGCGATTAATTCTATCAAATTGTCAAGGTACTAGCTAATATGACATGTGAATGTTAGTATTTGACTTGTTTAAATGTTAACTATCGATTGAGTTTACACCTATGAGTCGCATAACAGAATCCATTCAGTCTCTAAAACACTACCCAATTTAATTGGTTTATAATAGTTTTAAACTAATTAAAAAAAATTAGTATGTATCAAAATATTAATTTTTTAGTGATTCTTATATAGAGTGTATTTAGTAAATGGGGTAGCCTCTAGATTTGTTCTGGGTGCTATTAGTAATTAATTCAGTGCATATATAAAAGTTATATTATGCATATCGATATATGATATTAATGTACATTTAAATTTGATTTAAAAATAATTAATTATACATGGGGTTTGAATATTTAATTGGTCCATTATGAGACCAGTGGGACTGGCCAAATAAGTGGAAAAAGATGGAGATGATCTAAATTCGAATTAGTAGGACATATTTGTGGAAGATTTCATCTCCAAATTTCCTTATGAATGCAAGGTCAAATCTCATTATTTTGCACGGTGCTTTTGCCAGCTCTCTTGCCTCTTTCTTCCTAGTTATGGCTGTACATATCTTCTCCCCAAACGAGGAATGGCTGACCCCAAAATCATAAATACAAGGAACTAAAACTATATACAATGGTGAGGCATGATTGCTAGCAATGGTGATGCTGACCTGGGGAACCAATAAATTAAGTTGTGAGTCTAAGGCATCAGTCTCTTTAGGTAATTCTGTATTCACAATATGTGCTATTTTCTTACATTTATGATGATTCCCGTAATTGTAAATGCATCTGATCTTATTAAACAACAATTTACATAAAACAATTTATTTAATACGAAGTTAGAAATCAAATATGTATGTAAATATCAAAATTTGGTCATATGTACACTTGAATTATACTATAATTTTCTAAGAACTATTAATAATTTTTAATGATTATTTAGTTATTTTTAACCTAAAATTCATTTTAATTATATTTAAAATAACATATAAATATATTAAATTATTTTAAAATAAATTTTGGTTGATTAAATTAAAGGAAGAAAACTTTTTTGGTCTAAATTTAATTATATATATATATAGAGAGAGATATTAATAGATATAATGTATATCTTTAATGTTATAATACACACACATATTTATCAAATTAGCTTTTAAAATTTAAAAAAGTTCTTACAGGCGTAATATTGATTTACATATAATTTTTCAATATATCTACAAATTTTTTTTATACATATTAAATAGTGTTGTGTATTTTAAATGTAGAAAATATGAACTAATAAAAAAAATCATATAAATTTATTTTCTGCTGTTACAATTAATTTTATATAAATATGTACATATTTAAATTTTATTTAAGATATTTTAACTAATAATTTTAATATCTAGTTTTAAATTTAAATGTTTAACTAAGTCTTAATTAGATAATTTGAATAAAAATTTGAATTTAAAATTCATTGACGTAGTCAAAATTTGATTAAATATTTTACATATGTTATTACATATAAATAATTTAAAAAATTGTATTTATCTTTATATTTTTATGAATATATTTTATAATGTTTTAAGACAATTAACACATATACAAATGACCAATGTTTACATAATGGATATAAACCCCAATATCTACTTGTGTAAATATTAGCTATATACACCTTGCTATATTGCACGTTACACTTATATATACTCATGAGTATATGCTAATATACTTAAAAAATATAAATGTTAAATTAATTAACATATATGAGTTAAATCAAGAAAATTAAATAAAATATGATTTTATTTAAACTGACTGGATCAAATATAGTAAACCATTAGATTTCGTAAGCTCATGAAGATCCAATTAGTGAATTTTTTTTTTTGAATTCACCTGTTTCACCTGTTATAGACCAAACTGATTCCAATAATGGTATCAGAGCCTAAATGGTCTGTGCGGTCTAATTATTCAATATTTAAGACCAACTAATTAAACATGCTTATCCGATAAGTGTCTAAAATAGTAATGTCTAAACTTGGGATTGAATAATCTGGTATTCTTCTCTCCTTGGCTATAGGCCTGGCCCAATAGGTGGAGCAAATTCAAAAGGTTGACTTAGAGGTAAGACCCAAAGTTATTTGGGTATTGGGCTAATTATCGAATTAAGATTTAAAAACTTAAAAATATATTTTAAATTCAAATATTAAATTTGAAATATAAAATGAATTTTTTTGATGAAAGAGTGGTCCTCAAATTGAGGAGAGCACTTGTTGCAATTATTATTATTATTATTATTATTATTATTATTATTATTATGTTAAAAAGAAAAACCAAAAGCCATCAACAAGTCTGATGGGTGACTATATATGATAAACGTAAATAACAATGAGATAAATGTTCATCACATGGATGATCACCTAAGCACATAAACAAAAGAGGTAACTATACAACCAATTAGATGCGAAAGATGTGTGTGGCATGAGGACGGATGGTAGATGTGAAATATCTTGGTAAAGACAAGAGGAAGCATAGGCTAGAAGGTGCACCAACGATTATGAGATATTGTTGGGAATGGCCAATGAAATATCCTGCTAATAGTGCGGGCAACTGAAGAAGCAGATAAGCTAGCATGTCAAGAATATAGAAGCAAAAGGCCTCTTAAGCGAACATAAAATGAGGCAAGTCTTCCCTAATCTTTGAGCTGGTCTTCGAATTTTTAGTATATATATTTAAATAATTAAATTAATTAAATTGATTAATTAAAAGGTTTATTAATTAAACATATATATACATACACCGATACATGTGTGTGACCATAATTGTTAATTTATACTTATCTTAAATTTGTTGAAGATAAATTATAATAAATATTCAAATTAATTAAATATTTGATTAAATTGTTTAATTAAATAAATGAATTTATTAAATAAATGTTAATTATTTAAAATGTATATATATACTATATGTATATATAAACAATTTATAATGTTATAATTGATTATTTATCTTAAATGGTTTAAGATGAACAATATAAAATTTCAAAAAATTTGTATGTAAATGAAATTAATCAAATACAATTTAATTAATATTAAATTAATTAAACATGATTAAATTAATAAGAATTAAAATTAATTAGATATAATTTAATTAATAAGCTACATATATATTATATAAGTTTGTAATAGTTATAAACAAATTAAACTTTTATGACTAAATATGTATTAACTTATGTAAGTGAAACTAAAATAAACCAAAAAATATTTTTGTAGTAAGCATATAAGTAAAGTACGTATTCCATGATTTTAGATATGTCCGACACTTGAATCGCGATGGTGTTTCATAAGAAACACACTGTTACTGAAATCGATTTTATTCAATGTGTGTGTATATATATTAAATATACGGAATCTCTAATATATAAAGTTATACTCTTCCATTTACATATTTATAGACTGCTTGCATACTCTTTGTTGCTGAGCAAACTTAAGCTAGGGATGTTGTGTGTGGCACTATCGATATATTGAGTAGACGAGGTAAGATACATGCAAGTATTTATTGAGCAAACTCAATATACATGCATTATACCTGTGACATGGTGAAATGGTAGGTACAAATGAATAATCTCTTTTGATTTGTTGAGCGTACTAAAGGTCGAGATGAAAGTTGGACAAAGACCACATGTTAGGAGTTGTATATGATACAGTTGATAATGTGATTATCCATCGTTTGTGGGCTAATGATTTGTTTAGCAAACTCAAAGTCAAAATCCTAAGGCAAGCGAGTCCTAACATCACTAGAGGAATCAAAGATTTCTATACTTCTCTTAGGGTTTTAAGGAATATAAAAATCTAGTGGGAGCCTTATTAGAAAAATAAAAATAACATTAACCTTTCTAATATTGTAAAAACATATGCTATATAAATTTAAAATATTCCAATTTGATAAAATTATGAAACTTATAAGATAGATATATCAGTTAAATTAGACAAATGAATTGAATTAAGATTAACATAGAAACATAAAATATACTTACCATTCAATTCTTTGGCATGATAGTCGCTTCAAGACTCATGAAAGAGCTAAATAATATAATTACTAAATACATCCATACCTTGTCACTCAAATGCTTATTTGCCCGAGACTATGTATTTTCTTCTATGAGTTTCGAACCTTAAAGCAATACATGACTATAGATATTTGATCCATATTCGAGCATATACAAAAGTTGTATGGTACGCAGTCAGTTTTGCAATGTACAAATTTCAATGAAATTGGATCATTTGAAATAAGCAAGTAAACCATAATGCGATTTCGTGTATTCAAAATGATTGATTACAATATGGATTTTATTGCGTTAGATATATTGGTAGACCAAGAGCTACAAGATGGACCTAAGAATTCTATCACTAGAATGTCAGTTTGATAAGTTTACCTAAAATGCAACTTATTTAATATCCTTAAATGTTAAGGACAACCAAATGCACTTTTCAAAGAGTTTGACATGACCTTGTAGTAAGTATTTCTTCTGAATGTTCGACCATTTAGAAAGGAACACGAATGTCTGATGGTGGATGTAATATGTGCATGGTTAAGATGAAGAGAGCGAATGGTCACCTCTACTTCATGAAGAGAAGTCAGAAATGAGAATTATATAAAATACTAGTAGAAATCTAAATTGGAATGAGAAATATAACTCCATTCCAAATGTATTTTTCTTGTGAAAATTTGTTTTCTATGAAAGTTATTTCTTTGAGTTGAAGATTTTTGTTCGAAAAATCTCGACTATAAAATAGTTACAGTAAATGAAATAAATAACCCATATTAAGTCGTTACATCGAGCTTCGTATTTCATACGTTGTTATAGTAATGGTGGAAATAGTGGGAGCATACCATATGACTCTTATTTGCGGATGCATCAAGCTACGAAAGATTTTCTTCGTAAAGATACCAAGTATAATTTTTGAAATAATAAACGTTTTTTGGTATTGACTGAAAAATAGCTAGTTTTATTTTAATATGAATACTATGAATATTCGTTATAAGATAAATCTATAATAATTTTATTTGTTTTCATAACAAAGGCGATGGATTATAAGTACAAAAGTATCTAAAAAATTTACAATTATTTTTTGGAATTATAGACTAAACCATATCTCTAAGAATTTTTTTTAATCATATGATTATGAATCATTTGGTGTCGGTGACTTGTATCTCAAATGATTAAGGACAAAGCACTCATTAAGTGGAGCGATAAAAGAGTCGGTGAACTCTTCGGATTAATATACATACATACATACATACATACATACATACATACATACATACATACATACATATTTGAAATTCTTCTAATACCAAAAAGGATCCACTTAATTCATTGAGTTCACCAATGAATTTATCCTAGAAATGAGCATGTGTATTTGATACAAAAGTAGTGTTTCTATGATAAGTTCACGGTGTATAAAATAAAAGTATAAAACATAATATGCAAAGGAAACAAAAGAATCGATTTGATCAAATAAGTGAGTGTATTAGAAAGGAGTTCCAAAAGTACCTAGAGTGAATAAGAATCAATCTCAAAAGAATGTCACCGTTCCTTATGATACGTAATGATGTATCAATAAGGAGTAATCATTTTTGTTGGATAATTTACGATTGATGATGAATAAAGTTGAGTTAACTTCATTTTTTATGGATGTGAACTTAAGAGTAAATTTTTAAGGTCAAATTTAATTTCAGCTAATGCACAGTTTATGAGATTATAATAGATAAGATTTGATAAGAAACCCCTACGTATCCTAGGTCAATATGAGTTGATAGGTTGTGTGAGTCGAGAGGCTGCTTGTAATATTTTCTTATATGGGATCTTGTGTAGACTACCCCAAAGGAGTTTGGGTGTGATATCCGGGAATTTCAAGCAATTTAAATGTGATAATCTCTCTTATTAAATTAATTAAAATTGGTAAATTTTATTTTAATCAATATAATGTGATGATTTTAATGATAGTTATAAATAGATTTTTAAATGGAATAATTATTTTTACAAATTTAATTTGGTTATTTTATAAGTAGATTTAAAATAGACTTATTATTTTCAAATTTAAATAAGTATTGTTTAAATGTATATGTATATATATTTACTTAAGTTAACTTTAAAGTTAGAATAATGATTTACAAATTTAATAATGTGTTAGTTTAAATATATATATATATATATATATATATATATATATATATATATTGTGTGTGTGTGTGTGTGTGTGTGTGTGTGTTTAAGTTGATTTTAAATTGGATTTTTAAATCTGAATTTGAATTCAATATTTGGATTTAAATTTGAATTTAAAAAGTAATTATTTTGAAATAGTTGGATATAAAAATATATGAATAAGTTTTCATTAGAATATAATTTGTTTTATATTGTTTTTCCTTAAAGAATTTTATTTATATAAATTATGAAATTATTTATTTAAAATGGTAAATAAATACAAAGGTTTTATATTTATATTTATAAATGAATTTAATATACTATGTATGATTATATTTAAAATATGATTGGTTTTATTTTAATTTTCTTTTAAAGGTTTTATTTTTATAAATTTATAAAAGCATTTATTAATTTAGAAATGTACTAAATTAATTAGGAAATTTATATAAAAGCTTTTTAAATCATTTTAAAAATATATAATAATGAATAAATACATGTGTTAGTTTATAAACTCACTTGATAACATGTGTTAAGATATTAAATAGGGTATAGGACAAGTGTCACCCCTTGTATTTTATTTCTCTTAATTTTTATAAAATCATAAATTAGATTATGTAAACAAACATCTTCCATTTCTTTTTCTTTTTCTGATCTCATTTTCAAACAAAAGAAACAAAGAATCTCAGATCTAAACTGAGAAAAACTGTAATCATCTCTCAAATTCAAAAGCAAAGTCCCTGTACTTCAATCCTCAAATCAAAATGCAGATCAAACAATGCCAACCTTTTCAAATCTGAGACCATAATCTGTAACTCATTTTCAAAACAAACCTGTCAACAAATCCTCAAGCAATTTCTAAACCTATTAACCAAAGATTCAGTTCCAAATGTAATATGGATTATTCCAAGTAATCTGCAGCAATTACAGCTTCAGCATTTCAGTTTAAAGAATTTAAGGCAACTCAAGTTTTCGACTTCAACCTGCATTAATCAAAATTTTAAAGCATTTCAGTAAATCTAAGCATTCAAAGTTTTCAGCTTCAAGACCTTTCCAGTTTTCAAAGCTTCATCTCAGTTTTTAAATCATCTCTGCAATTTTGTCAAAGGTGAGTAAACTTTAAAATTTAAAACTTAAGTAACAAATATCTGTTGCATGTGATATTTATCTGTGTTAATGATTGATTTGCATGTATGTGTATATGTAACCTTTGTGTGTTATAAGGTGCATATCTGTTGATTTTATAACAATTTTGTTTTTAGTTTAAAGCCTCTGTCCTTTAAATTGAGAGCATGAATCATCTGTAGATTAGATGCATGTGATATATGGTTGAAGTAAATTTGTAATGTATGGTTGAAAATGTGTTTGCATGATTGTCTTATATAATGAAACATGTTTATATGAATAAGGATACTGTGTGAATGCCTGGTAGTCATCTCTATTTAAGTTTCGGAGATTTAAAACTTAGATTAAATTTAAATTCTTCACAATAAAATCTCTTTTAGGCTGAGGTATTTAAACAAAGTTTGTCTGTTTAAAACTAAAACTAAGTTTTAAAAATATTTTTAATAAAAATAAATATAAATATTATCTGGAAGAAATAAGAAGCACAGAGGAGCTTAAGAATATGTTAAAAATCAAATGCAATGATCTGATAATTTATATATATAATATGAAACCCTTTTCCAAACTAAGATTTTTAAAACCAAAATCCTGATTTTTAATATTGAATTGGATGAGCAATTCAAAATTTACTGGAAATGGATTTTCAAGAATTTTCTGGTGATCAAAAAGTTTGGATGGTCGGGTTTCCTGTTGGAGCTAGTTGGATGAATGAGTTGTTTAGCAAAAATGGTGCTTTAATTTTTAGGCGATTGGAGTAGCTTTGCGACGACAAGGTAGGGTTTAACAGCCAGGTTGTGTCGTCCATTTTTCTGAAGGATTTGCAACATTGGGCTCGATCGGTGGCGGTCGCGAGGTGTGATGTAGGAGCTGGAAGACGAGGCGGAGCTACGGTGAAGATGGCAAGGCTTCTCGAAGTAGGGATCGTCGGAGGTGGGTGAATTTTCGTTGAGAATGAGTTTACAGATTGTGGACTTTGGGGTCGATTTCGATTAACGATCGAATCGAGACAATTGGTGGTCGAGTGTGGTTGCAAGGATCACCGGCGAGATGTAGGGGTTGGCGTCGATGATCGTTGCGCCATTGGTCGCTAGTGTAGGTGCACGCGTGCATAGGCATATCTGGATGATGGATGAAGGATTGATCTTGAGTTGAAGCTCGAGTTTGTGTGATGCTGGCTCGAGTTTAATCTCGAGTAGATGGTGAAGTTCTGCTTGTTATCTTTTCTAGTTGCTAGCAGGTTTTAAAATTTAAACTTTCACTAAAAACTAAACTGAAATTTGAAATGGAAGGGAACTCGGGTTAAACCGGAGTGATCTTCGGGTTCGACCCGATGCAAATGTTAAGAAAATTAAAATAATAATTCAAACTTGGTTTTTGAAATTTAAAAACGAAATTAGTTTTAAAACTTTCTTATATAACTTACTATATATAATAGAAGTTTTCTTTAACATTGTTTATGAAGTTTTGAAACTTTATTTATTATTAAACTTTGCTAAATTAAGTTAAAGTTATCTTAAAACTTGTGTAGAAATGAAATTTTAAAGATTTTATAAAAGCAAGCGTATTAATTTAAATTGATAATTGATTTAAAACCATTACTTGATAATATTTAAAGCATTTAAAGGTAGGTTATGAT
This sequence comes from Allium cepa, assembly GCA_030765085.1. Classification (NCBI taxonomy): domain Eukaryota; kingdom Viridiplantae; phylum Streptophyta; class Magnoliopsida; order Asparagales; family Amaryllidaceae; genus Allium; species Allium cepa. The sequence goes on from CM060933.1 coordinate 57,201,342, forward strand.
TTGTAACTTTTAATTATCAAGTTGAATGAGTATTTTAAACTTAATTAATGATTTAATTAAGCAAATTTAATTTTAAAGTAAAATGTTTTAAATAATAATTAAGGCATAAATAAGATAAGGTTTTATCTTAATATAATTATGGTTTTAATAATTTGAGATTAATTAAGTTAATTTAGAAATTTAAGTATAATTAAATTAATTAATTAAGTATAAAGGTTTAATTAAGTAATTAATTACGAATAATTAATTAATTTAATTAACTAATGATTAAGGAATTAATTAATTAATAATTAAGGGTTATAATTAATTAATTAAAGTTTAATTAATTATAATTAAGGATTGTTAATTAAGAAATTAAAGATTAATTAATTTGTAATTAGAAATTACTTAATTAAGTAATTAAAGGTTGATTAATTGGTAATTAAGAAATACTTAGTTAAGTTTTATTAATTAATAATTAAGTTTTATTAATTAATAATTAAGAGCTAATTAATCTATAATTAAAGATTAATTAAGGGATAATTAACTATTAATTAAGGATTGATTAACTGATAATTAAGGAGTGCTTAATTTATAATTAACTTGTATTAATTGATAATTAAGGTTTATTAATTAATGGTTAAAGAATAATTAATCTGTAATTAAGATTAATTAATTTGTTTAAAGGGTAATTACGGGATGAATTACCCAATTGTAATTAATTTGTTAATTAATTAAAGATAATCTCTTGGTGATTAATTAAGTATAAAATGCTTAATGAGATTAATAAGTATAATTACTTAGCGAAGTAATTAATGTATAATTACTGGATGTAATTAATTAAAGGGAATTACTTAATGAGAAGTAATTAAAGGATAATTACTAAGTAAAAGTAATTAAGGATGAATTACTTAGTGTAATTTATCAAAGGATTAATAATTAATTAAAGAGTTAATTAATTAAGTAAGTAATTGCAGAAGAGTAATTACTGTTTATGATTAACTGAGGTTGATTAATGGATGTAATTAATTAAAGTATAATTAATTAATGTAATTAATTAAGGATCAATTTAATTAATTATAATTAATTAATTATTGAAAATAATTAATTAAGGATCATTAATTAAATATTAATTAATGATACTAATTAAAGGTTATTACTGTAAATATTAAGGATAATTAATTTGTATAATTAATTGAAGGATAATTACTTTATGTAATTGAGGAATAATTAATCAGGGTGATTAATTAAGATTGGATATTTAATGATTAATTAATTAACGGTTTGTAATTAATTAATGATTGATTAAGCAAAGTTAGTGATTAATTCTTAAGTAATTGATTTAATTTAAGTTAATTAAATTAATTACAATAGGGATTAATAATTGTTAATTATGGATGATTGTTTGAGTAGAATATCCGAATTGGATGATATCTATTGGATGATATGCTGTGATATTCTGTGAAATGATATTTGATATATCAGTGATAAATGTGTGATATTTATCTGTGTTAATGCTATGTGAACTCAAGTATTGAATTGAATTGAATTGTTTAAACCTTTAAACAACTTGGCCTTTAAAATACGTTTGCATTTCGATGAGACCGGGATCGGGTTTCCAGATTTGGATATCCGAAAACCACATCGATCCAAATTAACGTTAGGTCGTGACATCTCAAAGTGAAGATTGAGATGGAGTGCAAGGGTTATTGTCATTAACTCTAAGGGTGATTCCAAAATGAGTGTAATGAGATAACGCCTTCGGTTTCGTTCGAACCCGGAACGAAATTCTATGGATTGAATGCTTTCAGAACATCGTCAGGTGGACGATGAGCATTCTAAGATAGATGTGTTCTATAAAGGTAATCGTAGCCTCAAGCCTCATCAACCGGAAATGGCTAAAACAGGGGAGATGCAGAAAGGCTAAGTGGGTAGCACCTAAGTAGGACGAGATTTTCCCCTGTCTAAAGGTCCCTTTTATTCGGGTGTGTGGGCAGTTGTTGAGCTCCAACTGCCGGGGTTGTCTTGTTCGGGACTGTCCAGTAAGGGATGGTTCCGGCCTTGTGTTGCAGGGGATTGGAAGTAATCCTCGGTACGTTGATCTAGGCCACGTACTGTGACGGGCAGTACCCCAGTAGCCCTACCATTGTATGGAATCCAAATTCCAACAAGTGCCCTCGGATTTGATTGTATACCTATGTAGCTAGATTTAATAAATGTAACAATTTCGGCTATTTTTTAGTTTACTTGAAAACCCTAGACCCTATGATAATATCATAGAATTTCCTATCAAAGTTTTGGTTAGCGTAAGGTAAAAACTTACTCATGTTTATGTGTAGGGAGTCTTACGTGATACCTTTTGTTTTCAAAAGGTTTTTAAATTTAAGCAACTTTAACCGTTTACTCACACCAGACCCATGTATGACCCAAAGTTTATTTCTGTTTTTATTAAACTCTTGGGTACTCAAATTTTTACGAGTAGCCAAGGGATTCAAGTTAGCTTTGACGAATTTTGGAGGAGATATGGAGCAGGAGGTTTCAGCGTTGTAGATATATAGTGGTTCCGCTGTGTTGATCTCTATGTTGATATATGTATTGTACATTGAGTTGTATAACTAGACAGATGTTTATATCTGTCTAGTGTGTGTTGTATAAGCTGTGTAACTCTGATGTATATGATACTATGTAATATTTATGTGATTAATATAATTTATACGTTCCGCTGTTGAGATTATGATGTTGTTTCTTTCTTTCTTCTCTATCTTTCTCTTTTCTATCCCTTTCATTCTTAATAATGATGCGTCTGATTTGTGGAGAATAAGGCGGGTCGTTTCATTTGGTATCAGAGCGCTATGTTGAGTGAATACCCAGGCTTTGGAATGATTTCTTTCTTGAGAGAGCGTACTTGTAATTTTAATACATACATACATACACACACACACACACACACACACACACACATATATATTTCTACCTATTTGTTGGGTTACCTGTTCGGGCTTCCCAATATGAGTTCTAGAGGTAGGAAGGGTAGTGGTGTGTGTAGCACGACTACCAATGGAAGAAGTTTGAGTGTTGAGGATGGAAGTGTTTTTGTCGAGACTATAGACCCAATACCGTCTTGAGTAAGCTTTGTAGCACGGTTTAAGGATTTCTCCAATCTCTGAAGGAAACCTATTAAGGTTCGGCGTCCATCATTTGAGTATAAGTTTGATCGCGCTCGTGTGAGCGAATTTTCGAGAGTTTAGATCTGTTGGATGTGCAGAAGCGAGTGATGGTATTTGGCAACTTCAGGGAGAAGCAGCTGCGTGGTGAGACGCAGTGATTATGGATGTTTCAGAAGATGTTTTCTTTTGAAACAATTTTGAGGAAGTATGTCTGCTTCGTTGATGAGGCTGAGTTCAGTAGGGTGTTTGTGTTTGGTTTCTTGAGGAGATATCTGCCCATCTCAAGGATTTTTATTGGTTGATGTGATTTTGAGGATCGAGGAGCTTTGGATAAGAGGCCTTTGGCATCTGTGACGACAGTGCAGCTCGAAGTGTTCTGTGTTCCATCAGGAAGATCTTTTGGCTTAGCTTCCTTAAGGTGGAGTTCTGAAGCAGCAAAGTGGACCCGTATTTTCGATAGATTGGTCAACGATAAGCTGTTTTGATTTGTGAGGAGAGAACAGTATCTGTGAAAATTGAGCTGGATAGGATCGCAAAAGCGACTTGCGATAGTTGAGTGTTTTCTTGGATAATGTCTTGTTCGGGGTTTAGACATCTCTAGAGGATGTATGAGTTATAGAGTTGTCTATGATTTTCCGGATGTCTTCTGGGAAGACAGAGGTTTGTCTGTATTGGAGATTGAGTTCTGTATCAACTTGGTTCATGGAGCACCGGTGATTCAGCTAGATAGAAGGATGTCTCCTAGAGTAAGGGTTTTTGGTGAAGCAGCTCAGTATTTCTTGGTGCTTCTGTGTTTTCTCTTTGTGGATCTGAGAAACCTTATTTCTGGGATGTGTTGTCTAGTCTGTGCTTGTGTTCATCGACGGCTTTCTTATCTGCTCCAGATCAGAGTTGTGCAGCGGAAGCTAGGTGGCAGCTGCTCTAGAGTAGAAGCAACCAGAAGTTGCAGTGTTTGGATTAGAGGGTTTCTACAGAAAAGTTTTTCTGGATTTGAGGCCAGATGGACGAGTGCACCTGTTTTGTCTTTTCCGAGTAGGAGAAGTTTGGAGTCTATTGATGATTGTGAAGTGGAGTTTGTGTTCTTGATTTTGGTTGATCTTGATAGGATCGTTATGTTGGATTGTTTTTGATCAGTTTATTTCGAGAAGCATCAGTGAATGCTGAGCTGATCAAGGAAGGATGTAGGCATATAAAAGTTAAATATGTGCGTATTGATATACGATATTGATGTACATTTAAATTTGGTTTAAATAGAATTGATTACAAACAGGCTAGAGTATTTAATTGGTCAATCACGAGGCCAATAGGGGCTAGCCAAAGCAGAGGTAAAACGGAGAGAGAGAGAGAGAGAGAGAGAGAGTGGCGTGGATCTAATTTTGAATTAATAGGAGATAATTGTAGAAGACTTAATCTCTATATTCCTCTACAAAATGCAATGTCAAATCTCATTGTTTTGCATGATGCTTTTGCCAACTCTCTTGCCTTTTCTTCCTTGTCAAAGAAGAACATATCTTTTCCCCAAACCAGAAATAGTTGACCCCATAGACATAAATACAAGGGACTACAACTATATTCAGTGGTGAAGCATTGATTTTTAGCAATAACGTTGCAGATCTAGGAGATTGGTAGATCAAATTATGAGTCTAAGGCATTAGTCTCTTTAGGTAAATTCTATGTTCACAATATATGTTGTCTATTTACATTTATAAAGATTTTATATTAATGTCGCCGTTTAATTATAAATACATTAGATCTCATTAAACAACAATTTTACATAAAACTATTTATCTAATACAATGGTAGAAATCAAACATGTATGTAAATATCATAATTCAGCCATCTAGATATTTATATTTTAATATATATATATATATATATATATATATATATAAACACACACATACATATTATAATTTTCTAAGAATACAAATAATTTTAAATGATAATTTAGTTATTTTACAACCTAAAATTCATTTAAATCATATTTAGAAATACATATATAATTTAGGTCGATTGATTAAATTAGAAAAGGAAAAAAATTGGTCGAAATTTAATTTTACTATATTATATTATATCATTATATGTTTATTGTTAATTAGTCCAATGTATATCTTTAATGTTATAACATATATACATATTTTTTTTTAGCAAAGTTAACTGGCTTTGGGCCATGCCACTATTATTAATAATGGAAAAAGGTGTTCCGCGCATGCACAGAACATCTATATCGGTTTTATATTGACTGACCCACTTAGAATAATAAAAGCACAGGAGATAGATAGGACGCCTATACTAATAAATACAAGATGGAACTATGTATCATCCCTAGGGGAGGATGCAGAGTCATCATCGTCTTACACTGATATAATGACATGAATAAAATCAGCAAAAAGAGCTACCAAGTTTGGAGCATAGTCCATTGAGTCACATGAGTAAAGGTATTTTTGATCCTAGTTCTCATTAGCCAAAACGATTCTATTTTCATCACTATCCTTGCCAAGAGACGAAAGAACAATTTTTTCCCCTTCAACGTGATAGTATAACCTACGCTCCTCATCCTCGCCGCCAACAAACATATGATAATTAGAAAACTCTGGACAATATCTCATTGCATATTCAACATGTACCCATGTACACTCATATGAATTCCACACAATCTCATTATCGTCCTTAGAGTCTTCCACATCTATAGTAATCGATGCAATAGAGGAAGCATTCACTTAAGGAATAAGAGGGTCAGAGGAGGCGAGAGTCTATAGTAATCGATGCAATAGAGGAAGCATTCACTTAAGGAATAAGAGGGTCAGAGGAGGCGAGAGATTGATTCTTAAACTTGGTACCCAAATGGCTTAGGAAGAGGTATCCTATCAGGAAGAGGATGGGAAGCACAAACAGACCCCGCCTTACAAATGTCTGATGTGTGGACAAATGACTAACAGGAAATGCAAATATCAGGTTTACATTTGTACTGAAAATAAACTTCCACATCATGACCTTCTAATAATCTAATTTTCGGCTTCAAAGGCAATGTCTTAAAAGGGGAGATCTCAATTAAAGCTCTAACATACGATGAACTCTTACAAGCCACTGTATTGGTATCAAAGCACTTGAGATCATCAATGAGACTTGCAATCCAGTTCGAGCCTATCAAAAGCTGCAGGACAAATAGAATATGAGTAAAGGTGGCCTAAACCGGTATAGAGAGAACCCGCTCTCTATCTTTGTCCACTCTAAGACTCCATAGAGTGATAATAAAAGGTTTTTCTGCAATGATTAAAGGACTGGTCTCGAGAGCTCTTAGCTTATCTTCCTTTTTAGAAAATTTGAAATAAAACATGGTACTGAAAAATGGAACTTAGAGACTACCTTTCATTTTTCAGACTTGTTTGCATTGATCATGAACATCTTTATATGGAGAATGGGATGAGTCCAAGAAAAATACAACAAGGAAATCAGACCAATAATTCACACCCTCTTGTATTATAACAGGTAGCACATTGACACCGTCAGTCACGACCATTTTGAAAGTGGTAGGAGAAAAGGAGCCCGCATTTTTGGGTTGAGAAGTAAACAACGAAGTCCATTTGTTTGAAGCAGATACATCACCTGCAACATAAGAATAAGTGTGCTCAACATTTCCACAAACACATCGGATGGCGGAGAAACTACTGCACGTTGACCCGAGGATGCTGAGGATGGGGCGTTGAAAGATCTCCCGGATCTAGTCAACGACATATTAGGAAAGGTTGGCACCAACTGCTCAGGAGGATGCGACATGGAGGTTAAAAAGGCGAGCAAGACGTAGGGGAGGAAGGGCATGAAATTTCACAAATCTTATTGAACTGTTGATTCCTGTTTTTGGAAGTTATTTAAAGAATCAATATCTACATATTTACATTTTATTTATATCTATATAAAATAGAATATATTCACATTTATTAAATTGGCTTTCATTTTATTGTTTCTTCTTCTTGGCCTAATAATGTTTTACATATATATTTTCTTTATATTTATTTTATTATATACGAGTAGTTTGGCACGTGTAATGCATTGTACATGCATAAATCAATCGTTTATTAAAATATGAATGAGACTAAGTTATTTTAGCAAATTATCAAACACATAAAGAAAGCAATCAACTTTTACATGAATATGTAGAGAAGTGTAACAAATATTAAAATTAGCACTTCCAGTAATTTATAACTTAGACAACTTGCATCATCTCTCTTGTAAAAAGTATTAAACCACCATATTAATATATAGAGAATTATTTTGTTAACCATAAAGATTGAAATTTCCATGATACTCATTTCCTCATTAACCCTCAGTATTTGCTGAAGTATAAAACTACTTAGTATAAATCTACTTGGTGCTAGTGTATAGATTTTGAATTTTCCTGTACATTAACATCATAATAAAAATTTGTAAGACTTAAATTGATGTAATAATTTTTCTATATGCTTTTTCAAAGTTGATGCATATGGCAGTAGCTTGTGAGTAATATGTAAGAACTAAAATACAGCTGTAATAATCATTTTCTCTTCTCCTTCTCCTTGTCTCAGCATCAGTAACTTGCATTCATTACATGCATAAAAATAAACATAGTGCACGAAATTCTTGAATTGAAATAACTAAACCAAATTTTATATGTTCTGCTTTTCTCTAAGCTTCAGTACATCAGCCTTCATTGTTACAGACTGCCCATGCACATCAACAAATGAATACATTCAAATTTGTACTAATTGTCATATCTTGGAAAGTTCAGCCATGTTTCAATACATACTTTATTTCACCAATTGTTAGCTACTGGCCTTCATTTCACCTTCAGTTTTTACAGACCTCCCACCCTACAACTTGCTCCCATTTGACACATAACTTACTCTGTTGACGCGACAGTGCACTGCATGCCTAGATTCATCCTTTAACGTGCTATGCTTTAGCTTGTGATGCGTCAGCTGCAAGTTCCAGTTAGGCTACGCATCAACTCATCCTGCTATACATGCCCACGTATCTTTTTCCCTCTGCACTATTTATGCAGCATCCCTTTGTCTCATACTTTCCATCTTTGCTAAGCTTCATGTTTGGTTGCATACCCCTGCAGCCATGCTATTGCAGATGCCGCTGCTGCATCAGATTTCATGCTAGGTCCTTCGGTTCAACACTTCTACATACTTCTTATACAATAGCTTATTCAGCTCAGCAACCCCATAATATTCAACAAATAACTTATTCAGTTTGCCTATCTCAACACGACTGGCTTCTTCTCCATTTTATAATTAGTTTCAGTTGCAGCCTTCAATGATCCAGCATTGCATGCCTTCATATACTTTGTTCTGCAGTTCTATGCCCCTCTTTCAGTTTCCGCCTATGCATTTTATAAGCACACACTACAACGGTTTAGCATTATAACATTACATCATGCAATACCTTTCGGTACCCGTATTCTTACAACATGCTCGCATCTGTACATCATGCCCACATAATTCAACTATGCACGCTCTTAGGTTTTTTTTACTGTGATTCGCCTATTTCCTACACTACTAATTGTTTTGTTATCTATATATAATAATAGGAGATTTACTTATCTATCACCTGTCATTTTGCCTAAGTTATATGCCACTCATTGAAACATTTTGTACTTACTTTACTTTAAGAACAATCCTCGATTTTTTATCCCTTTTTTATTGAAACAATACAATTTTATTTCCATGTATAGCTAAAGAGCAAATTCTAACTGTATATAACATTAAAGTACCACATTTATATGCGCCTGATTTTATTCGTTAATGCCATTTCAATGGTTTTTGAATCTAACATTAAAATATGAAGATAAAAGGTTAATATATATGAATAGGTTTAACCGTGTTACTCATGTATAATTAAAAGGTTGGTTTGGTCAAGCGGATGTAGTCCAAATATAATTATATAAATGAAACAGGATGAGATACACCAAAGATGAAAATAAGAATATAAAAAATGACAATATTGTATGTGCATACTTGACAACAAACAACATTTCCAACACATGCGGCATAATGAAGAGGGGTACTTGCAGCACCTGCTAGAATCAGTCGATAGTTAAAACAATGTTGAAGCTAAGGGAATTCTTACTACATAATGAAAGGCGCTACCAAAATAATTAGAAACAAATATTTTTTTATCATCTATCAGATAAATTGTTGTGGCATCTTCAATAGCTACATCTGTAACATGTGCACCCAAATCCAATAATTATTGCACACTCTCTACATGACCATTTAATGCTACCATATGAAGAGAAGTGATTCCCCCATCAGCTCTTTTGTTAACTAACCCTTGCTAGGTCCTCATGTGCACTCTTTGCATAATTTACTCATTACGTGCACTCTCTGCATGACCATTTCCAATCACTATGTTCTTCCTCATAATACTCATTGAAAATAATAAATTATTTTTCAAAAATTATTTTTTGATGTAATCGATTGTGGATATACCATTTTCCATGTATAAAAAGCCACATATTGCAATTTACAGTAAATGAAAAACCGTAGCATAAATTTACCTCCCTCGAAACTCAGGCTAAAATAATCATATCAGTTCAATCGCAGGTTGGGTAAAAAACAAAACGACGTTCCTGTAACAAAACCGACTTCAACTTGCCTAGCATTAGGTCCAGTTATGCTTCCATGTTTAAAAGAGATGAACCCAAGAAGCGAATAATTAATCTGAGAATTAACATTGGAACAATGACATTAAATAAAAGTAGTAAATCCAATATTAATAAATCTAACCTTATCATTTCATTTCGAAGCGAACAAAGAAGTAATAATAAACAAATGAGTTTTCAAATTAATAGTTAATGAAAAAACTTTCCAATCAAATTCAAAAACTAAGATATCGAATAACAAATATTAAAATTAATTGAATACTTAATGCATAAACCATTTCTGAGATAAAACGAATAATCACCTGTAACCATCCAACGCCCACACAACCAAACACGGAATTCGTTATCTTACCCATAAAATAATTTATAAAATTAATTTCATACAGTGCATAAAGCATAGAGAGAAAATGAATGAATAAATGAATGAAAAATTGAATATTTCACATATAGTTCCAACCTTAAACAACGCTTGATCAAATGAAGGTGAGTTTAAGGTTGAAAGCATAAAGTTTTCTCAATAAAATTCAACAGATTCAATTCCAGATACATGAACCACATCCACATATGCTAGCCAAACCGATATCCTTACATTTACTGATAGGGAATGTGAAATATTTATGCAAATTTCGAATTAGATATATTTTGCTGAGATTCTAAAAGCGAGGTCCTCTTAATCGAATTGGATGCTCAATACAGAATTGGAATTAATGCAACTATAACTCGGATTTGTAAGAAGAATACCATATTTGAATAGTCAACTTTATTAATGCCTAGAACTCCGTAAGCCATGTTCATTTTTTATTATTTACAATTGTTATAGTCAAACACATCAGTGAATAATAATCACCGTCTGTGAAGTTCTAGTTCAGTATGGAAATGTATTTCTATGGAGATCTAAGATTGATTTAGTTAAGAGAAACCTCAATGAAAAACTTATCCGGTCATCTAGAAAAGAAAGGACTTTTTTACATAAATATAGTAGAATTTAATGTTCATGTAATACATATCGATCTCAAACTTCAATATAGATAGTAACTTGGCTAAAGAACATGTATCAAATCAGGTTGGATGTATGCTGGATTAGTTACAAATTCCATTATCTATTAAAATGCTATCATCATGGTTTCTTGTTCCTTGGCCAAAGTAAAACCATTGCCCTAAACCCAAACTTAAAAGCAACAATGTTAACTAATTTGATGGATACTTTATTGGTAACAAAACATGAACATAATTGTACGGTGGATAACCAATGGCTTAAAAACATTAAGATGAAGCCACCGCGAAATATAAACAACTCTGCAATTTAACCGTAACACGACTTAACTCACCAAGTTAAGCTTTATGGTTCACCCAAAGAGTAAACATTTTCTTGTCCGGTCCATTATTACTAATAAAAGTAAATTGAACATCTAAGCGTAAGATATAGCAATGTGAGAATAGTTGGTGAATCGAATGAAATGGGTTTTTAGGCATAATGTACAGTTTTAGAGCCTCATGTTTTTTACAATTTCTTATTTTGCTGTTAATCAACCTGGTGTTTGAACTAATTAGCTATGGGCTTTGTTCGTGTTTACATGTTATTGAAATGAGCTTAAGTTAGCACGTACAAACTCCATAGTGTTTGTGCCCATCAAAGTATAGTTTATACATGCATATATCTGGAAGTACTTTAATATATTTGTTATCAAACATAAAGGAATATACATCCGATATTGAAATTCATATATATGAGTTATAAATTTGTTTGTATTTTATTTATAATTATCTTAGTTATAAAATCTGGATGTAACATTTTATTTAATTCCATAAAAAATGAAGATATAAAATTGAAATAGTTTAGAGTGAAGTACCCGATCAAAGTCTGTTGGACTTAAGTATAATCTACAATAGTTTCAGCCATGCCAACTACTGGAGTAATCAAAGATCATAAACTGAAATGAAATCCATGCAACATAATCTATTTTGCAGAAGACTAAATGACCAAATGAGCAATGGAAAGAAATATCCACAAAATATAATCTATAAAACCTTCTGCCATGTCAGTAATTGAGGGTAATTGAAGACCATAAATTTAATTGCATAAAACAATCTAGTGAAATGAAGACCAAATGAATGAACTATACCTCAAATTGGATGAAATGGTCGATAGCACAACATAGCTACTTCATGTATTAAGCATCTATAGAAATATGAATCACATGACAAATCACTCTAATAAAGATATAGAAATGGAGATTCGTTCACCATCACTTCCTCTCTTTCACCTTAACTATCAACCCGCTTTTTATCTTCATGACCAAAATAAAATCATGTTCCCTCACTCATTATGAGTTTATCTTTGTTATTTCATTCATCCTCTTAAAACGGCAGAAGTTAATTCTTATACATGTTTCACACACTTGTATATGATTATAACTCATTATGACATGGATAAAATTAGCCTATCTGTTTAAACAACAAACTCTATATATTTTAAGGCATTGGTCATGATATAATAAAGGAATAAAAAAATAAGCATAAAAAAGAATATATAATTCTAAAGATTAAAAGAGTCATTTGATCACATGGAAATCAATTGCTTAACCGGTCTTACTTCAAAATTTAACTTTCATGGTTGGCTTGACCTTTGGTTCCACATAGCTTAAGCTATCTGCATATGTAGGGCCTTAATCATCATTGATCCATCTAAAATAGTAAAATATTCAGGTTAATTAAAATGCATCAAGTAATCTATTAAACAGGTTCTAGAAATAATTTTAACCAACAAAACGTACATTCCTAAATCCTAATGTGTAATAACAATGGACTGTAGATTGAAATATCATGTTAAAAATGCACACTATAATAACAGATTGTATTATCACTTTATGAATTGGTACAAAACATAATCATAATTTTAAAATGAAAATAATAACAATCTCATTAGAAACCTAATAGGTATTTCGTGTAAAGAAAAAATGAGCGTAAATAGCAATCAAAATCATTACCATCTAAGAACTATAAGAGCTGATTTTTGTTACATAAATCTTATGTAGAATTGGCAAAAAAGAATGAATTAATACATAGTATACCTGTATCTTGTCAACAAACACTGGGCAGATGGAGCATCGAGTTAGAAAAGGAGGTTGTTGTTTAGACGGGGTTGACAATACTCACGATAGTTTTGATATGATTGCACTGTATTTTGTTGTTGATTGTGTCGCACTGGTTAATCGCATGCAGCAATTCGGTAGGAAGAGGATGAAGGTGAGATTTCCGCTTAATCACGATGATAGAGGGTTCGTGGCAGTTGCGGATTCGATCTAGGTATTAGAAGGTGATGTTGGAGAGAGGGTAAGGAGATGATAGAGGAGTTTGGATCCGATAATAGATTTTGATTTAGGGTTTCGTGGTAACAAATGAAAATTATTTGGAGCAAAGGGTATTATGGCTATTTCAAAAAGACACGGATGAAATCAGTTCATTGCATTTTCATTATTAGTGGTAAAGATATATATATATATATATATATATATATATATATATATATATATATATTGTTAATACATATTAAAATAAATAAATAAATTACTAAAAAATTATATAAATTTAGTTTCAACTGTTATAATTAGTTTTATATAAATATACATATTTACATTTTATTTATGATACAACTAATGATATTTTAAATTCTAGTTTTGAATATTAAAATGTTTTACTAAGTTTTTATTAGATATTTTAAATAAAAATTTCGAATTTAACATTCATCGACTTAGTCAAAATTAAATTAGATATTTTATAATTTATTATATATAAATAATTTCAATTTTTGTATTTATATTTATATATTTTGTAAATATATTTAACATTTTTTGAGACACATATGTAAATGGCCAATGTTTCCATAGTGGTTATAAATCTCAATATCTACTTATGTAAACATTAACTATGTACATATTCTTATGTTGCATATTACACTTATACACACACATGGGTATATATTGACATACTAAATCATATAAATGTTAGATTAATTAATATGTATTAATTAATTAAATTAAGTAAATTAAAGAAATATGACTTTGTTTAATCTAATTAGATTGGATCTAGTATAAACATTAGACTTCATTGTCATATTAACATCTAAGTAAGGATTTTTTTCCCATTTCACCCACTACATATTAGGCCAGTTCCAAAAGGACATTGTTGAAGCATAGTATATGGTCAAGTTCAACGCTTATAGACCATTTAGGTGAAATTGTATTTTTGATCTAAAATAAGCTCGCCTAGTAACAATATTTTGTGCACACATTCCTTTGGTCATCACTATATAACTTAGATATACAAAGTTTGGTCAAAGTTAGAAACTCTATTAATATTTGTATTAATTGCGTATGTCACTTTAACGTCCTTTGTTCTACCCGATAATGCTTGTCGACTAATCGATTTACTCTGGCCAATGATTTTGACTTTAATTTGACTTACCAATTACGATGATACTGACCTTCTATAATGAAGAAATCAGATCAACCCTCGAGTAGTATTTCACTTCAAGTGTTTCAATTTGCACCCAATTAAGGACATACCACGGCCGTCATGTCTTATGGTTGACCATAATCAAGGTATAGTCTACATATTTAAGTTTGATAGAACTTTCAAGAAAGGTTGTAAAAATTGCTAGGAGGATATTAGGTGGTAAGCCTTGACTAGGGATTAATCATTTGGATGGGGATGAGTCGACGAATAATCGAAGTTTGGCATTTTTGATAACTCATGTATTTGGTATAATATTAGTTTTTTGTTTAGTATTAATTAATACAAATTGAAAACTTAGGATTTTGGATGTGCTTAGGAGCAATCAAGGAGGCAACACTGCCTAAAACTAGCACATTAATATTTATATATGACACTAAGCCTTAAATAATTCCTAACCATTGCCTAAATACATATTTAGATTCTTACATAAGGCGGTAATCCTTTTCTAGGCAGGCATAGACAAATCGCTACGCGGTAAGCCCCGCCTAGCATCTAAGCGATGCCTAGGCAGAGGCCTAGATGGATTTTTACAACAATGCTCTTAATTCGGAAGACTACTGGACATCGTTACCCCAAGATATTCTATTTTGACTTAGTTATATTAACCTATATAAGACCCTCATCGATTCATTTTATGATTATTCCAAAAAATCATAAGTACATAACCCCTTGATGTCCCCAACGATTATGAGTAAATCACTGTCCATTATATGGAGAGTATTACATACACTAGTCTCAATAGACATATCAATATCATTTCTCGACACATGTCAACTAGAAAAATTTAAGGAGTTGGTGTTTTTATTTATATCGATTCGATACTCATGGTTACGAACACATTTATAACTACAATCGATGAAACACTCCTCCTAATTATTTTATACTTATGTTTAATATTATTAATTCATTACATATATCACGATATAACAATACATGTAATAGAAAATAGAATCAAAAACATGTTTTATTTCGAACAAGATTTTTGATAGAGTTAAGGTTACATAATCCATAATCCCCCCTAGGGCACACGCTTAACTCTATCACACCTAACATTACATCTTACAAATATCATCATTACCCCATAACTCGATCCAAAATCAACCATCTTTTTCCAAAAATAAAAACCCTAACCCTAAGTAGACCTCGCCACCACCAGGGATGCTTTTGGGTGGATGCTACTTTTACATACTAAAGAGAAGTGTTATCTGGACGAAGAGGAGAAAGGAAAAAGTGAAGATACATGACCAAAAATCATTAGGATTTGAAACACTTTATTCAGGGAAATGTCCCGCATTACTTCAGGTCAACTCACGGGCAACCCTAAATTGCGCATGGAGTAGGAATGAAGTTGTGTGTCTAGAGGAAATCGAATCAAGTGAAGAAGATGGCTATGGGATTGAGAAGAAGGAGACTTAGGAAAGAACAATGGGAGACCTAAATTTCTGCCAAAGTTTCAAAAGGATGCAAGAAAATGCTTTGTACATTTCAACCCGCCTATATGCATAGGTCGTCATGTGTATACAATAGGTCGACATGTATTTAACATACATTTTAATTAATGTACCTTTTAATTCCTTTTCTATTTGGTTTTTTCAGCTATTTACGGCACTTGAAAAAATCCCCAAAAAATTAAAAAATACTTTATTTTGTTTGGAATGTTTAGTAAAAGTTTTGAATTGTCAAGAGGCCGTTTGTGGGGTTTTAACAAATCTATATTAAGAGAACTTGATAAATAAAATATTCGACTTTTGTATTTGTTTATCTATCTTCAAGTATTTCTTCAATGTTTTCGTGTTCCAGTAGATTTGCCAATTTTATTCGATGTCTTTGAATGCCTATTATCCATTGTAGATGTCTCCGTTTGACTTTTTGATATTTTTTGATATATTCGCCTTTGTTGAAATCTTATCAATTGCCATTATAACTTAACTTCTTTATAAGTGCTACTGTACCTAAAATAATTCAATAAAATTATTAGTAGCAATGCCATACGGTTATTATCATCAAAATGCTATAATCGTGTTCTTAAAAATTTGTTTTTAAGTAAAACGAAACTCGATATTCATCCGATACATTATTTGTTGGATTTGTTCGAATATTGGACAAGTTTTAAACGCAACAATGTTTCCAAAATCATTTCAAATTGAATGGTTCACAAAATTCAGGAGGACTTTGGGACGAGGTGAATAAGGTAGCATTTTAGATTAGTTGGTGAAAAAGGTGTGGAAGCAAAAGGCAAACGTTAAATATTGCGAATGGACGTATACATGCACAAGAACCAAAAAAAAATTCCTGCTTTTCCTAAGGAGGTCTATGAGTAGTTTCTAGAATATTGGGAATCTGATGTTTTAATGAACTTTATACAGGGGATTCAATAAGCCTAAAGAGGATCAAAGCTGCATTACAGTGGACCAAGATCATATGTCGGTTATCGCAATGATATGGTATTTTCTTCTTAAATTTATTTGACATTTAAATTGAAACGTAATATTCATATTTTAATATTATTACCACTTCGAAGAGCTTTGGGCTGAGCCTACCTCTTTATAAGTATATTACATGACTCAAAAGATCGAGTCAATATAGGGATACACCACCAGTTTATGGGTGGATTAGGAGAAAGTTATGGGTAGTTTTGTAAGTTATTATAAACTATTAAATCTATGAGAAAATCTCGTTTGTAATAAAATGTGTTTGTTTCCTATTATATACTTGTAACATTTTGATATATTATTTAAGTAATTAATTTAAGCATATTAAATACAAAATCCTTAAATGATATGTTATGTGATAATTATTACAAGGAGTTGCAATCATGGGAAATATATAACAGCATAAAATAACATATTATTTAAAATATTCTAGGTCAAGATGTTTCGAAAAAGGATATTGATGGATCCATTGAGGCCATAGCACGTAACGCTCTTTAAATTTTGGGCAGTGTATTACTCACAGCTGTTGGAGGCACCAAAGGATTATGTGCTGATAGTTATTGGATAACTATGGAATGACTCACCTGAGAGTTTCTAATTGGTTTATAACAACTAGGTCAAACAGGAAATCTCGGTGTGATGATGTTACATAGTTCTCTGGACTTGAGGATACGATTGAGCTTAAATGTGAATATGACACTTTGATTATAGTTAAACCATGGCATGGCGACCATCCAGTAACTATAGTTGGGTCTGAATTGAAGCATAGGAAATAAAACATTATTCCATAAAGGATTCATCTCTTCAGTTGTACGAGGTTAGTATCACGGTTAATTGTAATCAACTCAAAGTCAAAATCTTTGGCCATAGTAATACAATTTACGTAAATGTTATTATTTAACCAAGGATTTGTTTATGGACTAACCAAGTTGAATATGGATGATATTGGATTTTTGATCAAAACCAAATTTCATAAATCCTAAAGTGATATAGAGTTGACGAAGAGAACCGGTGTAAATATTATTACTAAAGGGTAGTGCTTAAATTATGAAATTGGAATTTACCGATAAAGATGTATAAGCGATAAATTCGGTCAAATCATCACACCACTAATGTTAATATTCGAATTGTTCGATATTAATCGCTGACTAAACGTAAACTTACAAGTCGCACAACCATATCGGTGAATTCTTTGAAATACCACATGCTTTAATTGATTTATAATTTTTATAATTAATTAAATTAATTAATATTTATGATTTTTTTTTATATTGGATGCCATTGCTATTTTCTTGGTGCCATTAGTAATTAATTGAATGCATATATAAAAATCATACATGCACGATATACAGTCTCAATACATTTAAATATAGTTAAAATAATGTTTAATCAGGTTTGTAGTCTCATTAGCCCATGGGGTCCTAAATGATGGTCGGCCTAGGGATAAGAGAGGACAGGTTGTTTTGAATTCTAGATCTTGATCTGGAATTGGTAAAAGAGAAGTAGTAAAATGAGGAGAACTTATCTCCTCCCCTTTCTTTATTTAAATAAGTCAAACCCTCACTCTTTTCGCTTGATTTCTCTCTACCCCTGGCCGTATAAACCACCTAACCTAGTCATTGCCAAAGTAATAATAGCCCCATATCACATCAAATACAATAAATCCAGCTGTACTCTGGGCCGTTGCAATGTCCGAAGATCAATTCAAGGTGAATTTAGGAGATCCCATGAATCAACGTGTGTTCAAAGGCTGCATGCTTAAGGTATAAAAACTTATTTACCTTATATATCATTCATATCATGTAGTAGACAGTATTTACAGCGATTTCATATGCACACTAGATGTCTTCTATTTCATCCACAATTAAATAACACTGGTATGTTTTATTAATCAACATTGTTATTTAAATTTAAAAATTAATAATTTCAATTTTACTTTTGACCATATTTTGTTTTAAATTATTTGTTTTTAAAATCAATTATATATAATATAAGTTTTGGATTTGTTATTAATTTTTTTTTGAAATTATATATTACTATATATTAATGTTCTTATATTTAACGATTTTAAATTAATGTTTATATTATTCGTATATAAATTTTAAATATTTATATTATAAAATTATAAAAGGCTTCGGATTATAAAAAATTTTGTCATGAGCAAAAAGAACTCGATGCTTATTATATATTTTATTGCAATATACTCGCGCATTATTTTATTATATAATTTTAAATAATGTGTGGATTAAGAAAATTATTTCGGCAACAAAACTAATTTTATAATATATATATATATATAATGATTAAATATATATATATATATAAGATTTATTTTATTTGTAAAATGAATTTCGAAATTTATTTATAAATAAATATACATATAAGCAGCTAATGTATATCTAAATGGCCAATGTATATGTTATAGATGTAAATCCCCACATCTATATACATATATATTAATTATGTACATTATTATGTTACACGTGCACGTTATATACTTATAAGTATATAATGATATACTTATAAACTATATACAAATTAATTTTAATTAAGTCACTAATTAATTATAATAAAAAATTAATTATAATAAAAATAAGATTATTTAGAGAATCATGGACGCAACGCCCTTCGCTAAATGATGCTTCTCCCCTTTCACATCTCTCCTTCGCCCAATTTCTTTTGATCCCTCCTCCGCATGTTCTTCCTTTTCATGGCTAGCTTGTCCTAAGCTCATGCCACCTCTCCCACCTCTCCCACCTCTTGAGAATCTTTCTCTAGCTAGTTATGGTCGTGTTTTCAACATCGTTTCGATCTCAACCAATCTCTCCTGGTCTCCACCTGCTTAAGTAGCTTTTGACACTAATTTTCCTCAATTGGCAACCTCTGTCGCAGCCCTGTAACTGCCCACCTAGGAATAGGC